>JAJHSJ010000001.1:50022491-50721738 GCA_021015155.1 Magnolia officinalis
GCACCGGATCCCATCAGAACTCCGCAGTTAAGCGTGCTTGGGCGAGAGTAGTACTGGGATGGGTGACCTCCTGGGAAGTCCTCGTGTTGCACCCTCCCCTTTTGTCCTTCTCGGCAATCATTCCCGTGCCCATTTTTGGCTCCTTTGGCATTCACGGGAGAGTCGCCGGGCCACCGCCGAGATTGCCGAGATCGTCCGGCAAAGCCGATTCGCGGAAGGAGCGAGGAACGGTAGTGGGGCCCACCTGATGACGGTCGGATCGGCCGGAGCATCCCTGACGCGGCTACCTGGCCGGTGGCGAGTAATATATTGAACGGGCCAAAATATGAGACATCCACCGAGGCTAGCCGGAGTATAGCTTCATTCATAAAATTTGAAGTTATTAAAAAATACAAGAAATCAGAAAAGTAACAAAGTGAAGGGATTTTGGGATTTTAAGATTTCCCAACCGCCTTCGGCAGTTGGCAGAGCGTAGATCTTTCCGAGCTACCCCAAAATCATATAAAATGTGCGGAGAGCGGACGCACGCGCGAAAAGTTACGGCCCCGCGAAGGTCGGCCCCGCCGGCGGGCGACTTGGTGACTTCCGGAGAAGGGAATGACACCAAAATCGCGCGCAGATATTACGGGTGCGATCATACCAGCACTAATGCACCGGATCCCATCAGAACTCCGCAGTTAAGCGTGCTTGGGCGAGAGTAGTACTAGGATGGGTGACCTCCTGGAAGTCCTCGTGTGCACCCCCTCCCCTTTTGTCCTTTTTTTTTTTTTTTTCCTTTTTTTCTTGCAATCGCGGGACCCATTTTTGGCTCCTTTCGCACTCCCGAGATGGGCGAGAGTCGGCGGACCACCGCACAGATGGCTAGCATCGCCCGGCAAATCCGATTCGCGCAGGGATCGAGGAGCGGCAGTGGGGCCCACTCGGTGGACGGTCGGATCGGATCGGATCGATCGGGCGGGCCGTGCCGTGATGCGACCGCGCCGGGAGCGACTGGCGGAGCGTCGATCTTTCCGATCTACCCCGTAGTCATATAAAATACGCAGAAAGCGGACGCACGGGCGAAAAGCTACGTCCCCGCGAAGGTTGGGCCCGCCCGTGAGCGACTTGTTGACTTCCGGAGAAGGGAATGACGCCGAAACCGCGCGCGGCTCTTACGGTGCGATCATACCAGCACTAATGCACCGGATCCCATCAGAACTCCGCAGTTAAGCGTGCTTGGGCGAGAGTACTGGGATGGGTGACCTCCTGGGAAGTCCTCGTGTTGCACCCCTCCCCTTTGTCCTTCTCGGCAATCATTCCCGTGCCCATTTTTGCTCCTTTGGCATTCACGGGAGAGTCGCCGGGCCACCGCCGAGATTGCCGAGATCGTCCGGCAAAGCCGATTCGCGGAAGGAGCGAGGAACGGTAGTGGGGCCCACCTGATGGACGGTCGGATCGGCCGGAGCATCCCTGACGCGGGCTACCTGGCCGGTGGCGAGTAATATATTGAACGGGCCAAAATATGAGACATCCACCGAGGCTAGCCGGAGTATAGCTTCATTCATAAAATTTTGAAGTTATTAAAAAATACAAGAAATCAGAAAAGTAACAAAAGTGAAGGGATTTTGGGATTTTAAGATTTCCCAACCGCCTTCGCAGTTGGCAGAGCGTAGATCTTTCCGAGCTACCCCAAAATCATATAAATGTGCGGAGAGCGGACGCACGCGCGAAAAGTTACGGCCCCGCGAAGGTCGGCCCCGCCGGCGGGCGACTTGGTGACTTCCGGAGAAGGGAATGACACCAAAATCGCGCGCAGATATTACGGGTGCGATCATACCAGCACTAATGCACCGGATCCCATCAGAACTCCGCAGTTAAGCGTGCTTGGGCGAGAGTAGTACTAGGATGGGTGACCTCCTGGGAAGTCCTCGTGTTGCACCCCCTCCCCTTTTGTCCTTTTGTTTTTTCTTTTTTTTTCTTTTTTTTCATGCAATCGCGGGACCCATTTTTGGCTCCTTTCGCACTCCCGAGATGGGCGAGAGTCGGCGGACCACCGCACAGATGGCTAGCATCGCCCGGCAAATCCGATTCGCGCAGGGATCGAGGAGCGGCAGTGGGGCCCACTCGGTGGACGGTCGGATCGGATCGGATCGATCGGGCGGGCCGTGCCGTGATGCGACCGCGCCGGGAGCGACTGGCGGAGCGTCGATCTTTCCGATCTACCCCGTAGTCATATAAAATACGCAGAAAAGCGGACGCACGGGCGAAAAGCTACGTCCCCGCGAAGGTTGGGCCCGCCCGTGAGCGACTTGTTGACTTCCGGAGAAGGGAATGACGCCGAAACCGCGCGCGGCTCTTACGGGTGCGATCATACCAGCACTAATGCACCGGATCCCATCAGAACTCCGCAGTTAAGCGTGCTTGGGCGAGAGTAGTACTGGGATGGGTGACCTCCTGGGAAGTCCTCGTGTTGCACCCCTCCCCTTTTGTCCTTCTCGGCAATCATTCCCGTGCCCATTTTTGGCTCCTTTGGCATTCACGGGAGAGTCGCCGGGCCACCGCCGAGATTGCCGAGATCGTCCGGCAAAGCCGATTCGCGGAAGGAGCGAGGAACGGTAGTGGGGCCCACCTGATGGACGGTCGGATCGGCCGGAGCATCCCTGACGCGGCTACCTGGCCGGTGGCGAGTAATATATTGAACGGGCCAAAATATGAGACATCCACCGAGGCTAGCCGGAGTATAGCTTCATTCATAAAATTTTGAAGTTATTAAAAAATACAAGAAATCAGAAAAGTAACAAAAGTGAAGGGATTTTGGGATTTTAAGATTTCCCAACCGCCTTCGGCAGTTGGCAGAGCGTAGATCTTTCCGAGCTACCCCAAAATCATATAAAATGTGCGGAGAGCGGACGCACGCGCGAAAAGTTACGGCCCCGCGAAGGTCGGCCCCGCCGGCGGGCGACTTGGTGACTTCCGGAGAAGGGAATGACACCAAAATCGCGCGCGGATATTACGGGTGCGATCATACCAGCACTAATGCACCGGATCCCATCAGAACTCCGCAGTTAAGCGTGCTTGGGCGAGAGTAGTACTAGGATGGGTGACCTCCTGGGAAGTCCTCGTGTTGCACCCCCTCCCCTTTTGTCCTTTTTTTTTTTTTTTTTTTTTTTTTTCTTGCAATCGCGGGACCCATTTTTGGCTCCTTTCGCATTCCCGGGATGGGCGAGAGTCGGCGGACCGCCGCACAGATGGCTAGCATCGCCCGGCAAATCGGATTCGCGCAGGGATCGAGGAGCGGCAGTGGGGCCCACTCGGCGGACGGTCGGATCGGATCGGGCGGGCCGTGCCGTGATGCGACCGCGCCGGGAGCGACCGGCGGAGCGTGGATCTCTCCGATCTACCCCGTAGTCATGTAAAATATGCGGAAAGCGGACGCGCGGGCGAAAAGCTACGTCCCCGCGAAGGTTGGGCCCGCCCGCGGGCGACTTGTTGACTTCCGGAGAAGGGAATGACACCGAAACCGCGCGCGGCTCTTACGGGTGCGATCATACCAGCACTAATGCACCGGATCCCATCAGAACTCCGCAGCTAAGCGTGCTTGGGCGAGAGTAGTACTGGGATGGGTGACCTCCTGGGAAGTCCTCGTGTTGCACCCCTCCCCTTTTGTCCTTCTCGGCAATCATTCCCGTGCCCATTTTTGGCTCCTTTGGCATTCACGGGAGAGTCGCCGGGCCACCGCCGAGATTGCCGAGATCGTCCGGCAAAGCCGATTCGCGGAAGGAGCGAGGAACGGTAGTGGGGCCCACCTGATGGACGGTCGGATCGGCCGGAGCATCCCTGACGCGGCTACCTGGCCGGTGGCGAGTAATATATTGAACGGGCCAAAATATGAGACATCCACCGAGGCTAGCCGGAGTATAGCTTCATTCATAAAATTTTGAAGTTATTAAAAAATACAAGAAATCAGAAAAGTAACAAAAGTGAAGGGATTTTGGGATTTTAAGATTTCCCAACCGCCTTCGGCAGTTGGCAGAGCGTAGATCTTTCCGAGCTACCCCAAAATCATATAAAATGTGCGGAGAGCGGACGCACGCGCGAAAAGTTACGGCCCCGCGAAGGTCGGCCCCGCCGGCGGGCGACTTGGTGACTTCCGGAGAAGGGAATGACACCAAAATCGCGCGCAGATATTACGGGTGCGATCATACCACACTAATGCACCGGATCCCATCAGAACTCCGCAGTTAAGCGTGCTTGGGCGAGAGTAGTACTAGGATGGGTGACCTCCTGGGAAGTCCTCGTGTTGCACCCCCCCCCTTTTGTCCTTTTTTTTTTTTTTTTTTCCTTTTTTTCTTGCAATCGCGGGACCCATTTTTGGCTCCTTTCGCACTCCCGAGATGGGCGAGAGTCGGCGGACCACCGCACAGATGGCTAGCATCGCCCGGCAAATCCGATTCGCGCAGGGATCGAGGAGCGGCAGTGGGGCCCACTCGGTGGACGGTCGGATCGGATCGGATCGATCGGGCGGGCCGTGCCGTGATGCGACCGCGCCGGGAGCGACTGGCGGAGCGTCGATCTTTCCGATCTACCCCGTAGTCATATAAAATACGCAGAAAGCGGACGCACGGGCGAAAAGCTACGTCCCCGCGAAGGTTGGGCCCGCCCGTGAGCGACTTGTTGACTTCCGGAGAAGGGAATGACGCCGAAACCGCGCGCGGCTCTTACGGGTGCGATCATACCAGCACTAATGCACCGGATCCCATCAGAACTCCGCAGTTAAGCGTGCTTGGGCGAGAGTAGTACTGGGATGGGTGACCTCCTGGGAAGTCCTCGTGTTGCACCCCTCCCCTTTTGTCCTTCTCGGCAATCATTCCCGTGCCCATTTTTGGCTCCTTTGGCATTCACGGGAGAGTCGCCGGGCCACCGCCGAGATTGCCGAGATCGTCCGGCAAAGCCGATTCGCGGAAGGAGCGAGGAACGGTAGTGGGGCCCACCTGATGGACGGTCGGATCGGCCGGAGCATCCCTGACGCGGCTACCTGGCCGGTGGCGAGTAATATATTGAACGGGCCAAAATATGAGACATCCACCGAGGCTAGCCGGAGTATAGCTTCATTCATAAAATTTTGAAGTTATTAAAAAATACAAGAAATCAGAAAAGTAACAAAAGTGAAGGGATTTTGGGATTTTAAGATTTCCCAACCGCCTTCGGCAGTTGGCAGAGCGTAGATCTTTCCGAGCTACCCCAAAATCATATAAAATGTGCGGAGAGCGGACGCACGCGCGAAAAGTTACGGCCCCGCGAAGGTCGGCCCCGCCGGCGGGCGACTTGGTGACTTCCGGAGAAGGGAATGACACCAAAATCGCGCGCAGATATTACGGGTGCGATCATACCAGCACTAATGCACCGGATCCCATCAGAACTCCGCAGTTAAGCGTGCTTGGGCGAGAGTAGTACTAGGATGGGTGACCTCCTGGGAAGTCCTCGTGTTGCACCCCCTCCCCTTTTGTCCTTTTTTTTTTTTTTTTTTTTCTTTTTTCTTGCAATCGCGGGACCCATTTTTGGCTCCTTTCGCACTCCCGAGATGGGCGAGAGTCGGCGGACCACCGCACAGATGGCTAGCATCGCCCGGCAAATCCGATTCGCGCAGGGATCGAGGAGCGGCAGTGGGGCCCACTCGGTGGACGGTCGGATCGGATCGGATCGATCGGGCGGGCCGTGCCGTGATGCGACCGCGCCGGGAGCGACTGGCGGAGCGTCGATCTTTCCGATCTACCCCGTAGTCATATAAAATACGCAGAAAGCGGACGCACGGGCGAAAAGCTACGTCCCCGCGAAGGTTGGGCCCGCCCGTGAGCGACTTGTTGACTTCCGGAGAAGGGAATGACGCCGAAACCGCGCGCGGCTCTTACGGGTGCGATCATACCAGCACTAATGCACCGGATCCCATCAGAACTCCGCAGTTAAGCGTGCTTGGGCGAGAGTAGTACTGGGATGGGTGACCTCCTGGGAAGTCCTCGTGTTGCACCCCTCCCCTTTTGTCCTTCTCGGCAATCATTCCCGTGCCCATTTTTGGCTCCTTTGGCATTCACGGGAGAGTCGCCGGGCCACCGCCGAGATTGCCGAGATCGTCCGGCAAAGCCGATTCGCGGAAGGAGCGAGGAACGGTAGTGGGGCCCACCTGATGGACGGTCGGATCGGCCGGAGCATCCCTGACGCGGCTACCTGGCCGGTGGCGAGTAATATATTGAACGGGCCAAAATATGAGACATCCACCGAGGCTAGCCGGAGTATAGCTTCATTCATAAAATTTTGAAGTTATTAAAAAATACAAGAAATCAGAAAAGTAACAAAAGTGAAGGGATTTTGGGATTTTAAGATTTCCCAACCGCCTTCGGCAGTTGGCAGAGCGTAGATCTTTCCGAGCTACCCCAAAATCATATAAAATGTGCGGAGAGCGGACGCACGCGCGAAAAGTTACGGCCCCGCGAAGGTCGGCCCCGCCGGCGGGCGACTTGGTGACTTCCGGAGAAGGGAATGACACCAAAATCGCGCGCAGATATTACGGGTGCGATCATACCAGCACTAATGCACCGGATCCCATCAGAACTCCGCAGTTAAGCGTGCTTGGGCGAGAGTAGTACTAGGATGGGTGACCTCCTGGGAAGTCCTCGTGTTGCACCCCCTCCCCTTTTGTCCTTTTTTTTTTTTTTTTTCCTTTTTTTCTTGCAATCGCGGGACCCATTTTTGGCTCCTTTCGCACTCCCGAGATGGGCGAGAGTCGGCGGACCACCGCACAGATGGCTAGCATCGCCCGGCAAATCCGATTCGCGCAGGGATCGAGGAGCGGCAGTGGGGCCCACTCGGTGGACGGTCGGATCGGATCGGATCGATCGGGCGGGCCGTGCCGTGATGCGACCGCGCCGGGAGCGACTGGCGGAGCGTCGATCTTTCCGATCTACCCCGTAGTCATATAAAATACGCAGAAAGCGGACGCACGGGCGAAAAGCTACGTCCCCGCGAAGGTTGGGCCCGCCCGTGAGCGACTTGTTGACTTCCGGAGAAGGGAATGACGCCGAAACCGCCGCGCGCGCTCTTACGGGTGCGATCATACCAGCACTAATGCACCGGATCCCATCAGAACTCCGCAGTTAAGCGTGCTTGGGCGAGAGTAGTACTGGGATGGGTGACCTCCTGGGAAGTCCTCGTGTTGCACCCCTCCCCTTTTCCTTCTCGGCAATCATTCCCGTGCCCATTTTTGGCTCCTTTGGCATTCACGGGAGAGTCGCCGGGCCACCGCCGAGATTGCCGAGATCGTCCGGCAAAGCCGATTCGCGGAAGGAGCGAGGAACGGTAGTGGGGCCCACCTGATGGACGGTCGGATCGGCCGGAGCATCCCTGACGCGGCTACCTGGCCGGTGGCGAGTAATATATTGAACGGGCCAAAATATGAGACATCCACCGAGGCTAGCCGGAGTATAGCTTCATTCATAAATTTTGAAGTTATTAAAAAATACAAGAAATCAGAAAAGTAACAAAAGTGAAGGGATTTTGGGATTTTAAGATTTCCCAACCGCCTTCGGCAGTTGGCAGAGCGTAGATCTTTCCGAGCTACCCCAAAATCATATAAAATGTGCGGAGAGCGGACGCACGCGCGAAAAGTTACGGCCCCGCGAAGGTCGGCCCCGCCGGCGGGCGACTTGGTGACTTCCGGAGAAGGGAATGACACCAAAATCGCGCGCAGATATTACGGGTGCGATCATACCAGCACTAATGCACCGGATCCCATCAGAACTCCGCAGTTAAGCGTGCTTGGGCGAGAGTAGTACTAGGATGGGTGACCTCCTGGGAAGTCCTCGTGTTGCACCCCCTCCCCTTTTGTCCTTTTTTTTTTCTTTTTTTCTTTTTTTCTTGCAATCGCGGGACCCATTTTTGGCTCCTTTCGCACTCCCGAGATGGGCGAGAGTCGGCGGACCACCGCACAGATGGCTAGCATCGCCCGGCAAATCCGATTCGCGCAGGGATCGAGGAGCGGCAGTGGGGCCCACTCGGTGGACGGTCGGATCGGATCGGATCGATCGGGCGGGCCGTGCCGTGATGCGACCGCGCCGGGAGCGACTGGCGGAGCGTCGATCTTTCCGATCTACCCCGTAGTCATATAAAATACGCAGAAAGCGGACGCACGGGCGAAAAGCTACGTCCCCGCGAAGGTTGGGCCCGCCCGTGAGCGACTTGTTGACTTCCGGAGAAGGGAATGACGCCGAAACCGCGCGCGGCTCTTACGGGTGCGATCATACCAGCACTAATGCACCGGATCCCATCAGAACTCCGCAGTTAAGCGTGCTTGGGCGAGAGTAGTGCTGGGATGGGTGACCTCCTGGGAAGTCCTCGTGTTGCACCCCTCCCCTTTTGTCCTTCTCGGCAATCATTCCCGTGCCCATTTTTGGCTCCTTTGGCATTCCCGGGAGAGTCGCCGGGCCACCGCCGAGATTGCCGAGATCGTCCGGCAAAGCCGATTCGCGGAAGGAGCGAGGAACGGTAGTGGGGCCCACCTGATGGACGGTCGGATCGGCCGGAGCATCCCTGACGCGGCTACCTGGCCGGTGGCGAGTAATATATTGAACGGGCCAAAATATGAGACATCCACCGAGGCTAGCCGGAGTATAGCTTCATTCATAAAATTTTGAAGTTATTAAAAAATACAAGAAATCAGAAAAGTAACAAAAGTGAAGGGATTTTGGGATTTTAAGATTTCCCAACCGCCTTCGGCAGTTGGCAGAGCGTAGATCTTTCCGAGCTACCCCAAAATCATATAAAATGTGCGGAGAGCGGACGCACGCGCGAAAAGTTACGGCCCCGCGAAGGTCGGCCCCGCCGGCGGGCGACTTGGTGACTTCCGGAGAAGGGAATGACACCAAAATCGCGCGCAGATATTACGGGTGCGATCATACCAGCACTAATGCACCGGATCCCATCAGAACTCCGCAGTTAAGCGTGCTTGGGCGAGAGTAGTACTAGGATGGGTGACCTCCTGGGAAGTCCTCGTGTTGCACCCCCACCTCCCCTTTTGTCCTTTTTTTTTTTTTTTTTTCCTTTTTTTCTTGCAATCGCGGGACCCATTTTTGGCTCCTTTCGCACTCCCGAGATGGGCGAGTCGGCGGACCACCGCACAGATGGCTAGCATCGCCCGGCAAATCCGATTCGCGCAGGGATCGAGGAGCGGCAGTGGGGCCCACTCGGTGGACGGTCGGATCGGATCGGATCGATCGGGCGGGCCGTGCCGTGATGCGACCGCGCCGGGAGCGACTGGCGGAGCGTCGATCTTTCCGATCTACCCCGTAGTCATATAAAATACGCAGAAAGCGGACGCACGGGCGAAAAGCTACGTCCCCGCGAAGGTTGGGCCCGCCCGTGAGCGACTTGTTGACTTCCGGAGAAGGGAATGACGCCGAAACCGCGCGCGGCTCTTACGGGTGCGATCATACCAGCACTAATGCACCGGATCCCATCAGAACTCCGCAGTTAAGCGTGCTTGGGCGAGAGTAGTACTGGGATGGGTGACCTCCTGGGAAGTCCTCGTGTTGCACCCCTCCCCTTTTGTCCTTCTCGGCAATCATTCCCGTGCCCATTTTTGGCTCCTTTGGCATTCACGGGAGAGTCGCCGGGCCACCGCCGAGATTGCCGAGATCGTCCGGCAAAGCCGATTCGCGGAAGGAGCGAGGAACGGTAGTGGGGCCCACCTGATGGACGGTCGGATCGGCCGGAGCATCCCTGACGCGGCTACCTGGCCGGTGGCGAGTAATATATTGAACGGGCCAAAATATGAGACATCCACCGAGGCTAGCCGGAGTATAGCTTCATTCATAAAATTTTGAAGTTATTAAAAAATACAAGAAATCAGAAAAGTAACAAAAGTGAAGGGATTTTGGGATTTTAAGATTTCCCAACCGCCTTCGGCAGTTGGCAGAGCGTAGATCTTTCCGAGCTACCCCAAAATCATATAAAATGTGCGGAGAGCGGACGCACGCGCGAAAAGTTACGGCCCCGCGAAGGTCGGCCCCGCCGGCGGGCGACTTGGTGACTTCCGGAGAAGGGAATGACACCAAAATCGCGCGCAGATATTACGGGTGCGATCATACCAGCACTAATGCACCGGATCCCATCAGAACTCCGCAGTTAAGCGTGCTTGGGCGAGAGTAGTACTAGGATGGGTGACCTCCTGGGAAGTCCTCGTGTTGCACCCCCTCCCCTTTTGTCCTTTTTTTTTTTTTTCCTTTTTTTCTTGCAATCGCGGGACCCATTTTTGGCTCCTTTCGCACTCCCGAGATGGGCGAGAGTCGGCGGACCACCGCACAGATGGCTAGCATCGCCCGGCAAATCCGATTCGCGCAGGGATCGAGGAGCGGCAGTGGGGCCCACTCGGTGGACGGTCGGATCGGATCGGATCGATCGGGCGGGCCGTGCCGTGATGCGACCGCGCCGGGAGCGACTGGCGGAGCGTCGATCTTTCCGATCTACCCTACCCCGTAGTCATATAAAATACGCAGAAAGCGGACGCACGGGCGAAAAGCTACGTCCCCGCGAAGGTTGGGCCCGCCCGTGAGCGACTTGTTGACTTCCGGAGAAGGGAATGACGCCGAAACCGCGCGCGGCTCTTACGGGTGCGATCATACCAGCACTAATGCACCGGATCCCATCAGAACTCCGCAGTTAAGCGTGCTTGGGCGAGAGTAGTACTGGGATGGGTGACCTCCTGGGAAGTCCTCGTGTTGCACCCCTCCCCTTTTGTCCTTCTCGGCAATCATTCCCGTGCCCATTTTTGGCTCCTTTGGCATTCACGGGAGAGTCGCCGGGCCACCGCCGAGATTGCCGAGATCGTCCGGCAAAGCCGATTCGCGGAAGGAGCGAGGAACGGTAGTGGGGCCCACCTGATGGACGGTCGGATCGGCCGGAGCATCCCTGACGCGGCTACCTGGCCGGTGGCGAGTAATATATTGAACGGGCCAAAATATGAGACATCCACCGAGGCTAGCCGGAGTATAGCTTCATTCATAAAATTTTGAAGTTATTAAAAAATACAAGAAATCAGAAAAGTAACAAAAGTGAAGGGATTTTGGGATTTTAAGATTTCCCAACCGCCTTCGGCAGTTGGCAGAGCGTAGATCTTTCCGAGCTACCCCAAAATCATATAAAATGTGCGGAGAGCGGACGCACGCGCGAAAAGTTACGGCCCCGCGAAGGTCGCCCCGCCGGCGGGCGACTTGGTGACTTCCGGAGAAGGGAATGACACCAAAATCGCGCGCAGATATTACGGGTGCGATCATACCAGCACTAATGCACCGGATCCCATCAGAACTCCGCAGTTAAGCGTGCTTGGGCGAGAGTAGTACTAGGATGGGTGACCTCCTGGGAAGTCCTCGTGTTGCACCCCCTCCCCTTTTGTCCTTTTTTTTTTCTTTTTTTTTCTTTTTTTCTTGCAATCGCGGGACCCATTTTTGGCTCCTTTCGCACTCCCGAGATGGGCGAGAGTCGGCGGACCACCGCACAGATGGCTAGCATCGCCCGGCAAATCCGATTCGCGCAGGGATCGAGGAGCGGCAGTGGGGCCCACTCGGTGGACGGTCGGATCGGATCGGATCGATCGGGCGGGCCGTGCCGTGATGCGACCGCGCCGGGAGCGACTGGCGGAGCGTCGATCTTTCCGATCTACCCCGTAGTCATATAAAATACGCAGAAAGCGGACGCACGGGCGAAAAGCTACGTCCCCGCGAAGGTTGGGCCCGCCCGTGAGCGACTTGTTGACTTCCGGAGAAGGGAATGACGCCGAAACCGCGCGCGGCTCTTACGGGTGCGATCATACCAGCACTAATGCACCGGATCCCATCAGAACTCCGCAGTTAAGCGTGCTTGGGCGAGAGTAGTGCTGGGATGGGTGACCTCCTGGGAAGTCCTCGTGTTGCACCCCTCCCCTTTTGTCCTTCTCGGCAATCATTCCCGTGCCCATTTTTGGCTCCTTTGGCATTCCCGGGAGAGTCGCCGGGCCACCGCCGAGATTGCCGAGATCGTCCGGCAAAGCCGATTCGCGGAAGGAGCGAGGAACGGTAGTGGGGCCCACCTGATGGACGGTCGGATCGGCCGGAGCATCCCTGACGCGGCTACCTGGCCGGTGGCGAGTAATATATTGAACGGGCCAAAATATGAGACATCCACCGAGGCTAGCCGGAGTATAGCTTCATTCATAAAATTTTGAAGTTATTAAAAAATACAAGAAATCAGAAAAGTAACAAAAGTGAAGGGATTTTGGGATTTTAAGATTTCCCAACCGCCTTCGGCAGTTGGCAGAGCGTAGATCTTTCCGAGCTACCCCAAAATCATATAAAATGTGCGGAGAGCGGACGCACGCGCGAAAAGTTACGGCCCCGCGAAGGTCGGCCCCGCCGGCGGGCGACTTGGTGACTTCCGGAGAAGGGAATGACACCAAAATCGCGCGCAGATATTACGGGTGCGATCATACCAGCACTAATGCACCGGATCCCATCAGAACTCCGCAGTTAAGCGTGCTTGGGCGAGAGTAGTACTAGGATGGGTGACCTCCTGGGAAGTCCTCGTGTTGCACCCCCTCCCCTTTTGTCCTTTTTTTTTTTTTTTCCTTTTTTTCTTGCAATCGCGGGACCCATTTTTGGCTCCTTTCGCACTCCCGAGATGGGCGAGAGTCGGCGGACCACCGCACAGATGGCTAGCATCGCCCGGCAAATCCGATTCGCGCAGGGATCGAGGAGCGGCAGTGGGGCCCACTCGGTGGACGGTCGGATCGGATCGGATCGATCGGGCGGGCCGTGCCGTGATGCGACCGCGCCGGGAGCGACTGGCGGAGCGTCGATCTTTCCGATCTACCCCGTAGTCATATAAAATACGCAGAAAGCGGACGCACGGGCGAAAAGCTACGTCCCCGCGAAGGTTGGGCCCGCCCGTGAGCGACTTGTTGACTTCCGGAGAAGGGAATGACGCCGAAACCGCGCGCGGCTCTTACGGGTGCGATCATACCAGCACTAATGCACCGGATCCCATCAGAACTCCGCAGTTAAGCGTGCTTGGGCGAGAGTAGTACTGGGATGGGTGACCTCCTGGGAAGTCCTCGTGTTGCACCCCTCCCCTTTTGTCCTTCTCGGCAATCATTCCCGTGCCCATTTTGGCTCCTTTGGCATTCACGGGAGAGTCGCCGGGCCACCGCCGAGATTGCCGAGATCGTCCGGCAAAGCCGATTCGCGGAAGGAGCGAGGAGGAACGGTAGTGGGGCCCACCTGATGGACGGTCGGATCGGCCGGAGCATCCCTGACGCGGCTACCTGGCCGGTGGCGAGTAATATATTGAACGGGCCAAAATATGAGACATCCACCGAGGCTAGCCGGAGTATAGCTTCATTCATAAAATTTTGAAGTTATTAAAAATACAAGAAATCAGAAAAGTAACAAAAGTGAAGGGATTTTGGGATTTTAAGATTTCCCAACCGCCTTCGGCAGTTGGCAGAGCGTAGATCTTTCCGAGCTACCCCAAAATCATATAAATGTGCGGAGAGCGGACGCACGCGCGAAAAGTTACGGCCCCGCGAAGGTCGGCCCCGCCGGCGGGCGACTTGGTGACTTCCGGAGAAGGGAATGACACCAAAATCGCGCGCAGATATTACGGGTGCGATCATACCAGCACTAATGCACCGGATCCCATCAGAACTCCGCAGTTAAGCGTGCTTGGGCGAGAGTAGTACTAGGATGGGTGACCTCCTGGGAAGTCCTCGTGTTGCACCCCCTCCCCTTTTGTCCTTTTTTTTTTTTTTCCTTTTTTTCTTGCAATCGCGGGACCCATTTTTGGCTCCTTTCGCACTCCCGAGATGGGCGAGAGTCGGCGGACCACCGCACAGATGGCTAGCATCGCCCGGCAAATCCGATTCGCGCAGGGATCGAGGAGCGGCAGTGGGGCCCACTCGGTGGACGGTCGGATCGGATCGGATCGATCGGGCGGGCCGTGCCGTGATGCGACCGCGCCGGGAGCGACTGGCGGAGCGTCGATCTTTCCGATCTACCCCGTAGTCATATAAAATACGCAGAAAGCGGACGCACGGGCGAAAAGCTACGTCCCCGCGAAGGTTGGCCCGCCCGTGAGCGACTTGTTGACTTCCGGAGAAGGGAATGACGCCGAAACCGCGCGCGGCTCTTACGGGTGCGATCATACCAGCACTAATGCACCGGATCCCATCAGAACTCCGCAGTTAAGCGTGCTTGGGCGAGAGTAGTACTGGGATGGGTGACCTCCTGGGAAGTCCTCGTGTTGCACCCCTCCCCTTTTGTCCTTCTCGGCAATCATTCCCGTGCCCATTTTTGGCTCCTTTGGCATTCACGGGAGAGTCGCCGGGCCACCGCCGAGATTGCCGAGATCGTCCGGCAAAGCCGATTCGCGGAAGGAGCGAGGAACGGTAGTGGGGCCCACCTGATGGACGGTCGGATCGGCCGGAGCATCCCTGACGCGGCTACCTGGCCGGTGGCGAGTAATATATTGAACGGGCCAAAATATGAGACATCCACCGAGGCTAGCCGGAGTATAGCTTCATTCATAAAATTTTGAAGTTATTAAAAAATACAAGAAATCAGAAAAGTAACAAAAGTGAAGGGATTTTGGGATTTTAAGATTTCCCAACCGCCTTCGGCAGTTGGCAGAGCGTAGATCTTTCCGAGCTACCCCAAAATCATATAAAATGTGCGGAGAGCGACGCACGCACGCGCGAAAAGTTACGGCCCCGCGAAGGTCGGCCCCGCCGGCGGGCGACTTGGTGACTTCCGGAGAAGGGAATGACACCAAAATCGCGCGCAGATATTACGGGTGCGATCATACCAGCACTAATGCACCGGATCCCATCAGAACTCCGCAGTTAAGCGTGCTTGGGCGAGAGTAGTACTAGGATGGGTGACCTCCTGGGAAGTCCTCGTGTTGCACCCCCTCCCCTTTTGTCCTTTTTTTTTTTCTTTTTTTTCTTTTTTTCTTGCAATCGCGGGACCCATTTTTGGCTCCTTTCGCACTCCCGAGATGGGCGAGAGTCGGCGGACCACCGCACAGATGGCTAGCATCGCCCGGCAAATCCGATTCGCGCAGGGATCGAGGAGCGGCAGTGGGGCCCACTCGGTGGACGGTCGGATCGGATCGGATCGATCGGGCGGGCCGTGCCGTGATGCGACCGCGCCGGGAGCGACTGGCGGAGCGTCGATCTTTCCGATCTACCCCGTAGTCATATAAAATACGCAGAAAGCGGACGCACGGGCGAAAAGCTACGTCCCCGCGAAGGTTGGGCCCGCCCGTGAGCGACTTGTTGACTTCCGGAGAAGGGAATGACGCCGAAACCGCGCGCGGCTCTTACGGGTGCGATCATACCAGCACTAATGCACCGGATCCCATCAGAACTCCGCAGTTAAGCGTGCTTGGGCGAGAGTAGTACTGGGATGGGTGACCTCCTGGGAAGTCCTCGTGTTGCACCCCTCCCCTTTTGTCCTTCTCGGCAATCATTCCCGTGCCCATTTTTGGCTCCTTTGGCATTCACGGGAGAGTCGCCGGGCCACCGCCGAGATTGCCGAGATCGTCCGGCAAAGCCGATTCGCGGAAGGAGCGAGGAACGGTAGTGGGGCCCACCTGATGGACGGTCGGATCGGCCGGAGCATCCCTGACGCGGCTACCTGGCCGGTGGCGAGTAATATATTGAACGGGCCAAAATATGAGACATCCACCGAGGCTAGCCGGAGTATAGCTTCATTCATAAAATTTTGAAGTTATTAAAAAATACAAGAAATCAGAAAAGTAACAAAAGTGAAGGGATTTTGGGATTTTAAGATTTCCCAACCGCCTTCGGCAGTTGGCAGAGCGTAGATCTTTCCGAGCTACCCCAAAATCATATAAAATGTGCGGAGAGCGGACGCACGCGCGAAAAGTTACGGCCCCGCGAAGGTCGGCCCCGCCGGCGGGCGACTTGGTGACTTCCGGAGAAGGGAATGACACCAAAATCGCGCGCAGATATTACGGGTGCGATCATACCAGCACTAATGCACCGGATCCCATCAGAACTCCGCAGTTAAGCGTGCTTGGGCGAGAGTAGTACTAGGATGGGTGACCTCCTGGGAAGTCCTCGTGTTGCACCCCCTCCCCTTTTGTCCTTTTTTTTTTTTTTCTTTTTTTTCTTTTTTTCTTGCAATCGCGGGACCCATTTTTGGCTCCTTTCGCACTCCCGAGATGGGCGAGAGTCGGCGGACCACCGCACAGATGGCTAGCATCGCCCGGCAAATCCGATTCGCGCAGGGATCGAGGAGCGGCAGTGGGGCCCACTCGGTGGACGGTCGGATCGGATCGGATCGATCGGGCGGGCCGTGCCGTGATGCGACCGCGCCGGGAGCGACTGGCGGAGCGTCGATCTTTCCGATCTACCCCGTAGTCATATAAAATACGCAGAAAGCGGACGCACGGGCGAAAAGCTACGTCCCGCGAAGGTTGGGCCCGCCCGTGAGCGACTTGTTGACTTCCGTGAGGAGAAGGGAATGACGCCGAAACCGCGCGCGGCTCTTACGGGTGCGATCATACCAGCACTAATGCACCGGATCCCATCAGAACTCCGCAGTTAAGCGTGCTTGGGCGAGAGTAGTACTGGGATGGGTGACCTCCTGGGAAGTCCTCGTGTTGCACCCCTCCCCTTTTGTCCTTCTCGGCAATCATTCCCGTGCCCATTTTTGGCTCCTTTGGCATTCACGGGAGAGTCGCCGGGCCACCGCCGAGATTGCCGAGATCGTCCGGCAAAGCCGATTCGCGGAAGGAGCGAGGAACGGTAGTGGGCCCACCTGATGGACGGTCGGATCGGCCGGAGCATCCCTGACGCGGCTACCTGGCCGTGGCGAGTAATATATTGAACGGGCCAAAATATGAGACATCCACCGAGGCTAGCCGGAGTATAGCTTCATTCATAAATTTTGAAGTTATTAAAAAATACAAGAAATCAAAAAGAAAAAAAAAAAAAGTGAAGGGATTTTGGGATTTTAAGATTTCCCAACCGCCTTCGGCAGTTGGCAGAGCGTAGATCTTTCCGAGCTACCCCAAAATCATATAAAATGTGCGGAGAGCGGACGCACGCGCGAAAAGTTACGGCCCCGCGAAGGTCGGCCCCGCCGGCGGGCGACTTGGTGACTTCCGGAGAAGGGAATGACACCAAAATCGCGCGCAGATATTACGGGTGCGATCATACCAGCACTAATGCACCGGATCCCATCAGAACTCCGCAGTTAAGCGTGCTTGGGCGAGAGTAGTACTAGGATGGGTGACCTCCTGGGAAGTCCTCGTGTTGCACCCCCCCCCTTTTGTCCTTTTTTTTTTTTTTTTTCCTTTTTTTTCTTGCAATCGCGGGACCCATTTTTGGCTCCTTTCGCACTCCCGAGATGGGCGAGAGTCGGCGGACCACCGCACAGATGGCTAGCATCGCCCGGCAAATCCGATTCGCGCAGGGATCGAGGAGCGGCAGTGGGGCCCACGGTGGACGGTCGGATCGGATCGGATCGATCGGGCGGGCCGTGCCGTGATGCGACCGCGCCGGGAGCGACTGGCGGAGCGTCGATCTTTCCGATCTACCCCGTAGTCATATAAAATACGCAGAAAGCGGACGCACGGGCGAAAAGCTACGTCCCCGCGAAGGTTGGGCCCGCCCGTGAGCGACTTGTTGACTTCCGGAGAAGGGAATGACGCCGAAACCGCGCGCGCGGCTCTTACGGGTGCGATCATACCAGCACTAATGCACCGGATCCCATCAGAACTCCGCAGTTAAGCGTGCTTGGGCGAGAGTAGTACTGGGATGGGTGACCTCCTGGAAAGTCCTCGTGTTGCACCCCACCCCTTTTGTCCTTCTCGGCAATCATTCCCGTGCCCATTTTGGCTCCTTTGGCATTCCCGGGAACGGCAAGAGCCGCCGGGCCGCCGCCGGGATTGCCGAGATCGTCCGGCAAAGCCGATTCGCGGAAGGGGCGAGGAACGGTAGTGGGGACCACCTGATGGGCGGTCGGATCGGCCGGAGCATCCTTGACGCGGCTGCCTGGCCGGTGGCGAGTAATATATTAAACGGGCCAAAATATGAGATATCTACCGAGGATAACCGGAATATAGCTTCATAAAATTCTGAAGTTATTAAAAAATACAAGAAATTAGAAAAAGTAATAAAAGTAAAGGGATTTTGGGATTTTAAGATTTCCAACCGCCTTCGGCAGTTGGCAGAGCGTAGATCTTTCCGAGCTACCCCAAAAATCATATAAAATGTGCGGAGAGCGGACGCACGCGCGAAAAGTTACGGCCCCGCGAAATTTGGCCCCGCCGTCGGGCGACTTGGTGACTTCCGGAGAAGGGAATGACACCAAAATCGCGCGCAAATATTACGGGTGCGATCATACCAGCACTAATGCATCGGATTCCATCAGAACTCCGCAGTTAAGCGTGCTTGGGCGAGAGTAGTACTTGGATGGGTGACCTCCTGGGATGTCCTCGTGTTGCCCCCCTCCCCTTTGGTCTTTTTTTCTTGTAATCCCGGGTCTCATTTTTGGCTCCTTTCGCATTCCCGAGATCTGCGAAAGTCGGCGGACCATCGCACAGATGGCTAGCATCGTCCGACAAATCCGATTCGCGTAGGGATAGAGGAGCGGCAGTGGGGCCCACTCGATGGACAGTCGATCGGATCGATCGTTCGGGCCGTGCTGCGTGCGGTGACCGTGCCGCGGGTGACTGGCGGAACGTAGATCTTTCCGATCTACCCCGAAATCATATAAAATATGCTGAAAGCGGTCGCCCAAGCGAAAAGTTACGTCCCCGCGAAGGTTTGGCCCGCCCGTGAGCGACTTGTTGAATTCGAGAGAAGGGATTGACACCGAAACTGTTTCAGCTCTTATTGGTGCGATCATACCATCACTAATGCACCGGATCCCATCAGAACTCCGCAGTTAAGCGTGCTTGGGCGAGAGTAGTACTAGGATGGGTGACCTCCTGGGAAGTCCTCGTGTTGCACCCCTCCCCTTTTGTCCTTTTTGGCAATCATTCCTGGGCCCATTTTTGGCTCCTTTGCCATTCCCGGGAACGGCGAGAGTCGCCGGGCCACCGCCGAGATTGCCAAGATCGTCCGGCAAAGCCGATTCGCGTAAGGAGCGAGAAACGGTAGTGGGACCCACCTGATGGACGGTCGGATCGGACGATCGGCCGGAGCATCCTTTACGCGGCTACCTGGCCGGTGGCGAGTAACATATTAACGGGCCAAAATATGAGATATCCACCGAGGCTAACCGGAATATAACTTTATAAAATTTTTAAGTTATTAAAAAATACAAGAAATTAGAAAAGTAATAAAAGTAAAGGGATTTTGGGATTTTAAGATTTCTAAACCGCCTTCGGCAGTCGACAGAGCGCAGATCTTTCCAGCCACCCCAAAATCATATAAAATATGCGGACAGCAGACGCACGGGCGAAAAATTACGGCCCCGCGAAGTTAGGCCCATCGGCGGGCGACTTGGTGACTTCCGGAGAAGGGAATGACACCAAAAACGCACTTAGCTATTACGGGTGCGATCATACCAGCACTAATGCACCGGATCCCATCAGAACTCCGCAGTTAAGCGTGCTTGGGCGAGAGTAGTACTAGGATGGTTGACCTCCTGGGAAGTCCCGTGTTGCACCCCCTCCCCTTTTGTCCTTTTTTTCTTGCAATCCCGGGACCCATTTTTCGCTCCTTTCACATTCTCGAGATCGGCGAGAGTTGGCGGACCACCGCACAGATGGCTAGCATCATCCGGCAAATTCAAAGAGCGGCAGTGGGGCCAACTCGATGGACGGTCGGATCGGATCGAACGGTCGGGCAGTGCTGCGTGCGGCGACCGTGCCAGGAGCGACTGGCGGAGCGTAGATCTTTCCGATCTACCCCGAAATCATATAAAATATGCAGAAAGCGGTCGCCCGATCGAAAAGTACGTCCCCGCAAAGGTTGGGCCCGCCCGTGAGCGACTTGTTGAATTCCGAAGAAGGGAATGACAACGAAACCGCGCGCAGTTCTTACAGGTGCGATCATACCAGCACTAATGCAACGGATCCCATTAGAACTCTGCAGTTAAGTGTGCTTGGGCAAGAGTAGTACTAGGATGGTTGACCTCCTGGGAAGTCCTCGTGTTGCACCCCTCTGAAAAGGCAAAGCTATATGTCCTAGGGGGGGGGGGGGGGGGGGTGAATAGGACTATGCCAAATTAAAATAAAATCAGCGGGGAAATAAAGTAAACCAATAGCCTTACAATTATAAATCAATTCACAATGCTAAATTTAAATCACCTTGATAAATAAGTATTGAGAGATTGATACAAATTCAGTTCTAAGGACAACCTTACACCATAATAAACAAGGGCTTATGGTAGGACAACCTTATTTCTAGAACATCTTTTGAATCAAGGACTCAATTTTAATAGAAATAAATGAAATAGCAAGGAATTGAAATTAAATGCAGAAGTATAGATCTAAATTATTACAACAATCCCCACACTTGCTTGAAATGTAAATAGTTACAACATTCACATCCACTTGTACATTCCACACAATTGAATGATAAAAGATATGAAAATTAAGCAAGCATTCAATCCACAAGACAAAGAGTTATAGTGGTTCGCCTGTGTGTACACCAACTGTCTTTCAACAGCCACACAGAAAGCTACTCCACTCCTAATATCCTCACACAGGGGATATTAGCGTTCACTATCAAATAGGTTTTCACAGGTTCACCAAAAACCTTTACAATTGTGTCTTTTTCACTTGGGCTTACACAATTCAAAACCCCTCTTTTCTGAGTTTTCTGGTTCTCCTCAGATATAACAATACAATGAGATTTTTTCTGGTTCAACCTCAAACAAAACCAATACAATGAGATTTTTCTGGCTTAACCTCAAACAAAACCAAAAGTAAATAAATTTACAGAATTGTAAAATACCTGGATTTCTTCTTTTCGTAGCAGCCCGGTAAAACCAATCGGAGTAGATGATTGAATGTCAAAGTTCAATTTCCAATACTCACATTCATATGGTTCTAAATTCTAATTGATTTTAGATTTTAACTAGTTGGGCGTAGCTATATTTGATTTTGATTCCAAGAAGAAGGAATAAGATAATTCCTCTTTTCAAAAAAAAAGATTGGAATACAGAAACAAAATCAAATTAAATAAGCTAGCAAAAAGGAATATTAAATAAGCACGATGTAGCTTAAAATAAACACAGACTTATCTCAGAGTGATCACTTGAAATTTCTTGAATTGAATCGAGTTGAAGTGTGAAAACTCTGAATTTCGTTTTCAATTTATAGAAGCAGAAATCGCTCCTACGACTGGTCTTAGAAACCTTCGACTGGTCGTAGCTCTAACGGATATTTGAAATATTGAGCGCGATCTTTGAAAGTCGTTCCACGACTGGTCGTGAGAAGCCTACGACTGGTCGTAGGTCACCTACGACTGGTCGTAGATCTCTACGACTGGTCGTAGGACCATAGATTAGGTTGCTGGACTTTGAGTCGTAGCTCTACGACTAGTCGTGGACGAGTCGAAGCCACACCTACGACCGGTCGAAGGACCTCCAGGACTGGTCGTGGGTGTACCAAAAAATTCCGAAAAATCCTTCAACAACTTAGGACTGGTCGTGGAATTTCTTGGACTAGTCGAACCAATGCTAGGACTGGTCGAACAAGAGCTAGGACTGGTCGTAGAATAGACCAAACTTATGTAAAATAAACATTTGATTTATGTATCCAAAGTGACCTACTTAAAGGGTCAACCTAAGGTCATTCAAACCTGAACCATGTCGTATGGACATTGAACTTCAACCATTCAACGAATGTAGATTTTTTTTTTGAACCATATCAGGCTTGAGATCTTGAACTTGTTGTAGCTTTAAACTTGAGATCTTCATCAGCATAAAAACTACTTCATGCGTTGCTTATTAGTCTTAAAGTCATTTCTTGAGTTGTTTCTTAAGACTTGAACTTCAACATTGTAGCTTCTTGAACTTCAATAATGTAGCTTCTTGAGACTTCAACATTGTAGCTTCTTGAACTTCAATAATGTCATGAAGTGTTTATGCAGTGTCTTGAATACATATAAATCAACATACAAGCACAAGACACAGATAGATGTTTTGACACATCAAAATTTGACAACCAAAGGAGCATGAGACCATAGCACTTACCCTTTTATCCTTTTCGGCAATCATTCCCAGGCCCATTTTTTACTCCATTGGCATCCGGGAACGGCGAGAGTCGCCCGGCCACCGCCGAGATTGCCGAGATCGTCCGGCAAAGCCGATTCGCGGAAGGAGCGAGGAACGGTAGTGGGGCCCACCTGATGGACGGTCGGATCGGCCGGAGCATCCCTGACGCGGCTACCTGGCCGGTGGCGAGTAATATATTGAACGGGCCAAAATATGAGACATCCACCGAGGCTAACCGGAGTATAGCATCATTCATAAAATTTTGAAGTTATTAAAAAATACAAGAAATTAGAAAAGTAACAAAAAGTGAAGGGATTTTGGGATTTTAAGATTTCCCAACCGCCTTCGGCAGGTGGCAGAGCGTAGATCTTTCCGAGCTACCCCAAAATCATATAAAATGTGCGGAGAGCGGACGCACGGGCGAAAAGTTACGGCCCCGGGAAGGTTGGCCCCGCCGGCGAGCGACTTGGTGACTTCCGGAGAAGGGAATGACACCAAAATCGCGCGCAGATATTACGGGTGCGATCATACCAGCACTAATGCACCGGATCCCATCAGAACTCCGCAGTTAAGCGTGCTTGGGCGAGAGTAGTACTAGGATGGGTGACCTCCTGGGAAGTCCTCGTGTTGCACCCCCCCCGTTTTGTCATTTTTTTTCTTCCCCTTGCATTCCCGGGACCCATTTTTGGCTCCTTTCGCATTCCCGAGATGGGCGAGAGTCGGCGGACCACCGCACAGATGGCTAGCATCGCCCGGCAAATTCGATTCGCGCAGGGATCGAGGAGCGGCAGTGGGGCCCACTCGGTGGACGGTCGGATCGGATCGGATCGATCGGGCGGGCCGTGCCGTGATGCGACCGCGCCGGGAGCGACTGGCGGAGCGTAGATCTTTCCGGTCTACCCCGTAGTCATATAAAATATACAGAAAGCGGTCGCCCGAGCGAAAAGCTACGTCCCCGCGAAGGTTGGGCCCGCCCGAGATTGACTTGTTGAATTCCGGAGAAGGGAATGACGCCGAAACCGCGCGCGGCTCTTACGGGTGCGATCATACCAGCACTAATGCACCGGATCCCATCAGAACTCCGCAGTTAAGCGTGCTTGGGCGAGAGTAGTACTGGGATGGGTGACCTCCTGGGAAGTCCTCGTGTTGCACCCCTACCCTTTTGTCCTTCTCGGCAATCATTCCCGTGCCCATTTTTGGCTCCTTTGGCATTCCCGGGAGAGTCACCGGGCCATCGCCGAGATTGCCGAGATCGTCCGGCAAAGCCGATTCGCGGAAGGAGCGAGGAAAGGAACGGTAGTGGGGCCCACCTGATGGACGGTCGGATCGGCCGGAGCATCCCTGACGCGGCTACCTGGCCGGTGGCGAGTAATATATTGAACGGGCCAAAATATGAGACATCCACCGAGGCTAACCGGAGTATAGCATCATTCATAAAATTTTGAAGTTATTAAAAAATACAAGAAATTAGAAAAGTAACAAAAAGTGAAGGGATTTTGGGATTTTAAGATTTCCCAACCGCCTTCGGCAGTGGCAGAGCGTAGATCTTTCCGAGCTACCCCAAAATCATATAAAATGTGCGGAGAGCGGACGCACGGGCGAAAAGTTACTGCCCCGCGAAGGTTGGCCCCGCCGGGGGCGACTTGGTGACTTCCGGAGAAGGGAATGACACCAAAATCGCGCGCAGATATTACGGGTGCGATCATACCAGCACTAATGCACCGGATCCCATCAGAACTCCGCAGTTAAGCGTGCTTGGGCGAGAGTAGTACTAGGATGGGTGACCTCCTGGGAAGTCCTCGGTTGTGATAATATTCTACTCATGAAGAAGAGAGTAAATTTTCATCTCTTTTTTTTTTTTTTTTTTGAATGCCAGCAAATTTCCATCATAAAACAGCATTGACCGAAGCTGGTAAAGAAAATTACTTGCGTCTCTTGTTGTGGTCTTATGCAATGAATAGATTGCTTGAGAGGCAACCTACAATGACAATTGCAAGGAGAGAACTTAGGACTAGGTAAATAGAACAAGCATGACCCAAGTCATTGAACAAATAGTTGGTTCTCACCTTCAAAGTTGTAAAAAGAAAATCCATGTTGGAACCTTTTTTCCGAGTCCCGAATAGAGGGTTCATTACAACAGTGTCGACTATTTTGCCTACATAAATAGGATGTATTGGATAAAGAACCTTTTTTTCAAGTCTTTTTGTTCTTTTTTTTTTCTGCTCCTCATCGTCCTTTTGAGTGAGTTGAAAACTTGACCAAGTTTAGTCAAGTTTTTCTAGGGCTTTCATATTTTTATTAATTTATGCATTTTTATAATACATTTTATATTAAAAATAAATATTAATTCTTGAATTCTTGCTTTCAAGTGTTTTGAATTTTCAAATGAGTCTTCAAGTCGACTCGACCCAGTGGACCTCCGAGTCAAGTTTTCAGGTTCTCAAACCACGTAGGAGATCCCAAGGAGAGTGAACTGAAGCTTGTAGCCTTTTACTTCTACGAGGGTAGTTGAGTTGCCTAATGAGGAGAAACTTGAATCAATTAAAACAACTTATCTCAAACAAATAACTGGAAATAAGAGCAGCCCATTAGGGTAAAATTCATGAGTTGATCTTTACATGCAGCACCAAATACTCTTGTGGAAAAGGCATATTATCACAACCGTATTAAAACAGGGGAGCAAAAAAGGGTTCAACAATACTAGCCGAATTTGGAAATTCCCAGTTGACGTTATTTAAATGGTGTCAGCTTGCATTTGGAAATATGCATTTCTTCAAGAAGTGTGGAAAACTGATTCTGCTAAAAAAATCCATCAAGTGCAGCAAGTGGCAAATTGAGCACAATGACCATTTCCATCAAAACCCATTCTGTTCAATGCAAATAGTATTTTTTTTGTCCAAATGCACCCTTTTTCTGTCCTCAGTATTCAACAAAAGAACAAGACAAGGGATTAAATGTTTATGTCCAACTGCCCATGCAAATATGTAACCAAGAAGCAATGTGTCAGTGAAACATCTCTATTCTACAAATATGTCCTGCACATAGATATCATAAAATATGTAACATAGCAACCGGGTGGTTTAGAAAAAAAATTTTGATGTCTTTATGTCCAACTGCCCATGCAAATATGTCTTTATGTAACATAGATATCATAAAATATGTAACATAGCAACCGGGTGGTTTAGAAAAAAAATTTTGAAACATTAAATTTTTGATGTCTTTATGTCCAACTGCCCATGCAAATATGTAACCAAGAAGCAATGTGTCAGTGAAACATCTCTATTCTACAAATATGTCCTGCACATAGATATCATAAAATATGTAACATAGCAACCGGGTGGTTTAGAAAAAGAAACGTATAAAAAGAACAATATCTTCACATTTCATCCTTGCGAATGGTCAATAATGTAAATAAGCATGACTTCATCATAAAAATCAAATATAATATATAGTGAGTCCAAGTAGCCAACCCAATTAATTGGGATAAGGTTTGGATGATGGTGGTGGTGATGGTGACTCCATGAAGCTGATCAATATCATGACAAAACACAAAAGTGGAGGACATGATATTATACCTCAAGATCTGCAGCGTTTAATGAAGCAATTTCTAAAGATTGAGAATCAATGTCAATGCCAACCACATGTCTGTCACATCATATAAGCACGTCTCATCAATTTAGAATAAGTTCATGAAAGGAAATTTCATAAAAAATTACATACTGAAAAATCCTGTTTGGCTCTCACATATAAAGTTGAAAATTGTAAAAAGTGCAAAATCACCTTGGATTATAACAAAACTTGTACCAATGGGTGGCATCAAAATGAAAACATTCAAAAGAGCACCTGCAATACCCAATGTACCACAATCACAACCAAAGTCTGCCACTACCTTGCCACTTATATTTCCAAATGTATTCTCTGCCTGGAATGTTTTGCAAAGTACAAAGGAAAGGGAAAAGAGGTTCAATACTTTTTTGGGCCATTGTCATTATAAAAAATAACCAGATGATGTACAAAACTATCTCACAGGAATATATGTGTGTGTGTGTGCGCGCGCGCCTTTTGAACCATTTTGAATGCATACATATAGCAAAAACCTCATTCTGTTGTATGCATCTAAGATTGTTAATACTATTGAGAATTGAGGAGTTCAACCACCTAAGAAATAAGCATGCAAAGGCCGAGTATTCCTAACAAGCAGGAAACATGAATAATATAACCACTAAAATGAACAGTGACAGACATGATAGCAATATTCATGTCTACACTCGATTATAAGTTGTAAACAATCTAAAGTTAAGTAGCATGTAAGTAAACCTTGATGTTTTAAAAACATAATGCCCAAACATCGAGAAGTGATATTATGTCTTTCAGAATCCAACAATTTATGATACAGATCATACAATTGGGTGTATGATTCAAATCGTACATTCAAATCACATATTTTACACTCAAATGGATTTTTTTTTTTTTTGAGGAAACCAATCAAGAGGAACTAAGACAGGAAAAGAAAGTGCTAAATGCTTGTATGTAAGTTAGCCATGGGAAAGAATACAATTGATATCGCACAAGTGTGACATGAAACCAGGGGGATACGTAAAAGTCCCTTGTGTCCACGAAAATATTACAGATATTGTTCGTGTATCATGATATATCACACTCAGGGCCTTTATACATTTACAGTGTATCGATCAATACATGTGATTTGATGATACGTGCAACAAAAATCAGGAATTTTTAAGGGGAATAGAAAATGTTAAAAATTGGGAAAAAGAAAACAAAAAACCTTTTCACTTCAAATAGTTTAGGGGGAATGGAAAATGTTAAAAATTCGGTTTTAAAAGATACCTCAAAGATATGAGAAGGGTTTTGAATGGCGTGGGTTTCTTCGGGGTAGGAGCTTCACAACTGCTGCAATGGATAGAGATAGAGAGGGCGGAGATGCATTGGAGAGAGAGGGAGGAGAATGAGAAGATGGAGCAGAGATCGGGAGGGAGAGGGGCACAGAGGGATAGAGTATTAGGGAATGGAGAGAGAGAGAGAGAGAGAGAGAGAGAGAGAGAGAGAGAGAGAGTATTGGGCGCGGCTCTGTTTTTGAGCGCGCGCCCAATTTTGGGCGTCCTTTCGTGAGATGAACCTGGACGGTCCTATCAAGAGCTCCGTGGGCCCACCATGATGTATTTGGGTTATCCATTCTGATCATTAATTTTAATAAATTATTTTAGTTCATGATCCCAAACTTAAAGTACATTAAACGCTCAAGTGGACTACACCATAGGAAACAAATGTGATTTAATCTCCATGTTTCCTACCGTGTGGTCCACTTGAGCCTTCGATCTAGCTAATTTTTTATTTCTTATTCTAAAATAATATTTCAAAATAGATGGACGGCTTAGATATAACATATATATTTGTTTAGGCCCTATAGGGCCCCTTACACCACCGTTAATTATTAATGGTGTAACAACATTTTAACTACGGATTAAAACCATAGTAATAGTAGCTACGATTTATATCCATAGCAAAAAACTAGCGTGGTCTGTATCCTTTGCCCCCCTTTTTTGGTAGTGCACTCATCTTTTCTTTCAGCAAAATTCTCTGTTGAATAGTGTGTCATCTCTTGGTTGTACATAAATCTTTCAGAAATTTGGTTTAAGAGGGGATTTGTTTCACAACGTCAAGCAGAGAGATGTTAACTTTCACTCGTTTCAACACCTCTGGAATATCTTGTGAGTTAGCTAGAGGTTTTGGTGCAATCGACCGTTGGAGGAATGGCGCAATCGGCTTACTCACTTCTTTTTTTTTTGTTCTTCCTCATGTGGGGGCATTGCTAGGTCCATCATTCTCAATTCCTTCCAGGTCCTTAGGCTTTTCAGCCCTCGCCAAAATGGTTTTGTCAATAATCTTTCCACTCCTAAGAGTGGTGATAGACTTAGCCTGCTCCATTTAACTTGAAGAGCTTGGGTCACTTATTTCATATTGCGGTTTAGGGTTGGGGAGAGGCTGGGCCGGAAGGATCCTTTTCTCCCCAATCGATTTGTTCATCTCAAGCCCTTGCATGGCCTTTGTAAGGCCTTAAAAGGCTTGTAACATATCTTGATTAAAAAGCTCTTTATTTTGAATATACGTCAAGACCGGATCCTCTTGAGGAGTAGCAGTCTGTTCATTCATCCAATTGAAATTCGGATGGTTCTTCCAACTTGAGTTATATGTATTTGAGGTGGGTCCACTGAAAGGTCTTTGGTAGTTGTTCATGATATTCGATTGCTCCTTCAATATTTCTTAAAAAGCAGATATTGTTAGACAATTTTTAGTTGTATGAACGTTGCAAGCACAAATACCATCAACAACTTCCTTAACCTTATCCTTCTTAAGTTCCATGGCCTCAATTTTCCTTATGAGATTGACCACTTTAGCATTTATATCATCTTCCTTTTTCAAAATATATATTCGACCCCTCTCCTTGATTAAGTAAGCTTATAAGTGATGCTAGGTCTTAGGGAGATGTCCTATGATTGTGCATTTTCAGCAAGTTTGTCAAAGTAATCCCACACATCATCGACATTTTTGTTCATGAATTCTCTATTGCACATCATCTCGACTAATTGGCACATGGAAGATGTCAGTCCATCTAGAAGAAATTTGTTATGCGCCACATTTTAAAGTCATGTTGTCGGCATGAACTGATAAGATCCTTGAACCGCTTCCAACATTGGAAGAATGTCTCATCTTCCTTTTGGGCGAAGTTCATGATTGACTTCCTGATGGTGTTCGTCTTATGGTATGGGAAGAATTTCTTTATGAACTCCTTTGTCGTGTTGTTCCATCTGCCAATGGATCGTGGTCGTAGTAAT
This sequence comes from Magnolia officinalis, assembly GCA_021015155.1. Lineage (NCBI taxonomy): Eukaryota > Viridiplantae > Streptophyta > Magnoliopsida > Magnoliales > Magnoliaceae > Magnolia > Magnolia officinalis. The sequence continues at coordinate 50,051,602 of JAJHSJ010000001.1, forward strand.
GCAACCAAGTCTTAGCTTTTTCTTTTAAGGAGAAGGGAAAGAGTTTTAACTTGATCGTGTCCTCAGACACGTTGGAAAATTGTACAGTGGCTATTATCTCATCAAACTTTTTCATGTGTAGATTCAAGTCCATGGAACTTCAGAAAGAGTTGGATCACCCCAGGTTTAATATTCATATTTTCTGTATTGTTTGAAAAAATCATGCAGGAAGGTGTGCTCACCCTTGCCAATTATAAATAATCTTGTAAAGTATGAGGCGGGAGTGCATGATGCACCTCATTCTCATCCTGAACTTCCTCAACTGAAGGTTGAGGTTGATTTGCAGTCATCACTTCTATTGACTTAGAGGGTCTCAAGTGGTATCTAATCCCGCGATGGATAGGCAACCCTTCAACTAATCCTCCTTCACTCAAAAGATGTAGAATGTTATCACGGACCCGCTTGGGCATGAAACACTCTCAGCCCTCAAGTAACTAAACAACTAAACCGAAAAAAGAAAACTAGAAAAACTAAAACAATAAAATATCTAAAAAAGATAAGAGAGAGGGTTGGAACAAAATTACCGAATAAGAGTCGCTATGTTAGGATCCTACAAAACAGAAAACATTGTTAGTTTCAAAATTTTTTAAGAAAAAAATCCTAACATAAAAATATAGCAGAAAAATAAACCCTAATCTTAACCTAATTATAATACCAATTAAGTCTAGAAAAATGCAGCTGTAGTCCCCAGCAATGATGCCAAAAACTTGTTCACAACCCTAAGTGTAGGGTCGCGATGTAGTAATAACTCGGTAAGACCAAGGTCGAATCCACATGGACTAAACTTATACGTATTCTGAAATAACTAGAACTAGAACTAAAAAAATATCTAAATCTAAATCTGGAATAAATGAGAGTATTGTGAATAATGTTGAAACTAACAATTAAAGGTGGGAACTATGGTGCCAAGGATTCACTTGTAGCTATCAAGATGCTACTTTACTTGATTCAAGGAACACGGTTGGAATTGGAGTCCTATCCCATTCAATCGGAAGATAAAACAATTAAATCAAATATGAACTTTTCATTGACTAAATTCTCAATTGAAGAGAATTGTGATGAGTGGAAGGGATTCCATCACCCTACCATGCCCAAAAGACGACGGTGAACAGCAGGATTTACCAATCTCACAATCTCAAAATAGGAAAAGAAGATATCCGAAGCTATCACAACATCTATTGTAATTTGAGTCACAATAAATCATAGAAAACTGAAAATATTCCTTAAAACTAAATTAAAATCCAACGAAGTTCAACATAAATAAGAATCAAAGCAAAATAAACATCCCAATATACTACAAGTTTAACCTGTTAGCCCTAGCTAAGAGGTTTAATTAACCATAGACATGATTAAACTAAAAACTCTTAAACAAAGCATAAAAACTAACAAGAAGAAGAAGATTGAAGAAGAAGAAATGACTCCTTGAAGTTCTCTAACAGTTTGCTCCACTCTTCCAACCCTAATTCATGCTTAAAAACAATTAAAAGATCCATATTTATAGTATTTGCTTGGACCGACTTTGAAATCGCCTCAAATTTGCGTAAAAAGTTATGCTTCAGTCGAACTAAATTAAAGCTGAAAACTGCACTTTCTCGCTGGATAAATTTGCGAGATTTTGGTTGGATTGAATTAAGGCTGAAAATTTTGTTTCTTGCTTGACTATTTTGTGCGATTTCGATCAGACTGAAACTGCACTTTAGTCGAACCGAAAGTCTATTTCAGGAAAATTCTACTTTAGACTCAGAATTCCAAACTATGTTTTTTCAAGGCATTTTCAGGAATCTTATTTTTTCAAGACAATTTTCAGGATTCTTTTTCTTCACTTCAAATCTTCGATTCTCTTTATTCCTCACTTGGTTTCCTTGGATCTTTGGCATGTGAATTCTTCATTAATGACTTCCAAATCTCCAAATCTTCATTTAGTAATCTTTTGAGTATAAATATTCTTTTTGGCATCGATTTCACCTTAAGCTCTCGAAATCACCTCACACATGAAAACATGCATAATTAGATCGATTAAGTACTATCGTGTTTATAAAACAAAGGTATAAATAGGGGAAATATGCAATGTTTCACAATCAACCGAATGTAGATATTGGAATAACAGGCTCAAACTCTCTTGGATTCTAGCTCATTTTACAAAGAGCAACACTAGTGTATTTATAGAGTTGAAATCCCAACGGTAAAAAAATGGGCAAAATTTTGATATTGTCGATGTCATCGAAGGGTATTCGATGTTATCGAAATCTGAATTTCGATATCATTGAACTATCTTCGATTGCATCGATTTTCTACTAAAATGTTCATTTGAGAGTATGATAGATTCTGATTATTTTTCATCGAGCATCTTTTGATGATGTCGACGTGTACTTCGATTCATCGAGGGGTGCTTGATTGCATTGAGATTTCTTTTGTAAAATACACAAAGGTTGTTGACAATTTTGTCTCCTAATTGATTCCATCGAAGAGTCATTTGATCTATCGAAGTTTGAATTTTGATGGTATTCAATGGTCTTCGATGAACTCGAAGAAAATAGGTTTTCTTTGAAAGCTTGTTGGACAAAATTGAGTTAGTTTTGATGTTATCAAATAGACTTCGATGCTATCGATAACTTAATCTCGATAACATCGAGGATGCTTCAATGTCATCGAGGAGCACTTAGAATATTTTCTGATTTTTTGGACGAGGTCCACGGTTGAAGTAATCGAAGGCCAACGTCGATGATATCAAAGCATGGACTTCGATGATATCGAATAACTATCGATGCCATCGAGGTTTCCAGTATATCTTTCTTTTTATTGCTAGACAGAATGGGTGTACATTCGATACTATCGACCGATGTTTGATGTTATCGAAGATTCCCTCAATTGTTGTTCGATGTATTCGACCAGAACTTATGATTTTTCCAGTTTTGTTTCTTTCTTCCATTTATACTCACTGTGCATTATATACCAACTTAACCAGAAGATTTTTAATTCTTTTTTATAGGGTAAGTTGGTGTCACGCCCCGAACTCGGAGACCGAGCTCACAAAATTCTCGATCGCCGAATCTGGCACCGACAGCCTCCGTAGAAACCCATTCTCGGCTCCCAACGCCCATACGCCAGGTTCCGATCCTGGGATGCTACAAGGAGGATTTCTAATAATCAATTTGATTCGTAGTGAGCATAACCACAAGCATAACCCACGAACAATAACCACAAGAAACCATCACAAAATCCACTATGAACAAAAACTTTTGAGTACAAGGCGTATTAAAGGAAAATACAATATACTGAAAATAACAAAAGCTCCAGAAGCTTAGCTGCACGCTCCAACTGCGGCGAGACTACGACTGTGTCCTGGCGTCACCTGCACGCATCAATCGTGCATAAGCTTATGGAAAGCTTAGAGGGTGGTGTAAGTGTGTGCGCAATATGAGCGTGCTCAGAATGCAGGGTCAGAGTAATGCGGAATCGTGCCAATGAGTATATGAATGCAGTCAGCCGTACCAAGGCTAAGTGGTACAGAATATAAATGATATCGGCCATATCAAGGCCATGCGATGCATAATGCAGCTCAAGCATGCCAATCCTCATGTCAATACAGTTATCAGTCTGGATAATCACTGGGGTCTAGTACACTCAAGCCAGCTTGCCGCCCCTATCCGAACGCACAACTGGGAGAGTGGAAGAGACCTCACTATCCGCCTGCCAATATCGGGCCCGACTTGTCGATAGCAGACCGATTCCTCAAGCTGGTCAAACTCAACCTAGAAATTGTCCCCTCACTCAGGCGGGTAAGGTCACACCCCTTTCCGACCGACCACGACACAGTGGAGACGCAGCCTCCTGGTATTCGGCCCTCATGCGCTCATACATCCACTCGGTCTCATCGTTGGAGTTATCCTCTAGTACCATCGGGTTTCGGAATTTTTACCTAGGGACATCTATGGCGCCCGTACCAAACATTTCTGGTATCCAATCCAGCCACCCACGATGTGTCTGTGGAGGCTATAGCCCTGGTGTCGCCAGGGCATACAGTAACTACAATCACACAATGCAAGTGCATGAGTCACACTACCAGTCATGCAACAGTCCTACGTAAACCATACGCTCATGCAGAGCAACTCCGCCTATCAGGGAGCCCGTAACAGTCTGCCCGAAGGCATATGCTATGATCAAACATTCCTCATATCAAGCATACAAATGATGTGTATGGGTATGAATCATGGAGTTATACTAAACATGTTATAAAGTGGTGAACTATCAACAAGTATGGGCTTACTAATGGGTCCTAGGGAGAGTATAATGCGGACATTTAACCAACACATACTTGCAATGTGGACGTCAAACCAACATTGCTCCAAGGCATGACCCGCCATAAAACATCATTACACAGACCATGGAGGAATCACACATTGTAATGGACCCTAAGGACATCCCATTGGGCCTTAAATACATCAAATGGCCATATCGCATGGGCTTTACATTCATCAAGTGGGCCACATCAATGGGCCTTATGTACATTGCAATGGGCCATAACCCATGGGCCTTTGAAAACATCACAATGGGCCTTGTAATATGGGTCTTATATACATCAAAGTTGGCCTTAACAACGGGTCACGAATACCTCGAATGGGCCTAATCACATGGGCCTTATGTACATCAAGGTGGGCCTCAACAATGGCCACAAATACACATCAAGGTGGGCCTCAACAACGGCCACAAGTACACATCGAAGTGGGCCTCAACGACGGCCGTAAATACATATCCAGGTGGGCCTCAACAACGGCCACAAGTACTCATCCAGGTGGGCCTCAACAACGGCCATAAAAACACATTAAGGTGGGCCTCAACAACGGCCAAAAATATGATAAGGTGGGCCTAAAACACTTGGGCCTTATATAAACCAAGGTGGGGTCCACCATATATATATAATATATATATACAATATTAATAATATAATATTATATATATATATATACACATATACACACATGCACTCTCACACACACGCTCACACACATGTGCACACTCACACACACATGCACACATGTGCACTCACAGGTGCATATACACACACGTACACACGCACACCCACCGTCCAGGGAGGACGGTGTGGATAGAACATATACATCAAGGGGAGCTCACCGTCCACCGTCAGTGGACGGTGAGAATGAAACACGTACATCACTGTGGGTCCCACGTGGGGCCCACCATAGTGTTTATCTTCCATCCAATCCGTTCATACGACCACACGGGTCTGAAAGAAGGGGAAAAACAAATTTCAGCTTGATCTGAAACTTCTGTGGGGCCAGGAAAGGTTTCAATGGTAGAGTTCAATCATCAATGTTTCTTGTGGTGTGGACTACCTGAGCCATGGATCAGGCTGATTTTCGGAGGGGACCCACCTCAGGGGGTGGTCTACCTCATGGACGATGTGGATACAAAATATACATCATTGTGGGGCCCACGGATGGAACCGTGGGTCCCTGCCTCTTGGCCGCCCGCCCATGTAAAACGCAGCAGCGTCTGCTGCTGTGTCAGTGGCAGCAGGCGTTGCCCATATATATATATATATATATATATTTTATTTTTTTAAAATCCATGATCTTGGGGTTTTTCAAGTGCGGGGCCCACATCAGGTGGATCCGTCCCAACCATCAGTTGCTGGGGCTCAAAACAAACCCAACGAGCCCAATATTGGGTATTTTTCGGAGTACAGAAACGGTAAGATGATTTTTGACGGTAAAGAAGTTGTTTTCGTATGCTCTGGCCCACCAGAAAATTGGATTAGTCCCATCTTTAGGCTCAACACCTAAAATGATCCCCTGAATGGGATGGACGGCGTGGATTAAGCACAAACATCAAGGTGGGGCCTGCATGAGCAGTCCGCCCCAAAACCCAAAACAAATTCCTTTTTTTTTTTTTTTGTTCAGCCAACGTCCAGCGTCCCTGAACGCTGGACGGTTTTAGGCAGTGGCTAGACAAGGTGGGCCCTGCTCTGGTGGACCACCAAGGGTGAATGGTGTGGGTTCAACACATATGAAGTGGGCCCCTCTTATCGATGGCTTGGATAAACCACATACTTCATGGTGGGGTCCATCCAAGTGGACCACATGGCCACATCATCATCATATGAAGAAAATGAAAAGAGAGTGAGAGAGAGAGGGAGAAAAAGAGCGGGACACACGTGTGATTGAGGGACCCCGACACTATGGGCCCTCCCTTGCATCCAATCATACACAAAAATAATCAAAGTGGGCCATCGGCCACATCTTAGGGTCCAAAGTGAGATCCACACCATTGATCGGTAGGTCCCACTTGGCCCATCATAAAAACATGAAAAACCTATCCTATAAAGCACCCACCGTTGATCTCTTCAGTCCGTTGGAACGCCACCCTCCTTGTGCTCCTCTTTGATGGTGGAGATGAGAAATGAATGGCTAGGATGATGGTTTGGAATGGGAATGGTGGGCCACAAGTCACTTTTCTTCTCTTGAAAACATGGACGTGTGGTGCTCTCTTGCTTGGTGGAATGGTTGCTGAAAAATGTGGAGGGAAGAGAGAGGTTGTAAGGAGAGGTGATGGGAGATGGATGATGGATGTGAGTGATGGGTGAGGTGATGGGTTGGTTGACTTTGGTGGTTACTTTACTTGTGGAGAAAGGTAGCATGGGTTGCTTGTACTTGACATTGAAGTGATTGATTGATTGATGTGATTGATTGATTGATGAGATTGATTTGACATTGTGTAGAGATTCTCTCGGGATTGAGAAAGCGCGGCGTTTCTTCAAAATAAACGCCGACTCACATCTTCTGGTCAGGGTATCAGATCGGTGCGTGAGTCGCGGCGTTGGAACCGCAACGATGGTGCGGTCACAAAGGTACAGGTTTCGGGTCGAGCCGACTCTAGCATGCAGGTCTCATCTTAGGATTGTGCGCAACGTTGGCTTTAGGTCAAGGATTGCCGAAATTCGACCGGAAGGATAGCGGAAGCCTTCGAAACAGTACGGACTAGGATACGGGTCTTACAGTTGGGATTATATGGGGGCATATACCTTATAGGGTTTGTCAGTTTAAGCTTAATCATGACCTTCATCTTTGTTAAGGCTTGATCTTGATGTTTTCATTTAAGATCTCATTTGGACTGACAGACTCAACACTCACGTATATTGACAAACAAGGACACTTTTAGTCCTCAATCGATCAATGGTTAGATTGATGACACGCACAATTTTGCATAATTGCACAATTAGTTTTCTATTTTGGGTGTTATGCTATATATATGGGTGTAGTTGTAGGATCATGGTATTTCAATCAGGGCTTAAACATTTTTAAGGTTTGGAGAGGAGGAAATGAGTGTTTTCTGATGTTTGGTGCATTCATATCTTGTACTTTTTTGTTTCACACGTGATTGTTGTCACTTCTGATGGGTTTTTTGGACCTGTCGTCCTTTCGCAACTGGGATGCGCAAGTCTTTTCGCAACTAGGATGCGGAAAGGAGTTTTTTAAAACTATAAAAAAGGGTCCCTAGGGTTTTTCTAGGGTATGTTGTGTTGATAAGAAAAACAACAAGAGGGTTTCCTAAAGCTTTACAAGGGATTTGCTAAAGGGTTTAGGGCTATCAAAGGTGAGAAAGAGGGAGAAAGAGAGAGAGGAAGCTTATAGAAGGGAGGTTCTGCTCGTGGAGGTTCTCTACTGTGCAATCTATATATCAGCACTTCTATGTCCTCATAATTGGTGAGATCTGTCTGATTTTCTCTATTTTTCTTATTGTTTATCCACTCCTGCGTGAGTGAAGAAGATTGTAACGTTCTACTTCTGTAACGCCCTGAAATTCGGGGGTCGAGTATGAACTCAACTCCCGAGTTCCAACGCATCACTTATGCAACATACACAATGTCGGTTAAATGTTGTCTGAGTTAGCGCAATAAACATGAATGAGATTAAACCAAAACAGTAATTCATACTCCAGTTCAATTGCATTTAAAAACAGCGGAAGACTGAAATTTTATATACAAGTATGTAAAGTAACAAAATTTTCTGAACTTCAGAGTATGAGTACTAGCTGAGCACCAATATACATGTAAAGTTTGTAAATTAAAAACCCAAAATACATCCTCAAAAGAGGCCCCAAAGTCCCGCGATGCAGCCGGCCTAGGCGTAGCCGTCAGAATACTGCATGAAAGAGAACTCCTCCTGGTCCTCATCAACGTCGGGCTCTGGCTCCTGAACCAAGGCGCCCTCTAATCCTGCAACAGAGTCTGGTTGGTGTGTACAACACCGTCCCGTAACGTGGGAGTGAGTAGCTAACTCAGTGGAACAATAATGCATAAGTTAACATGTTATCAAATCAACCAAGCAGTAATGATAAAGCAGTACAAATCAAGCATTTCTAACTACTCTTGTTAAATGCAAAAATGATATGACATGATGCTGTATGCCCTTGCCAAACCACCCTCAAGCGACATCATCTTACGTTCGCGAATGCTTAACTCCCTCAGTGCGCCACATCTACAAAGCACATGCGGTGCGATGATGCTCGTGATTGCCAAGTTATTATTAGTCCATTTCAATCAGCAGTATTGGGAAACTAAGGTACCTCCCTTGTATCATTCCCAGCATGATCCATTCTAGGGTCGTCAATCCTAGTTATTCTCATACGATGTTATGGTTTGAGAAGCTTAGTGATGGCATCGCAACAGGTTCGTCACCCGTCAGCGCGGATACAGATCTCACCGTATGCGGCTCAATTGCTGGCCGTCAGCTCGAGTACAGGTCTCACCGTACTCGGCTCAATCACTAGCCGTCAGCTCAAGTACAGGTCTCACCGTACTCGGCTCAACTCACACTCTAGTTACTGTGAAAGGCTCGTGGCCAATCACAGATACTTAAAGTACACTCGATGATACCACGGAGGACTCGTCGCCCGTCAGCACGAGCACAGATCTCACCGTACTCGGCTCTCGCCGGAGTATCGACAGCTCGAATACAGTGTCCCATACCACCGTATTCGGCTCACGAGATAGTTGCGCAATGGTCACTACGGGGAGGCACATGGCCCCAGCATAGGCCGACAGCTCGACCACGGTGTCCCATACCACCATGCCCGCTCATGCGTCTTAGCGGATCTAGGTACCATGGTTAAACAGGAATCACCACTGGTAAGTTTGGTACCCTAGGTTCAAGCAGTAGCGACCAAACAAGGTGAACACACAACTACACTTCGGTTCAAGTGGCGAGCCTGACTAGCTCGAGCGCACCACAAGTTGAGCGATATGGAGCGCAAAAGCACTCCGCGTGGCCAACCACTATCGCCAACCGAAGTACGACTCGGGTTCGCCGGACCCGTCCTTTGTGGCGACATGAATCTCAGCCACAATCACAGTCTGGTACCGAGTGTTTGGACTATAAACATAGTCCCAAACTCAAACAGTTTTTAATCGCTAGCATGTGAAGTAAAGCATGGTAACCAAGCAATACAAGCATGTTAGTCGGCATGTTATAAAGCATAAAGTAAGACATGAAGTAAAGCATGTTACAAAGCATGTTGAGAAGCATGTTATAAAGCATATTGTAATGCAGTACTGAAGCACTATCCCCATAGGGATAGAATTGTGTGTGCACTACAATTAAGTGGTTGCGGTGAACCACCGCATGGAGGGGATCCTACATGTCTCTAAGGGAGTTGGAGAATCCATATCAGCGCCTATCTAGGGCACTAGTACACGCACATGTACACCTACATGCACATACACAAACACTTAGAATACACGTTTCTAACATACATGACGTATGTTAGGCAAGTTCGTGATTGGGCTGTCCCTAAGCCCCGGGAGTATTTTTCCCGCGTATATCGTATTCATACAGCAAATAATCATTACAATTACATATCCAAAATCCGCACGTATGCGGGATTTCTAGAATACGCAATTTCGACATACACGGCATTTACACATGAACATATATTTTCGCGATCTCTTTCACCAAACTAGTATTTTATCCACACATGATATAATCAACATAAATAAACATGTCAAACATTTTCTCAACAAAAATACGTATACGGTATTTCTACGTATATCAAGAGTATGTAAAATTCCATAATCTTTATCGCTAATCGAAACAGGAAACGGAAAACACTTTGTACATGTGCATTTGCATGCAGATCATGAATCTATCATTATCTGTCATTGAAAGCGTTGAAAACCGTAACTTATACGCTTAAAGTCCTCACCTCAGCCCTTGGAATTCCAACGAATCAGCAAGAAGGTTGGTGCTTCCGTATACGGAGTTTCTTAGCCTAAAGATCGCATTCGATTAGTCTTTCCTTAACCTATCTCTAAACAGGCTCAAATCAGACCTAGGGTTAGGGTTTCTTACCTTCAAATGGGGTGGAAACCGCCGGGAAATCTCTTGGAATAGAGCGATGTAGGCCGTGGGAGAGGTGGAAGCAGCAGGAGGAAGATCGGCTTCGATCTCCACAAGTTTCTCTCTCTTTTCTCTCTTTTCTCTCTTAGGGTTTGAACCCAAATTCGTATGGCTGTGAGAGGGGCTGTTCTAAGCCCCTTTTATAGCCAAAAACCTTCCCAAAACAGACTCAGGTTCAAGGGTGACTGCTTACATGGCATTTCGCCACTTTCCAAGCTCAAAAGGGGTGTTCTGGTGGCCCTCTTTGAGCCAAACGTCAGACTTAAGCTCACCCACTGCGGATCTACGTGGGATTACGTTTTCGGCTCGATCGGATTCCCAGATCGCACGTGGCGGACCACTTTCAGTTCAACGGTCCGTGGGCCACGATCGGAATTTCTGAGTACATGTAAATGTTCCTGAAATTTTTCTTAATCCGAGGGTGGTAATTTGGTCTGATTCCGACGGTCAGGTTGCTTAATACTGACGCGCAACCGAAAGGTGCCAGATCACTATTCCAGATATTTTTTCTTGGATGGAAATAGTGTTTTTCACACTCCCTCGCTCCGGAGTGAAAATAATGGCCGTGGGACATCGGAATCACCTGATTTTTGAGATGATTGTCAAGCCCAGTGGGGCGGTCCTGGTTCCTTAGCTTCATGTTAATCGGACTCCCGATGTGCGATCTAGACCTCATACGAAGTTTCGTTTCAGTCCCGAGAGCAGACGGGTAATGAGTTTGGCTCTAGACTTTAGGGTAACCTAGAGTCACCAATTCTGCAAGTTTTGGGTCTTGCAGATCGTATTTAAAGCGATCCCAACGGATTTCATGATTTACCGAGTTTAGTACTTAGTTAACTTTGTTAAATTTCTAAAGGATTTAATCCTATGTGATTTCTGGTCGAGGTGGTACTCGGCCCAATGCACGGAAATTTTCAGGTTGTTACAACTTCATAGTGGATTGTTGATCTGGACGAGGTCCCGTGGTTTTTACCTCTTTGAGGGTTTTCCACGTAAAAATTCTCTTGTGTGGTGTGTGATTGATGCATTGATTATTTTCATTGCTTTATTATCCATAATTCTGGTTTGTTCTGGAGGGCTAGATCCTAAGGTTTTGTGCAAGGCCCCCATCAAAGTGGTATCAGAGTTAGGTTCATTGAATGGGTAGGATCGGTTTTGAATTATGGAAGGTGGCTCAAGGATGATCAGCCTCAATGGTTCTAACTGGACCATATGGAAGGCTAAGATGGAGGACTTGCTTTATTACAAAGACCTATATTCTCCAATTTTAGGCATATCAACAAAATCCAAGGATATGACTGATGATGATTGGAAGAAGACGGACCGAAAGGCGGTGGGGTTTATTAGACAATGGTTGGATGATTCTGTGTTCCACCATGTGCCTACAGAAACCTCAGCCGCTAGCCTATGACTGAAATTACAAGGGCTGTATGAGAGGAAGACAGCCGGTAATAAGATTTTTCTGATAAGGCGACTTGTGAATCTCAAATTCAAAGATGGTGGTTCTGTGGCCGAGCACATGAATGAGGTCAACAATATAGTGAACCAACTCACCTCTATGAAGATGGTCCTGGATGATGAATTGCAAGCTTTACTATTGCTTAGTTCATTGCTTGACAGTTGGGAGACATTGGTGGTGTCTCTAAGTAACTCTGTGCCAGACGGAAAGATATCCATGGAACAGGTGACTAGCTGTCTCTTCAATGAAGAGACAAGGAGGAAGTCTCAGGGGTCTACTCAGCAAGAGGCTCTTGTGACACAGGAACGGGGGAGAGGAAAAAATAGGAAGGGCGGGAAGGCCCGAGATAAATCAAGATGCAAGTCAAGTAACAGAAAAGATGTTGAATGCTGGAATTGTGGCAAGAAGGGCCACTACAAGCATGAATGTCGTGGTAAGAAAAATGACAAGAAAGGAAAAGGGAAGGAAGATGAATCAAATTCTACTGCGGTCGCTTCAGATGGCGACGTTGTAGTTATTCTTTCTGCAGATCATGACATATGTCTCACGGCTTCGAGTCAGGACACCGACTGGGTGGTTGACTCGGGAGCTTCTTTTCATGCGACTCCACACAGGGACTCCTTCACAAGCTACAAGTCAGGTGACTATGGGACTGTGAAGATGGGAAATTCTGGCGTATCAAAAATCGTGGGAGTCGGTGATATTTATGTGAAAACTGATGTGGGTTGCACATTAGTTCTCAGGGATGTGAGGCATATCCCAGACCTTCGCCTCAACTTGATGTCGATGGGAAGGCTGGATGATGATGGTTATGAAAGCCGGTTTGCTGGTGGGCGATGGAAGCTCATCAAGGGTTCATTGATCGTGGCAAGAGGAAAGAAGTGTTGCACCCTTTACAAGGCAAGTGTCAGTATGTGCAAGGGTGGGTTGAACGCAGCGGAAGATTCAGCTATTGGCATGTGGCGCAGGCGTCTAGGCCACATGAGTGAAAAAGGGCTTCAGGTACTAGCAAAGAAGCGACTCTTTCCAGACATGACAGGTACACCTCTCAAAACCTGTCTTGATTATTTATCAGGGAAACAACATAGAGTTTTATTTGTTAAAACTGTTTCTCATGTTAATAAAGTGCATGCATTAGATTTGGTTTGTTCTGATGTTTGTGGTCCTATGAGGACAAAAACCTTGGGTGGGGCATTGTATTTTGTTACTTTTATAGATGATGCATCTAGGAGGGTTTGGGCTTATGCTTTGAAATCCAAAGACGAGGTCTTTGGTGTGTTTAAATTGTTTCATGTTATGGTCGAGAGAGAGACAGGTAGACCACTGAAGTGCATCCGCACTGACAATGGTGGTGAATATATTGACGACTTTCACGAGTACTGCAAGTCCCTGGGTATACGGCATGAACAGACGGTTCTCAAGACCCCCCAGCATAATGGTGTAGCTGAGCGAATGAATCGCACCATTGTTGAGAGAATCAGATGCATGTTATCCCATGCGAAATTGCCCAAGACGTTCTGGGGAGAAGCAATGCACACGGCGGTGTATTTGATAAACAGGTCTCCATCAGCCCCGTTGAATGGAGAAGTACCTGAGAAGGTGTGGACTGGATAGGATTCATCGTACAGTCATCTCAGGGTGTTTGGATGCAGGGCATCCATTCACGTACCAAAGGACGAGAGACCAAGCTCGATATGAAGATCAGACAGTGTGTGTTCTTAGGGTACGGTGATGAAAAGTTCGGATATAGATTGTGGGATCCGACCGAGAGGAAGCTCGTCAGGAGCAGAGATGTGATTTTCTTTGAAGATCAGTGTATAGAAGACATTGGTAAGTCAGAGAAGAATCAGCCTAGTTCAGGTGAGCTAGAGGACACAGATCCGATTATTCCTCCCGTGGTGCCTGATGACGGGGGAGTACAGTAAGGTACAGAGGACGAGGGAGTTCCTTCAGAAGATGGACCAGGGGAGTAGCCCCCACTTGATCCACCTGTTGAGCCACATGTGAGGAGGTCATCTAGGGACAGACAGCCGTCCAAGAGGTACTCGCCACATGAGTACATTATGCTGACTGATGGGGGAGAGCCAAAAGATTATTCTGAGGCCCTAGCCGACGAGCATAAGGGGGAGTGGTTGAAAGCTATGCAAGAGGAGATGAAATCCTTGCATAAGAACCACACCTATGACATGGTGAAACTGCCTAAGAGCAAGAAAGCTTTGAGTAACAAGTGGGTGTTCAGAAAGAAGGTTGAGCAGAAGAATTCACAGACAAGGTTCAAGGCTAGACTTGTGGTGAAAGGTTTTGGTCAGAGGAAAGGCATAGACTTCGAGGAGATATTCTCACCAGTGGTGAAGATGACATCCATACGAGTGTTGCTTGGGTTGGCGGCTAGCATGGATCTGGAGATAGAACAGTTAGATGTTAAAATTGCCTTTCTCCATGGTGACCTGGAAGAAGAGATCTACATGCACCAACCAGAGGGGTTCGAAGTCAAGGGCAAGGAGCATATGGTGTGTAGGCTGAGGAAGAGTTTGTATGGGCTGAAACAAGCTCCACAACAATGGTACAAAAAGTTCGACTCGTTTATGTTGAAACATGGGTATGACAGAACAGAGTCGGACCACTGTGTGTTCACGCGCAAGTTCTCAGATGGTGATTTCTTAGTTCTGCTATTATACGTTGATGACATGCTCATCATGAGAAAAGACATCAAGAAGATCGACAGGCTGAAACAGGAATTGGGCAAGTCTTTTGCGATGAAAGACTTGGGCCCGGGTAGACAGATCCTAGGAATAGAGATAACCCGTGACAGAAGCAGCAGGAAGCTCTGACTGTCATAAGAGCGGTATATTGAGAAAGTCCTACAGCGGTTCAATATGAATGCAGCGAAGCCGGTCAGTACTCCACTAGATGGTCACTTCAGATTGAGCGATAGACAGTGTCCCAAGATGAAGGCAGAGGTGAAAGAGATGCAAAAGATACCCTACGCGTTAGCTGTAGGAAGTTTGATGTATGTTATGGTGTATACAGGCCCAGACATAGCATATGCGGTTGGTGTTGTCAGCCGGTATCTTGCCAATCCTGGCAAAGAGCATTGGGCAGCGGTGAAGTGGATATTACGGTATCTAAGAGGCTCGTCCAGGTTGAGCCTATGCTATGGTGACGGTAAACCTGTGTTAGAGGGCTACACAGATGCAGATATGGCATGTGACATAGACTCTAGGAAGTCTACATCGGGGTTCATGTTCATATTTGCAGGGGGAGCGGTTTCTTGGCAGAGCAAGCTACAGAAGGTCGTAGCATTGTCGACGACAGAGGCCGAATACATTGCAGTCACAGAGGCATGTAACGAGATGCTTTGGATAAAAAGGTTCCTAGAGGAACTTAGCCTAAAGTAGGAGGAGCACGTGGTCTATTGCAATAGTCAAAGTGCTATACACTTGAGCAAGAATCCAAGTCAGCATTCCAAGTCAAAACACATAGAGATTCGGTATCACTGGATCAGGGATACTTTGGAACAGAAGGTGTTACAACTTGAGAAGGTCCACACGGATGATAATGGGTCAGATATGATGACCAAGGCCTTGCTCAAGGGCAAATTTGAGGTTTGTAGAAACCTGGCTGGCTTAAAGAAGGTGAATCCCTCTTGGGTCAAAAAGGAGAAAATTTGATGGATTTTTTTGACCTGTCATCCTTTCGCAACTGGAATGTGCAAGTCCTTTCGCAACCGGGATGCGCGAAGTCCTTTCGCAACTGGGATGCGCAAGTCCTTTCGCAACTAGGATGCGGAAAGGAGTTTCCTAAAACTATAAAAAAGGGTCCCTAGGGTTTTTCTAGGGTATGTTGTGTTGATGAGAAAAACAATAAGAGGGTTTCCTAAAGCTTTACAAGGGATTTGCTAAAGGGTTTAGGGCTATCAAAGGTGAGAAAGAGGGAGAAAGAGAGAGAGGAAGCTTATAGAAGGGAGGTTCTGCTCGTGGAGGTTCTCTAATGTGCAATCTGTATATCAGCGCTTCTATGTCCTCATAATCGGTGAGATCTCTCTGGTTTTCTCTATTTTTCTTATTGTTTATCCACTCCTGCGTGAGTGAAGAAGATTGTAACGTTTTACTTTATAGTGGATTGTTGATCTGGGCAAAGTCCCGTGGTTTTTACCTCTTTGAGGGTTTTCCACGTAAAAATTCTCTTGTGTGGTGTGTGATTGATGCATTGATTATTTTCATTGCTTTATTATCCATAATTCTGGTTTGTTCTGGAGGGCTAGATCCTAAGGCTTTGTGCAAGGCCCCCAACAACTTTGTGTTGTGGTTTTTTCTGTAAGGGTTTTATACATAAAATTCATGCGTACTTGTGCATGCTTTGTTGACATTTGCTTATTGTTGTACGATCTAAATTTGAGATTTGCTTCCGCGGTTCCCCAACAATTATAACGTGCGATTTATCTAGTTTCTCTACTTCTACATTTTCAACCCTTAGGTGCAAATGGTTGATGCCTACTCAAGAGGGATACCCACAGCAGCCAAATTGCATGGCGCATTATGGATGGAGAATGCCTCCATATTCAAAATTAAAATAGCGAGTTGTCCAAACCCCAAGAGCGGAATCAGATGGTAAATATTCTGACCCTAATTGTTTAATTTTTCTCCAGCCACAATTAGATCATAATCAGTTTGAATGGTCTAAATTTACATGCCTAACGTTGGTGAGTCACTACCATGTATACGTTGAACTATCACGGGCTCTTGTGGGGCAGAAGAAATCTGTTTTTACCATGGATTGACCTGTTTCAGTCCACTCGACTCGGTCGATCGAGTTCAATACCATTCAACAATCACTAGCCAGAGTAGATGTGACTCAACCCGATTCAGGACCGAACGAGTCGTTCTGAATTGCTATGTCAAAAAGACAAAAACCATGATTTTACAAACGCTTCTGGATAATTCGCTTCCGTTCTCTCCTTTCTCTCCCTCGTTCGGAGAGATATATGATGAGGAAACTGGTCGAATATGTGACTAGGAATTCTCCAAATCCTCACCTTGAGGAAAAAAAAACAAAATGCTAGCCAGCCAATTCGAGGCCAAGCGAATAATTAAAAAGAAAAAAAAAAAAAAAGAAGCAGCAAAAAGCAGCAGTTGATCGTGGATTTCATATGACACTGACAGTAGCTTTGTGGGCCCCACCATGATGTATGTGTTTTACCAACGCCGTCCATCCATTTTTCGCAGATCATTTTAGGGACTGAGCCCAAAATCGAGGCAGATCCAAATCTCACGTGGACCACACCACAGGAAATAGTAATGATTGAGGGCCCAGGAAAGTTCTGGATCAAGCTGATATTTGTATTTTTCCTTCATCCAGGTCTTTTTCGCGTAATCAACGGGTTGGATGTCAAATAAAAATTACAGTGGACCCCAGTAAGTTTTTAATGTTGGGCATTCAGGAAACACTTACTTTTCCGTGGTGTGGTCCATATGAGATTTGGATCTAACTAAATTTTGGGAAGATGCCCTTCAGTAATAATCCAAAACTGATGGACGGTGTGGATAAAACGCATACATCATCATAGGGCTCACAGAGAACCTTCCAGTAGCGAAATCGCCAGGCTGTGTCAGTCTGCAATCCGCGTCAAGTACAGCAGTGACCTAAGGATTGAACGGCTAGGATCTTGTTTGGAATATACCAGGGCAATCCTGGTCCACCATCCGTGGACGATCCGGAATCTCTGGATCACCAATCCAGGGGCCTCGCGTGTAGGGAGAGGTAAATCAGGGCTTTTCGCCCGGTGCATGAGGCCCCTGCACTGCAGTTGCAGGGTTCGTCAACTGGTAATCGGTGTATCCTGTGGGCCCACCCTGATGTATTTTTCTTATATCCACGCCGTTCATCCATTGCTCCATGTTAGTCTGAGATATGAATTAAAAAAAGGAAAAAAAAGAAGTGCATATCCAACTCTCAGGTGGACCACATTACATGAAAACGTGTTGGTTGAACGTTCACCATTAATAACTTATAGGAGGCCACTAGGATGTTTATTTTCAATCCAACCCGTTGATAAGGTCAAAAATACCTGGATGGAATGACCACACAAATATAGGCTTGATCCAAAACTTTTGTTGCCCATGAGAAGTTTTAATGGTCAATCACCAATTTTTCTTGTAATGTAGTCCAACTGAGATTTGGATCTTCTGCATTTTTTCGTTCACGGCTTAAAATTATCTGAAAGCACCGATGGACGGCATGGATATAAGACACATACATCAAGGTGGGACCCACAGTCAGGTATCCACCGAAGCCGCATCCCTAAAAACGATTGCGCTGCCAGCACGACGACACGCCATCCAGCTTCTTCACCACCGAAATGGACTTATCCGGACTTAAAAGAGGAATTACCAGATACTCTGGTGGAGTACGTAATGTATCATACACTTTCATGAATAACTATTAATATGTTATGAATTTTCTCAATCTAAACCGTCCAAACTTTAGACCCATTATGTAATAATAATATATAGAGAAACAAAAACAAAACATTTATTTTAATGAACATTTGATATGGAATTCAAATAAACGGGAATCCCCAACAACACCTGTTTTAAGTGGCCCGTAAAACACCGGAGCTCTGGTGAGGCCAATATGTTATGTATGTAAAATCTATACCGTCCATCAGGCAGGAAATATTATTTTCACCGTAGATACAGAAGATCAGCCAGCTAAAAGACTCATAGAGGACAAACCAATGGAAACAATGTAAAATTTCGCATAAAACCAATAATTCAACGCGGCGTGGCCTGCTTGACTTTTTGATCATGATGGTTACTGTATCTTCTCTTCATCTCGTTGAGTTACACCTGATTAACTGGTTTGATGAAAGATACATACCATGGTCACCCGAGGCAGAAACCTATAGTCAACCGTTCAATCCATATTATTCCGTGGTGTGGGTCCCTTGAGTTATGGATCTAGCTGATATTTTGTCCCAAAGCCTAAGTACCTAGTATATAACCTGATGGACAGAATGGATTTTACATATAAAATATGGTGGGGCGCACAGTGCGTGTGTGTGCCCGATTAAATGATATGATAGCTCACGGGGGTGCAGGTATGTCCTCAACACCTTGCCCAGCCAACACAAAGTTTCTGTAGGGGGAAACTCTGTTGAGCCTGCCCTGATGCCAGTGATAAATCCACTCCATTCATTAGTTTTACAGTCTCACGATAGAACAGCAGCTAAAAAATTTGAGACAGATCCAAAACTTATTTGGATCACAATACAGGGAAAAAAAGTGGGATTTAACAGACACATTTGAATTTTCATGGAGCCACAAAAGTTTTGGATCAAGCCATCCCAGTTGGGATAACCTTATGAACGGTTTGGATGACATATAAAAGCTCCGAGAAGGTTTTAACAGTGGGCATTTCCATTCTCACTGTTGCCAGTTGTGTGGCCCACCTGAGTTTTGGATCTGCTCCATTTTTGTTCTCCTCTCCTATTGTGAGCCTGATTAACTAATGGACGGATAGGATTTGTCACTGACATTGCATTGGGTCCCATGTAACTCCACCTACAAGAACTTCATGTTGGCTGGGGAAAGTCGACGGTCCAGATCGGATGTGTGCGTGCGTAGGCGTATAATCCACCATCATCTGTCAGCCTATCATATAATTATTCAAATATATATACAGGCGATTCTCGTCTTCATACGTTTCTCTCACCGGCGGGAAATGAATTCCCAGTCGCAGAGAAGCGGCTTCAAAGCCGCCTCTCTCCCTCTTTCACCTCCTCTTCGCCAAATCCCTTCGGAACGACTCAGTTTCCGGTCCATCCCATCTCAAAATCGCCTCCCGAAGCCCCTGACCGTCCGATACTGCCGTAATCCCGCCGAGAATTCCGATACCCCGACCAAATCCCATCGTTCATTAGCCACAAACCGCCGGAATACCCTCATCACCCCTTTTCTGATCGTTGGATCTTCATTCGTTCATTCAATCATCGCCCATGCTGAAGACAAGCCTCCGGAGCCTGTTGCTACGGCAGTGGCGACATCCACTGCAGCTGTGGCTGCAGATGAGAAGGTGGAGGATGAGATAATTTCTAGGATTTACGACGCGACTGTGATTGGAGAACCTCTGGCGGTGGGGAAGGATAAGAAGAGGGTCTGGGAGAAGCTGATGAATGGTCGGATCGTATATCTTGGGGAGGCGGAGCAGGTCCCGGTTAGGGAAGACAAGGAATTGGAGCTGGAGATTGTGAGGAATTTGAGGTGCAGGTGTTTGGAGCAGCAGCGGTCCACCTCTGTTGCAATTGAAGCCTTTCCGTGCAATCTGCAGGAGCAGCTAGATCAATTCGTGGATGGAAGGTCAGATTTTTACTGATTCATTTCATTTTGTCCAGTTGATGAAGTTCAATATACGAATCTGTTTTTCCTTTAAATAAATAAATAAATGAAGAGTATGAAAGTCTCCGCATAAGAGTGAGCCCTCAAGATCTGACGGTCTACACTATATGAGACCTCCACAAAGCCGAAGATGAGCAGTCCAGATCTAGCGGTCTGCCTAACCACTACCAGAGCAGATGGGTCTAATCACCCCTCTGATTCTACGGTATAGATGGCCTCGGATTACGATCTATGGCTTAGATCGTCCCAAGAACAAGCTAAATGGACAAACATCAATCTATCACTTTCCTCTTTTTCCTCCCTTTGTTGCTTAATGTGTAATTCGTGAGAGAGCCTCTTCCCATTTATAGTGAATGATGGGGAGTTTGGACAAGACCAGAAATTATCCGGTCTTATCCTATCTCTTCATCTAAATATTCATTTAAAGTTGAATTTGAACAGAAGAAAGAAAAATGATTAATAAAAGGGAGGCCAAACCTCATCGGACCCACCCACTAGTGATTGTCCACTAGTGGGCCCCACTGGCATATGTCCAACATCTCCCACTCAATCACATTGTGGGATAGGCACCAAAAAAAATAATTTGTCCATCCAACTTGCCCAATAATAATCAAAACTAAACATCGTGATCAAAAGAATCAGAGGCGTGGGACGAGTTGGATCACCGTAATCTTCTCACAGATGTTTAAGTACTAAGTGACCACCTAACTAGTACTCAATAACCTAAGCTTTACAATGCCTGTCCTAGTCCGCATAACCACACCGGATGGAGTTAACTCCCGATCTGGAGTACTCGGCCAACATACGCACTTATCCAATTTGTCGAGTTATTCTGAAAACTCGATTTTCACAAACTTCGACTAAAATCAATTTAAAGCAATACACACACTCACACACACTTTTAAGAAAGAATATCGTTTGCAAAAGTCTATAAAAAAATTCAATACTGTCGGTGGATAAGTCTTCAAGTGCGTATTTATAGTTCTAGAAACTTGGTGTAGTTGTCACGGGCTTTTCCTCACGCAGATGTGTAATTTAGAATTAATCAAGTTGCTTTCCTAGCGTAATTGAGTCTGGCCAATCAAAGACCTTTTGTCATAGCACACTAAAATAGCGACACTCAAATCTCATCCTTCTATACACAAGAGGGTAGCTAAGGACATATAGAGTCACCTACGGAACTAGCTACTCGCATGTTGCAATAATTAGATTGAATCAAAACAATCTGTAGGTAAAAGGTCCCAACACGTGGTTACAATCCACGTTGTAAAGTAGACAATACTAGGTATATGTCTGGTTTACAATATGCAGGTCATTTTACATGAGGTACGACTCATCTCATAACCTCACAACCTGGCTATTAATTTAGGCCATAATATTGATCGCATGTAAAATAATTGTGCAATTATGTTATTCGAGTTGATCAGTCTCATCTTCAATCTTTTAAGATTGTAAGCGGATACGACTCACTCATATCCTCATCCTTTATTATTCACAATAAAGAGAAGTCCATACCTCTCTTGTACATTCAAGGTTGGTTAACCCGTGCAATTGGATGACCGGCCTGCCGACAAAAAATAGATATCCTACATGATCTCATGGTAAATGCTGATGATCTACATACCTAGTTTATATGAGTACTCAATACTGAATAAATGGAATGTATTATTCATTGATGAAAGATTAAATGTACTAGATACAAGCATATCACTCAAGCTCTCCTCAATCCCATTTGCTTGACGTGAACCTAAAATTAGGGGTGTACACGAACCGAGCTAGCTCGGTCAACTCGCTCGACTCGGCTCGAAAGGCTCGAATCAGCTCAGTTCGAAGCCGAGTTCGATCTGAGTCAAGTTGGTTTTTAAAGCTTGAAAATGAGTTCGAGTCGAGTTCGAGCTGGCCCCAGCTCGATTCGACTTGGTTCGATATATAGCTCGAACCCGGCTCGACTCGGATCAACTCGGTTAGGTAGTATAAAAAGTTAAAAAACCCTAGTATCTATCCCTTTCTAGTTCCCCCCTTTGTTTGAAAAAAGAACTCGCCCAACCCGCAGTGACCCGCCGACTAGCTCCCTCTCTCTGATGTTGATGCTGCTAATGGTCTCTCCAGAAAAGTTAGGATTGAAATCTGTTCTCTTCGCCCAAGATTTCAATTCTCTTGGATTGTAATTGGTGGTGTTTGGGATGAATGATTTAATCTTTGGAGGCCATGGCCCAGGCTTCTGCTGACCCTTTCCTGGGTTTGTATTTTCCATGGCTTTTGAGCTGGATCCAGCTTCCATTGAAGCTCTTTCTGAGACGGGTCTTCCAACCATTGATGTAAGATAATAAAGAAAGAGAATAAATGGGTACTTGTTATCTTACATTGAAAAGTAGTAATTTTTGTGAATCTTCCATTCATATAAGTAAAAGAACAGAAAAAGAAGAAGAAATAGGTATTCTCTGATGTTTCAGCAGGAATTTCCAGAAATGAATCTGTGTAATTGAAGTAAATGCAAAACAGAAAACAAAGTAACGAGTATTCTCTGATGTTGCTCACCAAGTGTTTGATGAAATGACTCAACGAAGTGTCGGCTGGCGGTAAGGAAGGTATGTTTCATCAAACAAATCCCCTTTTTTCTTGATTTTGATGTTGCGTACAAGGTGTTTGATGAAATACCTGTAAAACTGTTGCTGGTGTTTTACATTCAGTGAGAATTTGAAGGTGCAGTCCATGTGTTTGTGAAAATGCTGCATAGGCGAACTTGGCTCGAACTGCCCGAGCTGTTGATTGAGTCGAGCCGAGCTGGCCAGTCAGGCTCGAGGACCAAGCCGAGCCGAGGTCAGCTAGTGGCCGAGCTGAGGCCAGCTCGACTCGGTTCGACTCGATGTACACCCCCACCTGAAATAGATCTCTAGCTCATGGGATCAACCATCATCTTCCTATTAGAAATGTAGCTGATGGCGACCTTCTTATCTCTCACTTGATCACGGACGAAATGATACTTGATCTCAATGTGCTTGGACTTCTGGTGGTGTTTAGGGTCCTTTGCCAAGTCCATGGTAGAAATATTGTCTATCTTCAACGATATAGGTTGAAGAATGCTCAGTACAACACCCAGACCTAATAAAAATATGCGAACCCATACACACTCTTGAACTGCAGCACAACATGCAATGTACTCGGCCCCCATAGATGAAAGAGCTGTGGATGTCTGTTTCTTACTCGACCATGAGATAACTTCCCCTCCGAGTAAGAAAACATATCCTGAAGTAGACTTTCCCTTGTCGGCGTCATTACCCTAAGCAACATCAGAATATCCTTTGAGCTTGAGGCTCGTGCCTTTATAACTCAACATTAGGTATTTTGTTCCTCTGAGATAGCAGAATATACGTTTGACGGCTTGCCAATGAGACTGTCCCGGGTTACTCTGATAACGGCTAACTATGCCAACTGTATAACTAATATCCGGTCTGGTGCAAAGCATAGCATACATTAAGCTTCCTACTGCGCTTGCATAAGGTACCGATGACATAGCTACTTTCTCAGCTTCAGTCTGGGGACACGATTTTCTGTCTAACTTGGTAGCTTTGTCCATAGGGGTTTCAATAGCTTTTGAATTTTCTATCCTGAACCGCTTTAAGATCTTTTGTATGTAGGTGGCTTGAGATAAGCCTAAGAATTTCCTAGGGCGATTCCTGATGATTTTTACCCTGAGAATAAAGTTGGCTTCACCAAGATCTTTCATCTTAAAGTTCGAGAATTGCCAATATTTAATCTACATCAACAATTGTATGTCATTATCAGCTAGCAGGATATCGTCTACATATAGAGATAATATCATTAAAGATCTTCCAAACCGTTTCATGTTTACACAATGATCTTCTTCACTCATTGTGAATCCAAAATGATGCAGGACATGAAATTCCAATATGATATGCAAGATCTCAGGCTTAAGATCATGTTAGTTCAGAAACAATTACACAAATTCCATATCCCGCACAAAAGGCCAAACATTCAATCAAGGGGAATCTATGCTGGTCCAGGCCTACACATGATAGGGCTAGATCAATAAAATTTATGAATCAAACGATGCTCAAAGATAAGAAATAATCATCCACACATGCATAGTAATCAACCCATAATCCAAGGGATTTACCAATTTCAATTTAGGGAATCCTAGGGTAAGAATAGGGATAAATTTGAGGATTTAGGACCATCTAGTGTTAGGGTTTATGAAAAAAAAATGTGAGAGAGTAGAGGAGAGGGAAACCTGAACCGAAAGACAGCTGGCACGTGTGGACCACCAGTGGGGCTTGACGCATGCGCGTTGGTGATCGGACCCACGTGTGTGGGGCCCACGTACCCAAAAATCGTCTCTTTGGAGTTGGTTGGCCAGGATTGGGCTTCAAAACCCCCAAATTTCTCGTCGATCCGAGCTACGGCCTGGGCGTGGTGCTCCGTCGAAGTTTCAGCCCTCCTACAGGGCCAGATTATGAAATCTGTTGAAGAGGGAATTTGATGCAATAAGGGACAGATTTGTAGCACAAATGATTATGGGAGATGAGAAGGGTGGATGGTATAAGACGGGTAATAGAGATGACGATGGATGGAGGTGAATCAGGATAGATGTGGCTTCACGCCACAGTAGTTAACCCTTTGAAGAAGGGAGGGCTTCGCACCCAATTAGGCTTCACAACTCAGAGAGTAGGAAAACGCAGAATTTTTATTAATCTTCAATTAATTAAAAGAACTACAAGGGGTGCCTATTTATAGGAAAACCTTATACCCCAAAACTCGCGCCATGTGCGCAACCTATTACGTCGATGAAGTAAACTAAAATAAAAACCAAACAAAGAAATCTAAAGCGTTCATGATGTTCTAAATAATAACAATAAGCAAAGCCTAAAATATGAAATCAATCCGACTAGTGGGTTACCATCATGAGATCCCATGGTGGGCTTTTCTTGATTGTCGGGCCCACTCTTTTAAATCAAAACTTCGTCTCCTAACTAGGAGGCCATTCCTGGACATCGTCATTGATCTGATCGACGGTGGGGTCCTCCTTCTGGCGTACGTGCGTAGGGGGCGGCGTGTGTGCGCGCGATGTCCTCATCAATTCTCCTCGGCTACGAAGATTTCGCCACTGGCGAAATAAAACTCGTGAACCGCTCCAGGATGTCAGGATCAAGTCTCTGAAGCTCCTCCTCAGTGAGCCACGTGCTGTCTGAAGGTGGGCGTGACTTCCATTTAACCATGTACTTCTGAAACCCGCCGTCCGATGTTGAAACTATCTGATGGTCCAGGATATCCTCTATTTCCTCTCTGGGTGTGTGAAAGTTAGGTATGGGAGGTAGAGACTGGAAAGAAAGGTCAGGAAGAGTAGGTATGGGAGGTAGAGGCTGGAAAAATGGGTTGGGACGAGTAGGTATAGGAGGTAGAGGCTGAGAAAATGGGTCGAGACAGGAAGGTATGAGACGTAGAGGCTGGGAAGAAAGGTCAGAAGGAGTAGGTATGGGAGGTAGAGGCTGGGAAAATGGGTCGGGAAGGGGCCATGGTCCAAGGGATAAATATGGGGAATCAGGATGGGTGGGCGAAGGGCCGGACAAAGTATCAGTGGTCCCCTGAAAAGTAACTAGATCCTCCACATCGAATGTGAAACTAATTCCCATGGAAGGTGAAAGATCTACCTCATACACATTGAGACCGTTTCGTTTTATAATTTTGAAGGGTTCGGCGCTACACGCGTGTAACTTACAAACGACCCCCGGAGGATACTGCTCGGGCCTGATGCAGACCATTACAGAGTTCCCAATATTGAATTCTTTGAAACGGTTATGCTAGTTTGCAGAAAATTTGTAATGTTCATTATTAATAGTGATCTTTTGCCTATAGCTGTACACGAGCAGAGTAGACTCGTTAACTCGCTTGACTCGACTCGGAAATACTCGACTCGACACTCAATCTCATCCTCCTATATTTGAGCCTTATTAAATCTCCAATGTCTGATATTTGTGGCTATTAAAAAAGGCTTCCCATTAAAAAGGCTTCTTTTTGTTCGAACCTCAATATCTCCCTTATCATTGTTTTCTATTTCAAATCAATCTATGGTATGCCATTATATATGAGCTTTATCAAATCTCCAATGTTTGATTTTACTAATCCTTAGGATTAACCTCTTTTTTATAAAAAAATTCTTCTTGGGTCAATAGGATGTAAATCCAAATATCATGTATTTGATATTACGATTATTATTATTATCATTATTTAATTCCCATACTTCAGGAAGAAAATAAATAAATAATAATAATAAACGAATATATAAATGATCGATGTATAATTAAAATAAAGTATATAATATAATAAAAATGGCCACTGACCTTTCGTGATTAAAACAATAAATTGGAGATTCACCGTTGAGTCGCTCTGATACCACCGAAAGTCTGTGCGGAAGAGTGAGCCCTCAAGATCTGACGATCTACACAATATGAGACCTCCACAAAGCTGAAGATGAACGGTCTAGATCTAGCGGTCCGCCTAACCACTACTAGAGCAGATGGGTCTAATCATCCCTTTGATTCTACGATATAGATGACCTCGGATTACGATCTATGGATTAGATCGTCCCAAGAACAAGCTAAATGGACAAGCATCAATCCATCACTTTCCTCTTTTTACTCTTGTTGTTACCTAATGTGTAATTCACGAGAGAGCCTCTTCCCATTTATAGGGAAGGATGGGGAGTTTGGATAAGACCAGAAATTATCTGGTCTTATCCTTATCTCCTCATCTAAATCTTCATTTAAAGTTGAATTTCAAATTCAACTTCAAAAGGAAGAAAGAAAAATGATTAATGAAAGGGAGGCCAAACTTCATGGGACCCACCCACTAGTGATTGCCCAGCAGTGGGCCCCACTGGCCTATGTCCAACAGAGTAGCCCTCAAGTCCAATTGGTTGGATGATAAATTATAATCCACCCAGCAGATGAATTCCAACCTGTGATGTGTGTGCAAAATCCAATCCATCTAATAGGTTGGCCCTATTATGATGATCACCTTCAGTAAAAATCAGCACATCCACTTTTCAAGTGGATCACACTTGTAATTTGCTATTTATCAACCGCTGCAAATTGTTTCCTATGTTATGGTCCACCCAATGAGCAGATAGGGCTTTAGCTTTTTTCCAGGTATTCTGGGAGTAGAGTGAGGGAGGGAGAGCACTCACCTGCGCACCTTACGTGAGCACCCGTGTGCACCTTAGCACACGTGTCATAGGCACGGATTTTGAACGGTCCACGTGATGTGGCACTCCTTGAAACCTCACAAGCCCAACTTTCAGCCTGATACAAAACTCAGGTGGGCCATGAAAAAAGCAGTTTCCTCCCTTGATTTGCATTTCTCTTTGCTATGGCCCGCTAGAGTTTTGGATCAGGCTGAAAATTGGGCCCATAGAGTTTCAAGGGGTGCTGCATCCAACCTATTAGGTGCATGCAGTGTTCGAAATATCGGTATCGCACAATGTGTCGCACCCTTGGGATACAGATACGTATCGGTTATCGCACGGGATATATCGTTTGTATCGCATAGTTTATCGCACTTTTTGGGAAACATGGGGAAACATTGGGAAAATGGTTGAATTTTTTAATGAAACTTTGGGGATTGTTAAAAAGGCCCTTAATACACACTTTTAAATCATAACATCTCAAAAAAAAGATGCACATAATAAATTTTTTTATAGGGTCCTATAGTTATGCGATGTTTAACTGAACTAATGCACTAAATTTCTATATTAATGATGAATGAATATATATTTAATAATGCATGATAAAATATCAATCATGTATGAAAACACAACCAATTCATTGAAAACAAAATAAGAACTGAAGAAGTAAAATTTGATAAATATATATATCAATGATGGAGACTAGTTGTGGTCTAGACCCACATAGAGTTGCGTGGTGGCTCGTAATCATCATCTCCATCTTGACGGGGCTGGGCATAGTAATGCTGCTCCACTAATCGACAATATTGTGCCCAGGTCATAGAAGAGTGGTACCAGTTAAGATACTCCCTGACATAACGCTGGTACTCATCCTCTCCGAACTGAATCAATACGCCCATTCGTGGGTACTGCGTAATCATCACAGTCTGTAACTGATATGGATCTGGGAAGGGCACATATGAAGCTCCTTGGTATCCATATTGTTGGCCATATCCATACTGCTGCTCATATCCTTGCCCATATGCAGACGTGAACTCTTGACTAGGGTTGAAAAATGATGTGCCGTAACTACTGGAGTCACTCGTTGCATATCCACTAGGTCCATATCCATGCCCATGCTGTGGCACAGAACTCGAGCTACTCTCCAGTGTTTGTGATCCAGATTCATGTTGTGGCCTGTAGCTCGAGCTCCCCTCCCTCGTCCGTGATCCAAATCTAGAGCCACCTCGCCTGCCACGAACGCTTGTGTCCCTCATGCATTTTGCCAGCAGCTCCTCCTCAAAATCTGAAAGTTTATGAGTCTTCTTTTTTTGCAGTAGCTTTTGACGCGTGTATGTCTTATTGTAAACAAGACGAGGTCGTGGTTCTCCTGGACGAGAACCATGGTCAGTGTCCTGCGTGGAATGATCGAAATTCTCCTCCCCGGTAAAAGGGCTAAGAGGCCTCTTATCCTGACTTCCATCCCCGTCGCCATCATCATCATCATCCTTACTATCATCAAAGTCATCGTCACCCTTATCGCCGCCATCATCATCACCGGACTCATTTCCCGCATCACTCTCTGACTGAGTCTCGGTGTCAGACAATGTTTCCCCACCACGTGTCCCGCGTGATAGTGACTGCCGCGGGCTGCCCTCCGGACTCCTCGTTAATGGGTCGAATGCCTCATCAGGAGACCTCTGCTGCTCCACATGTTTGTCAACATCAATCCCTTGTGTCTCTGCTTCTGCCGCAATATGTGGCTCTAGTCGCCCATCCGAGGTATCTAAGTCATCCGACCTAACCCACTGGTAAACTAGGTCATCCTCCGCATCCTTAGCATATGCATGTTGTCCGACCGTCATCAGGTCCAGTGGGTCTTCCTGTGCTTTTCTTCTTCCTTCCGAGCGGAGCAACCTCTCTCGTAACTTTATATTGTAGTGACAATACACTAGCTTCTGAAGCCTCTCATACCCTATTCTATTACGTTTATTTGTATGTATGAGGGAGAATGTACTCCAATTCCTTTCACAGGGTGACGAGGACACCGTCTGTGCAAGCACACGGACAACCAGTCGTTGTAAAACCTCGCAGTCAGTCCCATACATGGACCACCATTCGCCTACATATCATAAGATTCTTTCATTATCCTAGATTTTTCAAAATAATATAAATGTTAAGTTTACTATAGTGACTCACATGGCATCATGACGTTCCTTGACTTCACCGCAGGGTGACACCCAAACATCCCAACTGCATCGCGGAATTTAACAATCTGTTGATGGCGTATAACAACTAGAATAAGTATTTAATAATTGAGATGAAGATAAGGAGAATGTAAGTGCGGAACATATTTACCTCACTACCAAAGGTGTCTTTCCCCGGACAGTCAGGGAATAAGTGATCGTACACCTCATGCACAACCCTCTTTAATGAATTATCTTCGAAAAGGTTCCGGTTGTAGTGGTATTTGGGATTTAGGAAATACGCTGAAAACCAACATATACACATCAGTACAACCCTCGCTTATTATTGCATATGGAAAAAAAATCCATATAGGTACTTACCAGCCTGATGTAGTGGGTGAGAAAGCGTCCTTTCCCAACGGTCGTCTATTATTGCATGCACCCACTTATATGCATTGGGAGCTTTAACCATGATGGCCTCTTTCATTAGCTGTATAGACGGATACAATGACCCCATCGACGGATTTGTCTCATTGTCCACCATCCTCAACACCACATAAATGGGCTCTAGAATACCCACAACACTACGCACTTTATCCCAAAATGTCTTTCCTAGCACCAGCTCCTCAATTCTATAGGTTACTTTCGTCAACCTCTTTTTCCATTCTACGTAATCATGAGAGGCGAAAAGCTCTCGTAACCCCTGTTTGTGTTTGAGAAGACTACTTAAGGCGATATAATTTGTGGCGAATCGCGTCGCTCCGGGACGCACTATATCCCCACCACACCTCTCGCGCATTGCAGCTAATAACCAGCCGTGGTTGTGTACAAAGTTTGTGATGAGCCGTGCATCAGTAATTACAGTCTTCACCGACGGCCTATCCCCGATCCCCTCCAACATGAGATCGATGCAATGGGCTGCGCAGGGGGTCCAATACATATGATACTTGCTCTGAATATCCTTCCCCGCCTTAACAAATGCACTCCCATTATCCGTAACAAACTGCACAATATTTTTCCTCCCAACATCTTGCATGACGTTGTGCATTAGTTTGTAAATGTAGTTAAAATCCTTGATCTTACTACTCGCATCTATACTCTTTATGAACACCGCCCGTCCCCTGGAATAGACCATAAAATTTATAATCGACATTTTCGTCGGTCCGGTCCAACCGTCACACATGACGGTGCAGCCGTACATCTCCCATGACTGCCGATATGAATCAACGTATGTCTTCATTTCTGCATGTTCATCATCCAAGTATTTCCCCATGATCTGTGCGGGTGTAGGCGGCTGCACACCCTCATCCCCACGCTGCACTTCACTTATCATATTTTTGAAGTGCGGGCTTGTTGCGGTATTTGCGGGGATTTGACCGTATATAAAAAATTTTGCTATAAATTTTCCAACTTTTTTCCTCACATCCCCTCCACTAAACATCTCATTTATTTTCTTTTGTGTCCCTCCCGCCTCTTTGTACATCCTCGGATCCGAAGGTAGATCCGGCACCCGCATGCTGCTACTCCTGCCCATGCCCCATATTCCTCCTCGCCTACTACCCTCCCTGATCCACCCCTAGCACTCTCCCCTGCTCCACTCCCCCCACCACGCTCATGGATAGACCCCTCAAATCGAGGCCTACTTGTGTCCCACCTCCTATCTTGATCCCTCTCCCACCGATCCCGTATGGACTCTCGAATTGCGCGTCTGTATTCGGGATCATCATCATCATCATTGAGATCCACTACATCATCCTCACCTGCATATGGTAGCCGCCCTAACTCCTCCCTAATCTCCCTCTCCCGTGCATGTCGTTCATCTTTTGTCTTCACATTTTTTTTCAATATGGTCCTCATCTGTTCTCGCACATCTTGTGGGCACTTTGGACAGTCCACAACATTGCGATACCCTCCCGCTAAATGCTCCTTTAAGCGGGTTACCCCACCACTCCTCGATACATGGTCACATAAATTACAAATACTCCCGAATCGATTATCGGGAATGGGCTGACCGTACCTCCACCCTATATCAAGTTGCCTGCCTCCTCTTCCTCCTGACATATTTTCTCTGTAAAATAATATTATATAAGTCTTTATCCAAAAAAATGAAGCTTACTAAAAAATCATGTGGACCACACGAAGGCAAACGATGTGAATTGAATGTCTACCATGAAACCCTTATTATTGTGAAAAACATTGAACAAGGAGGGGATAGAAAGAGAGAGAGAGAGGAGAGAGCAAGATGTGATAAAGGTAGAGTTCTCTACAACACTCAAGTCAATGTGGGCCACCATATTTTAAGTGTAAAACTCACTCCATTCATCATATTCTATATTCACTATCAGGTCTTGAGGTAAAAAATCAGTTAGATTTACCACTCAAATGCACCATATCATATGGAATAGTGTGAATGGAATGTCAACCATAAGTTCATGTGTGGGCCACCATGACTTTATTTAAAATGTCTTTTTATATGGAGAAGGGTTAGAAAATTATCCTCCACTAAGTCGAGATTACTCAGGTACATTTTTCTAAGTGATGTTTTATCATTAATTGTTTCTCTCCATTTACTCAACCAAATCCAATTTGCAATTCAAAATCTGACTGATCCAATGGTAACTAGGGTTATTATAATCTCAGCTTCACAATTCAAGGCTCACGTTCCTTCTAATATTGGACCCACCAATAAATAGTTTAGCTAGAGTCTTTCCATTTCCAGTTTATATCACATACAGTCAATTTCCTACAGAACTTAGAGAACTTGCAGGGAGTCCATGTAACAAAAAGCTTCATCAGTTGAGCTGGGTCCAACTGATCTTACACGAAGGCCAATTAAATTGTTTAACGGTGAAAATCATATTTGAACCGTTCGTGCAAATAAACGGTAAAAATAGATGAACAGTGTAGATATAATAAATACATCACTTTGGGCCCACGTAACTTTGATCTCCTTTGAACCGTTCGTGCAACTGGAGCTCAAGGAGCATCAGTGCTCGTCTTTGCACGGACGCGGATTGCGTCCTACCCCTGCCCGTCTCTAGCCCCCAACGGGCAGTTCTGTGGGTTGGGCCCACCTTGAACGTATGTGATCTATCCACACCGTCCATTCGTTTTTCCATCTAATTTAAGGGGTTGAGCCAAAAATTGAATCATATCTAAAGATCAAGTGGACCATACCATAGGAAACAACAGGGATAATGATATCCACCGTTGAAACCTTGCTAGGCCCAACAATGATGTTTATTTGTCATCCAACCTATTCATAAGATCGTACAGACATGGATGAAGGGAATAAATAAATCTATACTTGATCCAAAATTTATGTGGCCCCCAAGAAATTTTCAACGGTAGACATTCAATTCAACTGTTTCCTATGGTGTGGTCCATTTGAACATTGTATATGTTTTGTTTTTGGGTTGAAGCCCTATAATTATCTATTAAAATAGATGGACGGAGCAGATAAAATACATAAATTATGGTGGACCATACAGAGTTTACTCAGCACACTAAGCATAGTACGTTATTCCGTACGGAAATTGGATTGCGTACTCATACGCTTTTATCGTACCGAGTAAACTCAGTTGGGCCACTATGAATTTATGTGGTTTATCCACACCGTCCATCCATTTTTACAGATAATTTTAGGGGTTGATCCCAAAATTGAAGTAAATACAAAGCTCAAGTGGACCGTTACATAGGAAACAGTGTGGAATAATGATTTCCACCGTTGAAACCTTCCTAGTGTCTAAAATAATTTTTATTTGTCATCCAACCTGTTCGTAAGATCACAAAGACATGGATGAAGAGAAACCACAAACTTTAGCTTGATCCAAAACTTCTTTGGCCTCCAAAAATTTTTTAATGGTAGAGGTTCAATCAAACTGTGTCATGTGGTGTGGTCCACTTGAGATTTTAATTTGCTTCGTTTTTGGGATCAAGCCCTAACATTATCTTTTAACATGGATTAATGGAGTGGATAAAATAAATAAATAAAAGTGGACCCCACACAGTTTACTCAGTACCCTAACGGTACTGAGTTACTTAGTACGCAATCTGGGAACGGATTGGCTACTCCCCCTGACACCAACCAATAGCTGGTGGTCGGTGCTATGTGGGCCACACCATGATGTATGTGTTTCATCCATGCCATCCATCTGTTTTTACAGATCATTTTACGGTATAAGTCCAAAAATGAGATATATCCAAATCTCAAGTGGACCACATTATAGGAAACAGTGTTAAATGAGGGTAGACCATTAAAAACATTTTGGGGGCCATAAAAGTTTTGGATCAAGCTGATATTTGTTTTTTCTCTTCATCTGGGCCTGATGACCTAATCAACAGATTGGATGTCAAATAAACAATATAGTGGGCCATAGGAGGATTTTAATGGTATATCCAATCACTATTGTTTTCATGTGGTGTGGTCCACTTGAGATTTATATCCCTCTCATTTTTGGGTTCATCGCAATAAAATGATCTTTAAAAATGGATGAACGGAATGGATGAAACACATACACATGGTGGGGCCCACAGAGCGCTGACCACCAGCCCCACGCAATCCGCTTCCCGCATACGCAATCCGCTGGAAGCGGATTACTGAAGTCACGTCACCAAGTTACGTGGGTCCCACCATGATGTATTTTTTCTATCCACACCGTCCATCCATTTTAACAGATCATTTTAGGGCGTGAGCCAAAAAAGGAGTCAGATCCAGAGCTCGAGTGGACCCCACCACAGAAAACAGTGGTCCACCTGAGATTTATATCCAATCACTATTGTTTTCTAGGCATGCTCACCTACGCACAAACGCACGTGCGCACCTTTGCACGCGTGTCATGGATGTCGAATCCGAACGGTCCATAAGATGTGGAATCCCATGGAACCTTAGAGGGGGAATTTTCACCCTGATCTAAGATTCTGGTGGGCCATAGAAAAGAGAAATTCAAATCAAGGGAATAAACTGTTTGCATTTTTCATGGCCCACCGAAGTTTTGGATCAAAGTAAAAATTCGTATCAGGGGGTTTCAAGAGGTTCTGCTTCATGTGGACCGTTCAGATTTTCGAGACTCATCAGATATGATGAGTTCTCAAAAAAGTTCGTATGTAGTACGTACGAACTGGTTCGCAGGTCCGCGTTTCCATCCCCATTTCACCCCTCCCGGCCCATCTTCGTCATTTTTCACGGACTGTCATGAGTGCTCTCCCTCTTCGGCCTGATTTCTCGTCGAATCTTCGAGAAATCCGAGAAATCCGGCCTGATTTCTCGTCGCATCTCCGAGAAATCCGCACAGGCACCCTCCAATCAGCGAAGAAAGAGAAAAAATGAAGAAAATAGCGAGAAAAATTCGAAGAAAGAGGGATACAGGTACTTACCTGTCGAATGGCCCACCTCCGATCACTGCTACAGTCTACGACTACAGGTACTCTCTCTCTCTCTCTCTCTCTCTCTCTCTCTCTCTAATTCAATTTTTTTTTTTTGATTTTCGGCAACCCACGACATCGGGTTTTTATCGGTGTGGGTTGTTGGCTACAGTGGGACTCGTGAGTCCCCTGCAAATGCACCTGTGAGTGTCCGTGACTCTGTTTGTCGATTTCCGACAATAATGGGGAAGAAATACCGCGATATCTAAATCGGGGTGGGTTGTGTTGGCGATATCGGTGATTTTGACGGTGTATCGCATGCTGTCGACGATTTATCGCACGATATCGACGACAATATCGCACGATATCTGGAGTTTTCGATTTTTTGTATCTTCCGCGTGGTATCGGTTGAGTATCGTCTTGCACTGGTGCGATACCGATAATATCGGCCGATAGTATCGATATTTCGAACATTGGATCTTGTTGATCAGCCATCGGGCCACCGGATCTTTCTGATCTAGGCCCCTTGGACTTTGATCTTGCTTTCTTTATGTTTTTTTTTTTTTTTTTTTTGTTATTTTTGGATTTATTAGATGGTTAAGATTGATAATGAATGTTTTAATTTTCTTATTTTGGATGATGGGTAATTTCACTTAAGTGAGTGGCATAGTTGTAATTATGCTTAATTTTTAATTATAAAACCATAGCGGGGGGTGAAGTTCCAACTCTAGTGGTGTTATTGAGAAGAAAGAAAAAAAAGAGAGAAGCTCTCTTGTGTGAAGGAATTTTCCTCATTGTGTTTTAGGGTTTGTAAGAAACCCTCCATTCCAATTGAATTGTGGAAGGTAAAAGCTTTTTTGGTGGTGGATTCCCCAAGGTACGTCTTTCCTCTTCCTCTTCTTCGAAAGGTATTATTCTTCTTACATCCTTCCTCTCTCTTCTTCGAAAGTATTCTTCTTCTTCTCCTCTTGTCTTCCTCTTTTCCTTTCCAGTACAACCTGTTAAACCCTAGATCCTTTGAATCCCCAAAAACCCAATTTTTAAATTTCCATACATGAATCCAAAACCCTAATCAAAACTTGAAACTTTTTATTTTTATTTTTGTGAAACTTTCATAAAACCAGAATTTTGATTGCCTCATCATCTATCTACGTGGTTGTTGCACTACCCACGCTAAATTGGAAGTCCTTACTTCCAAGCGGGCCACTCTTGAACTATTTTATATTTTCATGCACTGCGTATGTGAAAACCTAGGATCTTCATGTTATAAATCTGAATTTCTGAATCTATTATGAGGATATGCTTGATTTTATATGTTGATTGCTGAAATGAATGTGTAATTGATCTCCCATCTTGCATCTTAGGATAGTTTCCATCATCCAGCATCAGTCCGCCACGTCCATAATACTCATTCCCCTCCATCTGAATCGGGATCGGATCCATCATTTTAGTCATCCATGCCTAGTGTTCGAAGTATCGGTATCGCTACAAGTTTTGTTGGCTAGGGACACTGAAACAATATCTATATCATCGATAATATCGCTGATAACTGGAAATGCAGGAAAAACGGTGGAATTTTTAGTGAAACTTTAAGAGATGTTAAAATGTACATATTTAGAAATAAAAAAATTGCAAAAAGAATGCATACACAACAAGTTTCCATTTAACGGGGCCTTAAAAGCATGTACTGTTGTAAGAAATCAATCCACTCATCCCATCCAGCCTATTTAGCCATCCGAACATCCATCGATATTGTAAAATATGAACAACACATGATATTTTACCAAGAAATCA
Organism: Magnolia officinalis; assembly: GCA_021015155.1. Lineage (NCBI taxonomy): Eukaryota > Viridiplantae > Streptophyta > Magnoliopsida > Magnoliales > Magnoliaceae > Magnolia > Magnolia officinalis. Next base: position 50,088,435 of record JAJHSJ010000001.1, read on the forward strand.
TCAACAATTGTAAAGGAAACGAAAGATTATGGTCTCAATATCATGCCTATTGCGATATCAATAATATTGAGATATTATCAATATTATCAATGACAAATTGAACACTACACACAACCATGTGCCCATGAAAAAAATTTTGAAATAAAAAAATTTCTAATAAACAAAATTTTGATGATATCAATACGTTGGCGATATTATTGAAATATCGTCGATACACTTATGATATAAGTATTACCTAGAATTTACATTGTCGAAAATATTGGTGATACATTGACGATATTGATGCATTGACAATACAAGCAACACCTAAAATTTACATATTTGAAAATATTAGTGATTACATTAATGATATTGGTACGTTGGCGATACTTAGCGATACATTGCTAATACCTGGAATTTCTATACTACCAACGTTATCAGTATTGCTACCGGTGTTATTGGTATCACTAAGCTGGAGATAAAGATAATATCAGGGATATTTCGATAATATCGGAGATAATTCAAACACCTGTGCCCGAGCTGGTATTTTCTCCAAGATGCTCGTTAACCTCTCTTGAATCAGAAAGTAGGGATACCTTTCCATCGTGTGCTTATATAGATCCAACTAGCTTTTTCAAACATTTTTCGTGAGATGATCTATATGGAGTATCCAAGATCTTGTAGAATGAGGCAAGTATGGAGATTAACTTCGATGGCTTCTTGCTTCTCGTGCTCGGCCTTGCTTCGGCTTTATGTTGTTGAGGATATTGTTGATATCTAAATGCCTTTGCCTCTTCCTTGCTTAACTTCAGGGCAATTTTTAATCGTTCTTCTGCCAAAGCTCTCAATCTAGCTTCCTTCTTCTCTTGCTCTTCCCTACTAATTCTCTTCACTCTCTATTTCTGATTCTTCATCAATTACAATAGGCCTGTTATGGTATATCTTGTGGCTAATTGTATTCAGTGTGGGGGAGGGGGTGGAAGGCTTTTTTTGGAGTCTACAAGAGCCTGGAATAGAACTTGTACCACCCGTGATGCTCTGGGACATGGTTTTGTGTGTCCCCCCAATCTGAGAAGTGTAGTTTAAGCCGATTTGTTTTATTTACAAATATGACCCCACACAAATTGCATTCAATCTTCATTCTTCCAGAGTCTGGGAAGTAGACTTGAGAACCGTAATGCCAAATGTTGGTGGATAGATCATCTGAAAACATTGCAGCACACCCTTTTGTTGTAAGATAAATATTTTTATAAGAAAAATAAAGAAATAGACAGAATTACAGAAATTACAAAAAATAGGAATTTAATGTAACAACTAAAAGACTAAAAACAGGATATGAATAACACATCACGTGTAATCTAAAGAACAGTAAATCCAAAAGTGTAATCCATAATATTCATTCATGATTCAACACCATCGCCAATAATAATAGATGAAATGTTAAACCACTTAACAATACTAATAATAATATGAAAAATTAACCTCCTTTAAATAAGTAGAGGTACATTCTCTCCCAAACCCTCATTGTCGTTCTCTTCATCATCCTCAACTTCAAAACCGCTACCACCCCAAATCAGCTGCAACCAATCTTGTGTACAGAGGAGCGCTTCAATTGTTTTTGGTGTAAGAGAGCTTCGATGCTTGCTGATGACTCTACTTCCCGTGTTAAATGTAGATTCTGATGTTATTGTTATTATTGGAATTGATAAAATATCACGTGCCATCATTGACGATTGGAACTGCTCAACTTAATTGTTGTCGTTTATTCCCAGTTCCCCCTTCGGATTCATCCCATACATGAAAGTCTCTTAGTTGGATCGGTGTAGGGTATTTGGCTTCACGAGCTCGTGCCTTCCTCCATTCAAACACTTTAAAATTTGTGCTTGCGACCTTCACGATTGGTTCGTTGAGGTATATGTCTATTTCTGACTTGGTATTGTCCTCGTTTAATTTTTCTTCCTCATAGGCTAAGAAGAATTCATTGAACACATTATTACTAATTTCCGTTGAACTACAACTACTTTCAGGTTGTTTAACTTCATCCGTGTCTTGTCTTTTGGCCAATTTAACAAATACGCATTGTACAATTCTACAATCGCGTAACGAACACTAATGGTTTCTCTTGCTGCTTTTTCAGTCGAATAAATCTTATTCAAAATATAATTAAATATTGCCATCTTACTTCGCGGATCAAGAACAACAGCCATGGCCATTAACAAATGGCATTCAGATCAGTACTTTTTGAATTTGACTTGCATACCTTCAACCATTGTCTGTAGAAAATCTGGACATGTGATGACACTTCTATCTAGAGTTTCTTTAATCTTTGAAAGGGGATGGAAGAAATAGATTTGCGGTAGGGTATTTACTTTTAGAAAAAAATATTCGTACATTCATAAAAAACCTTCAGAAACCCGTGAACATGTTCAGCTTGTGTCCAATCATCTTTTGTGGGGGACTAGACATGATTTATCACGCGTTCAAATGTTGAATTCCAACGTGTGCATATATCTAACTTCAACGTTTTCTGAGACTTAACATTCAAACGATGGAGTATCTCATTCCAGACACTAAGTCTTGAAGGTGACCCCCTTATATATTTAATGCTCTCTCTTATCTTCTCTATTGTGGGGTCAATTGATTTAAGCCATTCTTGTATGATCAAATTTAATATATGGACACAACATTGAACCTGGAATATTTTTCTGTCGAAAAATAACTTGTCGGTTGCCTTGAATTGGTTCCGTAAGAAAAAAATGACACTATCATTTGCGAATGCATTGTCTAATGTTATTACGGAAATTTTATTATCGATGCTCCATTCTAGAAGACAATTATATGTGCAATCTAAAATTTCCAAACTAGTATGGGGGAGGAAGATGGTAGAAGTTTAAGATTGACTTGCACAACTTCCATTCCTCATCAACGTAGTATGTTGTCAATGACATGTACCCCTTCCTTTGATTGGACGATGTCCACAAATCTGAAATCAAACTTATACGTGATACTGATTTCAATACGTTGTTCATCTTTGCCTTTTCATTTGAATACATCTTCATGCACTCTCTTTGCGCAATGATACGCGACATCTTATCAACCTTAGGATTGAGGTATTTGCGTAATTCATTAAATACTTTGCTCTTTATGAATCTAAATGGTTTTTCTTCGACTATAACTAACCTTGCAATCAACTTTTTTCATATTCTCGAACTTATGAGTCATGATGCTAGCTTGAGAGTCCCCTATAGATGTGGAAAACGATAGCATTTATTGGCCTCCACTCACGGTTCTTGGTCGCTTGGGATCAAGGTATTCCGTATCGGTATCGGTGGGTGTAACGGTGCCCACCGTTACTTATACGGATACACCCCGTATCGGCCGATACGGGGCCGTAATGGCCGATACAGGGCCGTAACGGCTGATACGGGGTGTGTAACAGTGCAAATTTTTTTTGGTCAAAAAATTATGAAAAAATATTCATTAAATTTGGAATATTCTAAATATTCCAAATATGCATTCATTTATAATTTGGAACATGTTTATGGTGGTGTAACGGTCCACTCTTTGGTGAGAATGCTATATCGAGTTGTCTGATGGATTTATGAACCTGACAACTTGAAATTAATTGCAAACCTTTTATATTTAGTTTTCTAACTATATAATATTTATATAAATTTACTATAATGAATGTAATACCAAAACATCTTATATTTTCAAGTTTTCCTTTTATTTATAGTGCTAGTGCATTGCATACTTTGTGACTCACATGCATTTTATTTCAATATATAGAGTTTAGGGACTTTTGTATCCTGTTATGTAATTCATATACCTAACAATTTAATATCATTTCCCCCCATAAATCTTTAAAAAAATTAAAATTAAATTAAGGTAAATATTATTGTCGATTCGGGGCTGGTTTGGGGACCATTTGTTGCCCCAAATTAGCCTAAAATTAATGCAACTTATCCCACTAATGGATAGGTGGACATTTATTAGATAGTGAAAAATGAAAAATATCAAATGGTCCTATTTCAAAAAACAAGTGTCTGCAAATTAATGATAAAAATTGTAAGAGTTATTTAATTTTGGGATTGTGACTTAGCAACAATGGTCCCAAAATTTAATTGGTTAATTTTGAGTTAATATATGCGTCATGTATAAATTTTTAGGACCATGTACTAGGGTCTACTCGATTATGTATTATATATCCATGTCATCCATCCATTTTGGCAACTCATTTAAGGGCATTGGAAAAAATAAGGTAAATCTAGATCTTAGGTGGACCACTAGTGGGCTAGGCAGGCCACCTCGATGTATTTGTATATCAATGCCATCAATCTGTTTTGCCAACTCATTTTAAGGCATGGTCCAAAAATTCGGGTAGATCTAAATCTTCGGTGGACCACTAGTGAGTATCCCTTTAAAATTGGGGCCCACCTCAATGCATTTGTTGTATATCCATGTGGTCCATCCTTTTCGCCAACTTATTTTAGGGCATGGTGCAAAAAATGATGCTGATCCAAATCTCTTAGGTGAACCACAAAATAAGGGTTTAATTCCCACCATTAAAATTTTTTGAAGAGATATATATATGGATCAAGCTACTATTTGTGACCTTTTTAGCAGGTTCGATGGAAAATAAACATTATAGTGGACGACATGGATATACTACACATAAATCAAGGTGGGGCCCACGTAACAAAATAGTGCAAGTGCATTGTGCGACGTGCACCGCGGAGCATTTTAAAAAATAAATTTGAAGTGTGTGGCTGTGAAACAGCCATGTAGTCCATTCCTTTTTCCAAGACCCAAAATGAAAAGAAGAGAGAGAGGGAAACCGAAAAGAAAAGAGAGAGAGAGAGAGAGAGAGAGAGAGAGAGAGAGGAGAGAGAGAGAAGAAGAAGAAGAAGAAGAAGAAGAAGAAGAAGGGCCGCAGCCGCAACACCCCAAGAAGGAGGAGAAGAACAAGAAAAGAAAGAAAGAAAAGGTATGTACGTTTTTATTTATTTATTTTCATTTTTTCCTATTTTCTTTAGGCCCGTAATAGTCGTTACGGCTCCGTAACGGCCGTTACGAGCACAAAAAAGAGGGGGTGGCCGTTACGACCTCGTAACATGTAACAGTCTCGGCCGTTACTGTTACGTATCGGCCGTTACGGGCGTATCGTAACGGATACGGAACACCCTGCTTGGGATATTGTGAAAGGTGTCTGGAATAATGAGTAATTGCCAACCCTCGATGTTTTTTGAAAGTTGTCTTTCAATGCTAACACATAACCTTCGTCTCACCACCTCTCGTCTCTTCATATAATTCTTCCCAAATTGTTGACATTTTCTTCCCTTTTCTTGTAGCAAAAGTTCTAATGTTTTCATTTCCATCGTCTACCTCTACATGTAGAGGAGACGTGGTCGATGCACCAACATCGTGGGTACTTGAAACTTCCTCACTAATAATCTATAATTACAAGATAGAAAACAATTACACAATCCCAATTTGTGAATTTGAATGGTGCTATTCTAATTTGTATGCGGCCATCTCCTAAAGTCCTAATGTCTCTATGAATTTAATTTCACTTTTTATCCCATTTAGTAATATATCATGCACTACACACAATTTACATGTAAGCCGAAAATTTGGCAACGTCTCCCCATAATTCTCCAAATATGTGCAAAATTCTATATTGATTTAGTGCCTTAACAATATTTATTATTCATAGAGGAGGCATTCAATTAGTATAGAACCATACATTCGGAAAATAAATTGAGAAATGCATTGAATTTCTTACTGCATGTAAATCGTGCAAACAACATTAAGTACATGATATACTACCAAATTGTCCACGAATTTGGACAATTTAAAAATATATATAGAACAAACGTTATTAAACCAATAACTATAACAAGATGTTCTCTGAAATCATATTTTTTGAATTGCACAAGATTGTTATAGACATTGGATAATACAATGTAGTTCTACATGGATTCTTAAACGGGTAGGTAAATTATTAAATACCATCTAAACACATTAGTTGACACGAGTGTAATTAACCAATAACCACAATTATTTATAGGTCTAGAAATAAAAATATCACAATTAGAATTAAACTCTACAAAATACAAATCAAATCCAATTACACAAATGTAACTATCCAAAAATAAATCATGCACAATTAATTATCCAACCCAGCCAAACCCAGCCCCCACCCCACCCGCACTTGACCCAACCTAGCCCCTACCCGACCCAACCCACCCAACCCAGTCCCACACGCAACCCGACCCACCCCCGACCCAACCTAGCCCCATCCTAACTCAATCCAGCACCAACCAACCCCAACCAGACCCAATCCAACCCCAACCAACCCAACCCAGTCCCAACCCGACCCCCAAACCTTCCAATTTGCAAATCAAAACCCAAAATCTCAATATTGGGATATGGGATTTTTTTATTTTCAAACAATTATATATAATAAAAAAATATCAAAGATTAGAGGGTTACCTTGCCATTGAGTTGAGAGAAAGAAAGAAGACGAACTTCGAACGTGCAAGTTCCGAGTCGGGCAGGTCGAGCTGAGCAACTCGGTCAAGTCGGGCTGAGAAATGGAATAATGTATAATGGGAGAGAGAGAGAGAGAGAGAGAGAGAGAGAGAGAGAGAGAGAGAGAGAGAGAGAGAGAGAGAGAGTATCGAGAAGAGTTTCTTCGGCGCGGGTCGTGCTGCTGAGTTGGGTAGACTCTCCAGAGAGTTGGGTGGGTGCAGGTCATGCTGTTGAGTCAGGTAGACTCTCTAGAGAGTCGGGCAGGTGCGGCTGAGTAGAGTCTGGTGGGTGCAATGGAGACTGCGGGTGAGAGAGAGAGAGAGAGAGAGAGAGAGAGAGAGAGGAGAGAGAGAGAGAGAGAGAGAGCTCGGGCGGGTGTGGTGGGTAGGGCTTGTAAAGGAGAAAGGGAAAGAAAGGGACATGTATGGTTTTAGTTTTATATATATATATTATATATATATATATATATATATATATAATATATATATATATAATATATATATATTACACTTGAGCCGAGCCGAGCCGAGCCGAGCTGAGGTGAGCTCCACTCTGCTTGACGTCGGCTCGTTTTCAAATGAGCTGAGTCATGAAAAGCTTGGTTTGCCTCGAGTCATCGTTCAAGCCGAGTCAAATCGAGCTAGATCGAGCCAAGTTGAGCGAGCTTTTTTAGCTAGCTCGGCTTGTGTACAGCTGTACTTATTTCGAAGGTGAATGAACTTGCTTCTTTTGGTGACTTAAGCTTCATCAAGCTTTGCAATGTTGCTTATGAAGTTACCTCTAAATTGTTTATGATTCAATTAGGGAAGGTGCTTTTGAAGATTATTTTGTTGGAGTACGAGGCATTTATTTGAGGTAGATGCACCTTTGAAAATATTTTAATGGTGCAAGAACTTGTTTAGCATATAAACTGTAAGGTTCACGGTTCGATATTAGTGGTCGTAATTGCAGAGGGATGTTAGGAAGTTCGTATAGAGATGCCATATATGCCAAGTAGCCAAGGGGCGGTCATCTACGTTCCCTTACCTATGCCAGACACACCATGGGAGGATATGTTTGTGGACTTTGCGTTGGGTCTTTTGCCACCTCAATGAGTTAATGGATTCTATATTTTTGCTTGTTAACAAGTTCTCTATGATGGTGCACTTTATTTCATGCAAGAAAATAATGGACACGACAAACATAGCCAACATTTGTTTTTTCCCAGAAAGGTGATACGTTTGCATGTTCTACTTAAGACAATTACTTCAAATTGTGACACCAAATTTCTTAGTCGCTTTTGGAGGACTTTGTGTCTGTGGAGTTGATTTGATACATCATTACAATACAACAATGCGTACCATCCCTAGAGGGATGACCGGATGGAGGTGTTGAACTGAACATTAGGGAGCATCATACAATATCTCTTTAGTAATAAGCTTAAGTGTAACGCCTTGAAAATCGGGGGTCAAGCAGAAGCCCAACTCCCGGGTTCCAACGCATCACATGTGGAGTACCGTATATGAGAATTAAGAGAAGACATTATTGATCTTCTTCCGTTTCTCCATGCATCGGCTATGTTATGATGCCACTTCATGGCATTCCCTTGTGGTTGTTAACCCCATATCTTTGGGCTTGCTGATGCCTTCCCTGCTGATAGAGTGCATTTTATGTCCATGAAGATAGGATCATTGCACAATCCTTATAAACTATTATTTAGAATCATTTAAACACATATGCATGTATGCTGAGTTGAGCCTTGAGAGTAGGACTGCATTCTGAAAAAGGGGGGAATAACATGCTTGGAGCTTTACCATCCTTCTTTTAGTTCCTTATTATCTTGGGTATTTACTTTCACATAGAAGCTCATTATTTATTTATTTATTTATTGACTTGCATATATTTGGTTCCTGCCCAACCAAGAGTGATTATAATCATATAATTATTTATTAAATATCATTGTTGTTACTGTTATTACTATTTAAAAAGGGAAAATCTCAAACAAGATAAGGTGCACAGTTTTCCCAATACATCAAGAGTTATAAGACCAATATATCTATGAAATTTTGTTCGGAATGCTCTCTTATTTTTCTGAGGAATTTCAGAGACGTGTTTTTTCTTTTTTCCTTTTCTCAATAAACTGCTCAGTGATATGTATGTGAGATAAAATTTTCTTAGTAGCCGACCCCAATTAGTTGGGCTGAGGCTTGATGATGATAATGATAACATTTTCTCAATGTCCTAACTATGTTTTTACGTATAATCAAGAAGATTCTTTAGATATTCTCTTTAGACCTAGAAATTTGTTGTATAATGTTTGAATTCCCATTGTAAAGTCAATATTACATGACAGGATTGATGGTGAAAGCTTAAGGTCTTATACCACACATTGGCCACCTCAACGCTGGCAGGAGTACGAACCTCTTTTAAGTTATTGCCGTGATACTGGAGTCCGGCTTATTGCTTGTGGTACTCCACTTGAGGTATTTCTTATCAGCAGCTAGTAGCATAGATTTATGGACAGATGTCCAGCACGTGTGCCTCATTTTGAAAAATAAAAGAAGTAAAAAGAGCTGAAGGAAATGAGAGCAAAAATTTCATCTTCTGCAAGCCTTGGCTTGGTTGTCTATTTCTATTCATCAGCGGATCACATTTTTGTTAGCAAGAAGACACTTGCAAAATCTCGTGCCAAGATTGGAATGTCTCTCATATGTAAAAAGAAAAAGTAAATTATTTCCTTATTTCTTTTGTGTTAGGGAAATAATTTTGCTAAAAACAGACAAGGACTTAGAGATCTGTACCTAGCTCATGGTTTTTTGTATTTGCTTTTAGTAAAAAAAAAATAAAGAACAAAATAAATGATGCAGATCTGGCACTTTCTCCATTGGATACTTTTTAGGATTCGAAGTGCAAATAGTTGGACAAACATTTATTTTATTAAGTTATAAATGTAACACTAGTTGACCTATGGTCTAACTGAAGTTATGGCTCTTGATAGAGTGGAATGTCAGGAAAAGATTCATGTAGCTGACCCCAATTAGTTGGGATAAGGTTTAGATGATGGTGATGATTAAATGTAACACAAGCAATTTAATTCCATCTTAAAGAGAGCATGTTTGTAGAGTCACAGACCTAGGTTTTTTGGAAAGATTATTACCTTTTCTCGGCAAAAGTCAGTATCTTCTGTCATTATTGAAACCAATCTTTCTATTCATTTAAATTTAATTTTTGTGGTTAGGACTTAGGATTTACTATCTAGTTCTATTCTTTTTGAGAAGTTATCCATAACCATGATGATTTTATGACTATATAACCAGAAATAAAACTGGAACTTAATTTTATTTCTGCCAATTTAGAAAAAATCATGCTATAATAATAAGAGACATGTATGACACTAGCTAACACTGATAAATATAAGCTTAGTCAGGTCTAGGCTCGCCTGTTGATTACCATTTCAGGCCTATACAAAAAGTCTGGCCCTTCAAAGCTCATGGGGGAACCCAGTCACCGACGGCCCTATTCATGAGCTTGAACAAGGAACTCTCAACTATTTGGGCTCCTAAGCAACTGGATGGTATGTTCTAATGACTCCAACCAAGAAATATGTAACCTGTTTGATAATTAATACAAGATATGACATGTTCTCCATGATCCCATAGAAAGATATTGAATCATGCAGGCTGGTAAATCTGAACTTTTTCCAGGACAACTTTGGTAAGGTCGAGTAGCCATCTTTGATTGTTTCTTTTGTAATCTGTGTAGTTTATTGAGATCCTTCAACGTGTCCCTCATATATTCCCCACGCCACAATTGTATTGTGAAAAACCACTACAATCTTGACCTCATTTTTGTGAAAGATAGTTTCTTTCAATCTGGGTGTCTTCAGTCGTATGATAGATTCTAGAGTAAGGACCATTAAATGTCAACATTCACTCCATGCTGATGTCTTCAATTCCCATAGAGATGACTTTGTCTTCTTGTTCCTATTTCAACTCAAGGGATTGTTGTTATTCTTCTCCCTTGAATATGAGCTCTAGGAACAATTCAGTAACTATTGTTTAATTAAAAAAACACTAACTATTGTTTAATTGTGATTATCATATATGTAACTAGGATGCTAACATGATGGAAGAACAATTCAGTAACTATTGTTTAATTAAAAAAACACTAACTATTGTTTAATTGTGATTATCATATATGTAACTAGGATGCTAACATGATGGAAGGTGTTGGATATGATAACTTTTAAAAGTCACATTCGCCTACATATCCACACAATTATGCTAAGTAAATGTTATCTTTTGTTTTTGTATATTACTATTGTTTATATGCAAAAAACCTCCGAAGTAAAAAAGAAATACAATAACCTACATTACTTATTTAGTTGTAAGGTAATAGAAATAGCATGGGCTGTTATGTTATATGGGGTCACTACGGCCCATGCCAGAAATTTTGGACTGTTATGATCCGTTATGAGTTTGCATAATATAAGTCCCCTTTTGGTTCTTTCTTTTTTTTTTTTTTTTTTTCAAAACTGAATCCTTCCATTTTTTGAATTGTTCTAATATTTTTTCTCATTGCTTTAAATAATCAACTGTCATGGGGACCTTAACGATTATTACAGCTCATAAGGTAACGATTCAATGTTTGGCCGTTACTCCTGCCATTACCATTATTAAATACCTTGATTATTTCTTGTATACAAAAAATCTAATCACTAAAAAAATAACAAAAATAAACTAAACAACATTATCTTTTATAATAGTCTTCTTTATTTAGTTATAGTCCTAGTTGGTCTCGCTTGTTTCATGGGCATGTTAAGGCTTTTTAATAGGACATACATGTTCTTGAAAGCATAACTAGTCAAATGAGAAAAAAAGAGATTATTTTGAATTCTTGCGATTGGAATCTCTAAAATGAGACTCTTCTAGACGTTAGGTTTGCGACCATGGTTTCGAAAAATGGTTATGTTACGTAACCATATTGGCCACCCTTATTACACGGTACAGGGTGAACTGGCTGCACTTAAAAAAGGGCTGTAATGCTCCCTTATCAGTCAATATGGGGTGTATCGGCACCGTTTCACACTAGGCGTAAAGGTGCATCAGTTATGCCAGTAGGGCCCATTTCATTTCATCTATTTTTTCCGTTTCTTTCACCTCTTTTCTCCAAAAATAAAAAAAAATAAAATGTAAGAGGAGTTGTTGTTTGTTGGATTTGACCACATTGTTGCTTAAATACAAGATCAAAAGAGGGGATTTGAGTGTGATTTGGAGGGCCTGAAGCAGTTTTGGTCCATGTAAGGAAAAATAAAAAATTTGATAAACCACTACTTGTTTTTGTTGGATTTAAACATAATAGTCCCCAATATCATGCTTGATTTGTGTTTGATTGAGGCCTATTTCAAGGCTCTTAAGGGGATGAATAGTAACCGTGTACTATTCCTCGGATTTTTTCCCCCGGCAAATTTCTCGAGGGAAATGGTGTCTATAGGTTAGAGAAATGCATTAGTGGTTTGATTCTCATAGATTGCGCAAATTATGGGTCGTTCAACTATACCCAAGTTGCACTAGCATTGTTTGTCTTTTTTTTTTTTTTTTTTGCTTAAAATTTCTTGAGGGAAATGGTGTATATAGATTAGAGATATGCATTAGTGGGATGAATCCCATGGATTACACAAAATTTGGGCTATTTTCGAGTTGTTCAAGGGTACCGAAATTGACTTGGCACTTTTCATTAGATTTATTTATTATTATTATTATTATTATTATTTTTCTGTAAAATTCTCTTAGAAATTCTTGAGGGAAATGGTGTACTATAGACTAGAGATATGCATTAATGGGATGAATCACAAGGATTGTACACATTTTGCCACTTCCTAACCATTTAATTTTACCCAAATCAGGTCAATGCTATTTATATGATTTTTGGTTTAATTTTTTTCCTCAAATTTCTTAAGGGAAATGGTGTATATAGATTAGATATATGCATTAGTTTGCATAATTTTGGGCTGTTTTTGGTCATTTAAGTTGAGCATGCAGCTTGGGTTTGGGTCAACCTTGATGTACAGACGGAAGGGGGGGGGGGGGGGGGGGGGGGGGGGCTCGGGTCAGTCTTGGTTGTTTGGAAGTCAAATATTTGACCCATTAATTTAATGGGTTGGATTTGGGTCAGGTCTAGGTTGGGTATAGAAATTACCATCGAGTTTTCACACCAACAATGTTACATACCATCCAATTAGTGATGGTTATCAGTTTTAATGGTAAAAAAATGAAATGGCCAATGTCAGCATGACCCAAATTACACCCATTAAAAACTTGATTCGGGTTGGGTTGCTTTTAAGAGGACTCAGACAGGACCCATTAAGTAATTTAGGTAGAACTTTTAGACCTGCATCGACATGGGACTAAATTTTGGACCCAAACCTACTATTTTTCTGCTTAGGTCCAATGATCCATCGAGTCAACCGTCGACCCAATCCATTTGCACCCCTAGTGATGAGGACATCAATCCCTTCAAAGTTTATCAAAGACGAAGGCGGCCGACAAATACATCTTTATGGCTCGATGATAGTTTGTGGCACAACCAAGGAAGATTTTGAAGACCTTAAACATGTCCCTAGATTAATTGAAGGCCACACATTTGGAGGACACATGTGTAGGATGAGTTAGAAGACCGATCTGTTATGCGGGATGTTTTTAGAAAGCTTTGTTTTGCGCGTTTTTTGTTTGTTTTTGTTTTTGTCTTTTTTGTTATAGGGGTAGTTTAATCATTTTTTAAAATCCGAATTTTATAAATAGGGCGTTTTCTACCCTAAACCTAATAATGTTTTTTTAATGAAAGCTTGGTGCCTCCTTCCCCTTTCTCTCTATGGTAATTTCTTCTCTTCCCCTAATCTCTTCCCTTTTTCTAAATTTTGTTTCTAACACTCCAACCTTCTTCTTCTTTTTTATACCTAGTGTTCTTTGATTGTTACTGTTTACAATTAGATTCTTTGAAGTCCCCTTACCCTAAAAATCTGAAGATTGATCCCAACCCTCTCTCAGATTTTCCAGCCGTCCCTCTTCCAGAAATCCTTTGATTTCCTGGACTAAAAAAGCTGCATTGACTATTGGATTGAAACCATGTAAGATCGGGAGGTCCCATCCCTTGCCGGATCCAATCCACGCATGATTTGAATATGGTATTGCAGGATTGTGATGATGGTCTTCAACCATTGCATGTTTCCTTTATTATGATCTTTACTGTGATGTGGAATGTTGAATATTTCAATCAATTTGCTTAGTTTATTTTGCTGGATAATTTTTGTGTTTACACATGCATTCTAATTTAGACCGTCCTACATCACCTAGTCAACCCGAACCCGATTGACCTAGCGGGTTAATAGGTAGCTTGACAGACAACATTCTTACCAAAGAATGCTTGCGTCACACCATAAAATAGATGTCCAAAACCAAAAAAGAATACATATTTGAGATCCTTACATTTTATCCCCCCCTCAAAATAAATAAATAAAAGGAAAAAATCTGTCATTATAAGGCCGTACCATATCAGCTAGATCGATATTGAAAACCTAGATTGTGACTTTAGTCTTTTTTTTTTTTTTTTTTTCTTGCAGTTAGACCCCGTTAGATTTTATCTTCTTCTATCCCCTATTTCTTTATTTTTAATCTAAATTCTGATTTCCTAAGTTTGCAAGTGTGTTTATTTTGGGGGGTTGATGAATTCAAAGCATTGTACCACCTGCTACTTGTATTGGAGAATTAAATTGGGGGGGGGGGGGGGGGGGGGGGGGAGGTTTATCCATGGACATCTAAGATTGAAACAAATGCAACTCAAAAAAGAAAAAACAAAAGAAAAGGAAGAGAAAACTCTCAGATTTGGCTGCACTAGGAATGCTGGGTAAATGGAAAAAAGGTCCATGATCTGTTTTATAATGATTTTTGGAATTAGGCGTATGTTTTAACCAATGGCAATATTCATGAGAACAAAGAGGAAAGCACAATACTCATATATTGTGTTGATATGTTTTATTCTGAACATCTGAAAGTGATGAGTTTGTAGGTCTAAGTCTAACATATATGATGGAAACACTTTATGAGTTATAAATGCTGTTTTATACAAATTTATCCGGAGACTTGCTGCTTCAATCTTAATGACAAGTAAGATTAGTTCCTTGCTTTATAGCTTCCGCTGAATCCAATGGTGAGGATTTCTAGTTTTCTTTTGGTTGCTTCCATTTTTTTTTTTTTCAGTTATTGAGTCTCCTTTATTCTCTGTTTCTTTGCCTTTATTGTTGGTGTGCATCAAATGTAGAATAATGATTTTTTGTTCATATTCTTTTAAAGAAAAAGAAAGAAAATTATAAATTAATTTTGCTTTCTAGCTTGACATAAATCCAATCTTCGATTTTCTTCTGTCCTTTTTATTAGTATTGATTTGTTTGTTTATGCACTTATATGGGAATTGGGAAGTACACATGTTTCTTTCTTTTCTTTTTCTTTTTTCACTTTTTAACTTTTTTAGGTGTCTAGGTTTTAAGGACTGTTCAAGCTGAAGGCATTCGTGGTCTTTCCAAGGCACAACGTAAACTATATATTCCTCCTGCTGGATCCGGATTTATTTCCGGATTCAAGTCCATCTCTCAAAGGTCATCAGTAGACACGATTTCTTCAAATCAGTCTGTTTCTTTTGGTCCAAGTTCATATCTATCTGCTCAGGCAAGAGTCGTTGAAGATTTCAATATGTCCCAGATTATCATGAAGGAAATGGTAGATAGGGACTCTTCTGGTATGCTAATAGTGGTAACAGGTGCAAGCCATGTTATATATGGATCAAGAGGGACTGGCTTGCCTGCAAGAATATCAAAGAAGTTGCAGAAGAAAAATCAGGCTGTTATATTACTTAATCCTGAAAGGCAGGACATACGTAGAGAGGGGGAAGTCCCAGTTGCCGATTTCTTGTGGTACTCTGCTGCTAGACCTTGTAGTAGGAATTGCTTTGATCGTGCTGAAATTGCTCGAGTCATGAATGCAGCTGGTAGGAGGCGAGATGCTCTACCCCAGGTTTGCTATGATTTTTTTTTTTTTTTTTGCATGAGCAGACTGTACTGTAGAATATTTCTTTTTGAAATGATGAATGATATATATTTTTTGATATGCTAATCAGGACCTTCAAAAAGGACTTGATCTCGGTCTGGTATCACCTGAGGCACTACAGAACTTCTTTGATCTGGAGCAGTATCCTCTTATTGCAGAACTTACTCACAGGTTCCAGGTGAGAAGTGTGCATGAAGATTTTGTCTTTCTTTTAATTTTTGGTGCCTTATCCTTTATATATCTCAGCATCTTGTTGTTAAATGTGGCATTTAGAGGCATTTAACGTCATCGTATTCTTCTTAATTCTCTGTTCCATGTCCTGAAAATGACAAGCACCAGTAGTTACAGCACTAGTGGTGGTGGTGGCCATGGATAGGTTGGGATGAACTTTGATTGGAAGTCGTGTTAACGATATGGAAATCTTATTTGCAGTGGTGCTGACATTTGTTTCCCAAATCATTTTCATGCAGGGTTTCCGGGAAAGATTACTGGCAGATCCCAAGTTCCTACATAGGCTAGCTATAGAAGAAGCTATATCAATGACAACAACTCTCTTGGCTCAATATGAAAGGCGTAAAGAAAATTTTTTTGAAGAGCTTGACTATGTTGTTACTGATACTGTCAGGGGTTCAGTTGTTGACTTTTTTACTGTGTGGCTTCCTGCCCCAACTTTATCATTTCTTTCATATGCTGATGAGATCAATGTCCCTGAGAACTTGGAGTTATTAAAGGGCCTTTTAGGATCTGTTCCAGACAATGCTTTTCAAAGGAATAATGTTGGGAAGGACTGGAATCTGATCCATAGGCTTGCTTCCGTGCTCATCGGGGGTCTGAAACTTGCTGGTGTTGGATTTATTTCCAGCATTGGGGCTGTGGCAGCCTCAAATGTTTTGTTTGCTGTTCGTAGATTACTGAATCCTTCATTGATTGCGAATGAAAGACGTAAAAGATCTCCTATACTTAAGACAGCAGTTGTGTATGGATCTTTTCTTGGGACATCAGCAAATTTGCGGTATCAGGTACAGGAATATGCATGAATAATTTGTTAATCACCTTTTACTTGGCACTTATACCAATCAGGAGTGTTCATAGGACTGTCAATATATCCTTCTTCCCTTCTCTAATATTGCATAGTTTAGAGATTTTTGGTAAACATCCTGGGTATTGGCTGACCCCAATTAATTGGGATAGGGCTTAGGTGATGATGATCATAATGATCCTGGGTATTAGCCCACATGTACTGAAATATTTGTCAAAACCAACTACTCTGTGAGGTTATTGTTTTGAGTTGGTCTTTGAAAATTAGTAGAGGATCTGATACCTGGTGATACATTCTGTATTCCACTATCCTATGTGTGCTAGACATTGCAAGCAGGTTTATCAAAACATAAAACAAACAGTGAAGCTTCCAAAGATATTAAACTAATCCTCCATGGATGAGTTCAGATCTACCACCAATCTTTGAAATGATGTTCAAGGTACTGGATTGAACTGATTTGTAATTTTGTAATCATGCATCACGATAAACATACATTTTGTAGTATTGAGATGCTTCAATTTGTGTCAGTCACGCATCACGATAAATGCCTTTGGTTATATCGGAGATCCATTCCGAATTTAACCGCCATCATCATTAAGGCTTTGTCCCAACTAGCTGGGTTGGTTTTGCATTCTGAATTTAGCATACTTTTAATTTAAATACTTTATTTATTGTTTTAAAGACCATTTTTGTCACTAACTTCATAACTCTTATTTCTCTATAATCATCCTATTTTTGTGGAATTTGTAAAGAGAGTATCCAAATTCCAGAGCTAAAGGCTAATATCTAAGTTGGTCATCAAGATTCAAACACTTTATCTCCATACATAGGGATGGATGTATGAGATCTAGACTTTTCTTCAATTGTGTGCTACCATGAACAGGTCACCTGCCAAAAATTAAACTACTGATGTGATCTTATCAATTGATTGGGGAACTTTTGCCCATTAAATGGCGATTGTTGGTTGGAAATTTTCTTACCTACCCATTTTTAATTCTCAAAAAGTCATGCAACCAGTGGCAATGATCACAGGAGGTCCCAAAAGTTGAAACTCTGGATCCCATGCATGTCACCACATGTACGGATATTTAATGCTTGATAAGTAACTTGGTTTTCAAATTTTGTGAATTGTCTACCACGGCATGCGGAAGCTTAGCGGAGCTTAAAATTATGACCAAGTCCTGAGGGGGGGGGGGGGGGGGGGTTCTTGCCTAATTAAAACAATGAGGAATTTGCATAATGAGAATCGCTTGCTTAGCACAGGCCAAGGATCCACTTAATCAACTAATTCTCGTGAACTGAACAACAAATTAAAAAATGACCAATTTACCAATTAACACTTAGGCTTCCAAGCTAAGTGAGTCCAATCACATAGACAAGAATAGATGCAACACTATAAGCAATTAGTATATAAAAATGATAGTGATCTTGTGTGTGAGATGTGCAAACAATTTAATACCTAACATACATCTAATTATGCATTCATATAATTCAACAAGATAAGCTCACAAGCATAAATAGAAATGTGCACAAATAACCATCCCAAACACAAGCATTTATAATGGTTCGGTCACTTGCCTACTCCACTCTTGGCAGATGCACTCTCCTTGAGTGTACCAGATTTCACTATCTCGGAGGTTTTAAATTAGGTTCACCTCTAACCTTTACAGCCTTACACAAGTACCTAGCGTGCTTACACTCTTGTGTCGAAGGAACACGTTTCCACCCGTGTCGGTGGCTCCCGAAGAGACTTAATTGGTTTTCTATCGGCTAACCAACAATCACTACAGTCCTAATCTAGGGACCTACGTACACTCCCACAAGAGGCTCCCTATGGAGACTTAACACGTATGCACCTGTGTCCGCTTAATGCAGTCATAATCCAATGCCCTATGTTTACTCTCGCCGAAAGCTCCCATAGAGACCAACACGTATGTACATGTGTCCGGTGAATTCAGTGATACACAAAAACCTATGTCCTACACCAGAACCTATTCGAGTTTGGGTCACAAACTTTACAGTCAATCCTACATAAGGAGTGTATGGACTTTAACATGACAACTTACTTGCCGGATTGAGCCCCATTGTTGTGCCTTCTTGAGATGCTTCTTCAATACTCTCTCATGCTTGAATTAGCTTCTCATTTGCTCCCACGATCATTGACGTCAAATGGTTCAGCTCCACAATCAAACGCCTTGCATGCGATGTACCTATGAGGTGACCAAGGTGGTGGGAGTTGGGTTGAATCTCCTACAACCAATGGTTTTAGTTGTTCCTAGTAGAGATTCACCTAGATGGGTATTCTAGAGGATATAGACAAGGATATACCTAGTGGAGATCAAGTGCATCTTCATAATGGAGGTTGAAATTCTCATTAGAGTGGTAATCTCAAGGAAGATGACTTGAATCTCATAGGTTTAAAGGCTTAAAAAATGGATTAAGAGTGGGGAATCACCTAAGTTCTAATGGCACAAAAAACCCATTGAAGTGCCCAAAAGCTTGAATGCCCTTTATAAACAAATCAATTTGCAATGGCTATAAAATAGGCAGAAAACGATTAGTTCGATCAATTAACCGAGAGCCTTCGATCGATTGAACTTGGTCAAAATAGGCTAAAGAACTCATTGGATAGTTTAGGCCATCTTTGATCGATTGAGAGTCTGCTGTTTTGGGCTGTTTGGTTTACAACAGCTTTGAACCTCTTTAGCTGGATTTATCATGTTTCAAATGAGCTCCTAAGGCTAGGTGATGATCAAACAATGGTTTACCTATTTAAGGAATGGATTATCTAGAGGTTAGGTTGTTTTGGATTTAAGGTTAAGGTCACCAAGGCACCTCATGATTTACCTGTTCTTTACTCCTTGATGCTTCATGTCCTCTTGTGTCTTCGGTCTTCAGCTTCTAAGGGCTCAACCGACTCACTAATACATGACCCACGTGATTGACAAATAGGTGCACTAACAGGTTTGACAACATTGGGTCCTCTCAATTTTTGATCATTTCCATACTTTTTTTTTTTTCTGGATTTTATTTAGGTTGCGTTTGGTTGCACTAAACATCATGACATTTTGCACCAAATTAGACTGATTAATCATGAAATATAATGAAATTGCATGATATTTGGTGCAACCAAATGCACTCTTAATAAAAGCAAAATGAATCTTACGAGCTGTATATTGGATGCATATATGGTACGAGCTGAGCGTTCAATATAATATGTTCAACTGTTAATTTGATCCATGCTTTTAACGATACATCTTTCTAATCTTGAATGTTCATTTCCAATTATCTTTTTCATCTTCACTTTGAGAGATTTGTGTTATTAACATCATTATGTACTGTAATGCAGATAATTGCTGGAATAGTGGAACATCGGATATCCGATCATTTGCTATCATCTCAACCATTACTTGTGAATATGTTATCTTTCATTGTTCGCACTATTAACTCATACTGGGGAACTCAGGTTAGATCTGTTTCAACTTTTGAAATTGCAGCATTATTTGGTTGTCTATCACAAGATTATATTTTTCCATGGTATACAGCTAACGTCATGATAGATCTGACAACATTATCCAACCTGGATCTTATCCATGATTCTTCGAAGACAATGTGTATTGAAATCCGATAACGTCTATTCTTATTGCATTCTCTTTATTAGCAGCAATCTTTATTGAAAAAAGGGACAATAGTGCAGAGAGTGTAGAATGCAAGACTACTCAAGCGGACTTCAGTGTGCCCTAGAACCTAACTCTGACACTAATTTTGTTGTCAGGTTAGAACAAATTAACAACATCCTAGGAGGAACTCAAAAAAACACACAAATGATATCCAAGCCAAAAAAAAAAAAAGAAGAAAAAAAGAAAAAGAAAAAAGAAAAAAGCTAACACATTGGAGGAGGGATCTAGCCATTCCCCTTAAGGAGGAAGAGCCCTTCACTGAATTCATGGTTTTATGACTCGGGGACTGACTGGTTTTGTCTTTATTCAAGTTGAGACTCTGCATAGTCAGGTCAAGTCACCCTGTATCTAAATATCAACTCATGTTGACTATCACTTTTGAGCAGTCATCCAGTACAATGACAACCTCAATTGATGTACTTCCCAACCACGTCATCCGTTGCAAATACCTTTGATGTCAAGGCCTCCTCTCCTAGTGTCATTGACCAAATTAGTGCACTTGGATAGCTACAATGCCACTAGGAGACTCGTTGAATTTAATCAATTTCTTTGATGGTCACATAACTCTTAAGATGCAGATTCATTGGAATGAGAGCAATTATACTTGACCATCATGCATTATCAAATATACTCAGGTTACTATAATGTGAGAAGCTATGGATAGCCTAATTGGCTTTCATGGGGCACAACTCAACATTGGTAACATGAACTTCACATGCAATATCCTGCCTTCTAATAGTAAGATTGAATTGTCATCATAGTCTTAATACTTAGTGGTCGAAAAGATTGAATATTAGTTATTATAACCCAATCAAATGATATTTGGGGGGTCTGGCTCCATGGCTCAGTGGTAGACAGACTTTGTTTCAACACTGAGACCAGGGATCGAGTGACCATGTGGTGTGGGTGGTTGTGTGAGTTTGTGTATTAAAAAAAAAAAAGAAGATATTTGGGGTGAATGTGTACTCCCTAAAGGTACACTTACACCCAAAAAACAAACAACAAAAGAATCATGAGCAGAAAGTCTTTATATGAAATGAAAAAAAGAGGATAATTTTTAAGTGCATTTCTAGGGATATTTATTTGTCATCTCTTGCCTTCTTATCATGGGAGAAATACGGTATTTGGCAGAGTTAATGAAATCTAGTGTCAATTAGGGTGTACTATTGAATTGTGTGTTTGTTTTTTTTTTTTTTTTTTTTTTTTTTTTTTTTTTTGTGGGACTACTTAATTATGAATGCTAAGGAATGTAACAATTAGTTCGGATGAGGGTTAGATGATGATGATCAATTTCCTCTCTATTGAACTAATATTGGAATTCAATTCAGTATTGCATCTAAATGTAGTCCTATTATGCAGCTTCTTTCTTACTAAAACCACCACCAACACAAATTTTCGTTGCATTAACACATCTTCTTTTTTCCAATGCTGGCAGCAATGGATCGATCTTGCACGATTAACAGGATTGCAGACACGTAAGATTGTACCACTGTCTTATAAACTTTCAGATACTCCTAGCCTCAACAGCACGGAAGCAACTGGTATAGATGATATTACGAATCAGTCAGGTGATAATCCTACGTCATAGCATCATTTTGGCGGGAACTGTTGTATTATATCCCTCTAAAATTGGTGGGTGAGACCTGTAAGAAATGGTTCCAAGCCCCCAACATATGTACATCTCTTTTTTGGCCATCTTCTTTATTCAATTTAATGTTGTCCTTTCAAGTTTTGGCTTAAATTTGGAGTTTGTTAAGTATATAGTGTTGAAGGGAGAGCATAAAAGAGCTGCAGACACCCCATTTTCTATAGGTGGTCTACATTATTTGATCCAAATCTCTTGTGCCTTTTTTCCCCTCTTTTCCTTTCAAGTGAATTACACCGGTTCTGATCATGGTGTGCCGTAATGGCCATTACAGGGCTGTAAAGGCTGTTATATGAAGGTAACGGTGGCAACTGTTACATGCCATGGGGTCATAACTGCCTAAGTGGCCATTACAGAATAAATGACCCACAACGGCTGTTACAACCCCAAAATGCCGGTTACACTCCCTGTAAAAGCCGTAACAGCTCCATAATGGTCCATTACGGGACTGATACAAGCTTTTGAATTTATTTATTTATTTTTTATTTTTAAAAAGAGACCGTAACAGCCGTTACAGGGGCTGTTACAACCCATATCATAAAGGTAATGTTGGTGGCCATTACGGCCACTGTTACTGTTACAAAATACGTTACTTCTAATGCCAACTATGGCCCCTAACCTGTATCCAATTTCTGGTAAATCCCTTTTGAAAACCTTCAAAACCTACCAAAAGCGGTGTTTAAAAACTCATAAACTCTACTAGCTTGAAATCATGGCGAGTTGAGCGGATCAGTGAGTCGGGTGTGTTGACTTGCGATTCATTAAATTTCTCGTAAATCGTGAGTCGTTTGCTGCCCCTCTCCCTCTCACTCTCATGATATGCCACCATAGTGCATAAAGATAGGTCCAGTCAATCCACAATCGAGGAATCAGTGGGCCCACGGTGTGTAACCAGCGTGCACATCCTATAAGGGATCCATGGATCCATGCTAAAAAAGGAAAAAAAAAAAGAAGAACTCCATGTCCTGTAAGAAAAATCCAAAACCCAATTTCCATTTATTTTGTCTAACTGTGGCAGGTTTACGCATCAATCTGGGCAGTCCAATAAGTGAGGGAGTGACCATGGACAGCTCATTTAAAAAAAATCAAACCTATTAGACAAAGCTAGCCGTTATTTTTCAACACCTTCCAGCACTTTGCTGACCATTAGCCATTTTTTGTTTTCAGATGGTTGCATTGATGGCTACTGATTACGCTAATTGTCAAATCTGTCTTTAATTATTATTTTTGGCATCTGTAGTAGGCCCACTAGATGGAAGGTCATGATTGATGTATCAAATTGTCACTAGTAACGTAGAGAAATTGCTCTACCATGTTCCGATTCTTCTGGCTCCACCATCTCATATCTAAGTACACCTTTGAATACACATGATGGACGAGCTATGAATAGCTGCTTCTCTTATGCATTTAATGCGTCTGGGAGGGGGCAGGACGCAAGCCACTTCCTTCCTGGATGGGTTTTAATCTATGTCGTACATCCATTTTTTTCAGATCATTTTAGGTAATGAGTCTGAAAATTAGGTAGGTTCAATAGTCAAAGTGGACTGCACTACAGTAAGCAGCCGTGATAGATAATGAAACTAACCGATTGAAACCTTCTTAGGGCTGCTGTGATGTTTATTTGCCATCTAACCTGTTCATAAAGTCATATAGACCTGGATGAATGGAAAACACATATATCAGATTTATCCAAAACTTCTGCCGCTCACAAGAAGTTTTTAATGGTGGGAGTTTAATCCCCACCGTGGTCCAGTTGAGTCTTGTATCTGCCTCATTTTTGGGTTCGTACCCTAAGATGATCTGAAAATGGATGGACGGCGTGGATAAAACTCATCCATCATGGTGGACCCCACAGAGCCCTGGACGGATTATTGCCGAGCGGAGTAGGACCGCAATCCGCTTCCGCTGGTCTTATGGCTATTAGTATCACTCTCAGTAGATAAAAATGAACCGAACCCACTTTCAGAAAAATCCCAACTATGTCCTGTGAAAGTGAAACGCATGCTCGCGTGAGGTATCTGTTGGCATTCTCGTACAAGCACGAGGGTTGCTGTTGGGTGTCATCAGAGCCATTTTTCAAGACAGCCTCACTTTAAGGGATCCTGAGTGAAAAATTAAAAATAAATAAATAAATAAATAAACGAGAGAATGTTTTTACACATTTTTTATCCAATGACATGGACCAATGAAAATAAAAGACCACCACGTATTGACACCATGGATTTCTACTCACGTCTTATAATATCTTCCTGTGATCCTTGGGCATTACCTTTTATGTTATTAATACAGAGGCATATAACATTACACGTCTATGGGGAAACCCTTGATGGAGGCCACGATAAACGTATCAATTAATGAGGTAGCATGCTTGATGTCTACTGAATATGATATGCTTAGAGAAAACTTCTAAATTGGGAAATATTCCAAGAGATGTTAGGATGGTTTGTTGCGTTCGAGAAGATTATGAATATCGAAAGATTGAATGGATATTCAAGTCAAATCCAGTAATGGCTTGAATGCAAATTAGGAAAGATAGACACATCAAATAGATTAGATCTCATTCAATAACAAATAGGTATTAGGTATTTTGGACCGTCCAACACCTTGATCGGAAGAGACAAAGGATTCACCTTGATACCAAATGATCTAATCCCGTGGCCATAGTTCAATTGAAATCAAGAGATTGAGAGAACTAGATTTGCTAAATAGATCAATATAGTGTCAAATTCATAAGCATCCTAAACCATTAGGGGACAAGCCCGGAGGTTAACGCAGAGGAGGTGGGGTTGGGGTTTTAGGACAAGACCGATTCCTATGATCCCATGCACTGGGCCACCCTCATGTTTCTGTAATATCTACTCGTCCATCTTGGCCACACTTCATTGTAGGAGAGAGAGATTGAAAACTCAAGTAGGCCATACCATAGGAATTAGTGGGGATGAAAAATGGCCTGGTTGACAAATTTATGGGCCCACCTTATAAGCAATCTATGTCATTCATGAGGTCATTTCTACATGAATGAAGTCAAAATAGAAATATAAGCTTCGTTCAAAACTTTTGAGCCTCGTGAAGATTTCAATGGTAAGCATTCAATCCTCACTTATTATTCCGGTGTGACCTACTTAAGTTTTGGATCTTCCTCCTGTTTGTAGCCATGTCTTAAAATGAGTTTCCAAAACTGATGGATGGAGTGGATATAACAGAAATGTCAAGGTGGGCCACTTAGTACTTGGGTTGCAAGATTTCCACCTAACCAAGGTGCCCGGGGCTGCGTGGGATTGATTTAGAGAGATTATAGTGGAAAATTCGCTCCGTCCATTTATTTTGCAAGACCACAGTAGAATAGAAAAGAAAGCTAAAAACATAAGGCAGATCCAAAACACATGTGGGCCATATCACACGAAACAAACAGTAGGGGATTGAATCCCGGAGGTGACAGAAGTTTTGTATGAGGATGGTATTTTGTGAACTATAGTTTATCTCATCGGTAATAAGATGGATGTTTCCCTTCACATTGTTTGTTTTGTTTTGTTTTTTTTTTTTAAATTTTAAGTGTGGCCCACCTAAGTTTTAGATCTAAATCAGAATATATTCTTCTATTGTGGTCTTTCAAAACAGATGGACGGAGTGAATTTGTCACGGACATGCATGTGACCCCACACATCTCGGTGCTCACTGCTGGGCCCATTAAAAAAAAAAATCCCACAAAGCCAGGGAAACGGATTGGCTACTCCCCCTGACACCAGCCAATGGCTGATGGTCGGTGCTCCGTGGGCCTCACCATGATGTATTTGTTTCATCCATGCCGTCAATCTATTTTTACAGATCAATTTAAGGTTTGAGACCAAAACGGAGGTATATCCCAATCTTAAATGGACCACATTACAAGAAACAGTGTTGAATGAGTGTAGACCATTAAAAAGCATTTTGGGGCTATAAAAGTTTTGGATCAAGCTGATTTTTGTTTTTTCCCTTCATCTGGGCCTGTATGACCTAATTAACATATTAGATGTCAAATAAACAGTAGAATGGGCCTTTGGAGGATTTTAATGATGGATATCCAATTACTATTGTTTTCATGTGGTGTGTTGTACCTGAGATTTATATACCTCTCATCTATGTAGAGCCACAGTGATGACCGTGACAAATCCATTCCGTCCATCAGTTTTGCAAGACCGCAGTTAGACTGGAATTTGAAAATTTGGAAGATCCAAAGCTTAAGTGGATATAACACACGAAACAGCAGCAGGGATTGAATATCCACCATTGGAAAAACTTTATGGAGACCATAGAAATAAATTTTGTATCTATAGTTTATCTGAGTGGTAATAACTCTATAAACGGTTTGGATGGCAATGGCATATAAACAAAACATCGTAGTCAGCTCCTGGTAGGCTTCAACGGTGGATGTTTCCTTTCCCACTATCTCATTTGGTGTGAAGCATCTGAGTTTTGGATATATCTTATTTTTTTTATTCGTATACTAATGTGGCCTTGCAAAACTGATGGACGGAGTGGATTTATCACGGGAATCTATATGGGCCCCATACAGCTTCCAACAAGAGGTGCAGAGAGAGATTTCTGTGGCCTGGGTAGTGGGTACATGTAATCCGCCGCTTCCCAAGACCCCACTCTCTTCACTCTCTCTTTCTCAGGGTTTTACAGCGCTCTCGCTCTAGGGTTTTGGCAGAGCGAAAAGAGAAATGGCATTGGCGTTTTTGGGTCGAAGCTTAATCTCAAAGCCCACCTTCTCCCTCTCTCGCTTCTTCTCTTCCTCCTCTCTCTCCTTCTCTCTCCCTTCCCCTCTCCTTCGCCTCCGCCCCCTCGCATCCCTACCGAACATCCGCCGCTCTCCGGCGCCTGCCGCCGGAATCCGATGCTTCTCGACGCGCCCGACGACATCGTCGTTGAATGACCCGTCGCCGAACTGGAGCAACCGTCCACCGAAGGAGACCATCCTACTGGAAGGCTGCGATTTCGAGCACTGGCTCATCGTGATGGAACCGCCCGAGGGGAATCCCACAAGGGATGAGATCATCGATAGCTACATTAAGACGCTCGCCCAGGTCGTCGGGAGGTTAGGGTTTCTGTTCTCCTCATCCTTTTCTTTTATTTCCCTTTTTGGGTCATTATTAGCTTTGATTGATGATTTTAGGGTTTTGGATTTTCGTTTTTTTCCCCTTCAAGAATTAGGGCATGTTTGTTGCCACTTCAAAATGAGTTCATCTCAATTTAGTTTATATTAATTATGTATTGTTAGTTGGGTTTTGCTAGAATTCATCATGACATCTTGTAATACAATACATATCAGGGCTTTAGCTTTCAAATGTGGGTTTTCTTCCATTGATCCGAACCGATTTTATGATGGGTCTCACACGTTGTCTGGTGGATAGCAGTTAATAAAATCTTCTAAGTTGGATCATTTGATTCCTTAGGTTGAACATGGACAGCAGTCATAGCCTTCGTATAATCAAATTCTTTAAATATTCGATCTCATAGTCTGTTTAGATGCCTGTAAAATCCTCAGTTGTAAAGGGTTTACAGGTAAACACTAAACATATAGGCATTCGGATGGCAAAAATTTCCTGTAAAGTGTTTACAAGTCAATAAACACACTTCACAAGTTAAACACTTAACTTTTTTTCTCTTCTTCTTCTTCTTCTTCTTCTTTTTTTTTTTTTTTTTTTTTTTTTTTTTTTTTTTTATAAATTTTCCTGGTAAAAAGTTAGGGTTTGTCTGGATGCCTGTAAAGTTTTAAGTTGTGAACACTTTACACCTGAAAGACTTTTAGGTGTAAAATGCTGGGTGCTGACATGCTATTCTGTTTGACTTTTAAGTGGTAATATGTTTACATATAGAAACGGTATGTTTGGCTAATTTGTAAAGTGTTTACAATGTGTAAAGTAGATATCCATGCCAGCTAGAGTTTGGGGTCGTAAATCCTACTAAATATGCAAAACACATAAAAAGGGCTTTTTTGCGGCCCTAGGAAAGCATCAAAGTACACACATGACAGACATATTGGATTTCTTGCACCCACCCCAGTGGGCCTCACACACAATCTGGGTGGTTCTTAATGGCAGACAGTGTTGTCATGTGCAATCGAAAAAAAGTTGTATGTTTGTGTTGGAAGCTGAGGCAAAAGAAGGGGGGAAAACAATAATTATGCTCTGATGATTTCCATAAGAACTATTGAAACATAAATTCCAATTTTGAGTTCTTGTTTAGGTAGTGAGCGGAAATCTCGTGTTCCTTTCACAATACTCACCTAGTTTCTTATGCCAAGAATGCAAATTATTAAGAAGTGTAATGATTTCTTAGTGGAAGCTATCATTTTCTTTGCTATACAAACAACACAAATCATCATTACATCAAACAAAAACCCTTTTCCTTTTCCACTCTTTGCATGGAATCCATAGTTTCCAAACATGGCCTCAGGTTTTTTACTGGTAAGCAGGAATTGGTTTGGATTTTGTCTTTGGATGCTCTTATCTTTATTTTTCTTCTTCTCTTTTGCAATTGGGACGTTTTGTTTGACATGAATTGATTGGGCATTGTCCAAGGAAAAGAATATTCCAAATCTGAGAAAAGATCTGGAAGAAATCCTGTTGTGCAATCTGTGATGGCTTCTTCTTGTGACGTTTCTGACCATTTTTAGAATACATGTGTTTACATCTTAGCCATATTATTGCCTTCGAAGTTTGTTGAGGCGAATTTGGGGGTCATTTTAACATGGACATTGAGTTGTTCATAGTGATAGCGTAGGATTCAAGGAGTGTTTGGTTGCACCAAATATAATCAAATTTTATGATATTTTGCACCATAGTAATTGATTGATCATGAAATTTCATGATATTTGGTGCAACCACCCTTAGATATTAATTTCAATCATGCTGTTGTGAGGCGAATCTGCTGCTGACCAGCTAGCAGAAAAGGGAGCAAGGAGACCTTTACATTTGTTTTGTATTGAGCAATCAAATCTCCTCAACTGCATATGTTCCCTTTCTCTTGTATTTATGAGATATAAAAAAGCAACAAGAGAGAAATGCACCATGACGCCGGCCAAGTTTTGAATGTTTCTGTTATTCATAAAATCATTGCTATATAGTCTGCTATTTCATTGTTCTTGTGGTTTTTCCTTTTTCTGTTCATTAACCTTCGTCCATTTCCCCCTTTTTGTTCTACAGCGAAGAAGAAGCAAAGAAGTCAATTTACTCGGTATCAACTAGGCACTACTATGCTTTTGGATGCATTGTGTCGGAGGAACTTTCTTACAAGATAAAGCGTATGCCCATACTTGATTCCCTTATCATTGTTTTTCTGTTTAGATTTGAGAATGCAGTTTGTATTTATCTTGATTTTAAATGCAGCTTTGCCAAGAGTTAGGTGGGTTCTTCCTGATTCTTACCTGGATGTCAAGAATAAAGATTATGGAGGTAATAATAGAAACTGTTGATTTTATAAGTTAATCTCCTTTGACTGAGGTCAGTTTGGATGCTTATCACGGCGCATCCAAGGTTTTGAAGTATCATACGAAACTGCATATTTATCTGTATCGCCCATGAATGATCACTTGAAACAGCCCAATACATGGGAGATAAGGGGCTGTAATGGTGGTGAACAATATGACACCCAGCACACTGATTTAAAATCTTGGGTGCATCATCTTGCTTCTACATAATGTATACATTCAAATTGAGTGGAAGGGAAACATATTTTATTTTTATTCTTTCAACACATTATGTATGAATTATCTAACTATATACACTATAGTTAGTTTGAAATACATTCAAATCTATCCATAACTGCTTAATGGGGAAAGAAAAAGATTGGTTACAATAGTTTGAAATGTTTGAGCTGTTGGAAAACAGAAGGGGTGGTCTGATCTCATTGTCCAACCAGGCTCCATTTTGATTCCTTGGTTTCATTCCTGTGGCCCACCATACCTAGCTGTTTTTATAGCAAGCTCTCTCTCTCTCTCTCTCTCTCTCTCTGCATGTGTTGATGTATTATTCTATTATATGGTTGTGCTTTGGCAGGGGAACCTTTCATAGATGGGAAAGCTGTTCCATATGATCCTAAATACCATGAAGAATGGGTTCGAAACAATCAACGTGCAAATGAGAGGTCCAGGCGCAATGATAGGCCTCGCAATTTTGATCGATCTAGGAACTTTGAACGAAGAAGAGAAAATATGCAGAACCGTGACTTCCAAAGCAGAGATGTGCCTCCAATGCCTAACCGGGATTTCCAAAATGTGCAGACTTCAATGCCTTCCACGAACCATGCTGATGCAGGGGGCATGCCTAATAGAGATGCTGGCCCTAGTGGAGGGTACTCAAACATGCCCAACAGTGGTGGACAGAGCAGTGGGGGATACTCAAACATGCCTAACAGTGGTGGGCCAAGTGGAGGAGGATACTCAAACATGCCTGGTAGTGGTGGGCCTAGTGGGGGATACTCGAACATGCCAGGTAGAGCTGGGCCGAGTGTGGGATCCTCAAACATGCCAGGTAATGGTGGGCTGAGTGGTGGATACTCAAACACACCCAACAGTGGTGGGCCGAGTGGGGGATATTCAAACATGCCCAACACCGGTGGGCCGAGTGGAGGCTATTCAAACATGCCCAGCAGTGGTGGGCCAAATGGAGGCTATTCAAACATGCCCAACAGCAGTGGGCCAACTGGAGGATACTCAAACACGCCCAACAGTGGTGGGCCGAGTGGGGGATATTCAAACATGCCCAACACCGGTGGGCCAAGTGGAGGCTATTCAAACATGCCCAGCAGTGGTGGGCCAAATGGAGGCTATTCAAACATGCCCAACAGCGGTGGGCCAACCGGAGGCTATTCAAACATGCCTAGCAGCGGTGGCCCAAGCGGAGGCTATTCAAACTTGCCTAACAGCAGCCCAGGGCATATGCCTAACAGAGATTTTCAACAAAGCAGGGGGATGCCGAGCAGAGATTACCAGAATAGCTACACGCCACCTAGCGGCAATGCGTACCAGGGAAGGGATATTCCAGGCAGAGATTTGCCCCCAATGCCAAACAGAGACTAACAGTAGGTCTGATATGTGGGGAGCTTGTCAAGTGCATTGCTGATCAAAGGAAGCCATATATGCCACAATTTTGAAATCTATGGAGCTTGATCTACTTAAATGTGGTTATGTGGATTTTAGGTGTTGAGGAAACTCATTCTGGGGTATGATGATGCATGGACATCCAATACAATTTAGAAGGGTCTGCTTTTTCCACCGGTTCACTTATAGATTAGCAATTTATTTCGTGTTGCAATAGCTTCTATATTTGAATTCTGGCATATACTTCTCAAAAAGAAAAAATTCTGGCATAGTCATAAGAAGTTTTGTCACAAGCTTTCTCGTTCCTTGATTTTGGCTTGAATCATTTTAAGTGTTTTACCATGTACGTTTTCTATTTTGATGCATTTTTCCAGGTAAAAGTCATTTTCCTACCTAATATTTTGCCAGAACATCCTAGTGTATGGATGGAAGGTCGGATCATCCCATAACCCAGAATAGAGTTGATATTTGGGACATCCCATAACCCAGAGGGGACCCACCAAATGCATGATGTGTGTGTGTACAAAACACATCGTGATGGGTCCACCGAGCGGGACCTACTGCTAAGTGTTTTCTTTTATTTTATTCCATAGGCTTTGGTGAGAATACAGATATTCAAAGCAGTTGCATTATCCAGCATTCAGAGGGAACGACCCATTATTAAATAATTGAAATGATAAACTTAAGAGTTTCTTCAAACTATAAATTTACGGTTAGTCTTCTATCGTAATTTTTTGTTTTTTAAAAAGATAATTTATTGAGCAAGATAACATCATTGTTGAATTACGATTATAAACAAAATTGATAGATGAAGACTATTTTAAGCTATTCTGATAAATTATTTAGAAGATCATAGTCACTTGGTAGATTCTTGGGGTGAGAGCATTACCATTTAATAGTTTTCTACCGAGTCCTGATGGAAAG
Organism: Magnolia officinalis; assembly: GCA_021015155.1. NCBI lineage: Eukaryota > Viridiplantae > Streptophyta > Magnoliopsida > Magnoliales > Magnoliaceae > Magnolia > Magnolia officinalis. The sequence continues at coordinate 50,120,395 of JAJHSJ010000001.1, forward strand.
ATTAACTAGTCTGTTAACAAGTTGTTCGGCTGATTCGTTGTCTACAATTATTATGTGTTGCACTAAGTTTATATATGTGTGTTTGTGAGAGATTTTTCTAAACGATCCCACATTTGTGGTGATGTTAGCAAGGCTCCGCAACCTTTTGAATACCACGTGAGATATGCAATCATTTGAGGATGGTACACTCAATACTACTGTTGGGGAGCATGCCATGGTACAAGAATCATGCCAATTGGATGATCCTAACCCTTAGAACGGAGCCTATTTGTTAGAACCGTCCATTATTTTAGAGCCATAGACAAACTAAAATCACAAGCAATACAAAATGGGATCTATCAAATAAATGTTTCAAATGATGATTGGATCTATTTTGTTTCTCCCCTCAATCTTGACAGCCCATTTTCCATGCTATTGTTCGTGATTTTTGCACCATGACTTCTCCCTTGTTGCATGAAAGTGTGGACGGTTCAGATTGCTAGTAGGCATCCCACATATCTATTAAAAGCTTTGCGGGACATTGCTAACATGTCTATGAAGGCAGGGACGTGAAAAATTTAGGACTGTGGACCCCACCTTTTATCCAGCTGTTTTTATGAAAGAAGACAAACCTTTTTTTGCAACTTAGAACTGTACGTGCGGATTACGAATTTCTGGACGAAAATACCCCTCCTTTTCACTGCTGCTGCTTTTCCTCCCTTTCAACTGTTGGCTTTTCCTCTCCCTCTCCACTGCTGCTTCACTGCCGTTGCTTTCACCCCCTTTCCTCACCCCGTTAGAAAGAAAAAAAAAAACCTTTTTGTAGGCCCCCTAGCAACATTCCGTCTTCTTCTCAGCACAAGTATATTTTAAATTCAGTTAGTTCCACATTGAATGTATAAGTATAGGAAACAGATTGGCTACTCCTCCGGTGCTCTGTGGGCCCACACCATGATGTACGTGGCTGGTGGCCGGTGCTCTGTGGGCTCCACCATGATGTACGTGGGCTGGTGGTGGGTGCTCTTTGGCCCCACCATGGTATACGTGGCTGGTGGTCGTTGCTCTGTGGGTCCCACCATGGTGTACATGGCTGATGTTCAGTGCTCTGTGGGCCCCCTTGTGGTGTATGTGTTTCATCCATTCCATTCATCCATTTTGTCCGCTCAATTTCCATCTAATTTAAGGGGTTGAGCCCCAAATTAGATGAAAATTTGGCTGGTGGCCCGCTCAATTTTTAGTTTGGCCCGCTCAAATGAATATTCCAAGGACTACTAGTTGAGCACTAAAATAAATCCCTAACTAAAAGGAGTAATATGCATGTAAAAGAATCTATTTCTTACAAGGGAAAATAAACCATGCCTACATAAAGAAAACATATTACAAGATTAAAAATAAGAGGGATATAAATCTTAGATGTACCACACCAGAGGAAAACAATGGTGATTGGATATCCATCATTTAAATCCTCCTGAGGCCCACTGTACTGTTTGTTTGAAATCCAATCTGGTTTTTAGGTGATAAAGACCCAGATGAAGGCTAAAAACAAAGATCATCTTGACCCAATACTTTTATGACCCCCAAAAAGTTTTTAATGGTCGATGTTCATTAAACACTGTTTCCTGTAATGTGGTCTAATTGAGATCAAGATATACCTCAATTTTTGTATAATATGATAAAATGATTTATAAAAATAGATGGACGACATGGATGAAACACATACATCATGATGGGGCCCACAGAGCACCGAACACCAGCCATTGGCTGGTGGCAGGGGGAGTAGCCAATCCGTTTCCTGTAGTATATCCGTCAATCCATTTTTCCATCTACTGTAAGGGGCTGAGCCCCAAATTGAAGCATATCAAAATATCGAGTGAATCATGTAAGTGCTATGGTCTCATGCTCCTTTGGTTGTCAAATTTTTGATGTGTCAAAACATCTATCTGTGTCTTGTGCTTGTATGATGATTTATATGTATTCAAGACACTGCATAAACACTTCATGACATTATTGAAGTTCAAGAAGCTACAATGTTGAAGTCTCAAGAAGTTACATTATTGAAGTTCAAGAAGCTACAATGTTGAAGTTCAAGTCTTAAGAAACAACTCAAGAAATGACTTCAAGACTAATAAGCAACGCATGAAGTAGTTTTTATGCTGATGAAGATCTCAAGTTTAAAGCTACAACAAGTTCAAGATCTCAAGCCTGATATGGTTAAAAAAAAATCTACATTCGTTGAATGGTTGAAGTTCAATGTCCATACGACATGGTTCAGGTTTGAATGACCTTAGGTTGACCCTTTAAGTAGGTCACTTTGGATACATAAATCAAATGTTTATTTTACATAAGTTTGGTCTATTCTACGACCAGTCCTAGCTCTTGTTCGACCAGTCCTAGCATTGGTTCGACTAGTCCAAGAAATTCCACGACCAGTCCTAAGTTGTTGAAGATTTTTCGGAATTTTTTGGTACACCACGACCACGACCAGTCCTGGAGGTCCTTCGACCGGTCGTAGGTGTGGCTTCGACTCGTCCACGACCAGTCGTAGAGCTACGACTCAAAGTCCAGCAACCTAATCTATGGTCTTACGACCAGTCGTAGAGATCTACGACCAGTCGTAGGTGACCCACGACCAGTCGTAGGCTTCTTACGACCAGTCGTGGAACGACTTTCAAAGATCGCGCTCAATATTTCAAATATCCGTTAGAGCTACGACCAGTCGAAGGTTTCTAAGACCAGTCGTAGGAGCGATTTTTGCTTCTATAAATTGAAAACGAAATTCAGAGTTTTCACACTTCAACTCGATTCAATTCAAGAAATTTCAAGTGATCACTCTGAGATAAGTCTGTGTTTATTTTAAGCTACATTGTGCTTATTTAATATTCCTTTTTGCTAGCTTATTTAATTTGATTTTGTTTCTGTATTCCAATCTTTTTTGAAAAGAGGAATTATCTTATTCCTTCTTCTTGGAATCAAAATCAAATATAGCTACGCCCAACTAGTTAAAATCTAAAATCAATTAGAATTTAGAACCATATGAATGTGAGTATTGGAAATTGAACTTTGACATTCAATCATCTACTCCGATTGGTTCTACCGGGCTTGCTACGAAAAGGAGAAATCCAGGTATTTTACAATTCTGTAAAATTTATTTACTTTTGATTTTGTTTGAGGTTAAGCCAGAAAAATCTCATTGTATTGGTTTTGTTTGAGGTTGAACCAGAAAAATCTCATTGTATTGGTTATCTGAGGAGAGCCAGAAAACTCAGAAAAGAGGGGTTTTTGAATTGTGTAAGCCCAAGTGAAAAAGACACAATTGTAAAGGTTTTTGGTGAACCTGTGAAAACCTATTTGATAGTGAACGCTAATATCCCCTGTGTGAGGATATTAGGAGTGGAGTAACTTTCTGTGTGGCTGTTGAAAGACAGTTGGTGTACACACAGGCGAACCACTATAACTCTTTGTCTTGTGGATTGAATGCTTGCTTAATTTTCATATCTTTTATCATTCAATTGTGTGGAATGTACAAGTGGATGTGAATGTTGTAACTATTTACATTTCAAGCAAGTGTGGGGATTGTTGTAATAATTTAGATCTATACTTCTGCATTAATTTCAATTCCTTGCTATTTCATTTACTTCTATTAAAATTGAGTCCTTGATCCAAAAGATGTTCTAGAAATAAGGTTGTCCTACCATAAGCCCTTGTTTATTATGGTGTAAGGTTGTCCTTAGAACTGAATTTGTATCAATCTCTCAATACTTATTATCAAGGTGATTTAAATTTAGCATTGTGAATTGATTCATAATTATAAGGCTATTGGTTTACTTTATTTCCGCTGATTTTATTTTAAATTTGGCATAGTCCTATTCACCCCCCCCCCCCCCTCTAGGACATATAGCTTGGCCTTTTCAAGTGGTATTAGAGCCTAATAGCTCATTTTTGTGGCTTTTTATTTGGATTTATTTCCTGAGCTAACGATATAAGCTATATAAAAAGATGTCAAATTTTGATAGCCTTTCAGTTACTAGGCCTCCACCCTTTGATGGCTCCAACTATGCCTATTGGAAAGCCAGAATGAGGATCTTCCTCAAATCAATGGATGAAAGTGTGTGGCAAGCCACAGTGACTGAATGGAATCCTCATATCACGGAAGTAACTGGAGTTGATGGTTCAAAATCTATGAAAATTACACCGTATTTTCAATGGACCACACTTCAGAAAAATGAGAGTAGTGCTAATGCTAAAGCACTAAATGCAATCACTTGCGCACTATCACCGGATGAGTTCAAAAGAATCATATCCTGTGATACTGCAAAGCAAGCCTGGGATATTTTGGAAATGACACACGAAGGTACATCAATTGTCAAGAAATCTAAAGTCCAACTCCTCACAACTAAATTTGAAGAAATTCATATGGAGGAAAATGAAATGTTTATGGACTTTTACACTAGATTGAATGACATTGTAAACTCAATGTGGGGTCTTGGCGATAAGATCCCAGAAAGTAAAGTGTGTGCAAAAATACTACGCTCTCTTCCTGAACGTTCAATTCTAAGGTAACCGCAATCCAGGAACTTCGTGATACGGATAATATGAGGGTAGAAGAATTAGTTGGTTCTTTACAAACCTATGAATTAAGTTTTAAAGCTCCTAAAGGTAAATCTATTGCTTTGAAGTCATCTAAAAGTATTACTCAAGAAAATTCAGATTCAGAAAAGTCTGAAGATGATATGGCCCTTTTGGCGAAAAAGTTTTATAAGATTTTCAAAAGTAAGAAAAGAGTCGACTTTCAAAAGGCAAATGAAAGAAACGTTCTAAACCTAAGTCTAAAACTTGGAAGTCATTGAAAGATAGTCAATGTTACAACTGTCAAGAATATGGGCATTTAGCAAACAAATGTCCTAAAAAGGACAGATCCAAAAGGAAGGGTATGTTGGCTACTTGGGATGAATCGTCTGATTCTGAAGCCTCTTCTGAATCAAAAAATTCAGAAACCGAGTCGGGCAGTGAACTTAAGGCCCTTATGACTCTAGCCAAGTTTATTTTTTCAGATCACGATGATTCAACAAGTGAAGAAAATTTGGATAGTGATCATGAAAATGATGAAGATCTTCAAGATGCTTACAATGCCTTATATAAGGAAAGTTGTAAAATTGCTGTCAAACTTAAACTTCAAAAAGAAAAGTTTTTAAAACTTAAAGAATGTTTTGAAACCCTTGTTTTAGAAAAATCCCAAATTTCAGATTGTTTTGAAAAATCAAAGTGTGATCTGGAATTCAAAACCTCCCTGATTGAAAATTTGAAATCTGAAAATGAGAAACTTAAAAATGAAGTATCTTCTCTTCTGAGTTTGAAGGACACATGGAGATATGCCCAAGGTGATCCAAAATTAGAAAAATTATTATCCGGATCAAGAAAATGTGGCGATCGATCCGGGTTGGGCTATGATAAAAACACATCTCCTAAACAGAAGAATACTCCTTCCAATTTTGTAAAAGGAGAGACTTCTAACTTAAAAGGAAAAGGTACTAGTCAAGTTTTTTCTAAAAATACAAAAACTTTTCAAAAACCCAAAAGCAGCTATATAACTTTCAAAAATCAGATTCAAACCCACTAGTTGAAAAAATTGTTGATTTACTTAAGGAACTATTAAAATCTAACTCTGTAGGTCACTCTTACAACTGTAAACAAAAGAAGACCAACTATTCTCCTAAACCCAAAACAGTTCTAAAATGGGTTCCTAAGGTTGTCTGTTTGATTGCTCACACTGCTTTCAAAGCTACAAGCCATTCGAAATGGTACCTAGATAGTGGATGCTCCAGACATATGACAGGCGACAAGGCACTATTCACCGATCTTAAAGATATGACTGATGGGTCAGTCACATTTGGTGATGGTAGCAACTGCAAGATAATTGGCAAAGGTACGGTCCAACTCTATAACCTTCCCTTATTTAAAAATGTTTTATATGTTGAGGGTTTAAAACACAACCTGTTGAGCATATCTCAAATATGCGATAACAACCATAATGTTAAATTTTCTAATCAAGGTTGTGAAATTATAAACGAAAAGGGTTCTGTAATATTAACTGGTCGCAGAACTTCTGAAAACTGCTATATAGTAAGTAATGGTAGCTCATCTAAACAAACGTGCTACATGGTCCATACCGATGAGACAGAATTATGGCATAAACGCCTTGGACATGTACACTACCAAATTTATACAGATTGAGCAAAAGTGAACTAATTAGAGGTCTACCTAAGATGCAAAAAGTAGACAAGATTTGTGGTGAATGCCAGTATGGTAAACAAACTAGGAGCTCTCACAAAAAGGTGAACTCCAATACCACCACAAGACCACTCGAGCTTCTCCACATGGATCTTATAGGACCAACAAGAACGGAAAGTCGAGGTGGCAAAAAGTACATCTTAGTTATTGTAGATGATTATACAAGATACACTTGGGTTTCATTCTTGAGAGACAAATTAGAAACCCTTGATGAAGTGAAAAAGATTATAAAACGGATTCAAACTGAAAAATGTTCTCAAGTCAACAAGATCCGTAGTGATCATGGATCCGAATTCGAAAATAACAGTTTTGAGAAATTCTGTAGCGATCAGGGAATCGCATGAATTCTCTGCACCTAAAACTCCTCAACAAAATGGAATTGTCGAGAGGAAGAATAGAGTGCTTCAAGAAATGGGAAATGTTATGTTAAATAGCATGAAGCTCCCTAGGAATCTCTGGGCTGAAGCAGTGAATACAGCCTGCTACATTATTAACCGTGTTTATATTTGTAAATCTAATAATAAAACGGCTTATGAAATGTGGTTTGAGAAAAAGCCTTCTGTCAAATACTTTCGAGTTTTTGGCAGCAAGTGCTATATTTTGCGTGACCGTGAAAATTTGGGAAAGTTCGACACTAAAAGTGATGAAGGGATCTTTTTAGGATATTCTTTAAACAGTCGTGCATATCGTGTTCTGAACAACAGGACCGATGTGATTCAAGAGTCAATAAATGTTGTGATTGACGATCTTTTGAATACACCTGTCCCTAGTTCAGATAATGATGAAGTTCTTATACTTGAAAAACAAGAAACTTCATCAAGTGAAACTAATTCTGAATTAAGGACTGTTAAAGATCATCCAACTTCTCAAATACTTGGAAACCCTCTCACTGGTGTGCGCACTCGTAGACAATTAGAGGACATATGTAACTACGTATGCTTTACATCCCAGATTGAACCGGTTAATGTAAAAGAAGCACTTTCGGATGAAAACTGGATTCTTGCGATGCAAGAAGAACTTAATCAGTTTGTCAGAAATGATGTCTGGTACCTTGTTCCTAGACCTAAAGATAAACATATTATTGGAATAACAAAATTTCAAATCTGGATGCAAAAACAATCTGATGAACTTGAAATATTATTCGAAATAAAGCAAGACTAGTTGTACAGGGGTATACACAAATTGAAGGTATTGACTATAATGAAACATTTGCCCCTGTAGCTCGTCTTGAATCAATCAGACTTTTTATCTCCATTGCTTGTTTTAGGAAGATTAAAATTTACCAAATGGATGTAAAGAGTGCCTTTCTGAATGGTGATTTACATGAAGAGGTATATGTTGAACAACCTACAGGGTTTGAAGATCCTAAATTTACTGATCATGTGTATCGTCTTAAGAAGGCTCTTTATGGTCTGAAACAAGCTCCCAGAGCATGGTATGAAAAACTGACTAAGTTTTTACTGAGTCATAATTTTTAGATGGGATGTGTTGATAAGACGCTCTTTGTTAAGAAACATAACGATGATATTCTAATGGTTTCAAATATATGTTGACGATATTATTTATGGATCAACCCGTACTAACATGACTGTTGAGTTTGCAGATTTGATGAAGTCTAAATTCGAAATGAGCATGGTTGGAGAATTAAACTATTTCCTAGGGTTGCAAGTAAAACAACAACCTGATGGAATTTTTATCTCTCAAACCAAATATGCTCTGAATTTAATTAAGAAATTTGGATTTGAAAAAGGTAAAAATTTTGATACTCTAATGAGTACAACTTTGAGACTCTCAAAAGACTCTACAGGTAATGATGTGGATCCTAAATTGTATCGTAGTTTGATTGGTAGTTTGCTTTATTTGACTGCTAGTAGACTAGATATCGCTTTGAGTGTTGGTATTTGTGCTCGTTATCAATCAAATCCTAAAGAATCTCACTTAACTGCTGTTAAGCGGATTATGCGATATGTCGCAAGTTCTACTAAACTGGGTCTCTGGTATCCACATGAGACTAATGTTCAATTAGCCGGGTACGCAGATGCTGACTGGGCTGGAAACATTGATGATAGGAAATCAACTAGTGGTGGTTGTTTCTACATTGGAAATTGTCTTGTTTCTTGGTTTAGCAAGAAGCAAAGTTCTATATCGCTATCAACAGCTGAGGCTGAATACATTGCTGCTGGAAATGCATGTACTCAACTTGTTTGGATGAAACGTATGTTAAGCGATTATGGAATTACTCAGGATTCTATGATTTTATTTTGTGATAATTCCAGTGCAATAAATATCTCTAAAAATCCAGTTCAGCATTCACGTACTAAGCATATTGACATTAGATTTCATTACATTCGTGAATTAGTGGAAGAAAAATTAATATATTTGGATTACATTCCAACCGAGACTCAACTTGCGGACATTTTCACTAAACCGCTCAACAAAAGCAGGTTTAATAAATTAAAGTTTGATCTCGGTATGTGCAATTTAAATTGAATTTACATGATTTGGTGTATCATAATGTACATAAGTTTGATGTTTTATTTGCTTAAATTTGAAAATTATTTTAAAAAAAAAATTGCAAATTTTGAGTCGGTACTCGACCAGTCGTGAGTGTACACGACCGGTCGTGATACGACCGGTCGAACACTTACACGACCGGTCGTGAAACTCATGATTTCACTTTATTTTGGGGATTTGACTCTTCTTCTTCATTTCCTTTTTACTCTCCAACGGTCCTAGCTACGACCTGTCGAACCCACCTTCATGGTACTTCAAGGTTAGTGGTTCTTTTGCAATTTTCTTGTAGATTCTTGTTATTGGTGTTTCAAATCTCATTCTTGTAGAATCTATTTGGTCGTTCATTGCAAGTTTGGGGTTTTATCTTGAAAAATCTGTTCTATCAAAACCTCATTTCTTCTATCTTGCATCTTTTTGTTTCCTTGAGTCCTCCTTTGAAAATGGATGCTAGAGGTAAAAAGAAAACTACACGAGGTCCCTCTTCATCTAGATCAGCATCTATTGCACAACGTCATCTTCGCTCTCCCGAAAATGATCCTTCTAATGCTAGGGATTTGCGTATGCGCAATATTATTGTTGAGCATCCTGTTAATGTTAATCACATTACTTCCTTTGGTATCCTTCCTCTGTTGCAATCTGTGGGATGGGATAACATCTTACATTGGGGTGGAGCTGCATACCAGTCCATTGCCCAATCCATGTTTGCATGTATCTGTGATTTTTCTCTTGAGAATTTAACTTTTAAAATTGATACTCAAGAAGGATTATTTTCAGTGGATCGACATTTGATTGCTCACATTATGGAAATACCTGTCAATGATGAGGGCATTCTAATTCATATTTTACATGACAGACTCTCAGAATCTGAACGAAAAATGCTTACTAGAGATTTATGTAATTTGGATGTTCACTGGACTCATAAAGGTCATGCACTTCCCTTAAGGTACTTGTTACCCAGACACAGAGTACTTCATAGGATTTTCATCTCAAATCTTTATCCACGTTCTTGTAATAAAACAGAACTCACTGCTTTCATGGTTCATGTTTTTCATTCTGTCATCTCTGGTGCAAAAATATGTCTACCTTCTTTAATTTGTCATTCCATTATTTTGTCTCGTCACCATCCAGGACATAGTGATATTCCCTTTGGTTATTTGTTGACTATGCTGGCAAATCATATGCTCGTGGCTATGCCTGCTAGAGAAAAACCCATCCATCATCTCCCTTTTAATAATTCCAATATTAACAAGATGAATTTAGAATTGGCTGATGGCCAAGTGGATGATGGTAGCAGTGGTGCTGAAGCAGGAAATGCAGATCAAGCTGGTGATCTTCCTGAAGACGTGAATATGGATGATTTATTTGAAGAACTTGAGTCAGCCTCGGCTGATGATCCTGATTTTCAGCCTTCTGATTTTGATGAGAGATTGAATTCCCTTCAAGAGCAGGTGGCTCAAATTCGTGTTACCCAAGACACACAATTTTCTTATTTACGCAAATATATGAGGCGGGTTGCTAGGGGTTTACACAAAATTGATCCATCTAATCCCGCTTCCTCTTCTGGTTCTGACTGAATTTTTGATGGGTTTGTAATAATTTTTTTTAAGTCTGAACTTTACATGCTTACTGACTTTTTGAATTATGCACTATGCTCTTTTGAATCAACTCCTATTTTCATTATCATTGTTGCTCTTCTTCCTTTGTCATTTTGTGTCAAAAAGGAGGAGAAGTTTTGGGAGGCTTTGACTTTATTTGAATTTAATGATTATGATGTGCTCCTATTACTCAGGGGGAGTTAAGCTTCTCAGGGGTAGTTATGGGAGAGTGATGCTAGTTATTACTTATCATATCTATATAAATGTGCATGATTCTCTATTTTGAACCTGTTGTGCCTGTTCTTCTCTTATTTCTATTGGAAGTATTATTATTTGGGAGTTTTGTCACAAATTTGACAAAGGGGGAGATTGTAAGTGCTATGGTCTCATGCTCCTTTGGTTGTCAAATTTTTGATGTGTCAAAACATCTATCTGTGTCTTGTGCTTGTATGGTGATTTATATGTATTCAAGACACTGCATAAACACTTCATGACATTATTGAAGTTCAAGAAGCTACAATGTTGAAGTCTCAAGAAGCTACATTATTGAAGTTCAAGAAGCTACAATGTTGAAGTTCAAGTCTTAAGAAACAACTTAAGAAATGACTTCAAGACTAATAAGCAACGCATGAAGTAGTTTTTATGCTGATGAAGATCTCAAGTTTAAAGCTACAACAAGTTCAAGATCTCAAGCCTGATATGGTTAAAAAAAAATCTACATTCGTTGAATGGTTGAAGTTCAATGTCCATACGACATGGTTCAGGTTTGAATGACCTTAGGTTGACCCTTTAAGTAGGTCACTTTGGATACATAAATCAAATGTTTATTTTACATAAGTTTGGTCTATTCTACGACCAGTCCTAGCTCTTGTTCGACCAGTCCTAGCATTGGTTCGACTAGTCCAAGAAATTCCACGACCAGTCCTAAGTTGTTGAAGATTTTTCAGAATTTTTTGGTACACCCCCACGACCAGTCCTGGAGGTCCTTCGACCGGTCGTAGGTGTGGCTTTGACTCGTCCACGACCAGTCGTAGAGCTACGACTCAAAGTCCAGCACCTAATCTATGGTCCTACGACCAGTCGTAGAGATCTACGACCAGTCGTAGGTGACCCACGACCAGTCGTAGGCTTCTCACGACCAGTCGTGGAACGACTTTCAAAGATCGCGCTCAATATTTCAAATATCCGTTAGAGCTACGACCAGTCGAAGGTTTCTAAGACCAGTCGTAGGAGCGATTTTTGCTTCTATAAATTGAAAACGAAATTCAGAGTTTTCACACTTCAACTCGATTCAATTCAAGAAATTTCAAGTGATCACTCTGAGATAAGTCTGTGTTTATTTTAAGCTACATTGTGCTTATTTAATATTTCTTTTTGCTAGCTTATTTAATTTGATTTTGTTTCTGTATTCCAATCTTTTTTTTGAAAAGAGGAATTATCTTATTCCTTCTTCTTGGAATCAAAATCAAATATAGCTACGCCCAACTAGTTAAAATCTAAAATCAATTAGAATTTAGAACCATATGAATGTGAGTATTGGAAATTGAACTTTGACATTCAATCATCTACTCCGATTGGTTCTACCGGGCTGTTACGAAAAGGAGAAATCCAGGTATTTTACAATTCTGTAAAATTTATTTACTTTTGGTTTTGTTTGAGGTTAAGCCAGAAAAATCTCATTGTATTGGTTTTGTTTGGGTTGAACCAGAAAAAATCTCATTGTATTGGTTATCTGAGGAGAGCCAGAAAACTCAGAAAAGAGGGGTTTTTGAATTGTGTAAGCCCAAGTGAAAAAGACACAATTGTAAAGATTTTTGGTGAACCTGTGAAAACCTATTTGATAGTGAACGATAATATCCCCTGTGTGAGGATATTAGGAGTGGAGTAGCTTTCTGTGTGGCTGTTGAAAGACAGTTGGTGTACACACAGGCGAACCACTATAACTCTTTGTCTTGTGGATTGAATGCTTGCTTAATTTTCATATCTTTTATCATTCAATTGTGTGGAATGTACAAGTGGATGTGAATGTTGTAACCATTTACATTTCAAGCAAGTGTGGGGATTGTTGTAATAATTTAGATCTATACTTCTGCATTTAATTTCAATTCCTTGCTATTTCATTTACTTCTATTAAAATTGAGTCCTTGATCCAAAAGATGTTCTAGAAATAAGGTTGTCCTACCATAAGCCCTTGTTTATTATGGTGTAAGGTTGTCCTTAGAACTGAATTTGTATCAATCTCTCAATACTTATTTATCAAGGTAATTTAAATTTAGCATTGTGAATTGATTCATAATTATAAGGCTATTGGTTTACTTTATTTCCGCTGATTTTATTTTAAATTTGGCATAGTCCTATTCACCCCCCCCTCTAGGACATATAGCTTGGCCTTTTCAAATCATACCACGACAAACAGTGGGCATAATGATTTTCTAGTTTGCCCTGCTGATTTCATGTTTCCCCCGCTCAATTTCATGTTTGCCCCGCTGATTTCATGCTTTCTCCGCTCAATTTCATACTTGCCCCACTGATTTTTCAGTTTGTCCCGCTCAATTTCATGTTTGGGCCGCTCAATTTCATGCTTGCCCCGCTCAATTTCATGTTTGCCTCGTTGAATCTTTAGTTTGCCCCGCTGATTTTCTAGTTTGCCCCGCTCATTTCCTAGTTTGTCCCGCTCAATTTCATGCTTGCCCCGCTCATTTCCTAGTTTGTCCTGCTCAATTTCATGTTTGCCCCGCTCAATTTCATGCTTACCCCGTTCATTTCCTAGTTTGTCCCGCTCAATTTCATGCTTGCCCCGCTCATTTCCTAGTTTGCCCCGCTCAATTTCGTGTTTTCCCCGCTCAATTTCATGTTTGCCCCCACTCAATTTCATGTTTGTCCCCGCTCAAAACCTAAACCTAAACCTAAACCTAAAACCTAAACCTAAACCTAAAACCTAAATATATTCTCAAATCCTTAAACCTAAACCTTAACCTATTCTTAATTCCCTAAACCTTAACTTATAACCTAACTTAAACCTAAACCTATAACCTACAGTTATAAACTAAAACCTAAATGTATTCTCAAATCCTTAAACTTAAAGCTACACCTAATTCTAATATCAACTCCTTAACCTAAACTTAAACTTGAAAACCCAAACCTAAACTCGGTCTCGAACCTGATTTCCTAAACCTAAACCTTAATCTATTCTCAGTTCCCTAAACCTTACCCTATAACTTAACTTAAACCTAAACCTATAACCGACACTTATAACCTAAACCTAAACTCATGTTTCCCTCGCTCAATTTCATGTTTGCCCCGTTCAATTTCTAGTTGGCCCCACAAATTTCATGTTTCCCCCGCTCAATTTCATGTTTGCCCCGTTGATTTTCTAATTTTCCTTCCCCGCTCAATTTCATGTTTGCCCCGCTGATTTTCTAGTTTGCCCCGATCAATTTCATGTTTGCCCCGCTAAATCTCTAGTTTGCCCCACTGATTTTCTAGTTTGCCCAGCTCAATTTCATGCTTGTCCTTCTCATCTCCTAGTTTGCCCCGCTCAATTTCATGTTTGCTCCGCTCAATTTCATGCTTACCCCGCTCATTTCCTAGTTTGCCCCACTCAATTTCATGCTTGCCCCGCTCATTTCCTAGTTTGCCTCGCTCAATTTCATGTTTGGCCCGCTCAATTTTTAGTTTGCCCCACTCAATTTCATGTTTCCCTCGCTTAATTTCATGTCTGCCCCGCTGATTTTCTAGTTTTCCCCCACTCAATTTTATGTTTGCTCCTGCTCAAAACCTAAACCTAAACCTAAACTTAAAACCTAAATGTATTCTCAAATCTCTAAACCTAAACCTTAACCTATTCTCAATTCCCTAAACCTTAACCTATAACCTAACTTAAACCTAAACCTCCTATAACCTAAAACCTAAATGTATTCTCAAATCCCTAAACCTAAACCTTAACCTATTCTTAATTCCCTAAACCTTAACTTATAACCTAACTTAAACCTAAACCTATAACCTACACTTATAATCTAAAACCTAAATGTATTATCAAATCCCTAAACCTAAATCTACACCTAATTCTAATCTCAACTCCTTAACCTAAACCTAAACTTGAGAACCCAAATCTAAACCCAGTCCCGAACCCGATTTCCTAAACCTAAACCTTAACTTATTCTCGGTTCCCTAAACCTTAACCTATAACCTAACTTAAACCTAAACCTATAATCTAAACCTAAAATCTAAATGTATTCTGAAATCTCTAAACCTAAACCTACACCTAATCCTAATCTCAACTCCTTAACCTAAACCTAAACTTGAAACCCCAAACCTAAACCCGAACCCGAACTTGATTTCCTAAACCTAAACCTTAACCTATTCTCAATTCCCTAAACCTTAACCTATAACCTAACTTAAACCTAAACCTATAACCTACACTTATAACCTAAACCTATAACCTACACTAGATGCCCAAATTGAAGCATATCAAAATATCAAGTGGATCATACCACGGGAAACAGTGGACATAATGATTTTCTAGTTTGCCCCGCCGATTTCATGTTTCCCTCGCTCAATTTCATGTTTGCCCCGTTCAATTTCTAGTTGGCCCCACTAATTTCATGTTCCCCCGCTCAATTCATGTTTGCCCCGCTGATTTTCTAATTTGCCCCGCTCAATTTCATGTTTGCCCCGCTGATTTTCTAGTTTGCCCCAATCAATTTCATGTTTGCCCCGCTGAATCTCTAGTTTGCCCCACTGATTTTCTAGTTTGCCCAGCTCAATTTCATGCTTGTCCCTCTCATCTCCTAGTTTGCCCCGCTCAATTTCATGTTTGCTCCGCTCAATTTCATGCTTACCCCGCTCATTTCCTAGTTTGCCCCACTCAATTTCATGCTTGCCCCGCTCATTTCCTAGTTTGCCTCGCTCAATTTCATGTTTGTCCCGCTCAATTTTTAGTTTGCCCCACTCAATTTCATGTTTTCCTCGCTTAATTTCATGTTTGCCCCGCTGATTTTCTAGTTTTCCCCCACTCAATTTCATGTTTGCTCCTGCTCAAAACCTAAACCTAAACCTAAACTTAAAACCTAAATGTATTCTCAAATCTCTAAACCTAAACCTTAACCTATTCTCAATTCCCTAAACCTTAACCTATAACCTAACTTAAACCTAAACCTCCTATAACCTAAAACCTAAATGTATTTTCAAATCCCTAAACCTAAACCTTAACCTATTCTTAATTCCCTAAACCTTAACTTATAACCTAACTTAAACCTAAACCTATAACCTACACTTATAATCTAAAACCTAAATGTATTATCAAATCCCTAAACCTAAATCTACACCTAATTCTAATCTCAACTCCTTAACCTAACCTAAACTTGAGAACCCAAATCTAAACCCAGTCCCGAACCCGATTTCCTAAACCTAAACCTTAACTTATTCTCGGTTCCCTAAACCTTAACCTATAACCTAACTTAAACCTAAACCTATAATCGACATTTATAACCTAAACCTAAACCTATAATCTAAAACCTAAAATCTAAATGTATTCTGAAATCTCTAAACCTAAACCTACACCTAATCCTAATCTCAACTCCTTAACCTAAACCTAAACTTGAAACCCCAAACCTAAACCCGAACCCGAACTTGATTTCCTAAACCTAAACCTTAACCTATTCTCAATTCCCTAAACCTTAACCTATAACCTAACTTAAACCTAAACCTATAACCTACACTTATAACCTAAACCTATTACCTAAACCTAAACCTATAACCTACACTCATAACCTAAATCTATAACCGCTCAATTTCATGTTTGCCCTGTTCAATTTCTAGGTGGCCCCGTTGATTTCATGTTTCCCCCGCTTAATTTCATGTTTGCCCCATTAATTTTGCTCCGTTAAATCTCTAGTTTGACCCGCTGATTTTCTAGTTTGCCCCGCTCAATTTCATGTTTGCCCCGTTGATTTTCCAGGTTGCCCCGTTGATTTTTTAGTTTGCCCCGCTGAATTCATAGTTTGCTCTGCTGAACATGCTCATTGGGATAACTTGTTTGTTTGTTATCAAATCTATTCATAAGATCATACAGACATGGATTAATAGAAAACAGAATTGGTGTTATGAATTTGTTGTTGCTTGACAATTTAATATGTTTTCTCATGATATGTGAACTTGCTGCCTTTGATGCCATTTGGATGCTTATTATCTTCTGGCTCTGATTGATTCTAATCAGGTTTCGGATAGTTATCAATGTGCGTAATGAAGTGCATATATGATTTCTTCCCTGAATTTGGTAAAGATTCAACTTGTTCGTTTCCCTTACATATTATATATTTTTATTGTACAATGAGAAATTTTAAATTTGAATCTTATCATAACAAGATTACTTGATAGGTTTTATATCTCCTGTTCATGCTCTCGATCTCTTCTCAACAGTAGACAAATTACCCATCCAGGAACCCTCCTACCGAATCAGTTATGGGTTTTCTTGCTTTCGTGGTCTAAGAATGCCGATTATAGCATTTTATTCTCCATTAGTCAGTGGGTATATTTTCTCCTAGGCGGGGGCAACATGGGATGAAAATAAAAATGAAGTGTCGTCAAACTGGTAAAGGAGAAATCCGAGATGAGTTATGGGGGAATTAATCCTTCTATCTGTTATAAGCAATTCATTGAAGTAGTAATTTGATATCCTACTATATATCAAAGGCGTTTTCTTTAAAGCCATGTCATATGTTCCTTCCTGATTATCTATACTCCACAGTAGCAAATGATTTCAGATAATCTTTATGTTAATCGTGCATTCTGATGCAATAATGTGCATAACGATTCTGTACTGAATGATGCAATGTGGCATAGAGAGATGCTATTATATCACTTTCAAAACCAAGATGCATATATCACATTTAACGCCAACTAATACTCATATTCTTCTGGAATGAAAATTGACATGTTTGATCAATGATTGTTTTGTCTTTGCAGACACTAGCATCTCAATCTCAATGACTCAACTTGTTGTAGGAGCTGTTCGCCGATATAGCTTTAGAGGTTGATGTTCGAGCTAGGGGAAAGGAGCCAATGCATTCTCTGTTTTTCTTTTGACTTGAAAGGTTCTCAATTTCACATTTGCCCCGATCAATTTCCAGTTTGCCCCACTGAATTTCATGTTTGCCCCGCTCAATTTCCAGTTTGCCTCGCTGAATTTCCAGTTTGCCCCGCTGAATTTCATGTTTGCCCTGCTCAATTTCCAGTTTGCCCCCCTCAATTTCATGTTTGCTCCGCTCAATTTCAAGTTTGCCCCGCTCAATTTCATGTTTGCCCCACTCTATTTCCAGTTTGCCCCGCTGAATTTCATGCTTGCCCCGCTGAATTTCTAGTTTGCCCCGACGACTTGCATTGCTGCACTTTTCTCTTGGAAGAAACTTGTTCCCATGGTTTGCTTGTTTGGAAATAATGCAACAGCTGAAGTAACAGCAGTATGTGATCAATATCAAATTAAAGCAAAATCATGTACATTTCTGAAAAGGCTACATATGTTACTTAATAAACTAATAGGGAATGATTACGAACCTCTAAATTTCTTGACACCCAGTACATGTCCCCATCAAAATCACTGTTCGTCATCTCATCTGCCAATGATCACGACCCTTTGGTTGGAAAGAAAATAGCATATTTAGAATTTCCAACAACATTCTCCAAATTCCCGATGTAAGTCGTAGTGATAACATGGATATCTCCAAAGTGTAGTCCAGGAGCCCTGTATACTAATATATTTTTCGAGATTTACCCATTGTCTCTTTATTTTAGTGAGAAATAAAGCATGGAACAAATATTTTTTTAAAGAACAAATTGACCAAAGAACACTTTTTATTCTGCAAATGTTTAATGTGGTTAACTGCTCAATGTGTGTTTAATGTGGTTAACTGCTCAATCTGTGCAACGTTCTTCAATTTTCTTTTCTAGTTGTTGGTCTCTCTTGTAAGAATACTTGCTTCCTCAAGAATACGTATAGACAATGTTCTTACAATCAAGTTTGTGAAGTGTTCATGAAAGAGCTTGGAAGTATGCCACATGAATTATGGTCTTTTTCTTTCATTGTTTGTTAAATTATTTGTTCATATCATCTTGGGTACATAAGATTTTCATCGTTAATATTTTTTTCTCACCAAAATACATAGCCAAAACTTCCATGTTCTTGTCTTTGATTTTTTTTTTTTTTTTCCTTCTTTTTTGTTGTGAAGAGTAGTTTTATAGATTGATTAAATGCTCAATTGGTGCAACATTTGCCAACTGAATGAAACAATCTTTTTATAAAACCAATTTTTTTTGAGTTTGATCTTATTCCATTGGCAAGTGTTTCCCTCACAAAGGTTCATGTTACTCACATGCATGATGGCAAAAAAGTTGTTGTAAAGATAATTTTTTGGCGTTCTTCCATTTGCATAGGCAAGTAGAGCTTCAAACTCCAAATTGGAAATCTCTATGGCATAAATTTGAAAATTTTCATATTAAATGTTACATTCTCTATGGTGTCCTAATACTTTGTTTTATTTATTTATTTATTTATTTTTGCATCAAGTGTGAAGAAGTAAGTTGATAAAGTAATAGTACTTGTGGAAAAAAGAGATGAGAAAATGACTATAGACCTATGGCTACGGATTATAACCGTAGCCTAAATTGTCGATATATCCACAATACATTGACGGTGTTTTCTATCACTACGGATTATAACCGTAGCGATTGCCGTAGCCCCTGCCATTTCAAAATGTATCAATGGTCTTTCGATATATCGAAAAAGGCCTAGAACTGTCCAGCGAGATTGCCTAAAAAATCCTGCAATTTCCCCTATGGCGACGGATTATAACCGTAGCCATAACTATAGTCTGTTGCAGTTTGCGCATTTATAATTTTTTTTTTTCCTTGCATGGAGAACTTTATTCTACCTACATTTTTCTCTAATACATATTTATATAAATATGTATATATAAGCATATACTTTTTTTTTTCTCTCTTTTAATTCATTTCTTTGCATATTTATTCAACAAGCATATCTCCTAAACTAGAATGATTTACTTAACGTACCACATATGATTTTGGGGTAAGAGAAGCTAATTTAGCCAACAAATCTAGTTATTTTCTAAGATTCCATCGGGTCGATGGTCGAAAATCCATTTCATTCACTTCGTGGTCAATTTCAATCACTTCGCGGTCGAACTGGAAATTGAGCGGGGTAAACTAGAAATTACATACAACATGACAACAACTATTGCTGATGCTATGAAGGTACTTCTTTAATGCAGGTAAAATTTCTGTTGTTGGCAATGAATACAATGAGGATAACAAACCCTCATAACCTGCTCCCCAAAAGAATCAGTGTGATTTAGCAACTGAATGAGATGTGCTTTTTCTGCAGTCAGTAAGAAGAAGAAGAATAAGCAACATCAAAATTACTTTAGTTCAAGTCCAATAGTTTTCCATATTCTTCATGTAAACTTCATCTCAAAAGATTCTACCAGTATATTATACTAATATTGATGTAGAATGACACAAATACATGAAATGATGAACAAGATTATCTTAAAGAAATGTTACCTTTGCATCATCAGCTGATGAAAATGTTACGTAGAAAAAACCATGAGATCGTCCAGTCGATCACTCCTAAAGTTGTTTACATTCAATTAAAAGAAAAATTCTTTTAGCATATTAGTTGATTAAACAATAAAAAAGTAGATATCTTGGCCAGCTCACAGAAAGATGCAAGAGCACTTGAAAACAACAAGACTTTTTTCTTCTTCTTTTTTAATGTGAAAATGACAAGACTTGATCAGTACAATTCAACAACATAGAGGTTAAAGATATTAAAGAGACTAGCCAGAGATGACTTTAAGAAGTCAACAAGCCGCTTAGTTTCACATAGAATGTTTGGCCTCCAACAGGTATGTATAAACTTGGTCGAGGGTAAGATATCATTTAGCAATTGACAAAAAATTGATCATTAATTCCAAAAATTCATTAAAGCTAGAACAACGTGACCAAACACTAACAGTCTATAGAGTAGAACAGGAGTGGTGATGCCTGCAGTGCAGAAGCTCTGGTGATAAGAGAGGTCTTCGTCTCTTCATCTCTAATTCCATTGGGCCAATTATTGCAAAAGAGGACTCCATCAATGTTATCAAACTGGTTAGTAATGTTCAAGGTGACCCATGGAAACCAGCATTCTACTTGATGAAATTAGCCACATTTCGGCGAGGTGAAACATTTAGTTTATCCTTGTTGAGAGGGGACAATAATGTGGCAGACTCCTTTGTGAAAGGAGCAGTCAATTGATCCTCCATTTGTATCGGACCTTCGGTTCCTTTACCTTAACGAGTTCTTTTGCTTTTTTCCATGAATCAGTTATTTCTCAAAAGGAAAATAAAAAATAATAAATCTAGAGGTAAAAAGTCATGACAAATGTGCCAAGAGAACCCACACTCGAGGTTTTGCATTTTGCATTCCTACTATCCTAGTGCTCTTACAATCATTACAAAATTTGGAAAGAAGACTGTGTTGCGCAGCACGCCAACAACGCAGTGAGCCTAGATCCAATTTCAGGCCTCACCCACAAACGATAAACAGGAAGAAATATAAACTAGAAACAAATCAAAGCAATCCAAAACAAACCATAAGACAAGATATACATGGAAAAACCCCAATCTAGGGTAAAAAACCACGGATGCAAACTTCCACTATGAAGAACGAAGATTACAAGGCAATATACTAACCTCTCCCTTGGAAGTACAGAGAAAATCCCTTGCCCACACCTTAGAAATATTTTCCAATATTCATCTTAACCCTAGAATAGCCCTAGGGACCCCAATTTATAGTTTTGACAACTTCCCTTTCCGCATCCCAGTTGCGAAAGGACTTGCGACACAAAATCTGCGAAACTCCTTTCCGCATCCTAGTTGCGAAAGGACTTGCGACACGAAATCCGTGCATGTGGCTCCACTTCTCAACAATCTCCCACTTGGAGACACATCGCCATAAACCTTTGTCTTCTTCATCCGGAGTGCATCACCTCCCCGTCTTCAAGCCTGAAGACCAATCAAAGCTGAACAGAGCTTCAGTTTCTCTCGTGTGACCGCCTTGGTCAACATATCCGCAGGATTCTCACTTGTATGAATCTTCTCCAAAGCAATCAATCCATCTTCTAGTAACGAATGTATGAAGTGATATCTGATGGCAATATGCTTGGTCCTTGAATGAATGGCTGAATTCTTGGCCAAGTGTATTTCACTCTGACTGTCACTATACAGTTTGCAATCTGCTTGCTTCTTACCCAACTATTCCATGAAACCTTGCATCCACACCATCTCTTTGCATGCTTTTGTAGCCGCAACATATTCTGCTTCTGTCATACTGATAGATACTATTTTCTGTAACTGAGAGACCCAATTGACTGCAGCACTACCCAGAGTAAAGACATAACCTGTAGTGCTTCTCCTGTTGTCAATATCTCCTGCCAAATCTGAATCCACGTAGGCTTGTAGCTTGATTTTCGATCCACCATAGCACAACCCTTCATCCTTAGTACCTACCAAATATCTAAGGATCCACGTCACAGCTTCCCAATGTTCCTTCCCGGGGTTGTTCATGAACCTGCTAACAACTCCCACTGCTTGAGCAATGTCTGGCCTCGTGCTCACCATAGCATACACGAGACTCCCAATAGCTGATGCGTATGAGACTTTAGCCATGTAGTCCCATTCCTCCTGCGTCTTTGCCCCTTGCTCCTTAGCTTGAAGTAGTTGGCTAATGGAGTGCTAACCGGCTTATCACCTCCTATATTGAATCGGTCAAGTACCTTGGCTATGTACTCTGCCTGTGATAAAACTGTTTCTTATTTTTCCTGTCACACTTTATCCTCATGCCCAGGATTTGTTTTGCTGCTCCTAAATCCTTCATGACAAATTCTCTAGACAGTTGTCTTTTAAGATCTGAGATGTCCTTTATGCTTGAACCGGTCACAAGCATATCATCAACGTAAAGAAGAAGAATGATGTATGGCGTATCAAACTTCTTCAAGTAACAACAGTGGTCTGCATGACATCTCCTAAAGCCGTTTCCTGACATGAAACTGTCAAATTTCTTGTACCACTGCCTCGGGGCCTGCTTCAGGCTATATAAACTCTTCTTCAGTCTGTACACCTTGTTCTCCTATCCTGGTGCCACGTATCCTGTCGGCTGATGCATATATATCTCTTCTTCAAGGTCCCCATGAAGAAAGGCTGTCTTAACATCTAGCTGCTCTAGATGTAAGTCCTCTGTAGCCACTATACTCAAGACCATGCGAATCGTAGACATTTTCACCACAGGTGAAAATATTTCAGTGAAATCGATATCTGCCTTTTGTTGAAACCCTTTCACAACCAATCTAGCCTTGTACCGTTTCGAGCCATCATGCTCCTCCTTCAATCTGTAAACCCACTTGTTATGAAGAGCTTTCTTACCCTTAGGTAGAGTGACTAGCTCCCATGTACGATTAGACTCAAGAGAGTCCATCTCCTCATCCATGGCCTGCTTCCACTTAACCCGTGTATCTGACTGTAATGCCTCTTCAAAACACTCTGGTTCACCATTATCTGTCAGTAGTAGATAATATAAGGAGGGTGAATATCGGACCATGGGTCTCCCCGAGTAGACCTCCTCACAACCGGTGTATGTGGCTCTACCTCATAATGCTCCTGTGCATGATCATCTTGTGACGTTGTAACACCCGTGTCTGGTAACTCTTCCAACTCTACGAATTCCTTTTCTTCGGCCTTATTTTCCTGCACACTGTCCTTATGCATCACTTTTTCATTGAAGACCACGTCCTTGCTTCTGATGATTTTCCTGTTTTCTACATCCTAAAACCTGTAGCCAAAATCATGCTGCCTGTAACCTATAAACGTGCACCTCCTGGACTTCGCATCCAGCTTGTTTCTGTGCTCTGCATCAATGTGAACATATGAAGTGCAACCGAATACTCTGAGATGTGCAAGGTTCATTTCTTTCCCAGTCCACACTTCTTCTGGTAGCCCACCATCCAATGGTACTGAGGGACTTCTATTGATGAGATATGTGGCGGTATTCACAGCATATGCCCAAAATGTCTTGGGTAACCCTGCATGTAACCTCATGCTCCTGGCGCGTTCAAGGATGGTCCTGTTAATGCGCTCAGCCACACCATTTGCTGCGGTGAATCTGGAATCGCTTTTTGATGTTTGATTCCACTTGCTGCATAATATTCCTCAAACCTCTTGTTACAATACTCTCCCCCATTATCAGATCTGAGACATTTTACCGTTTTACCTGTCTCATTTTCTACCATAATTTTTCACTTCTTAAATACATCAAATACATCAGATTTGTGCTTTAAGAAATAAATCCACAGCTTTCTACTAGCATTATCAATAAAGGAAACAAAATAACGTGAGCCACCAAGAGATGATACCTGTGCCGGTCCCCACACATCAGTGTGTACAAGCTCTAACAGATGCGTCTTTGGAGCGCGTCCCGTCTTCTTGAAACTTACCATCTTCTGCTTGCCATACACGCAGTCTTCACAAAATTCCAAGTTAATAGACTTCAGCCCTAGTAGTTTCCCTTTTGACAATAGTACTTTCATCTCTTTCTCACTCATATGTCCAAACCTCTGATGCCATAACTGCCCATTCACTTCAGTTGATGCGACTGCGAGTGAACTATATGATCCTGAGGTCACGTACAAAGTACCTTCTTTCTTACCTCGAGATATCACTAAGGCACCTTTTGTGATCTTCCAGGAATCACTGGTGAATGTTGTCACATAACCGGTATCGGCCAACTGCCCTACTGAGATTAGATTCCTTCTCAAACTCGGTACATGTCTGACATTCTTCAATTTCAATGTTGTTCCGTCTTTCTGAATTATATGAACGTCTCCCTTTCCAACAATACTGCACGACTTATCATCACCCAGGTAGACTCTCCCGAAGTCACCGGATATATAGTTACGTAGAACTTCCTTACATGAAGTGGCATGAAACGAAGCACTCGAGTCTATAACCCAAGACTCATTCCTCGCATCAAGAGACAAGATCAATGCCTCTGTGTCACTCTCCTCAGATAGATTCACTAAATCTTTCCCACCTTGAGAGCTTCCTTCTTGTTTCTTAAGTGCCCTACAATCACGTTTCATGTGTCCCTTCTTGCCACAATGCCAACACCCATCTTTGTCTTTTCGTCCCTTGGACTTCTTCCTCGACTTAGATGCCCGTGTTTATTGCCTCATTTGTTTAGCGATCTTCCTCTTCCTTTAACGTTTAGAGCATTCCCTGAATCCCCTGAAACTCCTGATGCCTTCCTTCTAGATTCTTCACTGAGAATTAGACCGACCACATCATCAAATTTCAGCTTTGTCGATCCTGAGAAATTGCTCACAGCAATCACCAAACCATCCCAACTGTCTAATAAACTGGATAAGATCAATAACGCCCTGACCTCATCCTCAAAAACAATGCTAACGGATTCTAACTGGCTCGTGACTGTATTGAACTCATTTAGATGTTCAGCCACGCTCCCACCATCTGACATCTTCATGTTGAATAGCTGTTTCATGAGATGAACCTTGTTGGATGCAGAGGGCTTTTCATACATGGTGGCTAGGGCTTCCATTAATTCTTTTGTAGTTTTCACCTTGGATATATTGAAGGCGACGCTTTTAGACAAAGAGAGTCGGATCGTTCCTAAAGCCTTCTTATCCAGTAAAAACCATTCATCATCTGTCATCTTTTCTGGTTTTTTCTCTTTTCCTCCTAGAGGAACATAGTGGTCCTTCTGATACAGATAATCCTCCATCTGCATCTTTCAGAAGGCAGAGTTTGAACCATCAAACTTCTCAAATCTAGTTTTCCCTTTTTCTGTCATCGCTCCCAATAGAACTAAACCAATAGCTCTGATACTAGTTGTTGCGCAGCACGCCAACAATGCAGTGAGCCTAGATCCAATTTCAGGCCTCACCCACAAACGATAAACAAGAAGAAATATAAACTAAAAACAGATTAAAGCAATCCAAAACAAACCACAAGACAAGATATACGTGGAAAAACCCCAATCTAGGGTAAAAAACCACGGATGCAAACTTCCACTATAAAGAACGAAGATTACAAGGCAATATACTAACCTCTCCCTTGGAAGTATAAAGAAAATCCCTTGCCCACACCTTAGAAATATTTCCCAATATTCACCTTAACCTTAGAATAGCCATAGAGACCCCAATTTATAGTTTTGGCAACTTTCCTTTCCGCATCCCAGTTGCGAAAGGACTTGCGACACGAAATCCGCGAAACTCTTTTCCGCATCCCAGTTGCGAAAGGACTTGCGACACGAAATCTACAAAACTCCTTTCCGCATCCCAGTTGCGAAAGGACTTGCAACACGAAATCCGCGCATGTGGCTCTACTTCTCAACAGACTGAAGGACCACTAATTGCTTCTGCCCTTATATTTCTAGATGACCCAAAGGACAGGGAATGCATCTTATACTGACATGGACTAATAAAATTTCAGTGTTTCTTCAAGATTATACATGAGGAAAATAACAAGACCTGATGTAGCGCATTTTTTAACCAAACAAGGAGTTTCTAGAACTTCTCTAAACACACTAAAATATTCATTACATGTCCTTGGACAATATATGTGCATGTTCATTATGAACTGAATCTACAACTTCTTCACTGACTCTTTTTTACATTCTTTATACAATTTGCATGTTGCCTAACATCATTCCGTCAGGACCAAAAAACCAAAAACATTATATTTCACCTCACTACAAACTTCACACAACTCCTAACGGAAGCAACTATGCTTCTAGGTTTTCCATTCTAGAAATCTGACACTTATTCCTATGTCTCTCCAGTGTAATTAAAAGGTGCTAAGCGGATCACCTGAAACGCCTAGGCGCACTTGGAGCATGTTTGGAGATTCCAAGCACAATTTGATTCAGCGGGGCAAACATGAAATTGAGCGGGGCAAACATGAAATTGAGCGTAGCAAACATGAAATTGAGCGGGGCAAACATGAACTTTAGCGAGGCAAACTAGAAATTGAGCGGGGCAAACATGAAATTGAGCGGGGCAAACTAGAAATTGAGCGGGGCAAGCATGAAATTGAGCGGGGCAAATATGAACTTGAGCGGGGCAAACTAGAAATTGAGCAGGGCAAATATGAAATTGAGCGGGGCAAACTTGAAATTGAGCGGGGCAAACATGAAATTGAGCGGGGTAAATTAGAAATTGAGCGGGGCAAACATGAACTTAAGCGGGGTAAACATGAAATTGAGTGGGGCAAACATGAAATTGAGCGGGGCAAACATGAATTCAGCAGGGTAAACATGATATTGAGCGGGGCAAACTAGAAATTGAGCGGGGCAACCATGAAATTGACGGTGAAATGCATGGAATTGACCGTGAAGTGAAGGAGAATCGCTGGGATTGACATGAAATTGAGCGGGGCAAATATAAACTTGAGCGGGGCAAACATGAAATTGACGGTGAAATGCATGAAATTGAGCGGGGCAAATATGAACTTGAGCGGGGCAAACTAGAATTGAGCAGGACAAATATGAAATTGAGCGGGGCAAACTCAAAATTGAGCGGGGCAAACATGAAATTGAGCGGGGTAAATTAGAAATTGAGCGGGGCAAACATGAACTTAAGCGGGGTAAACATGAAATTGAGTGGGGCAAACATGAAATTGAGCGGGGCAAACATGATATTCAGCAGGGTAAACATGATATTGAGCGGGGCAAACTAGAAATTGAGCGGGGCAACCATGAAATTGACGGTGAAATGCATGGAATTGACCGTGAAGTGAAGGAGAATCGCTGGGATTGACATGAAATTTGAGCGGGGCAAATATAAACTTGAGCGGGGCAAACATGAAATTGACGGTGAAATGCATGAAATTGAGCGGGGCAAATATGAACTTGAGCGGGGCAAACTAGAAATTGAGCAGGACAAATATGAAATTGAGCGGGGCAAACTCAAAATTGAGCGGGGCAAACATGAAATTGAGCGGGGTAAATTAGAAATTGAGCGGGGCAAACATGAACTTGAGCGGGGTAAACTAGAAATTGAGCGAGGCAAACATGAAATTGAGTGGGGCAAACATGAAATTGAGCGGGGCAAACATGAAATTCAGCAGGGTAAATATGATATTGAGCGGGGCAAACTAGAAATTGAGCGGGGCAAACATGAAATTGACGGTGAAATGCATGAAATTAAGCGCGAAGTGAATGTAATGGATTTTCAACCATCGACCTGATGGAATATTGAAAAATAACCAGGTTGGTTGGCTAAAGTAGCTTCTCCTACCCCAAAATCATATAGGGTACGTCAAGTAACTAATTTTGGTTTAGAAGATATTCTTGTTAAATGAATAAAGAAAGAAATGAAAAAAGAGAGAAAAAAATTTATATGCTTATATATACATATTTATATAAACATGTATTAGAGAAAATTGTAGGTACAATAAAGGTTTCCATGTAAAAAAATAAAAATAAAAAAAAAAAAAAAATTTGCATTGCTCGGCACAGACTGCAGCTATGGCGACGGTTATAATCCGTAGCTATAGGTGAAATCACTCGAAATTTGCAAAATTTTTGAGGCAAACTCGCTGGACAGTGCTAGACCTTTTTCGATATATCGAAAGAGCGTCGATATATCGAGAAATGGCTACGGTTTTAATTAGTA
This sequence comes from Magnolia officinalis, assembly GCA_021015155.1. Taxonomy (NCBI): domain Eukaryota; kingdom Viridiplantae; phylum Streptophyta; class Magnoliopsida; order Magnoliales; family Magnoliaceae; genus Magnolia; species Magnolia officinalis. The sequence continues at coordinate 50,148,511 of JAJHSJ010000001.1, forward strand.
GCCAAGGTTCTTTTTTATTTATTTATTATTATTATTTTTTTATTTGTTGTAATCCCCACCGCCTTTTGTGGGTCCCATCATGAGGTCTGTGTTATATCCAAACCGTCCATCTATTTGGCAAGCTCATATTAAGGCTTGAGACGAAAAATAAGATAGATCTAACTATCAAGTAGACCACACTGTAAAAGGCAATGGGGAATTGAACGTCTACCATTGAAACCCTTTTAGGGGTTATAGAAGTTTTGGATCATCATGAAATTTGTTTTTCCTCTTCATCCAGGTCTTTTTGACCCTATGAATGAACTTAGACGGGGAGGATTTCTGACAAACATCACAGTGGGCCCCCAAAAAGTTTTTAATGGTCGATGCTCATTCAACACTGTTTCCTGTAATGTGGTACACTTGAGATTTGGATATACCTAATTTTTGGTCTCATATCATAAAATGATGTGAAAAAATATATGTACGGCATGGATGAAAAGAATACATTATGATGGGGCCCACTGACCACCGACCATCCGCCATTGGCTGGTGGCAGGGGGAGTACCCAATCCATTTCCGTGAAAAGGAGGGGTATTTTCGTCCAGAAATTCGTAATCCGCACGTGTAGGTCGAAGTTGCAAAAGAAGGTTTGTCTTCTTTCATAAAAACAGCTGGATAAAAGGTGGGGTCCACAGTCCTAAATTTCTCCAGGGACGTTAACAAACCATGCTCCAGTGCTCCAAGAGCCGTTAGAGTACTCTTAGTTGCATTGAGACACTTAAACAGTCCCATCGATTGATCTAGACTGTCCATCAGGTCTAACACACATTTTATGGGCTACCATTAAAATATCACTGATCTGATGATCTTAACGGTATGATCAATGGCCTCTAATACAGTCAGTCATCATCATTTGTACGAAATAGATCTAACCAACAATTCGATCCATCTATTGGAAACGTCTCATCATCATGGATTGCTTATTATTCTAAAGTATGTGGGACTGGTCCATTCAACAGGGGGGAGGGGAGGGCACACCTTGTATGAAAAGAATGATAGTCGGGACTGATGAGCATAGCTTTCCAATTTTTACATAATGGTGGTCTTCATCATGTCTGTGATCTACTAAACACTTGCGAGGTTGCTATACATGCTGTGTGCAGAGAAGAATTAGAATGAATGGCACCAAATTCATCCAGAGATGCAATACAAATGCTTTGCAATGTTATATGGATGAGCATTCCACTGGGAATTGTCAAAAAGATGCAAAGTTCATAAACATAAACATGGGAACAAATTCAGAGAGATCACGATGCATGATGCACTCGTCCCTAATCCTCCTTAGCATGATACTTATTATGCAGTTGCACATTTCCATTATGTTCTTTCTACGGGAGCCAGCCAGCCGTTCTTTTTTTATTTGCAGGATTTCATTATTGGGTGGGTAAAATCTTTAGTTGGACATAACCTGAAACTCTAGGCCAAATCCATTTTTGGATTAATTCTTTCAGGGCTAATCCAATGCTCTTTCCTATACATTTCAAATCCATTTTTGAATTACTTCTCTTTCGCACATACCCATACCTTCCTTTCAAGAGAGTAATTCTGAAAACCAATAACATCCATGGTTGCAACAAGTCATTCTTTGTCTGAATAAATTTTAAAGAGACCCGTGCACGAACAGAACATCCCTCAAGGATGGAACAAGGTGAAAAAGGCAGCAAAGATATATAGTGGTGTTTGGGACCCTCCTTGTAGGGGTTATCCATCTGAAACTGAGACAGTTGAATTGCTACAGCTCCTTCCTTGATCGTTGCCAAGGGATATGGTCGTCTCCAGGTGTGAATAATTTCGCTGGTTTGGGTGAAAGAATGATTTGAGTAGATTTTCTATGAAATCTTCTACAGTACTCAACCGAGGAAAGGTGCTACCATGCAGGTCCAATTTAGTCCTATGGTAGCAGCTTTCACGTGGCTTGTTGGAAGGAAAAGAGTGCTCACCATCGGGTTATAGTGCTTAATGTCTCCAGTACATGCGTAGAATCAATAGATAATCTTTTTACCCACCTTTACTAGAGTGTGGGAGGCCACCTTAGACTTTTCTAAAATTCCTTGGGTGACACTGGGTTCCGTAGAAGGGATGGGATGTTCCTTGCTTTGGCTTAGAAGATGACCATAGGAGGAAAGAGAAGTTTAGATGGTGGTTGGCGTTGCTTGCTCGTTGGTCTTTTGGACTCTTTGGGCTGAGAGGAACCATCGATATTTTATACACATTGTGGGCATTGTACCGTAAAGGCCACTACATAAAAGGTACACGTTATGGGGGTCGTAAAAGCCTTAGCAGTCATTACAGAAAAAAAAAAAAAAAAAAAGAACAGTAAAAGCCATTACAGCCTCCGTAACTGCCCATTATGCTCCACATAAAGGCCATTATGGGCCAATACAGGTTTTGTCAAAAAAAAAAAAAAACAGGAAAAACCATAACAGCCCGTTATAGCCCCGGTAACGGCTGTTACACCTGGTATCATTAAAGGTAACAGTGGTGGTCATTCCAGTCACCATTACCATTATGGAATACCTTGGATGTGGGTCCCTTCTGGCAGTTCTCTATGGGGCCTTGATGCACGTCTGGGAGTGGGTTCCTGATTTAGGTGCTCTTTGCTTGCTGCAGTTAGCCGCCTGTATTCTTTGAGCCTTTGGGTCTCTTAATAAAATTCTTTTAATTCTCTAAAATTATCACGAGATTTTCAAAATCTCAGCAATACTCGCCAGACTGACACCGCCATGGATGGATCACAGCACAGAACGCACACCAGCCAAAGGATCCAAACCATGCAGTGACAGACATTAGATGAACAACAGAGCCAAGGAGATGGATCACAGTTATTAGGTCATACAGAGTTACAGGAAGAAAAAAAGAGAGATATGTGCAAATATACAGGGACATTATTCAGTTCCGTATATACATGGATAAAAGCATCTGGATACTCAGAAAATTTTAGGTTGGGCCATGCCTCAGGCGGTTATCGGTTTTAAGAAACCGGACATATTCCTGTTGTGTCATCTCCCCTCCGCTTATAGGATCGAAGCTGCACCTATAGAAACTGAAAATAAAACGGGAAATGAAGAATAAAAACAGAGAAGCAGTAAGCTGTTTAGATATATGAAATGAGAGCTCTGGTCTCCTGCAAGTAGGATCAGAATCCTACCAACAGGCACGTGTGCAGTATGCTGGCCATTCATCTGGTGGACCAAAATTTTATGAAAGAATGGACTGTAACAGTGACCAACGGTTCACATTCAGGGGGCACGTGTGGACCCTACCTGCACAGACCAGCCTGATTTGGACCAGACAAATAAATGGTCAGACACTGCCTGAGAAGTGGCTCACCATGCTGGGGCATAATCCTACTTGGCGGGTAATCTCATTTCTCATTATAATATGAAGTTTAAAATACTAGATGCCATAAAAGCAATAATAATAGGAAAATAGAAAAGGAATTAATGGTGAATTCTTCCTAAGAAGATTTGACTGCTGTGACCCATTAACTGTAAACAAGGGGGCTGCATTTTGGCATTACAGATTGTTCATCTGATGAGCCACATCGTACCCAGTTCTCTTTTTTGACATGTAGACTGGGCTGAAACCTGTGACCTCAATGTTGAAAGATACTCTCATCAAACCCACTCTTAATTACGTAGTTGAACTCTGATTTCGAAGAAAATCAACAAGTTGTTCATTAACTTAGCTCCATTAGCAATGGGCCCGCAATTTAAACAGTCTGGACGTATATGTATGCTTCGTAGTGGGTGGGTTGACAGTGTCTAATAAGCAGTGGCAAGCTCACACCATAGACTCATTAAGTAATGGCTAGAACTTCAGATGGGAAGCTGAGAAACAAGGACGCCAGGCCTTGGAGAAGCATTGGATATTTATTTATAAAACAGTCTGGGGTGATTGTCCGCACTGATCTGCGCCCTTAATGCTGCCAATGATTGGAATGGTCTTGATCATGTATATGTTTATGGTGAATGGGTTGCCAGTCTAATCAATGGTGAAAAACTCACATCATAGTTAGCCTCATAAAGAAATTGGTGGCAACCAGTGTTTTAAACCCAGACTGTACGCAATGGTTGGACTGCTTATCTTTTTTTGGAAAGAAACTGTTTGAACCGGGATGTCTAGACAGCATTTTACTCGGTTGGACGAGCCTCATTCAAATGTTTAAGGGTAAAATTTAAAATGAGTTGTGTGGGGTTTGAACCACAACCAACCTCATATAAACCAAAAACTACCAACCATGCTATAGGTGCATAGCTGATACATTCTTATCATTTTATACACTTGTACAAGTCAAGGGTCAGAGCGATCAGACAGCCAGTTTTATATACTTATAAATGGACTGGTCAGACTGCCGGTTGTGTCAGTTTGGACCAAACTACTGATAGAAACAGGTCAAAGTCTGATCCAGGATTTAAAACAGTGGTCACAACTTTTTTCTTCTTTTCTTTCTTTCTTGGAGGTGCACAAGCCATGGTCGCAAGTACAGCCTGGAAGATTGAAAAATGAGAACCTCAGACTGTAGAGAAGCATTAGAGAGTTAATTTGAACCACAAAGTATCATTTGAAAATTTTAAGCATTCTGGGTTTATGGTCCGGAGTGGGTTTTAAAATGTACGCGACAACTACAGCTGGAAAATAGAAAATGAGACCCTCAGCCTTAGAGAAGAATACAGAATTAATATAGATAATGAAGTATCTGCTGCTTGCATTTGAAATTTTTTAATGGCCTAGGTTTACAGTTTGGATTGATGAACCTCCATAGGACCCACAATTTGAATGGCCTACATTGACATACATGTATGTCATGTATGGTAGATGGGTTGAACCAATCAATAAATGGTAATGATATCAGAACTTACCAAACCTCACAAGATGCAGCAAGAACTTTTGGGAAGATCGGAAAAGAGGGTGCCCGGCCTAAAAGACCTACAAAACCAAGGCAGAAAATAGTATCTGCCACTTGCACCTTAACAGTCTAGATTTATGGTTCAGTGTGATGTCAATCCACAATTGGGCCCGTGATTTGAGTGGTCTGGATCAGTGTTCGAAATATCGGTATCGCATTACGTATCGCATCCTTGGGATACAGATACATATTAGTTATCGCACGGGATATATCGTTTGTATTGTGTAATTTATCTCACTTTTTGGGAAACATTGGGAAAATGGTTGAATTTTTCAATGGAACTTCAGGGATTGTTAAAAAAGACTTTAATACACACTTTTAAATCATAACATCTCAAAAAAGAAGTCCACATAATAGGTTTCCTTTGTATTGGTCCTATGCGATGCGTTGTCTAACTGAACTAATGCAACTATATTCAAATTGAATGCATAACATTTAGAGTGCATGTAATTATTTCATCAAACACTCCTAAATACTTCAAAATTAGTCTAAATTGACAATTGGCCGAAGGGAAATTTCGAAAAAAAATTAATATTTTAATAAATTTTAATTAAAAATTTATTTTTATTTTTCGAAACTGACAAGGACTTAACAAATTAGTAGACCAGCCCTCATACATTCTTGATTTCATGTTTGGAGTGCAACATTGCAAGCAATTTGGGAGAAATTGGGGAAATTTTGAATTTTTCCTAATCTTCCCCAAATTATACCACCTACACCCAAATTTCAAAAAAGAGTGTATGAGATGATCATTTCATCAAATACTCCTAAGTATTTTGAAATTAGTCTCAATTGATAGCTGGTTGAAGGAAAATTTCAGAAAAAAACATGGAGAACATAAAGAACCAATGGATATCAAAATCGAAGCTCCAACTCGATTTTTCATGCAAAACATAAAGAATCAATGGATTTATAACTATTTGACACCGACTTAACATAATTTCAATAAAAAAGGGATCGGAAATTGAAAATGTTCACCGGATTGAACCATTTGACACTGACTTAACATAATTTCAACAAAAAAAAAAAGGGATTGGAAATTGAAAATGCTCACCAGATCGAACATGTGGGATATATCAGCACTACCTCGTATCGCACAGGTGGGATACAATATCGTGGGATATATCGGCTGATATTTAAAACATTGGTCTGGATTGACATCCATATATGCCACATTTACAGTGGATCCGTTGCTACTGTTTGATAACAGTGACCCACACAATGATCAGCACCACATGTGAGAACTTGGATTCAAAAATCGAAAGCCAGGCCTTAGAGGAGTCAAAAGACTACATAACTAACATAGAGAGCAAAATGCATGTACTAATCTAAATGATCTATCATGGAAAGGAATAGGGAAAAAGAAAGGGAAAAAAATTAAGAGCAAAAGAACATGTACCTTCCATCCATGCCGACGATTATGACAGTGTTCTGTGATCCAAATGCAGTGATAAATCGACTTTCTTCAGGTAAGCGGAACTGAGCAAATGACCATTCAGAACTAAAATATTTTGGCAACACCCCTAGCAATGTTTAAAAACATGGGTAAGACGAAATCCTGTGAAGAAGTTATGTCGCACTTCCTCAGCTTTTAAAGAATAAATATCTGAACCTCAGCCCAATGATATGTATACTCTCCTCATGAATTGAATCCATACGAGTTGGGCCCATGGCTTGGCGATCAGGGCATTGATCTGACAAGACCCACTATGGACGGACCATGCCCCAAAAATCTCCATAATGGTAACCCTTCCATCAGTTGTGTGAAAATTGATGGTTAAGAAATGGTCTGCAAAGGTCCACATTGAATGTTAGAAAGACGACATTGGATGTCGATGGTGAGAATCCTCCAGTCTGGCAGATCTTTGGGGCATCGTACATCCAAGAAGGGTACCATCAGATCAACAGTCCAGATCACTAACCATGGACTCAGTTGCATGGAATCAGAGGCAATGCGACTACATGCCACTGCATATCTCAAACAGAGGATTACATTATTCCAAAAACAATTTTGGGTTTTCAAATGATGAGACCAAAGAATTCACTGCCCACAGAATTTTGCAGATTCAGAGACCCAGACTAAGGCTTAAAACTTGAAACTCAGGTGAGACTCGATGGCAGCCCGAGTTCAAGATGAGAGTCAAGACTGGGTTGAGAATTCAAGCAGTTGAGTACTCAGCTTGAATTTTTTTCAGTTTTAAAAAACTTACACTTTAGCCTAATTTTTCAAGTTCGTTGAGCACTTGATTGAGATTCCCAAGCAGTCAATCCAGCATTTTGGAAACTCAATCTAGTTCCTCCAGTTGTATGAAAACTATGGTGCCCCTTAACCACAGTATTGTGTCTCTTGATCAAATCAAGATCTGGTTAAGTTTTTCAATTCTGTACAAGTAATAAAAAATGACAACAACGTCCTCTCACCTTTCATAAATGATAATGAAGAGCTTTGATTGGCACCCGTGTTTGGAGATATGAGGGCATCGAGAAAATTCGACGAGTTCTGATAGACCATTGCTGGTCCTTGATCATTGGTAGGATGGTTTGATGAGTCCTCCCCCACCACTCGAACTCGGAGACTAAATATATGAAGAGTACCTTTGTCGCTAGACACTGCCAGCCACTGAACAGTCGGCGACAGAGCAATGCTATAAATTTCCGCTCTGTCTACTCCCCTACGGACCTGCACAGGCATCAATATCAGTTATCTACACGAGAACAGAACCACAGCTAGATAAGCAATCATAGAAATCAATGTTCAAATAGCCCTGCTATGGCTACTTGCACAAGTACGAATCTGAATCCTACTTATGCTAGCCAGACGTGCCAATGTGGATGAGAATTCTAGGCCTTCATCAGATGGGCCCACTGTGTATGTGTTGTTACCCTAAAATAAGGCCAGTCCTCTCATCAGGGGCCACAAGCGTTCATCAGATGTGGACCATCGGTCTTTTGTCCCTATTTGCATGTGTGGCCACCTTATGACTGCACCAGCCCGATTTTCGGGCCATAGAACATACACAGTGGGCCCAACTTGACGAATGGCCTGGATCTCACTCAGGTGTGCAGCATCAAGACCACCGAATGAAAAATCACAAGGAGGGTCTCATATCTGGCCCAACAAAAAATAGGGCCAAAGGGGACATCTGATTGAACTATTTAGTCCACATGACCAATTGAGTACCAAGACAGGGAACCAATTGGTCTGTGGGGCCCTAATGCAAGGGTGTTTTCACAATGGGCTTGAGTGGGGTGGCCTGTGGGATGTAGGGGCATACTCGGGGTGGGTGGCCCATGTGAGGCGGGCCCCATCCATGTGAAGCAGGTGGCTTGTGTGAAGCGGAACCCATGTGAAGTGGGGCCCACGAGGGGGGTTCGGCCGAAGTCCTAACCTATGCGATATGGGGCCTGGGCTATGAGATAAAGGGGTTAATTCGCCATGCTTTATCAGTTCGAGCTTTTAGAGTAAGCGGTTAATTGTCTTGCATCAAAGTGGTATCAGAGCGGGAGGTCTCATGTTTGAGACTCCTTACCGAGGGTGATTAATGCAGGGGCGGCCTGTGTGAAGTGGGTGGCTCATGTGAAGTGGGGCCCATGAGGGGGTTTCGGCTGAGGTCCTAATCCATGCGATGTGGGGCCTGGGCTATGAGATAAATGGGTTAATTCGGCATGCTCTATCAGTTCGAGCTTTCAGAGCAAGCGGTTAATTGTCCTGCATCAGGCCCACAGGACTAATCAGTTGGTTATAATGGACCGATTGGTCAGGCAGCCTACAAGACCAATTAGATGGTTATTTAGTCTTTCATCCTACTATGGTCATATAGTAAGAAAGTTAGGATAATGGTTCCTTATTTTGTTTCAAATTATGAGTTTCCTTTTTTATTTCTTTAAAGAAACTTGTTTAGCAAGTTAAGACAATTAATGTTGCAGTCAGAAGAGGAAAGAGTATAATGAGCCTGTATGATCAGGCCTACCCGTATGAATAATTGCTTCTTATTCAAAAAAGGTCTTTTCAAAATTCATTCAAAAATGATTTTGAGAAGTGTGACTCTTCTTCTTTTCCATTAAAAGCCTGTTGAAGCTTCCTTTAATAGTTACTTTATTTGATTTAATCGTTTGCTACTGCATGTGAGTTTCTTGGGATGAGATTCTGCAAAAGTTTCCACGTTCCTGGTCTTTTTTAGTCAATTCCTTTAAATCATTTGGAGTTCCGAATCTGCTTGTGTTGCATCCAATGTTTTAAATATCAACGATACCGGCCGATATATCCCACAATATATCTTGTATCCCACTTGTGTGATGCGAAACACACAGGTAGCGCCGTCATATCCCACATGTTCGATCTGGTAAGCATTTTCAATTTCCGATCTTTTTTTTGTTGAAATTATGTTAAATCAGTGTCAAATGGTTACAAATCCATTGGTTCTTCATGTTCTGCATGAAAAATCATGGAGTTGGAGCTTTGATTTCGATATCCAACTATCCATTGGTTTTTCATGTTCTCCATGTTTTTTTCAAAATTTTCCTTTTCAACCAATTGTCAATTGAGACTAATTTCAAAATATTTAGAAGTATTTGATGAAATGGTCATCACGTACACTCTAATTTCAAAATTTGAGTGTAGGTGGTCCGATTTAGGAAATTTTCCCTAATTTCTCCAAGATTGCTTGCAATGCTGCACTCCAAACATGAAATCAAGCATGTATAAGGGTTGATCTACTAATTTGTTAAGTCCTTGTCAATTTTTTAATAATTAAATTAAAATTTATCAATTTTTTTTTTTTTTTTTCAAAATTTCCCTTCAACCTTCTATCAATTGAGACTATTTCGAAGTATTTAGGAGTGTTTGATGAAATGATCATCACATACACTCTAAATGTTATGCATTCAATTTGAATATAATTGCATTAGTTCAATCAGACAGCGCATAGCTTAGAACCCTATACAAAGGAAACCTATCATGTGCACTTCTTTTTTGAGATGTTATGATTTAAAAGTGTGTATTAAGGTCTTTTTTAACAGTCCCTGAAGTTTCATTGAAAAATTCAACCATTTTCCCGATGTTTTCCCATGTTTCCCAAAAAGTGCGATAAAGTACCCGATACAAACAATATATCCCATGTGATAACCGATATGTATTTGTATCCCAAGGATGCGATACGTAACATGATACCAATATTTCAAACATTAGTTGCATCAAGGTGCCATTCCTACTGTCGCAAATCCAACTAACTTAAGAATCCTACCAAGTTGTGGTTTTGCAAAATATCAAGCTGACTACTTTTAGTAGAGTTTTTCAAATATTCGAAGTAATGAATGTGAAAATCAAATGTTGATCCCAAGTTGAATGTGAGTTTTTTAATGTGGCGAGTGTTGTAGAAAACAAACAAAACATCTTGGGAGTTTCCACGATTGTATTAAGAGGCAAAAATGAAACGCTCCAAGAAATGCAATTTGTTTAAGAGTTCTTTTTTTTTTTTTTTGTTAGCTTGTTAGTACACCCTACTGTCAGTTCACACTTCATTGTTAGCCACCCCTACTAGGGATCGATACCAAGACCTCAGTGTTGAAACAAGGTATCTTTCACTCAGTCTACCACTTGAGCTATGGATCCGGGTGTATTTGTTTAAATTATATTGTAATTTTTTTATAGTATCTCAAGTTCCTTATCTAAAGAAATATGCAACAATGTTTTGAATTGGAAGCTATAAAAGTTTTGTTTTGCATTCCAGAATTATTAAAAGTCAGAATTATATTCACATCAAATCACATTCATCGAAAATTGAGTGCTACTATTGATGGCCAATGTTCAAGAACTTGCTAACTGAAACAAAACTTGGCAAATCAACTTCACTTGACCAGCCTTGAAGCTATGAATAATAAAATACTCCATGCTAACGGTTGGGTATGGGCCTATGGCCCTCTTGGTTTTGGTTATGGCCCTATGGCCCACAAGTTTCTTGGTTTTGGTTAGACACCTTGATGAATAATGAAGGTTGTTGATTTTTCATAAGGTGATGTGATGAGGACATCCGAACACCATACCAAAGGAGGAGAGCTAAGCCAATCTCCTTATGGCTAGACGACCATTACATGGGGCCCACTTGACCCAATTTACATTCCTAGCCACGTTGAAGACCCCACGTGCATATTCGTACATCTTTGAAAACCCCACACTGGGAAGATGCACATGGGCTACATATAAGAGCTTGATGGACACATCGGACAGTTGGATTAGGTGGACACGATGATCAAACCATTGGATCATCATCATCGGACATCTTGATCATGAAACCCTATAGGCCACAAAATAGTTTAGTTGTTTAAATTGTTTACATGTTTCGTTATTTTTGGTATACCTTATATTTTTGTTGAGATTAGAGAGTTAGGAACAACTTTTAATTTATTAAGCATCTTTATGTTGAGAATCTTATCTGAGAGCATCTTTTTGTAAAAGATCTTTTCTGATACTATAAAAGAGAAAGATTAGTGTGTGAAGCCCTAATGCCATTATTTTGAATATATATATATATATATATATATATATATATATATATATATATATAAAAAACTTTGTGTTTTCTCTTCTTCATGTGATTTGAAGAATACTCCATGTGATTTAGAGCTTAGGTATTGTGTGATTCCATTCCTCATTCAACGGAGGAGTAAGACTTCCATCTATCATCTTCCTACCATGTTCCTTTCTATCTAAAAGAGGTATTTCCCCCAAAACTTCATCTCTCTCTTCTTCCCTTCCTATCCAAGACCATCAAAATCATCTTTTTCTTCAACTTTTCATCATCCAACTTCTACCCCAATCAAAATCAACTATTGAGGACCCAAAAACCCTAGCCAACGACCCACAAGTGTGAGCCCCAAAGATGACCGTATGGACAACCGCTCAATCCTTTGATTTCCCCATAAAAACCCCTTAATTCTCCATTCATAACCCTACCCTAAACCCTATATCCCCAATTTCTAAAAACCTTAATTCTAATATCCCTAATTCCATAAACCTTAAATTTCCAAATTTCGGATTTTCCCCTTCTTAACCCTAATCATAAAACCTACAAATTTGTCCCTTGAGTGTGGAAGGTGTCTATGCTAAATTGGAAGCTTCATCCTTCCATCGAGCCTACTTTTAATTGATTTATGTGATTTATTAGCATGCGGACATATGATTTAGGTTAAATCATATTTTATTTTCTATTGTTTACTCTTAATTACTTGGCGGGTTAACTTCTTTTGTTAATTGAATTACTTTATGGACTCTTTCATAATCTCCACGTTGCATGCTAGCATTAAATCATGTGTCCTACATCATGATGTTTAAAGTTGTTCTTTTATGTCGGTTTCATTATGTAGATGTAGTTTTTGGTTGAATATTCCTACCCGAAAAGTCGTATGTGATGTGGGAATGATTTTGCCATGAGTTTGAGTTATTCTGGGTAAGAAATGTCTATGTTATGTGATTTTGGACATAAAGTTGTGTGTGGATCTAGAGTTTAAAATTAGTGTACTTCATTGGTGTTCAAGTAAATTTATTGTGGAAGGTCTATGAAGCCCAAACGTGAAATTGGTGGTTCCTCATCTCTTGGGAAAATGACAGGTCCCTCCTTCAATGAGTCAATAACCTCTGTCAAATTCAACGAGAATAATTATCTTCTATGGGCCAAGTCCATTAAGGTTTTTCTCTTAGCCCAAGAAATGGATCAATATCTCAAGGATCGTAAACCAAAGGAATATGATCCTAAATATAGACAATGGATGCGTGAGGATGCCCATAATCAATCATGGTTATGGAATAACATGGAGTTTGAAGTAAGCTCTAATTTGGTGTTATTAAACACGACAAAAGATGGTTGAGATACTGTGAGGATGATGTACTCGTAACAAAATATTTCTCGTGTATATCAATTATATGAGATCTTCTCTCTTCAAAAGGGAGATAAACCCCTTGGTGAATACTTCACAAAATTAACCGGAATGTGGGAAGAGCTTGCCATATGTCATCCTATTACGTCAGACATCACCCTCATGAAGAAGCAGTGAGAAGATATTAAAGTAGTAAAATTTTCATCTGAACTTCCAAAAGAGTACTAATCGACAAAGGATCAGATTTTGGAAGAAGCTTTTATTTCTTCAGTGGCATAGGTTTATGCAAGGCTTAAGAGAATTTCCTTGGCAACCGAATTTGATAATGTTACTGTTAATGCATCTGATAAAATTGCATTGGCTTCTTCTTCCAATTATTTTAATTTACGTGGAGGTCATGGTGGACGTATTGGGTGTGGTGCTCTCCATGGTGAAAGGGATGGTTAATTCCCAGGGGAGTTAAGAGGTGATTGTGGTGGTCAAGGAGACCGCACATGTACTCATTGTGGCCTAACAAATCAGACTGTGGACTTTTGTTGGGATCTTCATGAAAAACCCCCAAGGACTAATCAAGCCCTTATGGTAGAGGATGCTTCTTTTGACAGTAGACCCACTACTCTTGCTTCATGTAATCCTGGTTGTGAGCAGAGCACTGTTTCATTATCACAAGAGGAATATGCACATTGTCTATCTTCTAATGGCTCTACATCCAACACCAATGCTACATCTACCTCTACAACTACTTTGGCTCAATCAGGTAAAGCATGTCTTTTGTCATCTTCTACCTCCACTTGGATCATCGACTCTGGGGCATTCGACCATATTTCCAGTAATCGTAATCTCTTTTATTCTTTTGATTGTGTTTCATCAAATATGTAGGTTACTTTAGTTGATGGTACATTGTCTAATGTTGTTGGAGTTAGTACACTTAGCCTAATGCATCAGTCTCTATATCATCAATTCTATATGCACCCAAGTTTCCATTTAGCCTTTTATCTGCAAGTAAACTAACAAGATCCTTGAATTGTTCCGTGCCCTTCTTTCCTCCTTACTATGTGTATCGGGACCCCAAGATGGGCAGGACAATTAGTGGAGGTCGTGAGAGGAATGGTCTGTATTACTTGGAGAGAGAACCAGTAGATGCGACAGTGCTTTAGATTTGGCAATTCAGTGACATCATCGTTTGGGACATCCCCCTCTCTAGAATCTACAAACTCTCATCCCATCTCTTCATAAGATGTCAAAGTTGGACGGTAAAACATGCAAGCTGAATAAACATCATAGAGTTCATTTTCCATCTAGAATTGATTCAAGAAGTGATGTTCCATTTAAATTAGTTCATAGTGATGTGTGGGGACTGGCTCGAGTCCCAAGTTTGTTAGGTTTTAGATACGTTGTTCTCTTTGCTGATGATTACTCTAGGATGATGTGGTTATATCTAAAAAGCATAGGTTGAAAGTCTTTTATGTATTTCAAAATTTTTATAATGAAATAAAGAATTTATTTGGTGCGAAATTGTGCATATTTAGGTCACAAATAATACCCTAGAATTTGTTTCTAAATTTCAAACCTATTTACAAAGTCACGGCATTATCCTCTATACCTCGTGTGCTTATACACCCCAACAAAATAGAGTGGTTGAACGTAAGAATAGACATCTGGTGGAAGTGACTCGAGCCTTGTTACTAGGAATGAATATTCCACAAATCTTCTGCGGCGACGTGATTCTTACTACACGTTATTTGATCAATAGGATGCCTTCATCAATTTTAGATGGCAAAACACCGTTCTCTATGTTATTTCCTGATCAATTAGCTTTTTCTATTCCTCCCAAAGTGTATGGTTGTATTTGCTTTGCTCATATATTTGTATCAACTTGAGATGAACTCTTGCCTCTTTCAGCCAAGTGTATTTTTTTATTTTGAGATATTCTCTTACTCGAAAGGGTTATCGCGGTGTTATTCCTCAACTCTTAAGAAGTCTTTTGTGAATGTTCATGTAACCTTCTTTGAAGATGTTCCGTTCTACATTAAAGATGATCGTATTGTCGAAGCCAAATCTATGGAAGCTCCCTTGCCAAAGGTATTTCCTTCAGAATTTGATGTTGAGATACCTTTGTCACCTAAGAAGAATTTCACATAGACTTATTACAGAAAAAAGAGAAAAATACTATTATTCTTCAATCCACATAGTCGGTTACTGCACCTACTGAGGTTCTTAGTTCTTCTAAGTCTCCTGAGGTTGCAAATGATCTTTTTATTGCGGTTCAGAAAAGTAAATGTTCTTGCATTATTCATCTTATTTCCAACTTTGTCACTATTACCTATCTATCCACAAATTATCATAAGTTTGCACTTACCTTGTCTGGTGTACCCATTCCTAAGTTAGTCCAGAAGGCATTGTCCAATGAAAATTGGAAACAAGCTATGGATGAGGAGATGAAAGCCATGTACTCTAATGATACTTGGAAGCTTACTGATCTTTCTTTAGGTAAGACTCCAGTCAGCTAGATGGGTCAATTGATCATTATAAACCAGGTTGGTTGCCAAGGGATATACTCAGATTTATAGGGTAGATTATGTGGATACATTTTCCCCAGTGGCTAAGCTTAATTCAGTTTGGATTGTTATATCACTCTTTGTGAATCATGATTGGCCTCTTTTCAATTGGATGTGAAGAACATGTTCTTGCATGGAGACCTACATGAAGAAGTTTATATGGAGCGACCTCCTAGGTATGTTGCTCAAGGGAGGTTGTTTAAAGTATGCATGTTAAACAAGTCAATATATGGGTTGAAGCAATCACCACGGACTTGGTTTGAGAAGTTTAGTAGTGTAGTTGTATTGTTTGAATTAAAGAGTGAAGTAGATCACTTAGTCTTCTCAAAGCACTCAACCTCTGGCTACATTCTTCTGGCTATGTATGTCAATGATATTATAGTGATTGGTGATGACTTCCGAGGGTATTAAACAGTTGAAGGCATGTATTCAAACTCAGTTTCAAATCAACGATCTTAGTCTTCGTCAACATTTTATGGGCATTGAAGTAGCAAGATAAAAAGTAGGAATAAATCTATGTTAGAGAAAATATACTTGTGAGACTTGTTAGAAGAGACAGGTATGTTGGGAGCCAAACTACTTGATACTCCAATAGACCCTCATCTCAAACTAGAAGTTGAAGAAGGAGAATTGTTAGAAGCCCCTAGTATGTACAAAAGACTTGTTGGCGGACTCATCTATTTGAGCATCACTACGTCAGGTATTGCCCTTCCAGTTAATATGGTGAGTTAATTCATACAAAGTCCAAGGACACCACACCTAACAACAGTTATAAGGATCCTCAGGTATTTGAAATGTTCCCATCCTGCAAAGAGCTCATAGTCATTTTCTGGTAGACAGTTATTCAGATGCAAATTATCCAGGATCGAGATATAATAGAAGGTCGACTACGGGTTATTGCACCTTCATAAGCAATAATGTGGTTACTTGGAAGAGTAGGAAATAGAACGTGGTTGTCGGCTCAAGTGTTGAAGTTGAATATGTGCCAATGGCATATGCGACTTGTGAATTTGTGTGGTTGAAATCTCTTCTCAAAGAATTAGGTTTCAAAGTTCAAGTTCCAATGTCTTTACATTGCTACAATTAAGCTACGATACATATTGCCAATAACCCATTTTTTCATGAGAGAACGAATCACATAGAAGTTGATTGCCATTTCATTCGAGACAAGATATTTTAGGGACAGATCTACACACTTTATATTTCATCTCATAATCAAATCACAGATTTATTCACCAAGGCTCTTGGAAAATCTCAGTTCAATAAACTTGTTTCCAAGCTGGAAATGCAAGCCATCTATGCTCTGGCTTGAGGGGGAGTGTTAATGATTGGGCATGGGCCTATGGCTCTCTTAATTTTGGTTATGGGCCTACGGTCCACAAGTTTCTTAGTGTTTTAGTCTTGGAATATGTCGGACATAAAGTTGATTATATAGGGTTATTTTTGTCATATTTCCTTTTATTACTTTAATAAAAGAGAAAAGGGGGTGGGGACGTGCAACCGGTGTTTGAATTATCTCCGATATTATTGAAATATCTCTGATACTATCTTTATCTCCAGCTCAGCGATACTGATAACGCTAGTAGTATAAAAAAGTCTAGGTATTAGCAATGTATCGCCAAGTATCGCCAACGTATCAATATCGCTAATATAATCGCCAATATTTTCAACTATGTAAATTCTAGGTGTCGCTTGTATTGTCAATGCATCAATATTGCTAATGTATCGCTAATATTTTTGACTATGTAAATTCTAGGTAATGCTTGTATCATAAGTGTATCAATAATATTTCAATAATATCACGAACTTATTGATATCATCAAAATTTCATTTATTTCAAAAAATTTTTATGGGCACATGGTTGTATGTAGAGTTCAATTTGTCTTTGATAATATTGATAATATATCGATATTATCGATATCGCAATATGCACGATATTGAGAGCACAATCTTTCGTTTCCTTTCCAATTGTTGATGATTTCTTGGTGAAATATCATGTGTTGTTGATATTTCGCAATATCGATGGATGTTTGGATGGAAGGTTGGATGGTTAAATAGGCGGGATGGGATGGTTGGACTGATTTATCACAACAACACATGCTTTCAAGGCCCCATTAAATGGAAACTTGTTATGTATGCATTTTTTTTTGCAATTTTTTTATTTCTAAATATACAAATATGTACATTTTAACATCTACTGAAGTTTCACCGAAAATTCCACCGTTTTTCCCATATTTCCCCGCATTTCCGGTTATCAGCGATATTATCGACGATATCGATATTGTTTCCGTATCCTTGGCCAGAGAAACTTGCAGCGATACCGATACTTTGAACACTGCGTGCAACCCTAACCCATTCCTTTCTTCCTTCATCTTTTCTTCTCTCCTCTCTTCCTTTCTCTTCCTTTCTTCTCTTTTTCATCTCTATACCAATCTACACTCCAAAATAGGTAATGCATCCATATCATATATTGTCCGATGCTGCAAGTTGAAGCATAAAATCTGTACCTGCACCAACATGCTATTTCTGGAAAATTGGCCCTATGAATGATCAACTATGTTTTTTTTTCCTTTTGTTCTTTTATAAAATTGATGCATCTTTTTTTTACCTGTCCTAGCCGATCTTGAATCTCCAAAGACTGATTTCTAGGTTGGCCAGATCATGAACGTTGTTGACAACAAGAAAACTTTCTTACCTCTAAACTAAATATAAAAGCATCACAACCAGAATAGTACGGTCTTGATGCGCCAGGCATGAATAGGGTAATGACACACATAGCTGGGAACAGTGGGGCCCATGGTGTGCGGATCCAGGCACTCGACCTAACAGGAACCACATTGGATAGGTGATGCCCCAATAATCTTCAAGAATGGAAAGATCCTAGCCAATCCAATCTTTTGGCCTTTTTCTCTGAGAACTGTCGCTGTATTTATTTTTCTTGACCATCTATTCGGTGGCCAGTGTTTAGGATATTTCAATCTGGGAGATTTTCTAGGCACTACCATCCATGTTCAGGCTCATCAAATCAGTAATCTAGATTGCTAAAGCACGGGCCCACTTGTACAGACTGGGCACGTCAATCAGCAATCTGGGATTTTCGAGGCAACTGCCATCCATGTTTGGGCTCCTAAAATAAGCAATCTGGATTACTAAAAATGGGCTCACATGTACAGATATGGCACATCAGGAGACCATTCATATCCTGATTCATCATGACTGTATAATTCTTCCAAGACCCTATGTAGGTTTGGGGTCTGTAATGACTTGAGGAATACTGCATCAGCACTGCTTATTTAAGATGAATGGTTGATTAGAAAGGATGCCTTATAAGGCAAACTGGGAGAAGATAGAGGCTACAGCTGATGTTTATAAAGATCTTTAAAAAATATGATTTTACTGAGGGCATTATCAGAACAACCCACCATTTCCCATGCAAGTAACATATAGGCCATAGCCTTTGACAAGAGATTAGATTATTTGCTGCAGTTCTCGTTTCTAAGAGGGTGTTTGGGAACATCAAAAACCCTAAAAATGAAATTGGCTTCTGTGAAAAACCCACTTCTCCTCCATTTGAGGGGGAGGGGGGGAAGTAGTCTTGGAAATGGATTTCAAAAAAAGACATTAAATCGATTTTCAAAAGGTATAGGAAAAAACACAAGGTAACTGTTTGAGGTGACTGTATGTAGAATCCATACGAAACTGGAATCCAAGACAAACTGAAGATGAAAAATCGGAATTCATGGTTTTCCATTTTCTGAGGATTCCAAGTAACATTTCCTGTCCAGATTTTTGTGTTTTCCTCCATCCAAACACCCCCGTCCAATTAGTTGGGCAGTGAGAGGGGTGAGAGTGTTTCTCTTTCAGCTATAACTGCATGATTAATCTTCTAAGAAAAGACATGGATTGCCATGTCTGACACTTTTATCAAGATTATTTAAACCAACAATAATTGGTGTCTAAGATGACTAAATTTGTATTAAACCGAAAAATTGAGATCAAAAGGTTATGTGGAAGAGCTGAAGTTTGTGTTGCTAATATCACTAAAGCACCATTATTTCCTGGTAGGTAAGCTAGGATCAAACACAACCTCAGCTAGGACACAGCCTGATCAATGTGAGCTACACCTTACCCTAGCATCAAATCATAACTGCCTGTAATGAAATCATGGCAAAAATGCAGTATTCAATATGAGCTGAGAAAGTTCCCTTATGCTAAAAAGAAGCTGCGGTCTTGACACAGTACTTTGTTTCGGAAATTTAAAAAAAAAAATAATAATAATAAATCAACATAGTACTTACAATAAAAATTCAAAAGAAGTCTCAGTGACCCTGCCCTCCAAGAGATATGGCAGTAGAAATAGTAGACAGAAGAGAGATAGATAAAAGAGATATGGAGAGTGATAATGAAGAAGAGAGAGAAGAAGGAAAAGAAAGAGAAGGCTTTGAGAAAAATGCAACGCTTGTGTTAGTCCCTCTCGACACACGCGCGCGAGCGCACACACATTAACACGAGAAAAACATATAGTGCTCTGCAGGAGTACAACAATAAAATACACATGCGCACGCATTCACATATACATTCACAAACCCTACGCTCCTCAAGCTAGCATGAACATCATTCATCCCCAACTTGGAACACAAGAAGATGGTGATGACAAATGCCCTTGGTTAGAAAATCAGCTAGTTTATTTCAATCATCTAACTTTTGATATAACATACAAACATTCTTTGAAGCTACTTTCTTACAGATAAAATGATAATCAACCTCGATCTGTTTGGTATGCTCATGATAAACTGGATTAGAGGAGATGTGAATAGATACAAGATTATCAATGTAGCGTCATAGGAGAAGAAACTGGGAGACCTAATTCAATCAAAAGGTTCTTCAACCAAAGTAACTCACATACATCATGAGCAATCACCCAATACTCCGCTTCAGCATTGGAGCGAGCCATAACAGATTGCGTGTTGCTCTTCTACATCACTAGATTCCCACCAACCAAGGTGCAATAACCGCAAGTAGATCAGCAATCATCAAGAGAGCCAACCCAATCTAAATCAGTATAGGCCTTAAAGTGAACTATGTGGAGAATAAAGAATTCCCCATCCAGATGAACCTTTGAGATATTTCAAGATATGGTAAACTGCATTCAAGTGATTGTCGTAGATGCATGCTTAAATTGACTGATTACACTATTTGCATATGCAATGTCAAGATATGTAATAGTCAAATAGATGAGTTTGTCAACGAGGATGCCAACATCAGGCAAAGGATCATGACTATCGAGTTAGAGTCGGTGGTTTTGTTCAGTAGAAGTGTCTATAAGCTTGGCAATGAGAAGACTACGATCATCAAGAAGATTAAGGGCATAATTCCTCTCAGAGATGACAATACCACATCAAGATCTTGCAACTTCAATCCCTAAAAAATATCAAAGAGACCCAAGATTTTTAATATTAAATTATGTATTGAAGAATGCCTTTAACAATTGGATAGCTTCATGATGAGGACATCCGAGAACCATACCAGATGAGGGTTGAGCTAGTCTCCTTATGGCTACATGTCCATTACATGGGGCCCACTTGGCCCAATTCACATTCCTATCCACGTTGAAGACCCCACGTGCATGTTCTTGCATCTTTGAAGACCCCACACTGGGAAGATGCACATGGGCTCCATATAGGAGCTTGATGGACACATCGGACCGTTGGATTGAGTGGACACAATGATCAAACCATTAGATCATCATCAGACATCTTGATCGTGGCCCCATGGGCCACGAAATAACTTAGTTGTTTAGATTGTTTACATGCTTCATTATTTTGGTATACCTAATATTTGTGTTAAGATTAGGGAGTTAGGAACAACTTTTAATTTATTAAGTGTCTTTATGTTGAGAACCTTATCTGAGTCTTTTGTAAAATGTCTTTTCTGATACTATAAAAGAGAAAGATGGGTATGTGAAGCCCTAATGCCACTATTTTGAAAAGAAAAAAAAAACTCTGTGTTTTCTCTTCCTCATGTAATTTGAAGAATACTCCATGTGATTTAGAGCTTGGGTGTGGTGTGATTCCATTCCCCATTCAACGGAGGTGCGAGGCTTCCATCTATCATCTTCCTTCTCTCTTCCTTTCTATGCAAAAGAGGTATTTTCCCCAAAACTTCATCTCTCTTCTTCCCTTCCTATCCAAGACCATCCAAATCATTTTTTTCTTCAATTTTTCATCATCCAACTTCAACCCCAGCCGAAATAAACCATTGAGGACCCAAAAACCCTAGTTAACGACCCACACGTACGAGTTGTTGACTGTATGAACAACAGCTCAATCCTTTGATTTCCCATTACTTTCCCCATCAAAACCCCTTGATTCCCCATCCATAACCTTACCCTAAACCTTAAATCCCCAATTTTCTATTTTCTCCAATTTCTAAAAACCCTAATTCCAAAATTCCCAATTCCCATGAACTCTAATTTTCCAAATTTCAGATTACCCCCTTCCTAACCCTAATCATAAAACCTACAAATCTGTCCCTTGGTGTAGAACGTGCCTATGCTAAATTGGAAGTTCTATCCTTCCATCGGGCCTACTTTTAATTGATTTATTTGATTTCTTAGCATGCGGGCATGTGATTTGGGTTAAATCAAATTTTATTGCTTATTGTTTACTCTTAATTACTTGATGGGTTAGCATCTTTTGTTAATTGAATTACTTTATGGACTCTTTCATAATCTCCACGTTGCATGTTAGCATTAAATCATGTATCATGCATCACTTCACTATCATCACTAGTGACAATGATGTCATCTGCATATGCAATAACAATATAGAGAGACCAAAAACACATTTAAAGAATGGAGTATGGTTATCACAACTGGGCAAATATCCTATTTCACTAATGCATGTTGAAAGCGTTCAAGCCACGCTCATGAAGATTGCTTGAGACCATAAATAGCTTTTAGAGCTTACAAATAGAACCACTCACCGCAGCTAGTAGAAAACTTAGAGGTAACATATGTGCTTCTTCATGCATGTCCCCATGGAAAAAGGCATTCTTGGCATCAAGTTAATGGAAAGGTTATAAGAAATTAGCAGTTAAGGAGAGTGGCACGCGCACAAAATAAAATTGCGCAACAAGAACAAAAGTCTTGTGGAATTCCACCCCCGGGTCTGACAAAATCCCTTGGCCACAAGACGAGCTTTGTAGCACTCAACCTCTTCATTTGGTTTATGTTTGATTGTGAAGACCCATTTACATCTAACTACCATTTTCAAAGAGGCAACAATATCAGAGTTTTAACTTTTTTATTTCCAAGACATGCATCTCCTTTAACATGGCCTGTTTCCATAAAGGAAGTCGAAAAGCCTAACAAACACTCGAAGGAACTATGACAAATATATATTATATATATATATATATTATATATATATATATATATATAATATATATATGAAAAAATGCATAGTATAACGATGTAAGAGAATTATATGAAACAAAGTTGGTAAGGTATGAGCAATACATGAACACTTTTTTTCCCTTTTCACAAAAGCAATGAGAAAATCAAGAGGAATAAGAAAAGAAGTCATAGCTGAGTGAATAGGGCTACTGGTAGGACCATGGTGTGCCATGATGGCCGTTACAGGGTCGAAAAGACCGTTATGTAAAGGTAACGATGGCAACTGTTACGCGTTACGGGATCATAACGACCGTTATGGAAAAATGACATGCAACCACTGTTATGGGGCAAATACAGGCTTTTCGGTGTTTTTTTTTTTTTTAAAATTTAAAAAAAAAAAAAAAAGAGAGAGAGAGAGAGAACATAATGGTTGTTACAACCGTATCGTAAAGGTAATGGTGGTGGCCGTTACGGCCACCATGACCGTTACGGAATACCTTGGGCCAGACAACCATTACACTATTTCTTCCTCCCAATATATGCTTTAAGGCCACCAGTCTACTGAGTAAGAATAGACTAGCATGATGGGGAGATGGTCAATGATTCAATACTAGGTGATGGAAAGGAACAATTAAATATAGGAAGAGGCAAGCATTGAGCCACTAGAGACTCCCCCTCACGGGGAAAATTGAGAGACTACCCTAGAGAGGACTAAGGAGTAATATGAAATATCTTCAAAGATATATTTGATAGCCTTCGCATCTAGCTTGTCTCAGTGGATGCTTTAGGGCATAACATTTGCATCCTTTTTAGTTACAAGAAAAACCAAAAAAGATGCATTTGATGACCTTGGCATTTAACTTACTAACATGAACAAAACAAATACAACCAAACACTTTTAAGGGGAATAGGAAACAAGGATTGGTTTGGTTGCAAAACTCGAATGGGAGCCTTTCACCCTAAACTTCTAGGGAGCATTCTATAACTAGTATGCAACAGTTAACATAGCATCAACCCATAATTTTTTTAGAACATTCATTTCAAGGAGAAGGCACGAGCTACTTCAAGAAGATGTCTATTCTTCATCGCAACCACTCCATTTTGTTTGAGAGTATAAGTGCATCCGGTTTAAGATTCTATACAATTTTTGAGTAAGTAGTTTTGGAAAGCATATGAGATATATTCACCACCATTATCAAAACGAAAGATTTTTATTGTAATTGTGAATTGGTTGGCAACCATCTTATGAAATATCTAAAAGAGGGAGAAATTTTCATCTTTGGATTTCAAAAGATAGACCTAAGTAGCTCGAGTACAGTCATCTATGAAAGAAACATAGAATTCATAACTAAACACAAAGTACTAGAGAAAGGACCCAAACATTTAGAGTGTATAAGAGTGAAAGGGACATCAAACTTTGCATTAGAACTAGCTAGATAGGATGATTAGCAATGTTTAGTCAATTGACATGTCTCACGAGATAATCTATTCACACTTCTAAGTACGGGAGTAACAATTTGAGACTACTAGTCGGTATATGGCCAAGACGAGGATACGAAACAAAAGCCAATTAGTAGGTGACTGAAGGAGATGTACTTGAGGTTCGGAGAGCCAATCCAACATTATTCGTAGGTTGAAAAATATAAAGTCCATCACAACCAGCCTAATCCTGTCCAGTCATTGGGGTCATATAAAACACAGTGAGAATGAAAAAAGTTGCGCTACAGTTAAGAGACCAAGTTAAACGAGTAACAAATTATAAGTTGGAAAACAACTTGGGGGCAAAGAACAGAAGATAATTGGAAGGATGGTGAGGCATTGATGGTTCCAATGCCTTCAACATAAGTATAGGAACCATTCACAATTTCTACATGATTGTTAGATGCATCCCATACTTTTTTTTATCACCATGGGACCCTTTGACTGTACACGTGAGATGTCACCCATACAAATGATGACATCACCCATACAAATGATGGTGTCAGCAATGGGCCTAAAAGTTTTTCAATCAGCACAAGAATCCCGTTCTGATACCAACTAGAAAGAGTAGAAACAAGAGAGATAGGAGAGAGAGGGAGAGTGAGAGTCAAGAAGATGAGAAAGAAGGAAAAGGGAGGAGAAATGCAACACTTGTGTTAGTCCCTCTTGACCAACACACGCGCACACATATTAATATAAGAAAAAAAGATAGTGATCTGCAGGAGCACAACAATAGAATACACAACCGCACATAGTTACATATACATTCACATTCCCTACATTGGTGACCTTATAAAGCCGATGCAGCTATAGGTGGGTGTCCACCAAATAACACCAGTGGTGAGCATCAACGAATAAAACAAAAGATATGAAAAGAGGTGTGCGACATATCATGTCATAGAGCTGCATTGTAATAATATGGTACCCTACATTACATGCTGGGGTTCTTTTTAATTAGGGTTTGTTTAGAGTTATTTTATATGTAAACAAATGGATGAGGATATAATAGATGGAGGTTCAACATGTAACAAGCATTTAGGGTATTTTTGTGGTTTTCTAGAGAATCTATGTGAACTGGTGTTTGGAGTGTTTGAACCGGTTTTCTATTCTATGTTATTTGCTGGATTCGAGTTTCCAGAATTTCATCTCTATTTCAAATTTTGAGTTTCACTATCCTATTATTGTCATCCTTCTCTACAGTGTTTTCTTGGTACATGTTAACTAATCAAATTGCGTAAACACAAAACTTGAAAATCCTGTTTCTTGAATTGAATTAACAAATTGGATTGAGATGTTCCTGTCTTGACTTCCAGTTTGCACCAAAAGCCTTGTCCAAACTGTGCACGTGTTAGACAAGTTTATTGCTACAGTCAAGAACATTATGTGCATTATAGTCATATGAATGATAAACAGCATATTTCAGGGCTTACTTACAACTTGATAATTTCAGTCATGGAAGCAACGATTACACTATCCATCTTTTAGCCATTTATTTATGTTTCTAAGTATACCATGGTATAGAAAATTCAAAGGATCCTTGAAGCACCTTGACAGATGAAAAGGTTATAACTTTAGTAACATGTATGAAATAATCATGAAGTGTGTTAAAACATTATTTCTAGTAAATAAATAGTGCTCAAGTAAACTGTGACTTCCAAGTATCCATTTGCAAGATAAAGAATTACCAGAAACATGGCTACAATAACTATCATAGGATTAAACTTATGAGCCATACTCTAAAACTTTGAAAAAGAATGATTGAACAAAGACTAAGGCATGAGACGAATGCATAAAAAGAAATTAGCTTGGTTTCATGCCAAGGCGGTCTACCAGTGAAGCTATTTGCTACTTAGACAACTGATGGAGAAATATGGGGAGAGGAGGAATGGTCTCCTCATGGTCATTATTAACTTAGAGAAAGCTTTCGATAGGGTCCCTAGAGAGTTAATCTGGAGGGTGTTGGGAAGGAAAGGAACTTCAAGAGGATATATCAAAATGATTAAGGATATTAGAAAATTGAAGGAGAAATATTAGGAGAGGAGGAATGGTCCCCATGGTCATTATTGACATGGAGAAAGCTTTCGATAGGGTCCGTAGAGAGCAGTGTTCGAAATATTGGTATTGCGTTACGTATCACATCCTTGGGATACAGATATGTATCGGGTATCGTACGGGATATATTGTTTGTATAGGTTAATTTAAACCACTTTTTGGAGAACATGGGGAAACATTGGGAAAATGTTTGAATTTTTCAATAAAACTTCAGGGATTGTTAAAAAATAACCTTAATAAACACTTTTAAATCATAACATCTCAAAAAAAAAAAAAAAAAAAAAAAGTACACATATTTGGTTTCCTTTGTATAGGGTCCTAAGCTATGCGTTGTCTAACTGAACTAATGCAACTATATTCAATTTGAATGCATAAGTGTATATAATGATCATTTCATCAATCACTCCTAAATACTTCGAAATTAGTCTCGTTGATAGTTGTTTGAAGGGAAATGTCCACAAAAATTAATATTTTAATAAATTTTTTATTAATTTTTATTTTTCAAAAATTGACAAGGACTTGACAAATCAGTAGATCAACCCTCATACATGCTTGATTTCATGTTTAGAGTGCAAAATTGTAAGCAATTTGGGAGAAAATAGGGGAAATTTTGAATTTCCCCAAATCGGACCACCCACACTCAATTTTCAAAATTAGAGTGTATGTGATTATCATTTCATCAAATACTTCGAAATTAGTCTCGATTTACAGCAGGTTAAAGGAAAATTTTGAAAAAAAATAAATGGAGAATATGAAAAACCAACTCCACGATTTTTCATGTAAAACATGATGAACCAATGGATTTGTAACCGTTTGACACTTTTTCAACATAACAACAACAACAACAACAACAACAACAACAACAAAAAAAAAAAAAAAAAGAGATCGGAAATTGAGAATGCTCACCGGATCGAACATGTGAGATATATCGGCACTACTTGTGTGTTTCGTATCACACAAGTGGGATACAAGATAAATCGTAGGATATATCGGCCGATATTGTCGATATTTAAAACATTGCTAGAGGGTTAATTTGGTGGGTGTTGGGAAGGAAAGGAACTTCAAGAGGATATATCAAAATGATTAAGGATATTAGAAAATTGATGGAGAAATATTATAAGAGGAGGAATGGTCCCCATGGTCATTATTGACATAGAGAAAGCTTTCGATAGGGTCCCTAGAGAGCAGTGTTCGAAATATTGGTATCGCGTTACGTATCACATCCCTGGGATACAGATATGTATTGGGTATCGCATGGGATATATTGTTCGTACAGGTTAATTTAAATCGCTTTTTGGAGAACATGGGGAAACATTAGGAAAATGTTTGAATTTTTCAATAAAACTTCAGGGATTGTTAAAAAATAACCTTAATAGACACTTTTAAATCATAGCATCTCAAATTTTTTTTTTTTTTAAAAAAAAAGTGCACATAATAGGTTTCCTTTGTATAGGGTCCTAAGCTATGCGTTGTCTAACTGAACTAATGCAACTATATTCAATTTGAATGCATAAGTGTATATAATGATCATTTCATCAATCACTCCTAAATACTTCGAAATTAGTCTCGTTGACAGTTGTTTGAAGGGAAATGTCCACAAAAATTAATATTTTAATAAATTTTTTATTAATTTTTATTTTTTAAAAATTAACAAGGACTTAACAAATCAGTAGATCAGCCCTCATACATGCTTGATTTCATGTTTAGAGTGCAACATTGTAAGCAATTTGGGAGAAAATAGGGGAAATTTTGAATTTCCCCAAATCAGACCACCCACACTCAATTTTCAAAATTAGAGTGTATGTGATTATCATTTCATCAAATACTTCGAAATTAGTCTCGATTGACAGCGGGTTAAAGGAAAATTTTGAAAATAAAAATAAAAATGGAGAACGTGAAAAACTAACTCCACGATTTTTCATGTAAAACATGATGAACCAATGGATTTGTAACCATTTGACACTTTTTTAACATAATTTCAACATATATATATATATACACACACACACACACACACACAGAGGAAATTGAGAATGTTCACCGGATCGAACATGTGAGATATATCGGCACTACTTGTGTGTTTCGTATCACACAGGTGGGATACAAGATAAATTGTAGGATATATCAGCCCATATCGTTGATATTTAAAACATTGCTAGAGGTTAATCTGGTGGGTGTTGGGAAGGAAAGGAACTTCAAGAGGATATATCAAAATGATTAAGGATATTAGAAAATTGATGGAGAAATATTAGGAGAGGAGGAATGGTCCCCATGGTCATTATTGACATAGAGAAAGCTTTCGATAGGGTCCCTAGAGAGCAATGTTCGAAATATTGGTATCGCATTACGTATCACATCCTTGGCATACACATATGTATCGGGTATCGCATGGGATATATTGTTCGTACAGGTTAATTTAAACCGCTTTTTGGAGAACATGGGGAAACATTAGGAAAATGTTTGAATTTTTCAATAAAACTTCAGGGATTGTTAAAAAAAAACCTTAATAGACACTTTTAAATCATAACATCTCAAAAAAAAAGAAAGAAAGAAAGAAAAAAGTGCACATAATAGGTTTCCTTTGTATAAGGTCCTAAGCTATGCGTTGTCTAACTGAACTAATGCAACTATATTCAATTTGAATGCATAAGTGTATATAATGATCATTTCATCAATCACTCCTAAATACTTCGAAATTAGTCTCGTTGACAATTGTCTGAAGGGAAATGTCCACAAAAATTAATATTTTAATAAAATTTTTATTAATTTTTATTTTTGGAAAATTAACAAGGACTTAACAAATCCGTAGATCAGCCCTCACACATGCTTGATTTCATGTTTAGAGTGCAACATTGTAAGCAATTTGGGAGAAAATTGGGGAAATTTTGAATTTCCCCAAATCGGACCACCCACACTCAATTTTCAAAATTAGAGTGTATGTGATTATCGTTTCATCAAATACTTCGAAATTAGTCTCGATTGACAGCGGGTTAAAGGAAAATTTTGAAAATAAAAATAAAAATGGAGAATATGAAAAACCAACTCCATGATTTTTCATGTAAAACATGATGAACCAATGGATTTGTAACCATTTGACACTTTTTTAACATAATTTCAACAAATATATATAGATATATATAATATATATATATATATATATATATATAATATATATATATATATATATATATATAATATATATACAGGAAATTGAGAATGCTCATCGGATCGAACATGTGAGATATATCGGCACTACTTGTGTGTTTCGTATCGCACAGGTGGGATACAAGATAAATCGTAGGATATATCAGCCGATATTGTCGATATTTAAAACATTGGTAGAGGTTAATCTGGTGGGTGTTGGGAAGGAAAGGAACTTCAAGAGGATATATCAAAATGATTAAGGAAATGTATGAGGGAGCAGTAACATATGTGAGGACCACTAGTGGAGAGATAAGTGAGTTCCCAATTACTGTAGGCTTGTAATGCAGGGGCATTTTCACACCGGGCTCGAGTGGGGTAGCCCGTGAGATGCGGGGACACACTCGGGGTGGGTGACCCATGTGATTTGGGGCCCACGGGGGAGGTCTCTGTTTGAGACTCATCACCAGGGGTGATTAATGCGCATTTCACACCGGGCTTGAGTAGGGTAGCCCGTGGGATGTGGGGACATACTCGGGGTGAGCGGCCCATGTGATTTGGAGCCCACGAGGGGGGTTCGGTTGAGGTCCTAACCCATGAGATGTGGGGCCTGAGCTATAAGATAAAGGAATTAATTCGCCATACTCTAACAGTTCGAGCTTTTAGAGCAAGTGGTTAATTGTCCTGCATCAAATTGGTATCAGAGCGGGAGGTCTCATGTTCGAGACTCCTCACCGGGGGTTATTAATGCAGGGGCATTTTCACACCAGGCTCGAGTGGGGTAGCCCGTGGGAAGCGGGGACACTCGGGGTGGGTGACCCATGTGATTTGGGGCCCACGGGGGAGGTCTCGTGTTTGAGACTCCTCACCGGGGGTGATTAATGCACATTTCACACTAGGCTCGAGTGGGGTAGCCCGTGAGATACGGGGACACTCGGGGTGGGCGGCCCATGTGATTTGGGGCCCACGAGGGGAGTTCGGCCGAGGTCCTAACCCATGAGATGTGGGGCCTGGGCTATGAGATAAAGGGATTAATTCGCCATACTCTAACAGTTCGAGCTTTTAGAGCAAGTAGTTAATTGTCCTGCATCAACTTACACCAAAGATCAACATTGAGCCTGTACCTTTTGCATTGGCTATGGACGAGTTAATGAGGAATTCTCACGAAGAGATCCCATGGTTTATGTTGTTTGCAAATGACATAGTTTTGATTGACAAGACGAGGGAAGGCGTGTAAACAAAAAGCTCGATTTATGGAAGGTGCTTTAGAATCTAATTTAAAATTAGTCAGACTAAAACATAGTATATGGTGTGCAATTTTAGTAACAATAGGACTAGGAACAAGGAATTAGTTGCGATTACTAACCAAGAAGTTTTAAAAAGGACCATTTCTAATATCTTGGATCGATAATTCATAAGAGTAGAGGGATAGAAGAATGTTTCCCATGAAATTCAAGCAGGGTGGAAGAAACGAAGATGTGCCTCTAGAGTTTTATGTGATTGTTGTGTATCACTCAAACTGAAAGGGAAACCTTATAGGATAGCTATAAGACCATCCATGCTTTATGGGACAGGATGTTGGGCAGTTAAGGAACATGTTCATAGGATTAGTGTAGCTGAAATGAGGATGTTGAGATGGATGAGTGGCAAGACAATGAAAGATAGAATTAGAAATGAATGCATTCGAAGGAATTTAGTAGCACCAATAGGTAATAAGACAAATGAAAGTAGACTTAGATGGTTTGGTCATGTGCAACAGAGACCAAGAACTACGTCGATTAGGAGTGAGTGGGTACAAGTTAAAGGCTCTAAAGAGCAAGGGGAAGGACCAAAAGGACATGGGCCGAGGTAGTAGAAAAGACTTACAACCTATGGTCTAACAGAAGTTATGGCTTTTGATAGTGGAATGGCGGAAAAGGGCTCATGTAGCCAACCCCATTTATTTGGGATAAGGTATGATGATGATGATGATGAACAAGTTTTCTCTCAAGTTTTCACTTCCTAAAAGACTTCAAAAAT
Organism: Magnolia officinalis; assembly: GCA_021015155.1. Lineage (NCBI taxonomy): Eukaryota > Viridiplantae > Streptophyta > Magnoliopsida > Magnoliales > Magnoliaceae > Magnolia > Magnolia officinalis. Next base: position 50,179,979 of record JAJHSJ010000001.1, read on the forward strand.
GGAAACTCATTTCAACTGAAAATTGAAACTAAGGTTTAATAATAAAAACCTACAATGGTCTCATCAGATCATCATCATCAACATCATATTGTTCAGATTCATGACGAAAGTGATGGCATAAGTTTGATGCCAGCTGCCAACCTGACACAGCCCTCCTTTATCTAGGCTGGGGAATGGCAACGAGAGCACAAAAGTCTAGCAGGTGCAATGTAAGACCATTACATAGGTTCCTTACAATCAAACACTATCCGGTAGTCTATTACATAGGTTGATTACAATCAACGAGTGCTTTTTTTTTTTTTTTTTTCAGGAAACATACTTCAAGGATAATATTTTGTTGGAAAATAAAATTCAATTATTCAATCAATTCCGAAAATCCACATGTAAACAAGTAACTAATCAAGACACCATAAGTAAGACTGGTGACTTCCATGACAAAACCCACTGTTAACTAATGATACCTCTTGCAGGCGGGTCCCATCCATTGTGTTGAAAATCCTAATCAAAGTGCCCTTTGTGCTAGCAGTTGCAAGAAGAAGCCCATCCATAGTCAAAGTGAAGCATGAGATGTTAGAATCATGCGCATTAATGAACTTTGTCATCTTCAAACCAAAGTGTTCAATCCGAACCTGTCCCCGGTGCAGACCTGGACAGGCCAACACAGAGGTATTTGAATGATGTGAAAGACAGCAAAGTCCCTTCGGATTAGCCAGGGTCTCTATCTGATGAAGAAGCTTCAGATCCGTGAAGTTGTACACATAGATCTTATGTTCAAGAACCACAACTATGCGATCACGTCTTAGTTTCACCGCACGAACTTCAGATCTGAAAGAAAATTCACCAATGCAACGACTCTGGTGATCATCCCAGATCATAACTTTGTTTGGTGGGTATTGCGGATTAGCTCCGCCGCCAACAAGTGCCAGAATATTGCACCGAAACAGCATCTCCACTATTCCAAATCCCCCACTTTTCAAATCCCTTCTGAAGGTCTCCTTGAAAGGGTCACAATTATAGATTCGAAAACCACTGCTTGTGCCGGCAGCAAAGCATCCATAGTCCTGGTTCCAAGATACAGACAGTAGTTCTGCCTCGTCATTGTCACTGAGCTCTGGGTCAGATTGACTAAAAGAATGTGAAGTGCGTGCCGGTGGTGATTCACTCATGCCAAGCCTCTTTGGCGGATGTATTGCCCGAGATGTTGAGACTGTTGAGCTCATGGGGGATGAGACAGTGGTCACTAATGATGGAAGCGATCGATAGCCATTAGAATCTAACAATCAAGCTTGGACCTTCTTGCAAATTTCTGAAAGGAAACAATCAGAAAATCCAAGAGTCAAACACTTAACACAGCGAGCACATAGAATAGCCAAATTATCTGCAGATCAAATAGAACTAATTATTAGAGCTGCTCTGCAAGGAAATCAAATAATACGATTTAACACAAATGGCAAAACTCGAACAGACTAAGTAATGGTGGGCAAAGAACAATGGATGGATCTTTTAATCCTACAAGCCCAAAGCAAACCCCTGATTTCTAAAGCAAGCTAGAGAAAATTGAGGAAGTTTCGAATTCAACAAGAAAATACCGCCCGATCCAAAATTTTGAAGATACACTCTAGAAATAAAAGAAAACCAAACATCACTAAAACAACTCTTCCTTCCTCTTTTGTTCCCCCAGGGCCATGAAATAATGGATCCATGTCTTCTTTTTTTACCTTAATGATAAGAAATTCATGTTGTCGCGACAAATAACATGTCATTGAACAGAAACTTCCCAAATAGAATACCCTATATGGATATCCACATCAAAACTTTGGCCCAAAGAGTCTTCAGCAGCATAGTGACAGCTGGTTATGACGCCTACTCTCTTGCCAGGTATGACCCAAGCTCAATTCTTAACAGCTTCCAACAAGGGTGAGACCTTGAAACATCTTTTAAAAAAGTATAGGGAAAAACAGCAAGAGAGACATGAAACTAAGGGGCCATTTGGCATCTCTACTAGTAAGAATTTATTTACTTATTCTAAAAAGATCAAGTATTCAAAATCGGTTACGTAACAGTAATGGTCATAACCGTTACACATTACGGGACCAAAACAGCCGTAACGATCATTACAATAAAAAATAAAAAATAAAAAGAGGCTGTAACGGCCTTATAACGGGACCGCAAGGCCCTGTAACAGTCATGTAAGAGTATTTTTTTTTAAAAGAAAGGGCCCGTAACGGCCGTTGCCGCCCATATCATAACGGTAACAGTGGTGGCCATTACGGCCACTATTACCATTATGGAACACCTTGAAAAAAAAAAGCTCTTATTTTGAAAATATACCATTTAGTAAAGCTTTGATTTTACCGCTTAATTTTTTAGAAACTAGTAAACAAGCTCTTAAAAAATAAGTGATGCAGAGGTCACTTTTTTTTTTTAAGAGCTTATTTGGCATAAGTTAAGTGCGTAGACATTTTTGGCTAATTTTGGGACAAGTTTGTCCTAAAACTTTTTAAATAAATCCCATCTTGCCCTCTTCTCTTCACTTTACAATCTCTCTAAGGTCGGCCTACATGATGAACAACCCATATGGAAGGAGGGGCTCCACATGATGAATGGTCTACATCAAGGTGGGCCGACATAATGCACGGTTCACATCAAAGGTGGGCCCCACTTGATGGATGGCCCACATCAAAGTGTGGCCCCACATGTTGGACGATCCACTTCAAGCAGACCCCACCTAATGGACAGTCCACATCAAAGGTGGTGCCCACATGATGGATGGTGGACATTGAAGGTGACCACATGATAAATGGTCCACATCAAGGTGGACCCACATAATGCATGGTTCACATCAAAAGTGGGTCCCACATGATGGATGGCCCACATCAAAACGTGGCCCCACATGATGGACTATCCACATCAAGTGGGCCCCACATGATGGGCGATCCACATCAAAGGTGGGACATGCATGATGGATAGTGGACGTCAAAGGTGGGCCCGCATGATTAACAACCCATATTGAAGGTTAGGCCCCACATGATGAATGGTCCACATCATGGTGGGCCCACATAATGCATGGTTCACATCAAAGGTGGGCCTCAAATGATGGATGGTCGACATCAAAGTGTGGCCCAACATGATGCACAATTTACATTGAAGGTGGGCCCACATGATGAACAACCCATATTAAAGGTGGGGCACCACATAATGAATGGTCCACATCAACGTAGGCCCACAAGATGAACGGAGTGGGCCTCACATGATTTGATGACCCACATCAAAGTGTGACCCCTCATGATGGATAGTCCTCATCAAGATGGCCCCACCTAAGAGACGGTCCAAATCCAGGGTCTCACATGATGGGGGTCCCTTATCCAAAGTGGCCCAACATGATGGATGATCCACATAGCAGGTGCACCCCACATGATGGATGGCAGGCATCAAAAGTGGACCCCATAGATGGACAACCCACTTCGAAGGTGGGGTCCACATGATGGCACATCAAATGTGGACTCCACGTGATGGGTAGTGAACATTGAAGGGCCCCACATAAAGGACAATTAGCGTTGATGGTGCGCCCCAAATGATGGATGGCCTACATCAAGTCAGGCCCCACATAATGGATGGTCCACATCAAAGGTCAGCTCCTAATGATGAATGGTCCACATCCAAGACGGGCCTCACATCATGGACAACCCACTTTGAAGGTTTGGCCCACACAATGGATGGTCCACATCCAATGTCTGACATGATGAACTGCCCAAATGTCTTAAAACATGAAGCTTGTAGCCATCCATTCTTTTGCCATTTGGGGCACGATCCATCTATGGTGAGATCCACTAAAACAATCATCTGGATTGCTCTTATAATATAGTTGTAATTTTTAAAAATGACATCAACTACCCCTAAAAAAGCTCTTATTTGAACGTTTTACCAAACGTGCCCATTTCAAATAAGTGTTTTTTTCAGTTTTGAGAAAGTGATTTTACCAAATGAGCTTATTGTAAAAGAATAGCTAGAACCAAAAAAGCTTATTAGAGTAGCTTTTATTGGATTAAAGTAGAGATGCCAAACGAACTCTAACATTGATAAAACCAAAGAACATTTGACCAACCGTACATGTTTTCCTGAACTTCTATATTTAAAAATTTTTTAAAAAGAAAAAAAAGAAAAAAAAAAAAAGGAAGCCATAGTATCAACACGACCATTCATCAAGAAGAAAGATATAGAATACGCAAGCATACAGCCAATCCAACAACTCATGTTGATTATCAAATACATTAACAACATTGTCTGAAACGGGTAGAGAAATAAAAGCTCTGCAAAAAAAAAAATTTGAAAAAAAAAAATAATAATAATATTGCTGACACGAAACACTAGGAAAGAGAGACTGTAGAGCTGCAAAGAAAGCTTTTCATTGTAGGAAAGTAAGCGAGCATTTGTAAGTGATGAGGAATATATAATTAGATATAAATTTACCAACCAGCGAATTGCACAAATGGATGTTATATGGGCGTTTTAACTAGATCACAATTCCAGTTGATACTGGCTAGTGATTTTGGAGTAGATAATCAGTTCATGTGAATGCCCATACAAGGATGGTGTGCCGTAAAGGCCGTTACGGGGCCATACAGGCCATTACGTAAAGGTTACGGTGGCAACCGTTACATGTTACGAGGCCGTAACGGCCGTAACAGCCGTTATGGAAAAAATGACTCGTTATTGTCGTTAATGGCACGTTGTGCACCCTATAAAGGCCATAACAGCCCCGTAATTGTCTATTATGGGGCAAATACAGGTTTTCCATACTTTTTAATCAACATTACGGGGCAAATACATGTTTTTCAGGATTTTTTTTTCAATTAAAAAAGAAAAAAAAAAAAAAAAAAAGGAAAAAGAAAAACAAGAGAGACCGTAACGGCCGTTACGAGAGCCGTAACAGCCGTTACGACCACCGTTACCGTTACACAACACCTTGCATACAAGCTGAATAAATCTAGAGTCCATTGACCCATGGGCATAGCAAGGTTCATGTGTTGGAATTAATAAAGGCGATCAGGGGTTTTGAGAGTATCCTCACAAAAGCAAGAGCCGTTTAGTGTCGGCATGCATATGTTGGAAATCTGATCAGTATATAAGTTGGGGAACTAGATGCAACAGATGCTACTATAGGCACTAAAGGTTGTTCCATCAATGCTTTCTGGTGTGTCTGGTGGAAATTGATCCAGCCAGGTGGCGTTTCATATCCAAAGAATAAAAAGGCAGATAGACTTTGCTATTCTTGATGCGAGGCCATACAAGTTAATTGAGGGTTACTTAAAACTTAAAGATAGTTGGGATAAGGCTTAGATGATGGTGATGGTGGTAGTGCTGATACAGATCTTGGTATCTCTTTCATGCTTTAATTCAATAACAAAATGCTGAGCAAAGGAAAATATATTTCGATGCAGGACAAACAATGCCTCTTTTGGCCCTGTTCGGAATCAAGGAAAGAGGATAGAATTTGGTAAATCCCTGGATTTCGGGAATAACTTTCATTGCTTTTAACTTTTAAGAGAGTCGCACATTTGTGGATTTGCCAAGTCTTTAGTTTTTTAGGGATTTGGACTTTCCCAAAATCCGTAGATTTATGGCAGTGTGTATTTGGGGGATACATGGATTTGGCAAATCCCCAACCAAAAAAAAAAAAAGAAGGAAATTTGAGATCCCTGGATTTCACAAATCCCTTCCCCAAATTCCTCACCCCAAACAGCCCATAAGAAAACTAAACCTAAAATCAAGAAATCAGAATAGAAAGTTCTTTTATTTCTTGTGTTTCTTATAAAAAGTGTTAAATGTGTTGGAAACTGCAGGGAGTACTTCTAAGCAAACAATTCCAAAAAAGAAGTGAAGTGTACCATGTTCTAGCCGAGTACAGTGGACTGCACTCACGCACATGTCACATGTTGTACATAGATTTCAATCTAGACCACCCAGATAGCTTGATCTCACTATGCATAGGGCATGTCACAACTATTAGACCAACACAACTTAGTTCCAAATGGTCATTGTCACCATCATCAACGCCTTGTCCTCATGAATCAGCTTCCACACACTATCAAAGATCATATACACAATTAAACCAAAAGTCAACAAGTATTTTTTTACTACCTCAAAGCGGCCTTTCGGGCATTCCCCTTGCCCTTATAGAGCCTCCAACTTGAACCAGCTCCCTCTTTCTAACCAGTGCAATTCGTAGTCACCATTGCACATGGCCAAACCATCTAAGTCCACTCTCTCTGATGCAGGACAATTAACCACTTGCTCTAAAAGCTTGAACTGATAGAGCATGGCGAATTAATCCCTTTCCCTTTACCTCATAGCTCAGACCCCAAATCTATGGGTTAGGTCATCAGCCAAACCCCACTTGTGGGCCCTAAACCCACGGGTTCCGCCCCTTCGTGGGCCCCAAATCCACGGGCTCTACAGGCCGCCCACCCCAAGTGTGCCCCTGCATCCCATAGGTCACCCCAATTGAGCCCGGTGTTAAAATGCCCCCACATTAATCACTCCCGGTGAGGAGTCTCGAACACGAGACTTCCCGCTCTGATACCAATTTGATGCAAGACAATTAACCACTTGCTCTAAAAGCTCGAACTGATAGAGCATGGTGAATTAATCCCTTTACCTCATAGCCCAAGCCCCAATCCATGGGTTAGGTCCTCGGCCAAACCCTCCTTGTGGGCCCTAAAAATCCATGGGTTTCACCTCACACGGGCCCCAAATCAATGGGTTTTGCAGGCCGCCCACCTCGAGTGTGCCCCTGCATCCCACAGGCTACCCCACTCGAGCCTGGTATGAAAATGCTTCCGCATTACCCTCATCTTATTATCTATTGGTATTTGGTGCTACTCCTAAGTTCCTTCCAATGCATTCATTCCCAGTTCTAATCCTTCCTCGTTTCACTTGCACTCATCCTATGAGCACCATGTTCCTTAACTGGTCAACATTCTATCCCATGAAGCATGGATGGTCTTGTAGCTATCCTATAAAATTTTCCCCTTCAGTTTGATTGGTATGCAAGGTCACATAGAACCCTAGAGGCACAACTACACTTCAGCCACCCAACTCTACCTATATGAGCAAGAGCATCATCCTTCACTATATCTCAACTCTCATGAATTACCGACCCCAATTTGGGAAATGGCCATTTTGGGGTACTTCTAGTCAGCAATCTTAGCTAGTTCCTCATTTCCACTCCTATTGTTACTAAAATAGGACGAAAATACTAAGTGACTGCTAATAAGTGACATAAATACTAAGAAACTCATTCAACTAACTCAAGCTCTAACAATAAAAACTAAAGTAAATGACTCCTAATGTAGTCCACCATGCAAATTAGGATCATTGACCTTTCATAAGATCAATCTAGACCCTCAAAGTGGTTCAAATATTAAAAATACATTGTTGGATGGTCCGAATCCTTGATCATGATGCTTTGATGGGCCCAATCTTTTATTGGACATCTTGTGTGGCCTAGATGCATCAAATAGCTAGGAAAGGCCATGTGTAATGGCAATAATGGTGACAATGATGATATGATGACCAGTGTTTTAAATATCGACGATATCAGCCGATATATCCCACGATATATCTTGTATCCCACCTGTGCGATACGAAATGCACAGGTAGTGCGATATATCCCACATGTTCGATCTGGTGAGTATTTTCGAATTCCGATCCTTTTATTTTCTGTAAATCGTGTTAAATTAGTGTCAAATTGATACAAATCCATGATTTTTCATGTTTTGCAAGAAAAATCATAGATTGGGAGTTTCAATTCTAAGATTTGGAAGAGATGTTGAGTTGTGAAAATTTGAAAAAAATAAAAAATTCCCAATTTCTCGCAAATCTTTTGCAATCTTTGTGTCCAAACATAAAATTAAGCATGTATGTAACCTAATCTATTGATTCTTCTTTTGCTTGTGAATGTATTGCATTTGTTTCCACACGTTTTCTTACATTTATAAATTATATGAATAGACATTGAATATACTTGCATCAATTCAGTTAGACAACGCATAGATTAGGACCCCATACGAAGAAAACCCATTATGTGTACTTGTTTTTTGTAAGGTTTTGATTTATAAGTATGTATTGATGTCTTTTTTAACAATCACTAAAGTTTTATTGAAAAATTCAACCAATTTCCCAATGTTTCCCCATGTTTCCAACAACAACGATACATTACACAATACAACCGATATATCTTATGCGATAACTGATACGTATCCGTATCCCAAGAATGCGATATGTAACGCGATACTGATATTTCGAACACTGATGATGACTATGGTGATGACAACAATAAATTGAATAATATGTCTGAATCCTAAGGGCAAAATAAAATGGGGAACCAAATAGGGAGGATGATCCAGTCAATGTACTTTCAATCCATGCCGCATCCCTAGTGAGGAACACAATTTGGACAGTCTGGATTGAACTTTAGCAATCCATGCCCTCATTTTCAGCTTTGTTAAAGAGGAAGATCTTGTCAACTAGCATCTCAGCAATTTAGTGGCTGGTTAGTTAAGGGTCTGATAGGAGACTGGAGAGAGGCTTTAGACAGTCCAAGATAGAGAGAATGACTGAATCTGCACTGATTTTTTATGTTGTTTTAGGGTTTTTGTGTGTGTGTGTGTGTGTGTTTTTGCAGAGAGGTGATGAGAGGGTCACTCCAGCTTGGATTGTCTGGTTTTTGTTTTCTTTTGGTGAAAGGGTAGCTAAGGAATGTAGAATCGCCGATTTCGAGGAGAAAGACAAGGGGGAACAAGTGTTGAGCGAATGGAAACAGATTTCACGAAGAAAGGGTAAAGATCAAATAGCTAGCAAACTGGTGAGGAAGACAGCTTCCTACCCTACTCTCTTCGTTAGAGGGTACCTAGATGGATGGCTCCCTATCAATATTTCGAGGATTTTTGGACGCGCAGGAGCGGTAATGGACGTTATCATGCCAAGGGACCGGAAAAATGGGCATTACAGAGGGTTTGCATTGGTGAGAACGAGTTCGGAAGGAGAACTGGCCAGAGCAGTCCAAATGTTACACAGTGAGAGATTTGGCGGAGTCTCCCTGTTGGTTCAGAGGGCAAGGTTCGGTCCAGAACGCTTTTCATTCAAAGGAAAATCCCTTAACTTAGAGAAAAAGAAGGAAACCAAGACCGTCCAGTTCTAAAGTCACCAATCTGAAGGATACTCATTCAAAGATGCACTCCTAAATTCGAAAGAACCTTCGAAGACAAAACAAGGATATATCTCCTCTTATTGCCATAATACAAATAAAGAGAAGAAGAAAGGGACATCCAAAGAAGAATCGGAAATCAAAGGGATGGACTGCATTGTCCGCATTAATCAAGAAACTTTCAATCAAACGAGTTGTTGGACTCGGTGGTGGCGATCACTAAAGACGGGGTCTCCATTTCACAAGTCAAGAAATGGATCGACGAATGCTGTGGTTTTCAACCTGGGAACTACAATATCAAACCCATTGGTTATAATGAGTTATGGATTAAGGTATGCCCTGGTCTTAATCCGGACATGCTAATCATGGCGGGAGCTTTACACACTGACGGCCCAGTTGCTAAAGTCCTGAGGTGGGATGAATTTTCCACCTTCAGGACGAAAGATGTTTGGCTTCTCTCTTCTGGGGAATCCCTCTGGAATTTTGGTTTGACGAGTTCTTCATCTCGACAATAGCCAATCTAGGGTCCTTTATAGAACTGGATCCTAAGACCAAGCTTGGAGAGGAATTATCAGTCATCATAGTTCGGGTTAGAAGGAAAAAGGGAGACCCACTGCCGTCTCACATACAAGTCCACGCAGATAACAGGCAAATTCATCTCCCAGTGCAAAGAAAGTACAGCGATGGCAAAACCCCCAGGTGGGGCGATTTCTGGAGAACGAGGGAACCTTCTTCATCCTCGTCGATTTTAGATGCAAAGGCGATGGTACACGAAGGTGCACGTAATCTATGCTCCCAGGGACTACGGAACTCCTCTCCCTGCAATCCAGCTACTTCCCTTAGCGAGTGTGCTACTAGGCAGTCCAATCAGAGGACACGCGGCCCTTTTGTAGAAGTTTTGATATCACGCCCTGATATCGCCGCTCCTCCAGACACAAAAATGCCAACGTGTAGGGCGGAGATTGAGCCACGTCAGCAACCTATGGCGCTAATTTCAAAAGAGTCAGAACCTATACGCAAGGTCATATTGCCAGACAGGCGCGATCGCGTCAATCATCGACACGTATGCCTGAATACTTTTTCAAATTCCGGCTTCGGGTCTGGACCCGATTCAGAACACTCGCAAGTCCTGGGTTCCAAGCCGGTTCCAATGAAAACCCACGATCTCAACCTAATTATCTCATCAGCACCCGAAGCACTGCTCGAGCGGAGTCTAGTCCCGATTGCAAATGATTTCAACAAACCTCCCGAGCTCCCCTCTTTAGCTGGCGAACTCCATATCTTTGACCCTCCAAAGATATTATGGCAACTTTCCTTGCTGATTCAAATTAAGTATCAAGGTGCCCCGATTGCGCTCCCGTTCAAAGATCCAAACAACATCTTTCAATCGACCGACATATGCGACAGAGACTACATGGGAGAGGATATAGAGAACCTCTCCCTTTCTTCCGACTCGCAGTCCTCTCCCGCCTCTCTCCTATCTCCTCCCCCCCCCCCCCCCCCCCCCCCCCGATTGGTCAGACCTCGAACCAATTGCTCTCTTTCAGGAAGAATCCGAAGTCGACATCATAGAAGTTGAACCGTTACAGATGTGCACTGATTTCTCTTTAATCCAGGAGGAAGCTCTAAAAAAGAACTCAGTAAAAGAAAAAATTAGGGCTAACTTGATTCACACTATCCAGCGAAAGAAATGGATCAAAGATGTCGTCGGCCATGTGGGTAGATCCTTAGGTTGTCATTCAGGGACCGTCCGGAGGACTACGTAGTGCTATTCCAATGTATTGAGAATAGAGGAAGACCCCTTCCAGCGTCCAGAACTCTGACGAAGCCTCTCTCTAGATCAGTCAGCAACAGAAAGCTACAACGTCTTGCGTCCAGTTTCGGCTTATTAACAGACTCTACCGTGGCCCAATGAGAATCATTTAGTGGAAGCTCAGTGCCCCAATGAGAATCATTTCGTGGAACGTTAGAGAGGTGGGCTCAAAGCAGAAAAGAAGAGTTATCAAAGAATCCGTGGGGAGGAGAAATCCCGATGTCCTGTCTTCAGGAAACAAAGGTTCCTCAGTTCAAAGATGATCTGCTAGCCACCCTGTGGAAGGCTAAAGATGCCAAATGGGTGTCTCTTGATGCTACAGGCAGTGCGGGAGGTATTCTGATTACGTGGAAATCGTCTGTGTGGATCTTTAGAACTCCTGGGTTGGAGTATTCTCAGTTTCAGTTATTCTGCAAGATAAATCGGCAAATTTTCAATGTCTCATATCCGCTGTGTATGGCCACTCCCTCGATTCCAGGAGATCAGAGTTTTGGGACGAGCTGGCTGCTTCAAGACAATCCTTCTCCGGCCCTTGCTGCATTGTTGGGGATTTCAATATTACCAGATTTGCGGAAGAACATTCTCGGAGCAGAAAGCCCTCCCCAGCAATGAGAGTTTTCTCCGATTGGATTGAAAAGCAGGAGCTAGTTGATCTTCCATTACTTGGAGCTAAATTCACATGGACCAATGGGAGAGTGAACCCGATCCTCTCTAGACTTGACAGATTCCTGGTCTCCCTTGAATGGTTGGAAGCATTCCCCTCCGTGTCTCAGCAAGCTCTCCCAAGAATAACCTTTGATCATCATCCAGTTATGCTATCGGATGATGACAACGATTGGGGTCCAAAACCTTTTAAGTTCGACTCCGCCTGGCTATTGATTGAAGGTTTCAGCCAACTGATCTCTAAATGGTGGTCGAGTTTTTAGGTGGAAGGGTTCGCAGGTCACAGGCTTCTGGCCAAACTCAGGCTTCTCAAAAACAACCTCAAACAGTGGAAAAATTCAGTGTTACGCAAAAGGGAAAATGAAATGGATTCTATATTATCAGAGCTTCAAAAGATCGATGTAGATTCAGAAAACACGCCTATGCCCTCCGAATTGTTGGGCCGAAGAATTCAGCTTATCCGATCCATTTCTACCAGTGCATTGGAAAATGAAATCTCTTGGACACAAAAATCTAGGGCCAAGTGGATCAGGGAGGGAGACAAAAACACTAGGTACTTTCATAGTATTGCTAGTATGCACGACAGAACCAATAAAATCAGCAATATCATAGTAAACAAGGAGTGCATTGAAGATAAAGATCAGATAGCAGCCCAGACGATTCAATACTTTAGATCTCTCCTCTTGTCTGAAGAATGGGACAGACCGCGGTTAGATAATCTCCAAGTGGACAGAATCGATGAAGCAGATGTCTCGTCCCTTGAATCCCACTTCTCTGAGGAGGAAGTGAAGATGGCCATAGATTCGCTCGGAGGAGATAAATCCCCTAGCCCCAACGGTTTTCCTATCTCTTTCTTCCAAAGTTTTTGGGATGTTATCGAATCCGATGTCATGGATTTTGTTCATGAATTCCACAAAAGAGGCAAACTCTCTCCCAGTCTCAACGCTTCCTTCATTGCCCTCTTCCTAAAAGTGGCGGGTGCAGCTTCTTTCAGAGAATTCAGACCTATCAGTTTAACAGGGGGCCCATACAAAATCTTAGCCAAAGTTCTAACCTCTCATTTGAAGAAAGTCATCGGAAAGATAATTTCAGCAAATCAAAGTGCGTTTATTCCTGGGAGATAGATTGTGGATTGTGCACTCATTGCAAATGAATGTCTCCACTCTAGCCACATATCAGGCCTGAAAAGTATTTTCTACAATCTCGACATCGAAAAAGCCTACGACCATGTCGATTGGAACTTTCTCCAATATATGCTAGAGCAGATGGGTTTCGGTTCCAATTGGAGAGGATGGATGGGAAAATGCATCGGCTCAACCCACTTCTCTATTCTTCTCAACGGAACTCCAAAAGGCTTCTTCAAAAGCTCAAGAGGTCTGCGTTAGGGTGATCCCTTATCCCCATTCCTTTTTCTCATCATGGGGGAGGCCTTATCTAGAATGTTGCACAAAGGCCAACAAGAGAGTATTCTTCGTGGTATCACTATGCTAGGTATGCCCAATCCGATCTCTCATATTCAGTTTGCTGACGATATATTGATTTTCTCGGAAGTGTCCCTTGACAAGATTGAAAATCTTCGCACAACAATTCGGTGTATTGAAGCCGTGTCTAAGCTAAGAGTTAACTTGGCCAAATCAAAAATGTTTGGGGTCAATTTGGAAGAAGAAGAGCTATCCAGCTATGCGTCGTCCTTTGATTGTTCTTCGGCTACCTTCCCGACCACCTTTGTGGGTCTCCCTTTATGCTTAGGTCCGCCTCCAAAGCTTCTATGGAACAAGATCTCTATCAGGTTTGAGAAATATCTTGCCAGGTGGAAGTGTCGTTACCTTTCCTTGGGAGGTCGCCTTACTCTTATCAAGGCGGCGCTTTCCAACTTATCTCTATATTTTATGTCTTTATATAGATGTCCAATTTCTGTCTTGGCATCTATCGATAAATTAAGACGCGACTTCCTTTGGTATGGTAAGGAGGACAAGAAGAAATTTCATCTCCTCGATTGGAAAGAGGTTTGCAACCATTTCCAAGAAGGTGGTGCAGGGGTCAAAAACCTTAGGACCATGAATCAGGCCCTCCTTGGCAAGTGGATATGGAGGTTAGGGATTGAAAGAGGTTCTCTTTGGAACATTATCATCAAAAGCAAATACGGTTCTTCTGAAGGTGGGTGGTGGACAAGAGACTCCTATCATAGGGCATCTTATCTTTGGAGGGGCATCCTTCGTATGAAAAAGAAAGTTCTCGCAGGTATCGGCTACGAGTTAGAAAAGGGCAATGATATCTGGTTTTGGGAAGATCCATGGGTGGGTGACGAACCTTTAAAAAATCGTTTTCCTAACATCTTCCTTCTAGCTCCTAACAAGGCAATTTCCATCACTGAATGTTACTTTGTGTCAGCCGGCAAGGTAGAATGAAATGTTAAATGCAAAAGGAATCTCCAAGACTGGGAGATCAATGATTACGTGGACCTTATTCTCTGCATCTATAAAGCAATGCCTAATCAAAAAATCGATGACAATCTAATCTGGAGACTGGATAAGTCCAGCAGATTTTCAGTTAGATCATTCTACTCTCAACTCCACAGCAATTCTGTAGACACGAACGGTCTTGCGACCTCTTACATCTGGAAATATTCGGCCCCTCCAAAGATAGTTTGCTTCGGCTGGTTGGTAGGAAAGAAAAAGATCCTTATGTGGACAATCTGAAAAAAAAAAAAAAAAAAAAGGAATGCAGATAGTCAATATCTGCTTATGCTGTATGAAGAACGAAGAATCGTTCGATCATTTATCATCCACTGCCCTTTTATCGATAAAATTTGGTCAGATTTTTGCTCGAGCTTCAGCATCAGCTGGTGTTTTCCTGGTTCCGTGGATTTCCTCCTTCCTACTTGGCATGGGGTCAGATTAGGAAAGAAAAGAAAGCAATTATGGAGAATGGCTATTCTTGCAATCTGGTGGTCTGTTTGGGAAGAAAGAAATGGGAGATGCTTTAGGAACACCTCAAACTCAGCGGAGATAGTTTCTTCTAAGGCTAAGGGTCTTCTTATAGAATGGGTTGTTAATGTATCTTTTTTGAAGGACTTCGACCTTCGTTTTTTAGGAGCATAGCTGAGTCTACTTTCTCAGCAAACTCTCTCTCCTTTTTGTTCCTGTTTTAAGTTTTTCCTTTAATATATCTATCATTATCTTTCCAAAAAATAAAAAATAAAAAAATTGTACTCTTAAAAAAAATAATGATAATAAAATAAAATAAAAAATCAGTAGTCATCTTTCACAAAATATAGTATGCCATATCTATTAATAATTTGTGCCCAGGAACTTCAATCACTGATGTTTCATGTGAAAGAAAGGAACGATATATGTGGCCGTTGAAGATAGAGGTTCAATGCAAAGCACCCAAAATACACCAACAATGCACAAAAGGATTGTCTAACCTACCAAAGTCAACATAAATTCGACAACAAATAACAACAAATTCAACAATTACAGGATCCTCAAACCAAGTCTTTGCACAGTTAACTCTGGTTTTCAGTTCTGAAGAATGGGGCCCACTGAATGTTCAGTAATCCACTCCATTGGTCTATCTCGCACTACCCTCCATGGATTGTGCATTTAGAATCTCTTCAAAATGACAACCCTTAAAATTTCCGAACAACTGATAGATGGTTTACAAGAGAAATACAGCAGCAGTCCACACTTAACTGAAAAATGAACCCAAGATTAGTGGCCATGACCTTCTAATCTGGGACTTTGGGTCATGATCCATCTAGACTGGTGTGAAACAGATCAATGGTCTGGATAGCTGAAACATGGGCCCCACTTGTCAGAACAGTAAACCTAGGTACACCATGCAAAGCCTGTATAATTCGTCATAACATCAGATTCAACTAATAATTTAACGACTCAAAGTACTTGTGAAAAGATTCAATCATACTTAAATAGAAAAATACCTCAAATCAGATCTTCCCAGTAGTAAAGGTAGAAAATGAAAAAATTCAAATCAAAGGAAGAGATAATACTATCAGAATTCGAAATTTTCGAAAAAAATTACATTGCAAATGCCTGGTTTTCAGTAGTAAAAGAGGGAAATGAAAGGAAAAAAAAAAACGATAAAAGGAATGAAATCTCGGCAAATAAAAGAAATATCAGAAAATTTACATAAAAATCCTGATTTTTCAGCAGTAAAAGAGGAGAATGGAAACAAAAGGAAGAGATGAAAATTCAGCAAAAAAATCAGAAAAATAAAATAAAATAATCGAGAATCGAGCTAAACTCGTCGGATTTTTGGGCAGGAAAAGGGGAAAATTGAACGGAAGAAAGCAGATCTCACCATAGGGAAAGATTACGGTAGAAAAATGCCAGAAAATCGTTCAGAAACGCGATTTCGTACGGATTCAGATGACTGTAGTCGAGGATTCGAAGAATCGAAGGAATCTACTCGAGAAAAAATGAGAGAAAACGCACCTGCAGAGAAGGAAAGAATCTCTCCCTCTCTCTCTCTCACTGCTGTTTGAAGGAAGAAAAGCTCAAAGACGTGGAAAGAGTCTCTCTCTTCTCCGACTCTCTCGCTTGTGGAAAGGAATTTTTCCTTCAGCGCGCTGGCTGGATGAAGAGAGGTTCGTCGTTCAGTACTGACACGTGTCATGTGTTGTGGTGGATCATGACCGTCCATCTACTCGGCCTCTCCAGAAAAATGGCTAAGTTGATAAACAAATATGGTGGACAGTCCCGCACTGATAGGCGTCGGAATTAAAATCGACGGTCGAGATGCCATAAAATCACATATGCTTTTCAAGGAAGGTAGTCCTCAGGAAGTCCCAATAAGCGGACGTATCAGATCCAACTCAGAGCGCCCGATTACGTTGTCTTTTTGAGATGTATTGGGCAACTCTCCTGCAACACTTAAAAACGGTAGTGACACTAGAGGCGGATTGCGTACTGAGTAAACCTTGTGGGGTCCACCGTGATTTATGTATTTTATCCACTCCGTCCATACAGTTTACAAGATAATTTTAGTGCTTGAGCACAAAAATTAAATATATCCAAAGCTCAAGTGGACCACACACAGGAAACAGTGAGAATTGAACGTCTACCATTGAAAATTTATTGGGAGCCACAGAAGTTTTGGATCAGCCTGATATTTGTGTTTTCCGTTCATCCATGTCTGTGTGATTTTATGAGCATGTTGGAAGACAAATAAACATCACTATGGGCCCTAGGAAAGTTTCAACGGTGGAAATCATTATTCTCATTGTTTCCTGTGGTGTGAACCACTTAAGCTTTGGATATCCTTTAATTTAGGGCTCAACCCCTAAAATGAACTGGAAAAACGGATGGACGGCGTGGATAAACTAAATACATTTAAAGTAGGCTCAACAAAGTTTACTTAGTACCATAAAAGCCTACTGACACTTGAACCGTACGCTCGGAATAATTGTACCGCAATCGGACTGTCCAAAACTCGCTGACCCAACAGCTATAGAGCAAATCAGAAAGGTTGCAATGGCATTCACATTCGTGTCCTATTCGTTTTCCAATTACAACCTAAGCAGAAAATGGATAATGGTTACTTAACTCTTTAATTATGTGGTCAGATCACTTACATTTCACAGTAAAAGTAAGCTTTTTAGTATGTCGCTGCAATCTTTACATAATTAATTTACACGTGTATTTAACTCTTGTTTTTTTTTTTTTTTTTAATGTCATTGTTCTCTCTTAATCAAATAATAAAAAGGATTTAATGCCTCTAGAGGGGGAGTCCATTTTTGGGTGAAATGAGGGCCTTAGATAAGTCAGATCAGCCCTTTATAGGCTAAGCTTAAAAGATGAACGATAAGAGAGAGACATTTTACTTCACAAATTACTCTGTAATTTTTTTTTAAAGTGTCATTATTATAATTTTACTACAATCCAAACAAATATTAATTGTCAGTGAAATGCAGGGACATATGAAGAAGACAGGTAAAGGAATTTTTATGATCATAACACTTTTTCATGGTATTATTGGAAAATTTTTAAATTAAATGGTGATATTAATGTATTTTACTAATATTGTGACATTAAACTAACGTAAAAATACCTTAAGTATAATTTTACTATCTATAAATCAAATATCGGAATCGGCGATCAAATACAGATATTGTCATGAGAGAAGAAATTTATGATCGTTACACATTTCCTTTACATTATCATAATAATTGCTTAAACATATTTTGAAGAGGGACACCAATTTTAAAGCTTCCCTTCCTCCCTCCATTGCCCTCCTCTCTCTCTCATGAAATCTTATTTGGAGCAAGTCATAAGCCTCATTGAAGATCATCATAGATTGAAGTAGACCAAGCAATTGATTTTGCCTAGGGGCTACCTGGCCAACTTCCTCAATTCAATCTTCACGGCAAGCCACACTAAGAATGTAAAGATCTTATGGTTGTTGATGTTGATTGAATGCTTCGAATATGATGCAGTGTAGTTGGGTTGACCAAACATTCAATTAAGTTGACTGAAGCACGCTGTGATATTTTCGGTCAACCGAGGTTTATTTTGGTTGAATGATAAACTGTTGATATGTTGGTTGACCAAAGGTGTGACCGGCGGAATGCATAATTTTTTTTAGAAAGTGCAGGTTTTGGTTCTAATCTTGTATGGGGGTATATAAGTATGTCTCTAAACTCGATTAGGGTAGAGTAAGGAGTAGAGTTGGGCAAGGGACGACTCGACTCGGTCAAACCTGAACCAACCTAAATTGAATGGTTGAGTCGGTTCGGATTGAGTAGCCGTAGCCCGATCCAAACACATACCGAGTCGGGTTCGAGTTACGTAGTAACTTGACCCGACTCAACCTAACTCGATCCGTTAGACTCGACACAATCTGAAACCCGACTCAACTCAGGTTATCGGGTAGGGTATTAAAAAACCTAATTCCCTCTCTCTACCCTACCCGCCGCACACCCTGATCCAAAAAACTCATCCTGTCCCATCTTGCAGGCGGCAACAACCCTCTCTCTCTCTCTCTCTCTCTCTCTCTCTCTCTCTCTCTCTCTCTCTCTCTCTCTCTCTCTCTCTCTCTCCACTCTTGACGGCAGTCACTCGATCAGGCACGTCCGGATGGCTCGGGTGCATCCGGCCACTCGATTCAACAATTCAACCACCCGATTCAATAGTCCAGCCACCCACCCGATTTAACAATCCGGCTACCCGATTCAACAATCCAGCCACCTGATTCAACAGTCCGGCCACCCGCCCAATTCAATAATCAAGCCACCCGATTCAACAGTCATAACCCTAACACTAACATTAACCCTAACTCTAACCTAATCCCTAGTCCCTAAACCCTAAATCCAAACCTTAAACCATAAATTCTAATCCCTAAACCCTAAAGTCCTAAAACCTAAACCATAAACCCTAATCCCTAAACCATAAGACTTGAACGACTAAACCTAATCCCTAAACCCTATATCCTAAATTGCTAATGTGTTTTATTTATTTGAATTAAACAATTAGTGGTTTATTAGTGTGAATTATGGATTATAATTCTTTTTGCTTAGCTTATTATTGTGCATTAGATAGTTAGCTTAATATGTATGGATTACATTGCTTTTTGCTTAGCTTATTATTGTGCATTAGATAGTTAGCTTAATATGTATTGATTACATTTCTTTTTTTATTAGCTTATTATTGTGCATTAGATAGTTAGCTTAATATGTATGGATTACATTACTTTTTACTTAGCTTATTATTGTGAGTTAGATAATTAGTTGTCCATTTGAGGATTTCAATATGGTTAAACATAGATATAGTATGTTTTTAGTGGCATAAAAATCGCTCAAATTGTCCCATTTTGGAAAGTTCAAAGTTACATAGATAATATGCTTTCGTATAACCTATTTAAATATTCATGCTTGATCTGCGCTCCATCTCCCCATTTCTCTCTAGATATGTTTCTTCTTTTTCATTTCTCATGTCAAATATCTTCATATTGTTTAGATATTTGACATTAGAATGTAATGGAAGATCAACTTATCTAGAGAGACATGGAAAGATGCTTCCAGATTTTCGGCTTGGGCGTTTAAATGGAAAAAATGAAAGTATTACAATCTATCCAACTTTAGATTGGTGACTAATTTAGGGTTTAATATAAATCTTTAAGGCATTAGAGTGTTAATGCTAATTTGATTTTGTATCTTTTAATTATTAGATGGCCAGTGAGGAAATTTTCAATACCCCCGATGGTTTATCAGTTACATCGCCGATGAAGAGGTACTCATTGATATTAGTACCTCACAATCAAAGATTATAGAAAAAGTTTTTTTTAAAAAAAAAAAAAAGAAAAAAAAAAGATCGATAGTGTGGATTTTTGAAAAAGTAACCCTGAAAAATGGCTCAGTGAAGATACAATGCAAGTACTACAAGAATCAATATACTAAACAAGTTGATGGGTTGACCATAACTCTGAAGAAACACATTTTGAAGTGTCATAAAAAAGTGAAAAGTCAGACCTCAGGGCAACATACACTTTCATTTACCCAATCTTTAGTGGGTTTATCGCAAGGTACATTGTCCATTTATAAGTATAACAGTGACCATGTGAATGAGTTGACGACTAGATTTATTATTGCTAATGAAATATCATTTTAGATGGTAGAGAGTCATTCTTTTATCGAATTAGCCAGAGGCCTTAACCTCAGATATGAGAAGGTCTCACGTATAATAATAAAAAGAGTGTGCATGAATATGTATGCAAGCGAGAAGTTTAAGTTAAAAGGACAGTTGGAATCGGTTTCCCGAATCAGCCTGACATCAGATTTGTGGACGACATCCAATCAATGAAATGAGTATATGTTACTAACTGTCTACTACGTTGATGTCGAATGGAGGCTTTCTAAAAGAATCCTAAATTTTTGTTATCTTGCGCCTTCTTACACTGGATTGATAATTTCAGACTGCATCTACAAATGTTTTATGGAGTAGGGCATTGAGAAGAAAATCTCCTCAATAACTTTAGACAATACCTCTGCAAATGATAGCGTGATAACAAATTTGTAGAACCAGTTTAAGGCCACCAATGACTTGTATTTTGGTGGAAAGATATTTCATGTTAAGTATTATGCCCACATCCTAAACTTGATTGTACAAGATGGTCTTAAAATAATTAAGCCAACGATTGAGAATATAAGAAAGTGTATGAAGTATATATGGGGGTCACCTTCACGATTATATACATGTAATAAGATCGTGAAACGGTTGAATTTGTCATTTAGAGAATGATGAAGCTGGATGTAATGACACGTTAGAAATTAACTTTTGAAATGTTGGATTCAGCGATAGCTTTTAAAGATGCATTCTCTCACTATGCAGAGTGTGATTGTGCGTATCTTTGGTTGCCTTCTGATGATGATTGGTCAAGAACTGAAGAAGTTCGCAAGTTCCTTTCAATTTTTTACAACGCAACGAAGAAATTTCCAGGAAGTATCCAACAACAAATATATTTCTGCCAGAACTTTAGAGGGTAAAAGATATTTTGTACAGAAACTATAGTGGACCAGACTTTTTACAATTAATGAGTATGAATATGCAGTTAAAGTTTGTTAAGTATTAGTTTGAGTGCAGTCTAGTAATGCCTATTGCAGCCGTTCTTGATTCTCGATACAAGATGTTCATGGTTATATTCACTTTAATAAGTTGTATGGTGAGAAGAGTATTACTGAGGTTGATAAGATTCGTGATACAGTTGATGATTTGTATAATTTCTATGTACAAATTTGGGTGTCGCAAAAGACAATACTGAAACCGCAATCTGACTCCTGAACTGGGTTCTAGTTCTAGTATTGATGAATAATGAAATACGATCGATGATTTCAAGTCTTTCATGGAACAGGTTGAGACTCAAATGCAAATAACCCAAATAAAACTTAACCATTATCTCAAGGAGCCACTTGTAAAGTACAAAGGTAAAGAATTTGATGTTTTAGATTGGTGGAAATCGAAAGCTCGTGATTCACAATACCATGTGCTCTCATTAATGACACAACATATTATCACTTCCAATTTCAACCGTGGTGTCAAAATCTATTTTTAGTACGGGGAGTAGGTGTTAAGAAGTGGAGCCACATCTGGGGCTGGGCACGATCGGTTGTGGCCCCTGCTCGATCGGTCGTGGAGCCCACGCGACCGGTCGTGACCAGTCGTGGACTGACACAACTCAAAGTCCAGTGAGCATAAGGTTTTTGGTTCCGAGGTGCTCGACCGGTCGTGCAGTCTGCTAGACCGGTCGTGGTTACGCAGATTCGTTTCTGAATCTGATGCGGACTACGAATTTCTGTATTGCCTTTCGCATGGGTGCGAAAGGCAAGTTGCGTAAACTATATATAGGTGTCCCTAGGGCTTTTCTAGGGCATGGGAAAGCATTAGGAAATAATTCAAAGGTGTGGGCAAAATGGTTTTCTTTATATTTCAAGGGAAAGGTTAGTATCATTTTGTAATCTCTGTTTTTCTTCATAGTGGAAGATTGCATCCGTGGTTTTTTACCCTTGTTGGGGTTTTTCCACGTATATATTATCTTGTGGTTTATTTGGATTGCTTTAATCGGTTTATAGTTTATATTTCTTCTTGTTTATCGTTTGTGGGTGAGGCTTGAGATTGGATCTCGGATCACTGCGTTGTCGACGTGCTGCGCAACAACTGATATCAGAGCTATTGGTTTAGTTCTATTGGGAGCGATGACAGAAGAAGGGAAAATTAGAATTGAGAAGTTTGATGGTTCAAACTTTGCTTTCTGAAAGATGCAGATGGAGGATTATCTGTATTAGAAAGACCTCTATATTCCTCTAGGAGGAAAAGAGAAGAAACCAGAAAAGATGACAGATGATAAATGGTTTTTACTGGATAGGAAGGCTTTAGGAACGATCCGACTCTCTTTGTCTAAGAGCGTCGCCTTCAATATATCCAAGGTGAAAACTAAAAAAGAATTAATGGAAGCCCTAGCCACCATGTATGAAAAGCCTTTAGCATCCAACAAGGTTCATCTTATGAAACAACTATTCAACATGAAGATGTCAGATGGTAGGAGTGTGGCTGAACATCTAAACGAGTTCAATACAGTCACCAGCCAGTTGGAATCCGTTGACAATATTTTTGAGGATGAGGTCAGGGCATTATTGATCTTATCCAGTTTGTCAGATAGTTGAGATAGTTTGGTAATTGCTGTGAGCAATTCTTCAGGGTCGACAAAGCTAAAATTTGATGATGTGGCTGGACTAATTCTTAGCGAAGAATATAGAAGAAAGACATCAGGAGTTTCAGGGGATTCAGGGAATGCTCTAAACATTGAAGGAAGATGAAGATCGCTGAACAAAGGAGACAATAAACACGGACGTTTTAAGTCGAGGAAAAAGTCCAAGGGACCGAAAGACAAAGACGGGTGTTGGCATTGCGATAAGAAGGGGCATATGAAACATAATTGCAGGGTGCTCAGGAAACAAGAAGGAAACTCTTAAAGCAGGAAGGATTCAATGAATCTAACTGAGGAGAGTAACACAGAGGCATTGATCTTATCTCTTGATGCGAGGAATGAGTCTTGGGTTATAGACTCGGGGTGCTTCGTTTCATGTCACCTCATGTAAGGAAGTTCTGCGAGATTATGTGTCAGGTGACTTTAGGAGAGTTTACCTGGGTGATGATGAGCCGTGCAATAATATTGGAAAGGGAGACATTCATGTCAATCAGAAAGACGGAACGGTTTTGAAATTGAAGGATGTCAGACATGTATTGAGTTTGAAATGTAATCTGATCTTAGTGGGGCAGTTGGCCGATACAGGTTATGTGACGACATTCACCAGTGATTCCTGGAAGATCACAAAAGGTGCCTTGGTTATATCTCGAGGTAAAAAGGAAGATACTTTGTACGTGACTTCAGGATCGTACAGTTCACTCTCAGTTGCATCAACTGGAGTGAATGGGCAGTTATGGCATCAGAGGTTGGGACATATGAGTGAGAAGAGGATGAAAGTGCTATTGTCTAAAGGGAAGCTACCAGGGCTAAAGTTTATTGACTTGGAAGTTTACGAGGACTGCGTGTATGACAAGAAGAAGAGGGTAAGCTTCAAGAAGATGGGACGCGTTCCAAAGACGCATCCATTGAAGCTTGTACACACTGATGTGTGGGGACCGACACAGGTATTATCTCTTGGTGGCTTACGTTATTTTATTTCTTTTATTGATGATGCTAGCAAAAAACTGTGGGTCTATTTCTTAAAGCATAAATATGATGTATTTGATGTATTTAAGAAGTGAAAAGTTATGGTAGAAAACGAGACAGGTTAAACAATAAAATGTCTCAGATCTGATAATGGGGGAGAGTACTGTGATAAGAGGTTTGAGGAGTATTGTGCAGCAAATGGAATCAAACATCCGAAACGATTTCAGGGACACCGTAGCAGAATGGTGTGGCTGAGCGCATTAAAAGGACCATCCTTGAGCGCGCCAGGAGCATGAGGTTACATGCAGGGTTGCCCAAGACGTTTTGGGCAGATGCTGTGAATACTACCTCATATCTCATCAATAGAAGTCCCTTAGCACCATTGGATGGTGGGGTACCAGAAGAAGCGTGGACTGGGAAAGAAGTGAACCTTGCATATCTCAGAGTGTTCGGTTGCACTTCATATGTTCACATTGATGCAGAGCACATAAACAAGCTAAATGCGAAGTCCAGGAGGTGCACGTTTATAAGCTACGGGCAGTATGATTTTGGCTACAGGTTTTGGGATGCAGAAAACATGAAAATCATTAGAAGCAATAACGTAGTCTTTAATGAAAAAGTGATGCATAAGGATAGTGTGATAGAAAATAAGGCTAAGGAGAAAGAATTCGTAGAGATGAAAGAGTTACCGGACACGAGTGTTACAGCGCCATAGGATAATCATGCACAAGAGCATTATGAGGCAGAACTGCATACACTGTTTGTGAGGAGGTCTACTCGGGAGAGGAGACCCACGGTCCGATACTCACCCTCCTTACATTATCTACTGTTGACAGATAATGGTGAGCCAGAGTGTTTTGAAGAGGCGTTACAGTCAGATACACGGGTTAAGTGGAAGCAGGTCATGGATGAGGAGATGGACTCTCTTGAATCTAATCGTACATGAGAGCTAGTCACTCTACCCAAGGGAAAGAAAGCTTTTCATAACAAGTTGGTTTACAGACTGAAGGAGGAGCACGATGGTTCGAAATGGTACAAGGCCAGATTGGTTGTGAAAGGGTTTCAACAAAAGGCAGGTATCGATTTCAGTGAAATATTTTCATCTGTGGTAAAAATGTCTACGATTTGGATGGTCTTAAGTATAGTGGCTACAGAGGACTTACATCTAGAGCAGCTAAATGTTAAGATAGCCTTTCTTCATAGGGACCTTGAAGAAGAGATATATATGCATCAGCCGACAGGATACGTGGCACCAGGAAATGAGAACAATGTGTACAGACTGAAGAAGAGTCTATATGGCCTGAAGTAGACCCTGAGGCAGTGGTACAAGAAGTTCGACAGTTTCATGTCGGAAAACGATTACAGGAGATGTCATGCTGACCACTGTTGTTATTTGAAGAAGTTTGATAGTCGTATATCATCCTTCTTCTGTACATTGATGATATGCTTATGACCGGTTCAAGCATGAAGGACATCTCAGATCTCAAAAGACAACTGTCTAGAGAATTTGCCATAAAGGATTTGGGAGCTGCAAAACAAATCCTAGGTATGAGGATAAAGCGTGACAGGAAAAACAAGAAACTAGTTTTGTCACAGGCAGAGTACATAGCCAAGGTACTTGATCAATTCAATATGGGAGGTGCTAAGCCAGTTAACACTCCATTAGTCAACCACTTCAAGCTATCTAAAGAGCAAGGTGCAAAGACGCAGGAGGAATGATATTATATGGCTAAAGTCCCATACGCGTCAGCTATTGGGAGTCTCATGTATACTATGGTGAGCACGAGGCCAGACATTGCTCAAGTAGTAGGAGTTGTTAGCAGGTTCATGAACAACCCGGGAAGGAACATTGGGAAGCTATGAAGTGGATCCTTAGATACTTGGTAAGTACTAATGATGTAGGGTTGTGCTATGGTGGATCAAAAATCAAGTTACAAGGCTACATGGATTCAGATTTGGTAGGAGATGTCGACAACAGAAGAAGCACTACAGGTTATATCTTTACTCTGGGTAGTGCTGCAGTTAGTTGGGTCTCTCAGTTACAGAAGATAGTATCTATCAGTATGACAAAAGCAGAATATGTTGCGGCTACAGAAGCATGCAAGGAGATAGTGTGAATGCAAGGTTTCATGGAAGAGTTGGGTAAGAAGCAAGCAGATTGCAAGCTGTACAATAACAGTCAGAGTGCAATACACTTGGCTAAGAATTCAGCCTTTCATTTAAGGACCAGGCATATTGCCATTAGATATCACTTCATACGTTCGCTACTGGAAGATTGATCGATTGCTCTGGAGAAGATTCATACAAGTGAGAATCATACGGATATGCTGACCAAGGCGGTCACACGGGAGAAGCTGAAGCTCTATTCAGCTTTGATTGGTCTTCAGGCTTGAAGACGGGGAAGTGGTGCACTTCGGATGAAGAAGACAGGTTTATGGCGATGTGTCTCCAAGTGGGAGATTATTGAGAAGTGGAGCCACATCTGGGGCCGCGCACGACCGGTCGTAGCCCTGCTCGACTGATCGTTGAGCCCACTCGACCAGTCATGACCAGTCTGGACTGACACGACTCAAAGTCCAGCGAGCATAAGGTTTTTGGTTCTGAGGTGCTCGACTAGTCGAGGCTCATGTTTGACCGGTCGTGGGGTCTGCTCGACCGGTCGTGCAGTCTGCTCGACTGGTCATGGTTACTCAGATTCGTTTCTAAATCTGATGCGGACTGCGGATTTCTGTGTCGCCTTTCGCAAGGGTGAGAAAAGAAAGTTGCCTAAACTATATATAGGTATCCCTAGGGGTTTTCTAGGGCATGGGAAAGCATTAGAAAATAATTCCAAGGTGTGGGCAAAAGGGTTTTCTCTATATTTCCAAGGGAGAGGTTAGCATATCATTTTGTAATCTCTATTTTTCTTCACAGTGGAAGATTGCATTCGTGGTTTTTTACCCTTGTTGGAGTTTTTCTACGTATATCTTGTCTTGTGGTTTATTTGGATTGCTTTGATTTGTTTATAGTTTATATTTCTTCTTATTTATTGTTTGTGGGTGATGCTTGAGATTAGATCTCGGCTCACTGCGTTGTTGGCGTCCTACGCAACAGTAAGGTCGTGAACAAGTACCGAAGCTCACTTACACCAGAATCAGTTTAAGTGCTCATTTGTACACAGGATTGGCTGCATCTGATCTGGAGGAAAGGGATCTCTATTGATGAGGACTTTGAGGAAGAGTGACAAGCAAGATGAGACAATATCTGTAACAATTGCATGAAGCATGATAAGACAATGCCTTCTATTTCTCTTGCATTTGCATACAAGTTACAACAAGATTTTGATAGTTTTTTTTTTTTTTTTGTGGACTTAAATTGTAATATTTGATGGGTGAATGGATATTTTTCTCTTTTCATTTATACTTTTAAATTAGTTAATGTTGCTTAAATCTCATATGGTTGGCTGATTGTGTTTATTCATCTTCATTCATTAATTATTTATGTTGTCTTAATCTAATCAAATATTTTTTCTTTCAAAATACAGATCTATTGATATGTCATCGGAAGATAATCCATCGACAGATATTTGGGATTATGGAGCTTAAGTCTACTCTCAGGACGGAAAAATAAAGTTACAATGCAAGTTTTGTGGAAAATAATTTGTAAACAAAACAAATCGGTTAAAATTACATTTGACTTGTCGGGGAGGAGACGCTGCCCCATGTAGCAAAGCTCTTAAGAAGTCTGGGATTTATTTCGAGCCATTTTCGACTCAAATATAAATACTTTCTCTACCCCTTCCCCTACAACCAATACAACCAGCCACAAAAAGATATAAAAGTAGGCCTATTATAATTGAAGAAGGGTTAAGTAGAAGAACTGCCTCCACAATTAGTAGAGAAGAACAAGAGAGACTATTAATGGAACAAGAAGAACAATATTATAAAGAAACCATAAAAGAAATCTTGAAAATGGCATCCAGGACTAGACAATAATAACAACCCCCTCTGAGACAACATGATGCTGAAGCAGGCATAAGTACGAGACATAAGCTAATCAATAAATCATCAAATTTCCTTAAAAGTCTCGCAACATTCTATAGGCGGTTAGGAATCCCATACAAATCGGATAATAAAAAAAGCTGCAAAAACTTGTTGAATCTATGAATGAGGACAATGTAAATGCTTCTCCACCATCCGATTTAACAGAGGTAAACAACCATCTTTTGGACATCTCCAGCTGGAGTTAGCCCAGAGTTCTCCTACAATTGAAGTCATAAAAAGAGAACCAAAGAATGATTTTGACGACGAAGGTGGAGGAGGGGGTTACTATTATGGACAAGGTTACTTAGGTTATACGCCACAAAGGCATTTATCATACAGAAGATATTGAATAAATGAAAATTTTATTGGTCTGTATGTGAACGCGGTTTATTTACTTTTGATTTTTTATAGTGTTTATTTACTTTGTTCGTTTTATGGACACAATTTATTTACTTTTGATTTCAAAACAGGATCAAGTAGGGTCAGCCCTAACTCAGTCCAACTCAACTCAATGCTTAGCTCTAGTGGATCTGCTATGTTTCAATTATCAAAGATTCAAAATCATGTGTATGAAATAAACTTACATTTTTCGACCACTTCTCATTTTCTCTCCCATTTAGTGTTATAAGATTAGTCATGCAAAAATTAAAATGAGCACATTCATATTTTTTGCATGTTACAACTTGCAATGCAAAGAAGACCCCATTGAGGCCTTGCCATAATAACCCAACTTGGTGACCCAATTCAACTTGGTGCCAACTCGATCCAACTCAATATTTCTGACCGGGTCAGACTCGGTTCAGATCAACCCAACCCAGACCCGGACTCGGATTGAGGCAGGCATGCTGGACTCAGTTCCGAGTCAGATAAAGTTCGGGTCAGGCCCTTTTCAAAACCGGATCGTTTTGGGTCAACCCTAACTCGGTCTGACTCGACTCGATGCCCAACTCTAGCAAGGAGAGCCTATATGATGTATATGGTTTTGCAAAGGGAAAAGACAGTCTGAGGGAGAGAAGGGGAAGTCGTGATCAACATTCAAGTTGAAGGGCAAAGGCAAGTTAAATTGTTAGAATTGTGGAGGGTGAGACATATGAAGAAGGATTATGTAAGATGAGCTACAGATCTTCTAAAGAGGAGGTGAATAGGACTAAACCAATTCATGATAATCAATCGCGGAAAATAACTTCTCAATAGTAAAAGATAATAAAATCTTGATTTCAATTAAGTTGTAGGACAACCTTCACCTAAAATCTTAGGCAAGACTACCTTATGTCACGATGTTCTTGAATCCAATATTTCAAGAAAATAAAAGCAAAGAATAAGATTATCAATCATCACAATACACATAGAATTATAGTGGTTCGGTGTTTAACACACACCTACTCTGGTCCCAAAATTACTACTCCCCGTAATTTTGGTTTTCCACTATTTTCAAGGTTTTCACAGGATCACCTCAACAACCTCTTATGGTTCTTGTGATTTTCACAGGCTTACCACAATAAAATTTCAAGTGATTTTCACGGGCTAACTACTTATACAACCCGATGAGATTTCCAGGCAATCTCAACAAATCCAAAATAAAAGTAATATATTGCAAATAAATACTTATCTTCTCGAAGATGAATGTTGATGCGAAGATACTGATGAAGCCCTTTAGACGTAGATGCTTCAATCGATGCAGCAATCATTTTTCTTCGATGATGATGAATCAATGTATGCTCAACCAGAAAGGATTATGGGATATATAATTTCTCAAATAATAAAACCCTAAAAGCTGCAGATTTAATTCTTTAATCTCAAGTTGAGTATATCGTACTCTCTAATCAAATTTAAATCTACTTGTGAAGGAAATTAAATAAGTTATAAAAGAAATAAGAATTACTAAGAAAATAACTTGGAAGGGATTAGAATTTATCTCTCAATTTGTGGAAGAATTATCTAACATTTTCGTGTTTAAAACAATGAGAAAATGTCTTTATCTATAATAAACGATTTGGTTCTTCGGTCAGCTTAAGAATTGTTTCGGCCGGATGGATTTCCATGATACTATTCCAACGACTATCGAATTTCGTGGGATTTGATTTTATCAAAAATTCAGCCAGCCCGAGCAAGACTCGGCTGGCCTAAGATCCCAAAAATATGAACAATTGTATTGCTGTAAACTTGACCCCAGTCGTGATCTGGTTGACCTAAGCTGGGTTCGGCTGGCCGAATTTTCAATAGAAACAACAAGCCGAACACCCTTAATTTATTACGTAAAATTTCCACAAATTAAAGTTTGAAAAACCATGATAATGCGCTATATACTAAGATATTTTCTAAGGTCATTTTTACCTGTAGGTTGGAATACAATTGATATTTCTGTTGAAATCATTCCGAACCTTCTATTCTTGAGATGTTGAGTCGCGCTCTTGAAGTATCGAAGAGAATTGAAGTACGCTGAAGATCCATACAGTATTTTGTCAATGAAATTTGACAACTACTTTTATGCTTAAAACATTAGCACTTATAGATTATCAAAATCTCAAAACCTAGGAGTAATCAAATGATTCGCCAAAGGAAGCCATTTCAACATAATTTAGTGAAGAGCTGAGTGGTTGTGATACGTTGTCAATATCCAAGGTGGGTCACTTATATCATGAGCGAATTTTGGATAGGGGGCATCATACCATATGTGTCCTCATTAGAGTTCACCATATATATTGAGTATAATGGTTGTTTGTTTTTTTATTGGCAATGATCATGATGATTGGAATTGGTTCGATTCACATCAGAATGTTTGATGGGGTGGATCGTACTCTGATTGACATAAGATACGTTATGGATTTAAAGAAGAATTTGATTCTTTGGAAGCTTTAGATGCACTAGGGTGCAAGTTCACCGGTTATGAAGGTGTCATGAAAGTTTCAAATGAAGCATTTACTGTTATAAAGGCATAAATGAGTAGTAATATCTTTAGATTGATTGAGAATACTATATTGAGTAGAGCTGCAACAACTGTAGCAGAGTCCACATTGGCACATTTGTGTCATGTGTGCCTAGGCTACATGAGCGAACGCAGTATAAAGGTACTTCTTGATCGTCAATTAATTACTCATTTTAAAAGTTTTGATTTTGATATATGTGAGTATTGCATATACGGGAAATAATCAAGGTTATTATTTAAAAGTGGGAAATATGTTAATAAAGGTCAGCTTGATAATATGCATACGGATGTGTGGGGGTAGTCGGTCGTTATTTTTGAAGGATGGCCATCATTCTTTATCACATTCATTAACGACTTCTCTAGGAAGGTGTGCTTTTATTTCATGAAACATAAATCTAATATTTTCGCCACTTTTAAGATATGGAAGGTGATGGTTGAAAAATAGACAGGATGAAAGTTAAAAATTTTAAGGATAGATAACAGTGGAGAATTTATTTTTAAGGACTTTAATCAATATTATAAAAATGAGGGAGATAGTGAGGCACAACATAGTGAGGCATACACCAGAGCAGAATAGTGTAGTTGGACGTATGAATCGGACTTTTTAGAAAGGGCCTAAAGTATGTTGAGTAATGTTGGGTTGGTCAAGGAGCTATGAGCTGAAGCCATCAATATGGCTTGCTATTTAGTGGATTGATATATGTCTACACCTATTGATTGTAAAATTCTAAAAAAAGCATGAAGTGGTTAGGAAGTTGATTGCTTTTGGTTGTGCATATTTGATTGTGATGCTTACTCTCATGTACCGTCAGTTGAGAGAGATTAGCTATACCAAAGGGGTAAGAAGGGTACTTTTGTCAGCTATGGTGATGGCGTGAAAGGATATAGATTGTATGACGGGGTTTCATAAAAAATCATATTTAGTTGGGACGTCAAGTTCGATGAAGGTTTCTATTTTTAGAAGGATGAGCACAAGAAATGAAAAAATCAACAATTAATGTTGAAACAGATAAAGGCGAAACACTTGAAGAAGCTGAGCCACACATAGAGGTACAAGAAGAGGTGGTATCACCACATGTTAAGAGAAATTCACAAATATATCGCAGGGTACCATTGAGATACAATGATGACTTAAATGTTGTGTTTGCTCTCATTATGGATAAGGGGGGTCCATTTACTTTTCAAGAAGCACTTGAAGACCGAGATGCTGAGCAGTGAATGACATTAATGCATGATGAGATGGACTCTCTGTACAAGAATGAAACGTGGGAGCTAGTGAAGCTATTTGTTGGGCCAAAAGCGATCGAGTGCAAGTGAATTTTCCATAAGAAACTAGATAAGTATAAGGCTAGATTGGTAGCGAAGGTTATGCTTAGAAGGAAGGTGTCGATTTTGGTGAGATATTCGTGCTTGTGGTCAAGTAAGTATCTATCATATTTGTATTTGTGTTGGTTTCCAATACAATATGGAATTGGAATGGTTAGATATGAAAACTACATTTCCACATGGAGAACTAGAAGGGTAGATTTACATAAAGTAACCTAAAGGGTTCGAGGTGTAGGAAAAAGAGAATATGGTTTGCAGGTTAAAGAGGTTGTTGTAGGGCTTGAAACAATCGTCTAGGCAGTGGTACAAGAAGTTTGATTCTTTCATATTGGGTTGACGGTTTATCAGAAGCGAATTCGATCATTGTGTCTATTTTAGAGCACTTAGTAATGGAGAATTCATTATTCTAATGTGGTATGTTAATAATATGCTTATCCCTAGCCATAACATGTTTGAAAATCAACATATTAAATGCTCAGTTATCTAAGATATTTGAGATGAAAGATTCGAGAGCTAAAAAAAAGATTATCAGCATCAATATACATAGAGACAAGGAAAAGAGCAAGTTATGGTTGTCTCAGGAGGAGTATCTTGAGAAGGTCTTAGTCAAGTTTGGACTGAAAAAGGCTAAATCGATTAGCACACTCCACACTACTTACTTTCAACTTTCTTCAGAGCAATGTCTTGCATCGGATGAAGAAAAACGGTTTGTCTTATCTACCCTAATCGAGGTAGTTGACAGTCTTATGTATGCCATGATTTGCACCAGATTGGATATTTCACATACAGTGCATGTTGTGAGCAGATACATGTCAAACCCTGACAAGTAACACTAGGAGGTAGTGAAATGGTTACTTCGTTACATACGAGATACGACGGACTATGTTTTAACATTAAAAAATTCTGAGGAGAAACTTATAGGCAATGTGGATGAAGATTATGCAAGGAATGTAATAATAGAATGTCAACTTCTACTTACTCGTTTGTGTTAGTAGATGGAACTATTAGTTGGATATCGAAGCTTCAATATGTAGTTGATCTTTTCACAATGAAGCTAAATATATGATTAACGAAAGTATTTAAGGAAGTTGTTTGGTTGAAATGGATGATGAATGAATTAGTGCTTCCATAGGAAGTCATGCTTGTGCATTTTGACGGTGAGAGCGCTATCAACTTGACAAAGAATTCGGTATACCACTGTCAGATTAAACATATTGATATGTGTCATTATTTTATCTGTTAGATGCTAGAGGAAAGCTATGTTACTTTTAAGAATATTTGAAAATGCGAGCTTAAGAAGTCCTAGAGAGGGGGTGAATTGGACTATGCCAAATAATCGAATAAAGTGTTGAATAATTAATAAATCAGAGATCTCAATCGCACTAGTGTTGAAACATTGATTCAAATTGATTCGTAAGACAACCTTCACCCAAACAAGTTCGGGTAGGACAACCTTATTTCACGAATGTGATAAGAATCAAAATTTCAAACTGAGCAAGAGTAAATAAAAATATCTATTACAAACATTCACCACTTTAGAATAAAAGAAATTACAATCATTCACCACAAAAGTAATAAAAGCATTCACCACAACACCAAGAATTATAACGGTTCAGTGTGTCAACAACTGTTCTCAAACAACCACACCTACTCCACTCCCAAGACTACTAACCACATAATCTAAGCTTTCACTATGAATAAGGTTTTCAAAGGGTCACCTTAAAGCCTGATACAGTTGTAATTTTATTGGGTTATCACAAACAAAGAAACCCTTCATTGAGATTTTCTAGCTTATCTCAGAAAAACCAACACTGAGATTTTCTGGCTATCTCAGAAAAACTAAATACAAAATGTAAACGTATACTTATCTTCACCATAGAAGAAGCTGTAGCCGTAGAACTGCTTTTCTTGAATGACGAATGTTCAATGTTCAGTCCAATAGAAAAGGTCAAGGGTTCTATTAATTTTAATTAAATTTAAACCAAAGGTTACTTGTATTAATTCTTTTAAATCTCAAAAAGAAGAGTATTCTCTCTTTTTAGAATCAGAATGATAGAATTAGAGATTAAAGAATTAAAGAAAAGAAGCTATAAAATAATTTATAAATACCGCCTTGATAGCTTGACAATAACTGAGACTTCTCTCTTTCTTGTAGAAGTATTTTGGTAGACTTAAATTGTGTTTTTGGATTGAGAAAGAACCTCAATTTATAGGCAAAAAAGTTATTGTTTCGACTCGTCTAAGCACTAGAATCAGTTCCAACAAATTTTCAATTTCGAGCGGGATAAGATCTACAGATCTTCAACTCGTCGAAGGACTTGCTCGACTAGTCGAAGATGTCAAAGTTTGAACAGTTTTAGTTGCTAGACTTCGAGTCGAGGAATGCTCGACTGGTCGAAGAAGGTCCTTCGATTGGTCGAGGAGTCTACTCGACTAGTTGAAGATCCAACAAAAATTCTGTTTCACTTCAGTTGGTGCTAGGACTGGTCGAGTAATTCTTAGACTGGTCGAGCCAAAACTTAGGCTAGTCGAAACTCAACCAATTATAAGTATAAAAATCCCATTTTAAATATGTTTTAAAAGCACCTAAACCTAAGGTCTTTCTAGGGTTTTTAATACCTGTATGGACTAAACTTCATTGCCTTGAAGTATGTTAGAGACTTGAACTTCACAAAGGAGCTTGATCTTCTACTTGAACTTTAGTAGATCGAGCTTGGTCTTTAACTAGAGCTTAATCTAGATTTTCAACTTGAGCTTGGTCCTGAACTTCAACTTGAGCTTAACTTGAACTTCAACTTGAGCTTGACTTGAAGATCACTTGATAAGATGTTTTGACAAGATGAAATTTGACAAACAAGGTATAAAATGTGCTTTAAACATTATAGCACTTACAATCTCCCCCTTTGTTAATTCCGTGATGAAACACTTAGTATTACAAAAAAATCTGAATGAAGCCCTGTATCTGCATGTTGTAATGTTGTAAACGAGTTGTTGAAGATTGCAAAAATTTACTACTCCTCAATTTGCATTTTCCCTGTATTATAACATACAACCATCCATTCCAAGTATTCTTTAAGAATTTATGCATATTCATTCACCTATCGTTCACATGCATCATATATTATATATTCAAAACATTTCAAAATATGCATGCCACATTTTTCAATTCTCTCCCCCCTTTTGTCACAAGTTGACAAGGGAAGAAATAGGTTAACCATCATGTAAAATATATGAATAATCACAAAAACAATTAGAAGAAACAAAACATATGAATATGTTAAGGAGAGTAGCATATTAGATTGTCAAAATAGGAAAATAATCATCCAAGGAGAGATTAAAGTAGTCATCAAGCAAACCAAGTAAAGATAAAGTTATACAATCCCATAATTATAAGAACTAAAATAAAAATGAACTCAGTCGGATCCAGACGATGAAGGAGGAGGCAAGGAAGGGTCAAGCTGGTGCAAACTCTTGGTGATACGGTGGAAGTACTTTTTCTTGTACTTCATTAATAATTTCTAAGTATGAACCACACTGTCCTGTGAGACCTGTAGAGCCTCGACCTTCTCTTCCAATGATTTAAGCCGAAACATCAACCTGAGAAGGTTGATAGTCTGGATCTTCTAGATCATCCGACTTATCGAGATCAGAAAAGATGTCGTCCATCGAAGTGTCTTCAGATGCAGGTGCTTCCTCCTCTTCTTCTTCTCATTGACCAGGAAGAAATTCCAGATTCATCTTGTTCAAATTGGTGTTGTTAAATGGTAAAACTGACTCCGGTGCCTCAGACGTAGGAATTGTAACATTACAATGTAAGACAATATACGTCATGAGATAGGCAGATGAAATAGAACCATGACCCGGATGAAGACAAAATTGGATAATGAAGTAGTAGAAGGAAGACAAACTTGTATACCAGACGCAACTGAATGGAGGACACGAGTCATGAAGGGAGTAAGTTTCAACTTATTCCCTGATCTAAGATAGACATTAGATGTAAAGATCGATGTAGGACTCGATACTTGGGAAGCATCTGATTGACACATAGAGCATTACCAGATTTCCATTTAGCATGGAAATGACATAATTTATGAGTGATTACACTTCGCTCAGTATGTGACATTTTGTCAGTAAGATTGCTAATTGGAATGCCATCATCTGTGACAGTAATTTCAGTCAAACTTAAAATCAGGTGGCGATCAACCATGAATGTCCATTCTACAAATTTAATTGTGAAAGTGAGATTCTCAAGGGACACGTCGCAAATTGAAGCATACAAAGCTTGCGTAATGGAACGGTAAGCCGTTCAGCTCTAACCAAGAATGCCATCCCAACTAACATTTGAAAGAAGAGGAATAAGTGTAAATGGAGCAATGTGATCAAGATTGACACTACGCTCAATAATTATGTCTCTTGAGCGGAAATCTCTAACTTGCTCTGAATCTTCTTCGGGGCCCCTTAGGGTTCTCACATGGAGTTGGCCTAGATGATGAACTACCACGTGCTTTGCGTGATGCCGTTCTTTTAATACGATGCTCCATTTAATGATTGCATAAGAAATAACTAAAGAGAGTAGATGGGTTGTGGGTAGATCAGATTTTTTCACAAAACCCACCACAAAAAGGGTTTGAAATCAAGAATATGTCACGCCCTAAACTCGAAAATCGGGCTCACAAAATTCTCGATTGCCAAATCCGGCGCCGACAGCCTCCGTAGTACCCCATTCTCGGCTCCCGGCACCCATATACAAGGTTCCGATCCTGAGATCCTACAAGGAGGATTTTCAATATAAATTTGTTTCATAATACGCATAACCACAAGCATAACCCATAACAATAACAAGAAACTCATCACATATCCACTATAACCAAATACGTTGAGTACATTACATAAAAGGGGAAATACAAGATAAATATTAAGGTTCCAAAAGCTCAGCCGCACGCTCCTGCCTCATCTCGGTTACATCTTATCATCACCTGCACACATCTATTGTGCATAAGCTTATAGAAAGCCTAGAGGGTGGTGTAAGTGTGTGCATAATATAAGCGTGCTCAGATTATAATATCAGAGTAAGCAAAAGACTGACAAGTCCATGAGTCATGCAATATCAGAGTAAGCAGAAATACTACAAGTCCATGAGTCATACAATATTAGAGTAAGCAGAAATACTGACAAGTCCATGAGTCATACAATACTAGAGTAAGCAGAAATATTGACAAGTCTATGAGTCATACAATACTAGAGTAAGCAGAAATACTGACAAGTCCATTAATCATGCAATATCAGAGTAAGCAGAAATACCGACAAGTCCATGAGTCATACAATATCAGAGTAAGCAGAAATACTGACAAGTCCATGAATCATGCAATATTAGCGTAAACAGAAATACTGATAAGTTCATGAGTCATACAATATCAGAGTTGGCAATGCAGATCAGCTATGTAATGCGGGCTCATGGTAAACCAAATGCAATGGGCTGGGGATGCAATGTAATATGCGGTGCGAAAGAAATGACTAAGTTATAGTGTGAAATCGGGAGGATAGTACATGGTATCGTAGGTTGTGGGGTCCATCACAAGGGACTTCTATCCAAACTAGTCCCATACCTAAATTTGGATAGCCAGACCCAATGTGGTAAACTCCTAATCTCAGGTTGGTTAGGGGGCCCAACCAAAATCCTGGCCATCGTGAAGGTACACAACAATTTGGTAGCACGCCACCAGCTCGAGTGGATAGTGAATGAATAAATGAATGAGCCAAATGCTAAGTACGTTACTCCTGCTCAGTAAGTCTACATATCAGTACCATATATCTCTGGAATAATCCCTAGGGTCCAATACACTATACACCACATTGCTGCCCTACACTAGATGCACAATGTGCAAGCGGAAGAGACCTCACTATCCGCCTGGCTAATAGTTAGCCAATATCTATCCGGCATGTCAATAGTAGACCCATTTACGAGCTGATCATACTCAGCCTAGCAATTGCCCCTACCCTCGGGCGGGTAAGGCCACACCCCCTTATAACCGACCACGACACAGTGGAAGACACAACCTCCTAGTATATAGCCCTCATGCGCTTATGTATATCCACTTGGTCTAGACTTTGGAGCATCCCTTGGCCTCGGGGGTTTATGAAATTTTACTCAGGGACATCTATCGCACCCATATGCTAGAATCAGACATTTCCGGTGTCTCATCTGGCCATCCACGATATGCCTGTGGAGGCCATGGCCCTGATGCCACTAGGGCGTACGATGGTCATATCATAAAATGTGAGGTGTATGAGTCATACTATTCATCATGCATCAAACTTGCGCACTCATGTGGGGCAACTCCGTCTCTGAGGAAGTCCCATTAACAATCAGCCCAATGACATATACTATGCTCAATCACTCCTTATAACAAGCATATAGATGATGTGTATGGGCATGTATCATGAAGTATACCAAGCATGATTATAATTACATACATCATAGTGGGCCGGTATAAGACGGCCCATGACCCGTATAGGTGAATGGGTGGTGTGCAATAATCACCTACACATGGTGGGCCTCACACACACAATGGGCCTCACGCATATAATGGTCATCACACATATGATGGGTCTCATACATCATAATTGGGTCACATACAATCATAATGAGCCTCATACAATCATAATGAGCCTCATACAATCACAACGAGCCTCGTACCATCACAATGGATCTCATACAATCACAATGGGCCTCATACAATCACAATGGGCCTCATGCAATCACACAATGGGCCTCATACAATCACAACAGGCCTCATATAATCACAATGGGCCTCATATAATCACAACAGGCCTTATACAATCACAATGGGCCTCATATGGTTACAATGGGCCTCATACAATCACATTGGGCCTCACATGGTCATAATGGGTCTCATATGGTTATAATGGGCCTCATACAATTACAATGGGCCCCATATAATCACAATGGGTCTCACATAGTCATAATGGGCATCATACAATCACAATGGGCCTCACATGGTCACAATGGGCCTAATACAATCACAGTGGCCCCATATAATGACAATGGGCCTCACATGGTCACAATGGGCCTCATATAATCACGATGGGCCTCACATGGTCACAATGGGCCTTACATGGTCACAATGAGCCTCGTATGGTCACAATGGGCCTCATACAATCACAATGGGCCTCATGTAATCACACAATGGGCCTCATACAATCACGATGGGCCTCATATAATCGCAATAAACCTTACAATGACCTTATACAATCATAATGTAATGCTAACACATACTCAGTGCGTATAATAACATAGCCGTAATCAATAATTAACCTATATATGGCGGAGTCATAGAAGGACAACAGGTATAATCCATAACATGAGGATCGGTCCTCAACAGTAGATATATCAAATTTAATACCACAGGTTCTTCTACCTATGGCCAGAGGTAGGGGTGTACACAAACCGGGCTAGCCCGGTTAGCTCGCTCGACCCGGCCCGAAAAAGCCCTACTAGGCCCGATCCGGAACTGAGTTCGGGTCAGGACGGGCCAATTTTCTAGGCCCGAAAGTGAGTTCAGGCCGAGTTCAGATACCTCCTAGTTCGGCCCGACTCGGTCCGAAATTTGACTCGCCCCGACCCAACCCGGCCCGGCCCGGCCCATATTAACCTAACCCTACCCGTCCCTTTTCCCTTTCACTTTCTGAGATCACCCCACCCCACAGCCACGGTCCCCACCAAACCCTTCTCCTCTCTCCCTGCCCGACTGCCCGACCCCACCAAATCTCTCTAATCTCTCTCTCTCGTCTCTAATCTCTCTCTCTCTCTCGTCCGACCAGCGGGTGGACGCTGTCCGACCACAGTCCGGCGCCCCCCTCGACACCCTCACTCTCTAATCTCTCTCTCTCTCTCTCGTCTGACCAGGCGACCACAGTCCAGCGCCCTACTCGACGCTCTCACGGTCTCACCTCTCTAATCTCACTCTCTCTCTCGTCCGACCAGCGGGCAGAAGCTGTCCGACCAAGGTATGATCTCTCTCTCTCTCTCTCTCTCTTAAATGGATACAAATTTCCCTTTTTTTTGAATGAGTTTTGTGCAATGTTTCAATTTAAATTAATTATGTGTCGAATATACAATGTCTCAGTGCCTGTGTATCATCCATCACACTATACTGGAGTATGAAACTTTCATCTTCTTGGATTTATTTAATACTCTAGCTGCATAGCACTTGATAATCAGGCATTTTAATATGTAGATATGAGTTATATTAACTTGAATTAAACCGAATAAACTGTCGATATCACTGTACCCGAGTTACATTCCAAAAATAAGGTTGGTTTCATGATCCTATTTTCTGATTTGTGGCCACTTATTTGTGGAAAGAAACCAGTAGATGTTTGTCATTTTAAACTGTCCAATAAATGTTAAAAAAATCTGATAGTAAGTTAATCAAATAAGAGTTATTTATTGGTTTATGATACATCTGAAACTGAATAAATAAATTGGACAGTTAATTTGAACTATTTGTATGCCATGTAATGTAATTTCTAGGTAACTTATAAGTGATGAATATCATTGATCACACGCTGCAATAAAAACAACTGTTGATTCCAATGTTTAAAAAAAAAGAGAAAAAAAGATAAAGAAAAATGAAAGAGAAGACAACAAAGGAAAGGGAAAAGGAGCCTTCAAAAATCAGTAGCAGTAGCAGATCTACTGGCTGCTACTGGTTTGCATTTCAAGCATTTCAAATCCATGGTCTCTGTCTCTTCATCATCTCCACTTCTTGTATTTGCAAGAATCTCAGCTCTCATAGTAGTAATCCTAGTCCTCATTTGGGCCCTTGCTTTC
The DNA here is from genome assembly GCA_021015155.1 of Magnolia officinalis. Classification (NCBI taxonomy): domain Eukaryota; kingdom Viridiplantae; phylum Streptophyta; class Magnoliopsida; order Magnoliales; family Magnoliaceae; genus Magnolia; species Magnolia officinalis. Next base: position 50,220,977 of record JAJHSJ010000001.1, read on the forward strand.
CAAACAAGCTTCCTGCCTCATAGTTACTGGTTTTGATTTGAACTACCAAAGCTCATGTTTGCATTTGATGAGAAGGGAGGAAATACATTTCCACTTCTGGGTTTTCTAGAGAATGTGTGGTTTTGATGTGAATGGATGGAGTGCATCTCTGTATATGGTGAAAGGAGGAAAACCCATGTTCTTTTTTTGGTTGTTTTAGTTTGGTTGGAAGAAAAAAAGGGTGAATTTTTATGTGATTGGGGTGATGGGACGCGGATTACCTGCGAAAGCCCTTCCCATGAATTTGCTGTAAAGTTCGAAACTAGCCCAAACTCAGATTCGAAACTGGCCCAAACTCGAAGGTTCGAAACTAGCCCGGACTCGGCCCGAACTCGCACCGGGCCCGGTTCAAGCTAGAGATGTTGGCCCGGTGACCAGGCCCGGTCGGGTTCGGGCCTTGTGTGGCTGTTGAACGGGCCTGGACGGGCTGAGGCCAGTTCGACTCGGCCCGACCCATGTACACCCCTAGCCAGAGGTGATGATGCATCCTCTTCATAACAAGGATGGGTCTAGATAGCCTACTCATGGGCCTAAGAGTGGGCTTCCAGGTTTGGGTACTTCTACTAGCATCAATGGGGACCCAAAGAATTGGGATAGCCAATAAAGCGACATGGATCATAGTAATAATAGTGGGGGTCCATCAATTTGAGTTAGCCCACTAAGGGGGAAATGAGAATGAGCCTAATACAATCACAAGGGGCCTCATACCATCTCAATGGCTTGTATCATGATGTTATACTAGCACGTACTCATAGTCGGCATCGATAATCGGCCTATACACAAGGCGGGGTCCATATATGGGTAGCAGACCCATAACATGAAGGTCAGTCCTCAACTGTGGATATAACAAATTTGATAGCATAGATCCCTCCATCTACGGTGATGATGAACTCTACTCATATCAAGGTTAGGCCTAGGTGGCCTACCTTTAATCCTAAGGATCCGAAACGGGCTTCCTTCACCATACTATCATATGGTCCGCTAGATGCCCTAGGAGGCCCAAATAAGTCCTAGATGGACTCCAAGGTTAAAAAGAAATAATCCTACAAGCAACTAATGGGGGCCCAATATTATGGGTTAGCCCAATATAAATAGATTGGTCATGCAAACATTAATGGGGCCAATGATTAGGGTCAACCTACTTAGAGAAGGATGAGAATGGGCCTAATAAAGGCCTAAGGGAAGGTCACAATGTGGACATTTAACCATCATTGCCCCATCAATGTGAACATTTAGCCAACATTGCTCCCAAGGAGTGGCCCACATAGAGCCTAACATATAGTGGGCTCATGGCCTCACACAAGGGCCTAATGAAACAGTCCATAGCCCTCAAATGGTTGTGAATAAAATGAACTTCTCTCATGTTATCTTATACATCATAATGGCCTCACTACATGAGCCTCTCATATATCACAGTGGGCCTCTCAAACATTACAATGGGCTGCACATATGAGCCACACAAACATCATATTGGGCCACACATATGGGCCACACAAACAACATATTGGGCCGCACATATGGGCCACACAAAATCATATTAGGCCGCACATATGGGCCACACAAACAACATATTGGGCCTCACAAATGGGCAGCATATACATCACAATGAGCCTTATGGGGCGGGAAAATAGATGGGCCACATGTACAACATATACCTCAAGGTAGGCCTGCAAGACGGGCCTTAAATACATCACATTGGGCCTCATCCATGGGTCATAAATACATCACATTGGGGTGGGCCCTGCACATTCCAAATGGGCCCCACCAGATGGACAGCTCGGATCAAATATGTACACCACGTGGATGGACGGTGTGAATGTACAACACATCACAAGGTGGGCCTCACCCGTCCAGCAAACAGATGGCGTGAAGATACAACACTTAAATCACGATGGCCCCACGGATGCACTGTGTGGATCTACAACATATGCATCATGGCAGGCCCATTTTGATAAAACAGATACATCATGTGGGGTCCATGGACGGACGAAATGAATAAAACACATATATCACAACGGGCCCTACCGTCCGAGGGCGTTGGACGGTGTGGAGAAACACATGCATTGCAGGGGGTCCTACGTCCAGCTGAACGGTGGAGGTCCCACATGTGCAGGGTGGGTCCCACTGTCCAACAATAGATGGATGGTCAGGATATAAGGCACATACATCCCTGGGTCCCACGTGGACAGCAGGGATGAAACACATACATTAAAGGTGGTCCCCACCATCTAGACCACTGGACGGTGCAAATATAGAATACGTAAATCAAAGGTGGGCCCCACCCTCACACGTGCAACACTTGTTGGGTGGGTTCCATGTCCTGAAAAACAGACGGACAGTTGGGGTATAACCCATACCTCAAGATCAGACCCAGAACTTACTGGCGTCAAATACGACAACTTTGTAGCTGCGTGGGAGCCACCGTCCCTTGCTGGACGATGTGGGTACACCACATACATCAAAGGTGGGTCCATGTGTAGCCCACCAAGGTTTGGATCAAACTGATATTGGTGTTTTCCTTCATCTTGGCTGGCCCAAAAATGGGAGCAAGGCGGGCCCCATACGCTAGACGTTTAGAAAATTTGGATAGTCCAGATTGTTGGACACATCAGATGGGCCACACACATCATCACCATGAAAGAAAAGGAAAGAGAGAAAGAGAAGCACCCACCTAAGATCTTGATCTCCTTCTTCCACCAGTATGTTCTAGAGCTCTAAGGGATAAGATTCAACGGCTAAGATGGGGTTCGGAGGGTTGGATTGGTGGGGAGAAAGGGTGGAAGATGGCCGAATTTTGGGGGTTTGCTTAGATGTTCCAAGCTTTAGCAATGGAGATGGAAGAAAGGAGGGAGAGAGAGAGGTAATGATGATAGCTAGCCTCTCTCTCTCTCTCTCTCCTCCCTAGCAATCATTTCATGTAAGAGAAGCATAGGGTCTATGGCTAGGGTAGGGTGATGTCACCCCTAGGGTGACATCATCCTAATAATGGTTTCTAGGAAAATGTGAAATCTGGTATAGGTGGGTCCCACAGTCATGCCATCAATGGCCGGAATAATGTGCGGGCCATAACTTACAATTTGAACGTTGGATTGGAGCATGAGATACGGTGTCGAAACAGCGGAGACGGCGCGGTCGCAATGACACAGGTCTCGGGTTGAGTCGGCTCAAAATTGCAGGATGTGACTTAAGGTCGCGCGCAAATGCTATCTACATGTCGCGGGTCGCCGAAATTCGACCGGGAGGACCGTGGGATCCTAAGGAACGGAATGGTCACTAGGACACAGGCATGAAAGAATAAACCTCAAATAAGAGATTAACTAGCAAGGAAGTACCCAAATCTTGAAGGAAATCGAAAAATAATCACTTACAAGCAAGTTTGGAAGTTGAGTTCGTCGAGAGGAGCACCGGCTAGTCGAAAAGAATGTGAAAATGAAATGAAAAAAGGTGATTTTTTCCCTTTATGGGTGAAATCATGCGGTCCTCGACCGGTCGAGCACGTGCTCGACCCGTCGAGGGTCGATTGGTCGAGCATTTACTCGACTCGTTGAGCAACACAAAAATTTGAATTTTTTGACATTTTATTATTTTATTTTATCATATTATGCATTAAATATACACATCAAACAAATAAATGTATAAATACAATGATTAATTAAAATTACACAAACTAATATCATGCTTTAAATTGAAAAATCTATTCCTGTCAAGCGGTTTGGTCAATATGTCTGCAAGTTGCTTCTCAGTTTAAATATTTTCTGGCGCAATACTTTTGTCTTCAACTAATTCTCGAATATAATGATATCGAATATGGATATTTTTAGTACGAGAATGTTGGATTGTATTTTTAGAAATATTAATTGCGCTCGAATTATCGCAGTATAAAGTCATTGTATCTTGCACAATATCATAATCAACTAACATTCTTTTCATCCAAATAAACTAAGTGCAGGCATTACCAGCTGCAATATATTCAGCTTCAGCTGTTTACAGAGATATAAAGTTTTGTTTCTTACTGGGCTAGGATACTAAACAATTTCCTACGTAGAAACATACACTACTGGTAGATTTCCTGCCCAGTCTGCATCATTATATCCGGTAATTTGTACGGATGTATCATGTGGACACCAAAGTCCTAAGTTAGCAGAACTTGCGACATATCTAAGTATCTGTTTAACATCAATTAGATGTGATTCTTAAGGATTAGATTGATATCTAGCACATATTCCAACACTAAAAGCAATATTAGGTCTACTAGCAGTTAAGTATAAGAGACTACCAATCATGCTTCTATATATGCAGGATCTATACTTTTACCTGATTCATCCTTTGAGAGTTTAAGAGTTGTACTCATTGGAGTTTCAAAATTCTTTCCATTCTCAAACTCAAACACTTTTACAAGGTTCAAGGTATACTTGGTTTGTGAGATGAATATACCATCTTCATGTTATTTAACTTGTAATCCAAGAAAATAGTTTACTTCACCAACCATGCTCATTTCAAACTTGGATTTCATCAGATCTACAAACTCGATAGATAAGTTAGAGCATGTAGATCCATAAATTATATCGTCAACATAGATTTGACCTATCAGTATATGATCGTTATATTTCTTGACGAATAAAGTTTTATCAATGCTACCCATAACGAAGTAATGATTAAGTAAAAATTTGGTCAATTTTTCGTACCATACCCTGGGAGCTTGTTTCAAATTATAAAGTGCCTTTTTAAGACGGTATACATGATTTGGAGATTTAGGGTCCTCAAAACCCTTAGGTTGTTCAACATATACTTCCTCATGTAAGTCACCGTTTAGAAATGCACTTTTGACATCATTTGATATATTTTGAATTTCTTATGGCATGCAATTGAAATGAATAATCTTATGAATTCAAGGTGCGCAATTGGTGCAAAGGTTTCATCGTAATCAATACCTTCTATTTGCATGTACCCTTGTACAACCAGTCGGGCCTTATTTATGATAATATTACCTAATTCATCAGTTTTATTCTTAAAAGTCCATTCGGTTCCAATTATATGTTTATCAGAAGGTCTCGGAACCAAATACCATACATCATTTTTGACAAATTGATTTAATTCTTCTTGTATGACAATTATATAACTTTCATCGGTAAGTGCTTCATTTACATTGGCCGGTTAAATTTGGGAAGTGAAGTAGACATAATTATAGATATTTTCTAATTGTCTTCTTGTCTGAACACCAGTACTACGGTTACTAAGTATTTAATCAGTCGGATGGACTTTGACTGATCTTATTTCAGTATCATCTGATTTGGATGAAGAGTCAGGTATATCAATTATATTGACTTCATCATCATCTCGACTTGGAGTGGGTGTGATTTGATGATCATCAATTACTACATTTATTGATTCCTATATCACCCCAGTTCTTTTATTAAGAACCCTATAAGCACGGCTATTTAGTGCATAGCTTAAGAATATTCCTTTATCACTCTTTGCTTTAAACTTTCCCAGGTTTTCTCAGTCATGTAAAATAAAACATTTACTTCCAAAAGTCTGAAAATATTTGACCGTAGGCTCTTTATTAAACCATAGTTCATAAGCTGTTTTATTTTTTACTTTTCTAATATAAACATGATTTATTATATAATATGCAGTATTAACAGGTTCGGCCCATAAAATTTTTGGTAGTTTTATGCTATTTAACATTACACTAGCCATTTCTTGTAAAACTCTGTTTTTTCTTTCAACAATTCGATTTTGTTGAGGTGTTTTGGGAGCAGAGAACTCAAGTGATATACCATGATCATTACAGTACTTCTCAAAATTGCTATTTTTGAATTCAGTGCCATGATCACTTCTAATTTTGATCACATATATCTCTTTTTCAGTCTGAATATGCTTTAAATTTTTATGACTTCATCGAGGGTATATGATTTTTCTCTTACAAAGGCTACCCATGTATATCTGGTGAAATCATCAACAATGACCAGGAAATACTTCTTTTCACCTCTACTTTACGTTCTAGTTGGTCTTACTAGATCCATGTGGAGTAGTTCTAGAGGTTTGGCTGTGGCTAAGGAGTTCACTTTCTTGTGAATACTCCTGATTTGTTTGCCAATTTGACATGTGCCACATACTTTTTCTATCTTTTTCAGCTTCGGTAAGCCACGTAAGTGATCTCTTTTGCTCAACTTATAAAGATCTCTATAGTTCACATATCCAAGACGTTTATGCCAAAGTTCAGTCTCGTTTGTTTGGACCATGTAACACGAATGGTTTGATGAGCAAGAGTTATCAATAATATAACAATTCTCAGATGTCCTGTGACCATTTAATATTACATTACCCTTTTTATCTATTATCTCACATCCATGATCAGAAAATTTCGCACTATGTTTATGATCACATATATGAGATATGCTTAAGGGCCTAATTGGATTGACATATACTAGTGTATTGTATTGTATCCATGTACTATTCATGTATACATTCGAGAGAAATCATTATACATCCAAATCAACAGATGATAAATCAATGTTTGGATCAGAGAGCTTGTTTGGGTAGGTATATAAATGTGTCCAATGATCAATGTTTGGATACGACGTTTTAGGGCTATGTAGTGTATATACGTATTATATTGAGGCCGAATAGAGCTGTCTATTCCCATTACCCAACTTCTTAGGCTTGATTGTCAGTGTTATGTGGGCCCCTCAATGATGTCTGTAAACCATCCAGGCCGTCCATCAATTTTACAGTTGTTAGATCGTGTGTGAATTAGGGCCATGTAGCCAATCGATGCCGTCTGAGAAGAGTATTGGGACACATATAGGATCTATCATCAGCAACGTTTTCAAGTTTGGGAAGGTGAACCGTGCTTCTACTAATTGTGGGACCCATCATGATCTGGCCCACCTCTTTCACAAATAGAGGTGTATACGAAGACCATATACACCCCACCAACAAGGGGCTACTTGCAATCGAAGAGTCAGGTGCCACTTCTCTCCTGAATTGACTCATACTTTCAGGGGAGATGCATATCCTAGTATAAATGGAAAGATGGATATCAGTACCTGAACGATCAGCATTCAGGCCTCCGATCTGGTAAATAAAATCCCACTTTGCCCCAATCCAACTCTCTGAGAAGAGTATTGACTGCAGTAGGAATCTCAAACCTTTGAAAGAGAACCAGAGGAGTGGATTGGCCACATGCAATAGAAGGTAGATGATCGGGAGCGATGAGGGAGCAGAAAGCTTTCGTCGTCCATAGATACAACCCCCTGTAAAAGAAAGAAGATTTCTCATGCTAATACTGCCTCATGAATATACTGCATTGCACGATGCATTGGCGTCTGACTTTATAGTACCGCCATTTGAAAATTTTGATTCCTTGAGGTATTCGCGTGCTTCGTACTCCACGGACTTCAACTCCAATTCAAATATTGTATATTGTATATTTCCACATTTAATACAATACAATTCAATCCTGACCGTCAATCCAAACAGGCCCTAAGAGGTTTTGTTTTAAACCTTCAATATATAACACATTTTCAAAGAGAGGTAGATTAGGAAGTTGTACAGTACCTTGGCCTATTATTTTGCAGTTGCTTCCATCACTGAAGGTAACCGAGCCGCCATTAATTTCTTTGATATTCATGAATATCGCTTTGTCACTTGTCATATGTCTTGAACATCCACTATCTAGGTACCATCTTGAGTGGCTAATGGCTTTGAAAGCTGTGTGGACAACAAGAAACTTAACCTTTGGAACCCATTTCATAACGGTTTTAGGTTTAGGAGTGACTCTTGATTTTTGCTGCATTTGGGAGTTAGGATTTCTCATTTTTATATAAACTCCATATTCATTTGAGTTGGATTTAGAAAGCTCTTTAAGTAGGTCCACTATTTTTTCAGTTAAGGGAGATTTATTATTCCTTTGATTTTTATAGGTGATGGCATTATTGTTTTTGGAAACTTGAAAGGGTTTTGAGTTTTTATAATTAAAATCTCTTAAAGTCTTTCCTTTAGAGTTCGAGGATTCTCCTCTTGCAAAGATAGGAGCAGAATCCTTAGATTTCGAGGTATTACTTTTAATATAACCCAGACCAGTCTTGTCACCACATTTTTTAGATGAGGTTAAGAATTTTTTTAGTTTTTGTCACCATGGGTATATTTCCAAGTGTCCTTAAAACTTAAAAGGGAAGAAACTTCAAGTTTTAGTTTCTATTATCAAATTGTATTTTCAAGTTCTTCTTTTAATTTAGCATGTTTCTCATTTCTCATTTTTTATTTAACAACAACTTTACAAATTTATATGTATAGGGCATTGTAGGCATATTAAATGTCGTTTTCATTTTTATTTTTAGGATCACTCCTGAGATTTTCATAATCAGATAAATTACAACTATCTGAGGAAGTGACTCTGGCTATAGTCATAAGGGTTTCACATCATTTGCATTTTTATTTTCTTGTTCTGATTCATTAGACTCAGAAGTGCTTTTAGAGTCAGATGATTCATCCCAAGTAGCTATCATGCCCTTTCTTTTTTACCTATCTTTTTTAGGACATTTATTAGTCAAATGCCCATATTCATGATAGTTGAAACATTGACTGTCATTTATTTTAGATTTCTAAGAATTATATTTTTCTTTTCTTTTATCAGTTAATTTTTAAAAATATGATCTTTTCTTGTTTTTGAAAATTCTATAAAATTTCTTAGCTAACATTGCCATATCATCTTTATTCTCTTCAAAATCAGAATTAGAACAATTTTCTTTTGAAATAAATTTAGAAGATTTAAGAACAATAGACTTAGCTTTAAGAGCTTTAAAGTTCAAATCATATGTTTGTAGAGAGCCAACTAACTCTTCAACTTTCATAAGAATAGTATCTCTCAATTCTGAATGACAGTAACTTTAGAATTGAATCTCTCAGGAAGAGATCGCAGTATCTTTGCGCAAACCTTGCTTTCTGGGATTTCATCTCCTAGACCCCATATGGAATTTACTATGTCATGTATAGAAGTCCATGAAAGTTTCACTTTCTTCCATACGGATTTCCTCAAATTTGGTAGTAAGAATTTGAACTTTTGATTTCTTGACTATAGAAGTTCCTTCATGTGTCATTTTGAGAATATCCTATGTTTGCTTAGATATATTGCATGAAATAATTCTTTTGAATTCATCAGGCGATTGAGCACAAGTTATGATATTTAAGTCTTTAACATTAACACTGCTTTCACTTTTCTGAACTGCAATCCATAAATAGAATGTAGTTTCTCTCATAGATTTAGTTCGATCACTGCCTAATACTTCAGTCATAGGAGGTTTTCATTTAGTCACAGTGGCTTGCCATAAACTTTCATCTAAGGATTTTAGAAAAATCATAATTCTAGCCTTCTAGTATGAATAGTTAGAGTCATTAAAAGGAGGTGGCTTGGTAATAGATAAACTATCGAAATTTGACATAATAAAGCTCTAGATCTTTAACTCAAGGAAATTATGAAAAGACGAGCTATAGATGTCCTAGAGGGGGGGGGGGGGGGGGGGAATAGGACAATGCCAAATATTTTAATATAATGCGGAATAATAAATCAATGTAATACAATTTTGTAAAGTATTGAATTCTTGATATCAATAGTTTATAGGACAACCTTACACCTAAAAGATTTAGGTAGATCAACTTTATGTCACGACGTCTTTGAAAACAAAATATCAAACTAATTGTAAAGAATAAGAAAAGCACAATAGTACAAATAATCAAATCCAATCACCACAATGCACAAAAGAGTTATAGTGGTTCGGTGCCTCAATGCAACCTACTCCACTCCCAAAAGTACTACTATCGCAATTTTGGCTTTCACTATTTCAAGGTTTTCCAGGATCACCTTAACAACCTTATACAGTTATTGTGATTTTGATGGGCTATCACAATCAAACCCACTTTGTGATTTTACAGGGTCACCACAAACAAACCCGCTGAGATTTTCGGGCTATCTCAGAAAAACCCAAACTGAAATAAAATAAAAGACAATACTAATCTTCGATTTGACGAGTCGAAGTCGTAGTTGTAGCTTGAATACAGCGATCTTCTTCTTAAGATATTGATGACGTCGTTGTATGAGTTTAATCCAAAAAGATACAAAGGGATCTAATAGATTTTTAATGAAATAAATGAAACCTTATTGCTGCGGATTCGATTCTCCCTATTTTCAAAGCAGAGTATGGATTACTCAATAAAAAATAGTTTAATCTAACTTTGAGAAGGAGAATAGAATAAGTTAATAATAAAATATGAATTACAACACAAATAGCTTAAGGAGGCTTGAAGGATCTTTTTTTACAACAAAATATAAGACTGTGAATTTTTGTGGTTTAAAGAGTAAGAGAAAGGCTCTATTTAGACCTAAGGATTTGTATAGTTCGGCAGGCCTAAGATACAGTTCAGCTGGCCGAACCAGACTTTGGGCTGACATAACTTGAGTGTATTTAATATTAAATATGATTCAAAATATGCATGAGTGAAATACACCTAACCTATGATCAAACTAGGTTTATACCACCTGTAGGTTAACTCATACGAAGTGTTCTGAACCTCGAATCATGAAAGTCTTGCTTTAAGATGTTGAGCCTTCTTTCCAAATGCTTGATCGAGTTGATAGCCTGTCTTCAGTCGAGCTTGTGATCGTAACCGGATTGCGAAATTTGACAAACTAAGATGTGCTTTAAGTATAAGCACTTACAATCTCCCCCTTTATCAATTTCGTAACAAAACTCACTTAAACAACAATACAACTCAACATAACATATTACAACATGTAAAACAAAACAAATCTTTTGAGTTGACACTATTTATCTTGTTACTCCCCTTGAGATCATGCATTTGTATCACTCCCCTTGAGCACTTAGTCATATCTGTAAAAATATAGTTCATAGAGTGCATGCAAATATGTGTGTGCATAAACTTGAGAGAAATGATGATATTGATCTCATATCCATATCACAAAAGTCTAACATATTTCTCCTTACTTTTGTCAAAAGTTGACAAAGGAAGAAGCAATCAATGAAGTACAATGGATATAAGGAACAAATAACATAAGGATTTAGTAGTATAAAATACACATAACATAGTGTCATATCCTGATGTATGTTAGCAAGAGTAAAAATATAGCAAATTATTACAGACCAAGAGTATTTAATTAGTCAGAACTAGAGGAGGATGGTACCGTCATGTCAGGGTCATTAATCCTCAGACTCCTGTTGAAATGATGAAAGTACTTTTTCATGTACTTTATCTGTTGTTTATGAGAAACATGTAAGTCATCCACCTTCTTCTCTAAATTATCCAACCTCTCTGAGAACTGAGAGGGCTGGAAGTCAGGTCATTGGTATCATCAGCAAAGATATCATCCATATTGACATCTTCTTCAGGAACTCCTTCTTGATCTCCTCGCTACTCAGGCCTTAGTTCAAGTAGCATCATGTTGAGATTAACATTACCAAATGGGAGCACAGACTTCGTGCTTCAGTTGCAGGGATTTAAACATTATAGCGCAATGCAATGCAAGTCATGGAGATTGTAAAAGGAATAGAGCTATGATGAGGATGAAGACAGTATTCAATGATCTAATAAGTGATCAAAGACGGAAGACATACAAATACTAGAAACGACTGAATGAAGAATACGCATCATATAGGGAGTAAGGTCTGTCTTATTCCCACGATGAGGATAAACATTCGAAGTGAAAATACGATGCAAGACACAGTATTTTGGAAGAAGATTGTAGGTGGAGAGTGAGTTATGGTAACGCCAGGTTGGATTAAAACAGCATAACTCTCTAGTGAGTGTCTCTCTTTCCGTTTAGTACATATCTTCAAAGATTGGTGGAATAAAGATTCCCTCTTCTGCCATATCAATATCTAAGATAGATGATATGATGGAGGGGTTAATAGTAACTGTGTCTTCCACAAACTGAATGGAAAATGTTAAGATGTATACAACCCTCTTGCGATAGACCGATAGGTCGCACCACCCCACACAAAAATCTTATCCCATCCTACCGTGGATAGAATTTCTACTAGACCGAATCGGGCAATATGATTTGTATTAATAGTGCACTCAATGACAATATTATGGGTATAAAAATCTTGCACATTTTCTGGATAATTTTCTGGCAAACAGATAGAGCGCACAACTTGATTAGCGGATTGAGAGGAAGAACCGATTAGAGGGCCTCATATAGTACGCTTAGAGTGAGATGCCATGATACAAAATGACTAGATTTTGTAAAAGAAATATCAACAAATGAAAAGAAAAGATCTAGATCAGATTTCTATTAAAAACCCAACAAAATAAGATTATAGATTCAAGAAAGATGATGAAATCTATAATAATATATAACAAGGAACTTAAATTTAGAAGAGAACTCAAAAATATTCACTTACAAGGACAATAGAGTGATGGGTTGGCCGAAGGAATCCACCGGCTGACCAAAGAAGATGAGAATGAAATGAGGGTTTTGAAAAAAAATGCCTAATAAAACCCATTTGCACATGGTTCGGCTAGCCCGACCACGTCCTCAGTTGGCTGAACCAGGCGGTCAGCTCAGGGTTGGTCGAAAAAAAAAATATTTAAAAAAATGACATGATTAAGCATTATTTTATTAAAGCAAAAATGTAAAACAACAAATTGTAATATAGAATAATTAAGAAATATTGCATAAACCAATATCATTTTTCAAATTAAAAAATCTGACACTATCAAGAGGTTTTGTTAGAATATCTGCAAGCTGTTTTTTGGTATTAATATATTCAAGCATAACAAACTTGTTTTCAACCAATTCTCTAATATAGTGATATCGAATATCAATGTGCTTTGTGCGAGAATATTGAATAGGATTTTTGGATATATTTATTGCACTAATATTATCACAGTATAAATGCATTGTTTCTTGATCAATACCATAGTTTGCTAACATCTTTTTCATCCACATTAATTGCGTGCATGCATTTCCAGCCTCAATATATTTAGCTTCAGCAGTGGATAATGATACTGAGTTTTGCTTCTTGATCATTCAAGAGACAAGACAATTTTTGATGTAAAAACATCCACCACTTGTGGATTTTTTATCATCTACATTACCTGCCCAATCAACATTAGTATGACCAGTAATTTGTAAAGATGTATCATGAGGATACCATAAACCCAAATTAATACTACTAGCAACATATCTAATTATTCGTTTTACTATAGCCAGATGAGATTCTTTAGGGTTAGATTGATATCTGGCAAATACGCCTAAGCTGAAAAAGATATCATGCCTGTTAGCTGTTAAATATAAGAGACTACCAATCATACTACGGTAAAGATGAGGATCAATGCTTTTACCTGTGTCATCTTTAGATAACTTGAGTGTTGTAGCCATGAGAGTAGCAAAGTTTTTACCATTCTCAAACCCAAATTTCTTAACTAAGTTTATCGCATACTTGGTTTGAGATATGAAAATTCCATCTTCAAGTCGTTTCACTTGAAGTCCAAAAAAATAGTTCAGTTCTCCCACCATGCTCATCTCAAATTCTGATTTCATAGACTCTACAAACTTAGAAGAAATGTTGGCATTTGTTGATCCATAGATAATATCATCTACATATATTTGAACAATCAACAGCTCTTCATTAATTCTTTTGATGAATAGGGTTTTATCAACACTAACCATTTTAAAATTTTGACTGACAAGAAATTTTGTTAATTTTTCATACCAGCCTCTAGGTGCTTATTTCAATCCATACAAGGCCTTTTTAAGATGGTATACATTGTTAGGAAGTTTAGGATCTTCGAAACCTTTAGGTTCTTCTACATAAACTTCTTCATTTAAATCACCATTTAAGAAAGCACTTTTAACATCCATTTGATAAATTTTAAAGTTTTTATGACATGCGATGGAGATAAATAGTCTGATGGATTCGAGACGAGTGACTGGAGCAAAGGTTTCTTCATACTCGACTCCTTCAATTTGGGTGTACTCTTGTACAACTAATCTTGCTTTGTTTCTTAAGATATTCCCAAATTCATCAGATTTGTTTTTAAATATCCATTTAGTTCCAATCACATGTTTGTGTAATGTCCGGAAAAATCCGTACAAAGACCCGAGTATCACCTCAGGCAGAAATCACTAAGGACCAAATCCTTTAGAAATTAGACGAAGATTAATTAAGTGCTTAACTAAATCACCTATCGAATTAGATTGGACAACTTTCAATACGAACTGCAAGACCCAAAATCAGTAGGATCACTGACGCTACGTTACCCTGAAAGCTAGGATCAATCTCTAAACCCAGTTGCTCTCGGGAGCGCATTGAAACTCCGTATCGGACCTGGACCGCGCGTCGAAAATCCGATAACTACGAAACCATACCGTTATGACCACCTCATTGGACTTGACAACCACCTCAAAAATCAAGTCCAGATAATATCCTGAAACGCACAACTTCAGTCCAGAGCGAAGTGTGTGAGAAACGTGAATATCTTTAGAAAATGAACTCAGACTTAAGTGAATTGAGTCATTCGTTTGCAGGCCCAATCTAAGGATTCAGACCGTCAGAATCTGACCCAACTATACCCTCGGATCAGGAAAAATTTTCAACACACGTCAGTATACTTGTGGCCCTGATCGAGTACCGGTGACCGTTGAACTGAAACTGGTCTCTCGCGGTCGATCTGTAAATCCGATCGGACCAAAAACTTAGCTTGACCTAGATCCAATGTCAGGGGACTTACTCCCGACCATATGCAAAAAAGGGGCCCCCAGATGCGCTCCGTTGGACCGAAACAGATGAGTTTTGGCTATAACCTAAGTATACCATGACCCTGGGGCCATTCCCATCAATTCTGGGCCTATATAAGGACCTAAAACCCTCTCTCCCATTCCATACGAGTTTCAAACCCTAGGGGAGAGAAGAGAAGAAGAAAGTGAGGAGAAAAGAGAGAGAGAGTGTGTGAGAGTTTGTTCCTGGGATTCGATCCCACCCCTCCACGTGCTTAATCATCGCTACTGTATCACTATACCGGCGATTCTGATTCTATTTTCTGGTAAGAAATCCTAACCCTAATCTTTTTTAGGGATTCAAATAGACTAAATAGTAAAATAGCTAGCCTATTTCATGCTATAGGTTGCCGTTGTGCCATAGACGAGGACTTAGTGTTTAAACTGAGTTCGTTACGGGTCTACCGGTGAAAGGTACGGACTATAAATGTTTACGTTATGGTTTTCAAGGCTTTCAATATCAGTTAATGATTTATGACTGACTTGATTGCTATCACATGCTTAGATACGATGTTTTCCACGCTTTACACATATATATGAACTATGTTGAATATAATGTATTCCATGTGTTTGTTGATATGATTGAATGAGTATGAAATTTGGATTCGTGCTTGCCATGATTATTCATCATGAATATATGGTTGTCATACGTGTGATAACTCCTTGGTGAATGGATTTGCCCTAACACCTGTTATAACCAACATACGTCACGTATGTTGAAGTGTGTAGTCCAAGTGCATGTAAAAATGTCTGAATGAATATAGAATTTGGATCATTGCTTGCCATGATTATTAACTATGAATATATGCTTGTTGTGTATGTGGCAACTCCTTTGTAAAAAGGGCTTGCCAGGATATATGTTATAACTAGTCTAATACATATATGTTGAAATGTGTAGTCTAAGTGTTTGATAAAATGCCTAAATGAGGAAATGCTTGTTGGAATGTATTTAATGAGGGTGTTGAGATAGGATTCTCAATCCCCTTCTCTATAATTACAGTTCCCTTCATGTAACCTATCTTACTACTATGTGTTGTACGGATAAAATGCCTATGTAAGATAACATGTGTATTATGTGTTTGTTGAAATGCTCAAAGATTTATATTTAGATTTGGTTGTCATAGGCTGTCATTGATTATCACTTGTGAATGCTATCGTTTAAAGTGTGATTGGGGCTACGATTAGTCCAGGCAATCGACAATGATTCTCAAGTAGTAGCTGAGGTCATTTCGCCACACAAGACACGTTCGATGAATCCGAGGCGTACGATGATTGTCAATAGTGGTACCATGTCGATTAATTTGGCATACACTCGTACCAGTCAAACTTGTCTAATAAACTGATTGGCCTATTGTGTGTTTACCTTGTATGGACGCTACTGCTTGAATCTAAGGTACCACTTACCATTGTAAAGCCCGTTAAACCTTGGTACCATGATCTGCTAAGACTCATGAGCCGGGCATGGTGGTATAGGACACCGTGGTGAGCTGTCGGCCTACGCTGGGGTGACGAGCCTCCCTGTAGTGACCAGTGAGCAACCCAAGCTCGTGAGCCGAATACGGTGGTATGGAACACTGTATTCGAGCTGTCGGCCTACACTGGCACAACCTGGCTGTGGTCCCTAGTCGGGTCGGTGACGAGCCTTCGAAAATAGACTGCCAGTTGGTAGAGTGTTGGTGGAGTGACCTCGAGTATGAAATAGGCCTACTCCGGTGTAACCTGGCTGTAGTCCCCAGTCGGGTTGGTGACGAGCCTTCGAAAATAGATTGCCAGTTGGTAGGGCATTGGTGGGGTGACTTTGAGTGTGAATTAAGCGTACGTTGACAGTGACGAGCCTCTCGTAGCAACCTATGGTGTAAACTCGCGAACTTGCCTATCGTATGTGATGAACTAGGATTGACGACCGTATATGGATCATTGTTTGGGTCAATGATATAAAGGGGGGTACCTTAGCTTCCCAAACCTGCTGTATGAATGAGTTAAATTAAGAACTTGGCTAATCACGCTCATGCACCGCATTATATGTGCCTTTGGCGTTGGTGTTGAGTACAGAGGAAGGGGTGCATGCCGCGACCGTAAGAGGAAGATCACAGAGAGAGTGCAGGCGAGGGCATACATCATTAGTACATATAATATTTGCATTAACTAGAGTACTTAGGGATGTTTGATTGTATTACTTTATCATTACTGCTTGATTGAATTAATAACATGTTAACCTTTGCCTTATAGCTCCACTGAGTTGATCACTCACTCCCACGTTCTGGGACGGTGTTTTAAAAACACTAACCAGACCCTGTTATAGTTGCAGATGATGGCGATGCTTACGAAGCGGAGCTGGACTTTTATGATGACGAGGAGGAATTCTGCTACATGCAGTTATCAGGCGGGTCTATGTAGACCGTGTTCTGATCGACGGGGCTTACAGGGATGCTGACAAGATATCATTACACTCGTTATGATTGTATTTTGGAGCACATATGTATATTCATTTTGTACGTTTTGGGAGTATACATGTATATATATATTTAACCTGGTAACATGATCACACTTCGGAGACTTACTACAATTCATATATCTTATACATCTATTACAGTCTTCCACTTGCCGAATTCACTTGTCTCTGGAGTATGATATGCTGATTTGGTATAATCCCATTCATGTTTAATGCACTAATACAGACAACATTTAATCATCATTATCTATGTTGCATAAGTGATGTGTTGGAACTCGGGATTTGGGCTTATGCTCGACCCTTGATTTTCAGGGCGTTACAGTTTGTCAGATGGTCTAGGCACTAAATACCAAACATCATTCCTGACAAATTGATTTAGTTCATCTTGCATAACTAAAATCCAATTTTCCTTAGTTAAGGCTTTATCACACCCCAAATTCAGAAACTGGGCTCAAAGAATTCCCGATCATCGAATCCGGTGCCGATAGCCTCTGTAGTACCCCATTCTCGGCTCCCAGTGCCCATACGCCAGATTCCGATCCTAGGATTCTACAAAGAGGATTTTTCAACGTACATTTATCTTGTAAAAACCAAAACTACAAGTTTACCCAAATCATAAAGGCAACATCATCATCACATATCTACTAATATAAACAGTTGAATACAGTGCTAAAAGGGAAATACATATGTAAAAAATCAAAGCTCCAGAAGACAACTGCACGCTCCAATTTCAATGCTGCTGCGACCTAATGCCACCTGTACGCATCTATCGCGCATAAGCTTATAGAAAGCTTAGAGGGTGGTGAATGTGTGTGTGCAACGCAGGTGCCAAGTATTCAATACAATGCCATAAATCACATAATGTCGAAAATACTGGCAAGTTTAAGAGTTATACGATAACAGAGTAAGCAGAAATACTGACAAGTCCATGAGTCATACAATAATCAGAATATGCAGAAATACTAACAAGTCCATGAGTCATACAATATCAGAGTGTACAGAAATACTAACATGTCCATGAGTCATACAATATCGGAGTGTGCAATGCAGATCGACTATGCAATGCAAGGTCGTGGTAAACCAAATGCTATGTGTTGGGGATGCAATGCAATATGCGGTGCAAAAGAAATGACCAAGCTAGGGCGTGAAGTCTGGATGATAGTACGTAGTATCGCAGGCTGTGGGGTCCATCACAAGGGACTTCTATCTAAACCAGTCCCATACCTAAATTTGGATGGCTAGACCCAATGTGGTCAACTCCTGATCTCAGGTTAGTCGCGCGCCTAACCGAAATCCTGGCTATTGTGAAGGTACACATTAAATTAGTTACACACCACCAACTCGAGTGAATAGTGAATGAATGAATGAATGAGTAAAATGCTGAGTATGTAACTCTTGCTCAATAAGTCCACATATCTGTACTGTACATCTCTCGGATCATTACTAGGGTCTGTACACTCTACGCCACCTGCCGCCCCACAAGTGCATAACTAGGTAAGTGGAAGAGACCTCACTATCAGCCTACCAATATCGACCCGGCTCGTCAATAGCGGATCCATTTATGAGCTAGTCAGACTCAGCCTAATATTGCCTACTCCCTCAGGCGGGTAAGGCCACACCCCCTCCCAACAGACCACGACACAGTGGGAAATGCTGCCTACTGGTATACGACCCTCATGCGCTCATATATATCCACTCGGTCTACACGTTGGGGCGTCCTTTGGTACCAAGAGTGTTTAGGGACTTTCACCCAGGGACATCCATAACACCCCATGTAGAAAAAAGATTTTTTGTATCCCATCTGGCCATCCACGATATGCCTGTGGAGGTTTTGGCCCTGATATCACTAAGGCGTACAGTGGTCATATCACAAAATGCAAGATGCATAAGTCATACCATCCAGTCATGCATCAAACCTGCACGTACCGCGCGCTCATATGGGGCAACTCTGTCTCTCAGGGAGTCCCATAAACAATCAGTCCAATGATACATGCAATGCTCAATCACTTCTCATAACAAGCATGCAGATGATGCGTATGGACATGTATCATGAAGCATACCAAGCATGATTATAATCACATACATCATAGTGGGCCGGTATAAGACGGCCTATGGCCTGTATAGGTGAATGGGTGGTGTGCAATAATCACCTACACATGGTGGGCCTCACACATATAATGGGCCTCACGCATATAGTGTCCTCACACATATGATGGGCCTTTTGCATCACAATTGGGTCTTATACAATCATAATGAGCCTTATACAATCATAATGGGCCTCGTACCATCATATTAACCTTACAACAACCTTATACAATTATAATGTTATACTAACACATACTCAGTACATATACTAACATAGTCGTAATCAATAATCGGCCTATATATGTCAGGGTCCATAGAAGGGCAACAAATCTAATCCATAACATGAGGATCGGTTCTCAACAATGGATATACCAAATCTAATACTACAGATTCTTCTACCTATGGTCAGAGGTGAAGATGAACTCTCCTCAAATCCAGGTTGGGCCTAGGGGGCCTACCTATAATCCTAAGGATTCGGAACGGGCTTCCTTCACCATACTATCATATGGCCGCTAGATGCCCTAGGAGGCCCAAATAAGTCGTAGATGGACTCCAAGATTAAAACAATCCTACTAGTAACCAATGGGGGCCCAACATTTTGGGTTAGCCCAAAAGAATAGATGGATCATGCAATATCAGTGGGGCCCAACGATTTGGGTCGACTCACTTAGAGAATGATGAGAATGGGTCTAACAAAGGCCTAAGGCAAGGTCACAATGTGGATGTTTAACCATCATTGTCCAGTAATGTGGACATTTAACCAAGATTATTCCTAAGGAATGACCCACATAGAGCCAAACATATAGCGGGGTCCATAGCCTCACACAAGGGCCTCACATATATCACGAAGGGCCTCACTCATGGGCCTAATATACTTCACAATGGGCCTCACTCATGGGCCTAATATACTTCACAATGGGCCTCACTCATAGGCCTAATATACATCCCATTGGGCCTCACTCAAGGGCCTCATATACATCTCAATGAGCCTCACATATATCACAAAGGGCCTCACTCATGGGCCTAATATACTTCACAATGGGCCTCACACAAGGGCCTCCTACACAACATTTTGGGCCTCATTATATGGGTCACATATACATCACATCGGGCCTCACTCCAGGGCCACATATACAACTTAATGGGCCACACGTATGGGCCTAATATACATTATATTGGGCCTCATCATATGGGCCACATATACATCACATTGGGCCTAACTCATGGGCCACATATACATCACATCGGGCCTCATTATATGGACGACACAGATACAACACATGCATCATGGTGCACAGCACCGTCCCAAAGTAAGGACGGTATGGGTGCATGCATTACATGGGGCCCACATCCAGGGATGGACGACGTGGACAAAACACAAACATCTGTGGGTTCCACCATCCTCTGCTGGACGGTGGACAACACATACATCATTCAGGGCTCACCGTCCATTTAGACGGTGTAGATACAATAATACATCAAGGTGGGCCCCACCCCCACGTGGACGGCTTGGAGAAGACACGTTCATCACGTAGGGCCCATGGACGGACAGTCTAGATAGACCACAAACATCAAGGTGGCCCTACGTGAATGGTTTAGATACAACACATACCACATGTGCTGATGACAATACAACAAATATATAGCTGTGAGAGGTACACTAGCCAATCTGTTTCCATAGAGGTGGGTCCCACATGGGGCCCACCATAACGTTTATTTTCCATCCAATCTGATCATAAGGTCACGAAGACCTGAATTAAGAGGAAAAACAAATTTCATATAGATCTAAAACTTCCGTGACCCAAAAAGGGTTTCAATGGTAGACGTTCAATCTCCTACTGTTTTTTTTTTTGTAGTGTGGACCACCTGAGTTCTGTGTATGGCTAATTTTTTGGGACATCCCATTCCAAAAGGGGACCAATCAAATGTACGATGTAGATGATCAACCTATATCACGGTGGGACCTATGGTGGGACCCACTGTCCCTACCAATGTCCAAGCAGTAGGACCCTGACCACAAGTGGCATCCAGCCTATATATATATATATTATTATTTTTTAAAATTTTCAGGTGGATTTTTATAGGTGGGGCCCACATCAGGAGGATCCACTCTGCCGGTTGGGTTCTTCGGCTCGTGACGGGTCTAACAAGCCCCATATTCGATATATTTTGACGCACAGAAACATCATAGCAGGCCCTAACAGTTTATATCACCCAAAGCTACTACATTCTAAAATATGGCCCGCCAGAGATTCGGTTCGACTTCATTTTTCGGCTCAATGCCTAAAATGAGCTGGGAAATTGGATAGACGGTAAGGATCAGACACATACATCTTGGTGGGGCCCATTATGGGTCCCACACTCCTCCCTACTAAAGGGTGCTGGGACGCTGCTTGCTCAGCGTTCTCTGGACGCTGGTAGCAACGTCCGTTACGCACCACCACACTCACGCTGTAGTGGGATTTCACCACCTATGTGGGCCCACTTGATGGAGGCATGGCTGGTCCACTGGATGGACAGCATGGAGTGTCCACTGCATGGACAACGTGGGTAAAATACACACCACAAGGTGGGCCATCATTCAAGGAAAAAGGGAGGGAGGGAGAGAGAGAGAGAGAGAGAGAGAGAGAGAGAGAGAGAGAGAGAGAGAGAGAGAGAGAGAGAGAGAGAATCGTGTGGTGGAGGGAAGGGGCTCCGCCACTATGAGCCCTCCCTAGGTGGGCCATGTAATTACAATACATACATCAAGTGGGTCCCAATACATGTGGGTCCATCGATCAAAATCAATGGTGGAGATCCCTTTTCCACCAAAAATACAAGGTCTAGATGACCTTTACACAATAGGAAAATAAACATCATGATGGGGTCCATGGAGAATGGCCCCATTATGGGACGAACATATTATCATGGTGGGACATCGGCCACACCTAGGGTCCAAAGCGAGATTCATACCATCAATCGGTAGGCCCCACTTGGCCCATCATCAAAACATAAATCTAATCTTACAAAACACCCACCAATGGTCTTCTTCTTTAGCTCATTGGACTCCTTAGCTCCTAGGCTTTCTCTTTAAGACTTGATGATGAAGATTGAAGGGCTGGATGGTGAGATTGGGTGGTAAGGAGTGAGCCTTGATCTTAGATTCTCTTTTCTCTCCCTAGTCTTTTTCTCTCTTCGTTACTTGGAAATGGCGGAGAATGGAATGGGATGGTGTAGTGGATGGGAGAGAGGGATGGTATTGTAAGGAGAGATGTCATGGAGGGTATGGTGCTTGTTGACTTTTGGGTGAGAGAGGAATGGGTACCATGCCTTGTTGGTGAGAAATGGATGGGCTAGGTATGGGTTGTGATGGGATGTTGTCACGCCCCAAAATTCGGCACCTAGGTATATCCGACCCCGATTCCGTATTTGAAGGTATGACTTATGTTTTGTAGGTTTACATTTCATAATTCACACATATATTGACAAAATGATTTCATTAATAAAATATAAAAATTCAAAAATTTAATGATCAAACATTTATTTAAAGAAGAATAAAATGTTCATGTTCCAACTATTCAAGATTACCATCAAACACATGTCATCGTCATGCTATCACACTATACTTAATGTTTATTACAACTTATTTAGAAAATGGTAAAGAAATAAAAATAAATAAAAGAAAATCTCTTTAAGCTCCTCCATGAGATCCCGATCTTAAAATTTTAAAATCCCAACGGGGTAAGCTGTGAAGCCTAGTAAGTAATCTCAACACAAGTTTCAAAATAACCTCATATAACATGAATAAAAATGTATTATAAGATACAATACCTATTTAGGTAAAACAACAAATGAGGAGATTTAATAAACAAGATTTTTCAATGTCAATTCAAAGAAAATGAATGAATGAAATTAACATATGCTATACTCCATAATAACATGTGTGAATTATTCTTTTTAACACTAGGGCCAGTTTACATCGGTTGGCCAACACCCGCGCCAATACAACACCTAGCCTGGCAATGGAAACCTCTCGCATAACATGCTCACCCATCCAAGGGGCACTTGGTGAGGGACCCATTCGTACATTAGCTGGTCAGACTACTACTCTACCGAACCTGAGAGTGAGAACCTTTTGTAATCCTGACATGCTCACCCACTCAAAGGGTATGGTAGAGGTTCCAAAAGGTGCCAATTGGGTTTTTGAGACTTTCAACCCAAGGGTCTTGATCGGCCCACCTATTTACGCTTTAAGGATTTTCAACCCAGAGGACTTGATCGCCTCACCTATTTTCTGGTGTTTCATAACTATTTTAATGATGCATGATTTTAATATTGCATAAATCAAATATTTCTAAATATCTTCAATGACCATTATTCTTCGATCAATCCATAATACTTGATGTACAAGATTTATCAAACTAAAAATAAACTTATCAATCAATGTCAATTGTACGTAGATAATTAAAATTTTACGTAAGAAAATAAAATAAACATTCAATGTAATCTATTAGATCATGGTTAAAATACAACGTAAAAATAAACATGCAACATGATTTATTAAATCTTGATTAAATAGATAAGCATGCAACATGATTTATACGATTTAAGAATCTATATAAAAATATATATAAACTCAAGATTTTGCAATAAATTTTAACAAAACAAAATCTAAATGCAAATAAATGAATTTTTTAAAAGATAGGATTAACAATAAGACTAAAACTTCAATGAAAGCATATTAAAGCAATGACAACAAAAAATAATAATTTAAACAACATTTTAAGAAGTAGGGTAAGTAATTACATTAAATTAAAAAGAACATCCAAGATGGCAATTTTGTATTATAAGTACAAATGAATTAACAAATAAAATGAATTAAATTAAATTATATAGAGTTTTCATAAATATCAAGTGAGAGAAAAACTCACTTTTTCTTAAAAAGTATTTTCTTTTCTTCCTCTCTCTTCCTTTTTCTCTCTCCTCTTTTCTTTCTTCCTTTTTCTCTCTCTTCTCTCTCTCCCTTTCTTTCCTACGTGAATGTCCAGCAATACTTTTTTTTTTCTCTCTCTCTCCTCACTTCCTCACCTCACCTCACATAACAACACACTCTACTTCACGTTTTTCATCACACCCACAATCCACTTATTTATACTTTTTTTTTTCCACACATGAAATGAATGTAAGAAAAACGTTTCTTACTTTCGTTTGCACTTTCTTTCATCACATATTTTTTTCTTTTCTTTTTGTTTACAACGTGGGCTGGTCCAGTGTACACATGCATCTCATGTGCACCGCATGCATGTGCCACATGTATGTGCATGCCATACATATGATCGGTATGTGTGTGCAGGGGATTGTTGTGCATGATGTGTTTGGTGTATGTGTGTAGTTGTGATGTATTCAATGGTGCATAAGTGTATGATGTAGATGGATGGTCGGACTAATGTATGCATAGATGGACGGATAGATATATGCAGATGAGTTGTTGTACGATCGATGGCTAGACTCTAAGGTGTACTGTGGATGGACGGGTAGAATTTAGATGCAAAGGCAAGTGTTCCGATGATTTTCAACATATGGACGGTTAGATGGTTATATTGTTGGATGGATGGTTAAACATATGGTTGAATTTATTAGTTAATGAATAGTTGGATTGGATATGTTCAAATCAATGGTTGAGATTGAACCAATTGATCTTGTTGATCGACGGTCATATCAGACTAATTGGGTACATCGATCAATGGTTAAAATTGGACGGTCAAGATTTATTTGGGTTCTTACAGATGTGTACTTGATTGCTTGATGTGATAAGTGGTAGAGATTCTCTCGAAATTCACAACGCGCAGTGTTTCTTCAAAATATACGCGACCCCATAACTCCTGGCCTGGGTATCGCATCAGTGTGCAAGATGCGGTGTTGGAACCGCGGCGACGGCGCGGTTGTTAGGATACAAGTCTCGGGTCAAGTCGACTCAGGTTGACAGGGTGCGACTCAGGGTCGTGTGCAAATGCTATCTATGCGTCGCGTGTTGCTTGAATTTGACCGGGAGACCGCAGAATCTTAAGGAACGGTTGGACTAGGATACGGGCCTTATAGGCTTCATTTACATTTGATGGTTCTATCTGGGAAGTGAAGCATACATGATTACAAATGTTTTTAACTTGTCTTCTGGTTTGAACACCAGCGTGAGGGTTACCAAAATTTGATTAGTCGGATGGTCTTTGACTAGTCTATTCTCAGTTATATCTAATTTTGATGAAGGTGCTCATTGATTGAATATAATAACCTCATCATCATGTTTATCAGATGAAGTGATAGTTTGATCATTAATTACAACATTTATAGGTTCTTGTATCACTCCGGTCCTTTTATTTAGGACACGATATGCTCTACTGTTTAGAGTGTACCCTAGAAAAATACCTTCGTCACTTTTTTCTTCAAAATTTTCCAAATGTTCCCTATCTCGTAAAATGAAACATTTGCTTCTGAAAGTACGAAGATATTTTACTGATGGTTTTTTGTTAGACCAGAGTTCATAAGCCATTTTATTTAAACCTGCTCTTACATATACTCGATTAATAATATAACAAGCAGTGTTGACAGCTTTAGCCCATTAATTTTTTGCTAATTTTTTACTAGTAAGCATAATAGTCCCCATTTCTTATAGAACTCTATTTTTCCTTTCAGCTATACCATTTTATTGAGGAGTTTTAGGAGAAAAAAATTCATGTAATATTCCATGGTCATCACAAAACTCCTTAAAATTGCTATTTTGAAATTTTTTTCCATGATCACTTCTTATCTTTTTCACAGGCAGTTCTTTTTTCGTCTGGATGCATTTAAATAATTTTTTGACTTCGTCAAAAGCATCCGACTTTTCTCTTAAGAAGGCTACCCATGAATATCTAGTGTAGTCATCAACTACAACTAGAAAGTATTTTTTACGTTCTCTACTCTTTGTTCAGGTTGGTCCAATAAGGTCCATATGGAGTAATTCGAGGGGTCTAGATGTGGTTAAGGAGTTTATCTTCTTGTGACTATTCCCAATTTGTTTGCCTATTTGATAGGCACTGCATACTTTCTTTTCCAATTATTTTAACTTGGGTAAGCCTCGAAGATGATTTCTCTTGCTAAGTCTGTATAATTCAGTTGATGCCATAATTCAGTTTCGTCTATTTGGACCATATAGCAAGAGTGACTTGAGGAACATGATTCATCAATGATATGATAATTTTCAGAGGTTCTTTGACAATTTAATATTATATGATTTTGATTATTAAGTATTTCACATCCGTGATCAGAAAATTTAACACTATGATTATTATCACAGATTTGAGATATGCTTAGCAAATTGTATTTCAAACCTTCAACATATAAATCATCTTTAAAAATAGGAATATTGGAAAGTTTTACATTACCTCTTCTGCTGATTTTGTAGTTACTGCCATCTCCAAATGTTACTGATCCTCCATCAATGTGATTGATGTTTGAAAGTATCACCTTATCACCTGTCATATGTCTAGAGCATCCACTGTCCAGGTACCATCTTGAATGGCTATTAGCTTTGAAAGTTGAGTGGATAACAAGACACTTATTTTTTAGAACCCATTTCAATATGGTTTTGGGTTTAGGAGGATCTCTAATACCATGATTAGTTTGAGAGCAATATTTTTTCTTATTCTCGTTTACTCTCATAGTTATAGAGTTGGATTTCAAGAGTTCCTTAAGTAAGTCCACTATTTTATCTGCAAGAGAAGGATTATAATTTTTCTTTTGATAGTTGGACTTAGTTTTTGGATAAAAAGGTTTTTGACAAGAATTTTTCTTTATTTCCTTTGTAGTTTCTTCTTTAGATTTTGAAGATTCACCTTTAACAAATATAGGAGCAGTATTTTTAGATTTTTCTAAATGACTCTTGATATAACCCAAGCCGGATTTGTTGTTACTTCGACGAGACAGATAGTAGTTTTTCAAGTCTCGGGTCACCTAGGGTATACATCCAAGTCCCTTAAGAATTTTTTAAAGAAGTAATTTCTAATAGTAAATTTTTATTTTCAGTTTTGAGATGTTCAATTTCAGAATTTTTTAGATAGAGTTCAAGTTTAGTTTTCTTAAAACAATAAAAAAATGTGATTTCTCCAAAACAGAATTTTCAAGTTCTAATTTTAAATCTGCAAATTTATCCTTTTGAATTTTTAATTTTGTTGCAATCTTACAACTTTCTTTATATAAGGCAACATAGGCTACTTGAAGATCTTCTTCATTTTCAACATCACTTCCTGACATTTTATAATAAGATGTTTCATCTTCATTTGAGAAAGTAGGTCTAGCTAGGGTCATAAACGCCTTTTGATCATTTTCAGTTTCATGATCTGATTCGTCAGTTTTTGAATCGGATTCAGATTCAGACGATTCATCCCATGTGGCGATCATGCCTCTTCTTTTAGATTTATCCTTCTTAGGACATTTCACAGCTAGATGCCTATATTCAGAACAGTTGAAATATTGAGAGTCTTTAAATTTAGATTTCCAATTTCCTTTTCTTTTGTCAATCGATTTTTGAAAATTAAATCTATTTTTATTTTTAAAAATCCTATAAAACTTTTTAACAAGCATAGCCATGTCATCCTCATTTTCTTCATTATTCGAATATTTTGATTTGGATTTTGAGGATTTTAGGGCTATGAATTTACTTTTGGGAACTTTAAAATTCAACTCATAGATTTGTAGAGATCCTACTAATTCCTCTACCTTTATTGTATCAGTGTCCCTCAATTCTTGTATAATAGTGACTTTAGAATTGAACCTGTCAGGAAGCGATTGTAAGATTTTTGCACACCCTTTTCTTTTAGGGACTTTTTCTCTAAGATCCTACATAGAATTAACAATGTCATTTAGTTTAGTGAAGAAATCCATGAAAGATTCGTTTTCTTCCATATGGATTTCTTTAAAACTTATTATAAGGATTTGAATCTTAGATTTCTTGACAATGTTAGTTCCTTCGTGCATCATTTCAAGTATATCCCAAACTTGTTTTGCTGTATCACATGAGATAATTCTTTTGAACTCTTCTGGTGATAAAGCACAAGTATAACATTAATTGCTTTTGCATTAGCACTACTTTCATTTTTCTGATCTAGACTCCACAGATTATAAACTTGTACTTTCATGGACCTAGTTCCATCTTCACCCACTACTTCCAACATTGGAGGGTGAAAGTGCCCTAGTTTGTTAATTAGCGTGAGTGTTGAGTCAGCAAGACAAGTGAGCCCCATAGGAAGATCATTCAAGGGTCTGCCTCAATTGGATGTGTGCCTGAACTCGTCAAAGGTAAACTTAGCCTCACATCCCATGACCCAAAACACCAGGTATATAAAACCCTTAAAAATGGATAGAACAACTTAGGGTTTAAGGTGAGAAAACTATTTTGTAAAATCAGGAAAATCTCTAAGTTTTCTGCCTTTGTCGATTTATCGAATTGTGGTTCGATGAAATCGAACTCTGTTATTGATGTCCTCAAAACTCACTCGATATTATCGAATTGAGGACTTCAGATGTCCAACAACCACAATGAATCCTGGACTGAATTATCGATGAATCGATGGGAGGTTCAATATCATCGCATTTCAAATCTCGAGTTCATCGAGATGGCTTGATAAAATCGACATCTGGTCAGTCTATGTCCAAAATACGGTTAAGAAAATCATGTGATTTTTGCTATCTCGAAGAGAGCCTCGATATCCTTGAAATTCAAACGTCGATGATATCGACGGACCTTCGATGATATCAGATTGGGACACAAATCTGACTAGCAAGCTTTTAGGTAAATTCATTTAAGTATCGAGGATAACTTGATGATATCGATATTTAAACATCGATCATATCGAGACCAGGTCGATGTCATCGAAATAGGACACAAACTGTCTAGCAAGTTTATAGGAAAATTCTTTGAAAAGATCGATGAATCGACACTGTTTCGATATCATCGACATTCAAAATCAGATGATACCGAGGGATGCTCGATCATATCAATACCTGTTAAGTTTCTAAGGCAAGTATGCTCTCGTGTTTTTCAAATGTCGAGGAATCGAACCATGCGTCAATGAAATCGGAGTTCGAAATCCGATGACATCGATGCATGTTCGATATCCTCGACCAGTTGGCAAAAAAGTTCAAGCGTTTGACAGATTGAGTTCATTCATCTATCGGCAATTCGATGTTATTAAGAGTATACGCTCGATGACATCGAAGGTTGCTCGATGATATCGAACTCTATAAAAAATATGACTGTTTTATTTCCGTTGGAACTTTTTGTCTATTTAATGAGAGCTTGGCTTTGGTTGTTTGTAGAGAAAATAGATAGAGCTTTTGAGTGTTTAATCCAGATCACATACCCTAAGTCTTTTTCTCTTATGGGAGTTCATCCTCCAATCCACCCCCATCATTGATTTCAATAGAGTGGATTGGGGAATGAACTTTCGCATTCAAGGATCCTCCAGCTACCACCTTAATGGCAAATCATTGAGCTGGGATACCTTGAATGCATAGATGCTTGGAATCACTCCGTCTCTAAAATAAGAAAACATTTAATAGAGTAGGATTTCAACATAACCTTGACCCAACCTGTTGCTATACATTGGAGTATCATTTGTGTTGCTGTTCAATGGAGCTGAAGATTCATCATCATTAAAGGAAGGAGATCTTCATCAACGTGCTAAATGGGGCTCATCTACTTATTTGCAAATCACTAGAGTCCAGAGAACCTACTGATCATTCTTTTGTGTAGGATTGGGTCACAGGTGATTTTAACCCCTTTCAAGTCCTCATAGGAGGGCTCCGATGGGAGAGTACGTGGGGTTGCTCTGTGTTGACCCTTGGTTTGTGGAGAGCATAAACTTAAGTCCTTGACCTGTGTGGTCTGAAACCTAGGTTGTGTGTGTTGACTTTTGCTCTTGTGTAGGGCATAAACTGTTAGGTTCCTTGTGTGGATCCTTGGCCTGTGTGGCATAAAATCTGGGTGCTGTGTGTTTACCCTTGCTCCTGTGTGGGGCATAAACTTGTGTCTCGTGAAGACATGTTAGGTACCTTATGTAGGTCCTAGAGTCAGCCTTGTGTAGGTTGTACTGGTTTGAGGCGAACCTGATTTTAAACCTCCGTTAGTGAGATTCGGTACACTCAAGGGTTGAGTGCGTCCACCGGAAGTGGAGTAGACACGTAGTCGAACCACTATAAAAATGACTGTGTTTGGGATTGCCATTTACTTCTACTTGTGTGATTTCTCTGAATGTTCTCATAATGCATGTTTACATGATTACCTAGAACTAATTAGAGTCACATCTCACACACAGTCACATCCATCATGAACTATGTTCTACATCTTGTTTATGTTTTGAATAGTCTTATGATTGGATCCTCTAATTGGCTTAGAAGCCATTATAGTTACATTGAAGTAATCCTAATATTTGCATATTAGTTCAGGATATGGTTGATAGGTTTTAAATCATCATAAAATTTTAAAAAGTTCTATTCACCCCCCTCTAGGACATCTTGGCATATTCCTACTTCTATTAAAGCGGTCATTACTGCAATTTCAGAGGGACCCAATGGGTCATGGTGGCTTGCCACACACTTTCATCAATAGATTTGAGAAAGATCCTCATTCTCACTTTTCAGTAGGAATAGATAGAGCCAGGAAAGGGCGGTGGCCTGGAAATGGATAGACTATTGAAATTTGACATTCCAATAGCTCTGGATCTAGCTCTAGGAAGTTAATCCCAAAAAGAGCAACCTCGCTCTGATACCACTTGAAAAGATGAGCTATAGATGTCCTAAGGGGGGGGGGTGAATAGGATAATGCCAAATATTTCGATATAATGCGGAATAATAAATCAATGTAATACAACTTTGCAAAGTATTGAATTCTTGATATCAAAGAGTTCATGGAACAACCTTACACCTAAAAGATTTAGGTAGGACAACCTTATGTCATGACGTCTTTAAAATCAAAATATTAAACTAATTGCAAAGAATAAGAAAATAATCAAATCCAATCACCACAATGCACAAAAGAGTTATAGTGGTTCGGTGCCTCAATGTAACCTACTTCACTCCCAAAATCACTACCCTCGCAATTTTGGCTTTCACTATTTCCAGGTTTTCCAGGATCACCTTAACAACATTATGCAATTATTGAGATTTTCACGGGCTATCACAATCAAACCCACTTTGTGATTTTACAGGGTCACCACAAACCCGCTAAGATTTTCGGGCTATCTCAGATAAACCCAAATTGAAATAAAATAAAAGAAAGTACTTATCTTTGATTTGGCTAGTCGAAGTCGTAGCTGTAGCTTGAATGCAATGATCTTCTTCTTGGGATATTGATGACGTCATTGTATGAGTTCAACCAGAAAAGATACAAAAGAATCTAATAGATTTTCAATGAAATGAATGAAACCCTATTGTTGTAGATTCGATTCTCCCTATTCTCAAAGTAGAGTATGGATTACTCAATAAAAAACATTTTAATTTAACTTTGAGAAGGAGAATAGAATAAGATAATAATAAAATATGAATTACAACACAAATAACTTAAGGAGGCTTGAAGGATCTTTCTTTACAACACAATATAAGACTATGAATTTTTGTGGTTTAAAAAGTAAGAGAAAACCTCTATTTATAGCCAAGGATCTATGTAATTCGGCTAGCCCAAGATACAGTTCGGCTGCTTAAACTTCAAAGATTACGTTTCAATCAGAATCTGGAAATCGCGGGATAAAATCTTTCAAAACTTTGGCTGGCTTAAGCCCAGTGTAAGACCCTATCCTAGCCCGTACCGTTCTGTAGGCCTTCGTGGTCCTCCCGGTTGAATTACGGCAACTCGCGATCAGTTATCAGTGTTTGTGCACGATCCTGAGTCGTGTCCCGTATATTAGAGTCAGCTCGACTCGAAACTTGTACCCTCACGACCGCGCCGTCGCTGCGTTCTGACGCCGCGTCTCGCGCACCAAGGCGATACCCGGGCCAGGAGATGTGGGCTCGCGTTCAGTTCGAGGAAAATACCATGTGTTGCAATCCCAAGAGAATCCATCACATAAATCCCATCAATCATATTAATCAAGTACACAACACTCCCATCACTCACACCCATTCCCAAAGTCAACTATCTCTCTTACATAAGTACTCCCATCACTCACTCACCCATCCCATCCTCTCTCTCTCTCTCTCTCATTTTTCTCCATTTTCAAGCAAACCCCAAGCAACCCAACGTCCAAGCAAGGGAGCTCCATGAGAGAAGCTTTGTGTGGCCCACTCCCTACCACCCAATCCCACCCTCCAAAATCAATCTAAATCGTTGAATTTTGTTTCCTTGGAGCTCTAGAACTCGTTGGTGGAAGAAGGAAGAAGAGATCTTGAGGTGGGTGCTTTTATGATTTTACACCATTGATTTTATGATTTAAGGGCCCACATATGGTGGGACCCACTTGATGTATGCATTGTATCTTGTATGGAGGAGCTTATAGTGGCGGAGCTCCTCCCACCTCATCTGATCTCCCACTCTTATTCTCTATTTCTCTCTCTCTCTCTCTCTCTCTCTCTTAAGGTGAGTGTGGCCCACTTGATCCACGCCGTGCAGCCGCGTGGACCCACCTGATGAATGTGATTCATCCAGCCGTCCAGCTGGGACAGTGGAGCCCACCGTTATGAATGTATTTTATCCAAACTTGTAAGTGCTATGGTCTCATGCTCCTTTGGTTGTCAAATTTTGTTGTGTCGAAACATCTATCTGTGTCTTGTGTTTGTATGGTGATTTATATGTATTCAAGACACTGCATAAACACTTCATGACATTGGATGTCTTTAAGAAATACAAAGTGTACTTCATCATCCTATCAATGTTTAAAGCTACAATGTTGAAGTTCAAGTCTCAAGAAACAACTTCAAGACTCAAGAAATGACTTCAAGACTCAAAAGCAACGCATGAAGTAGTTTTCACGCTGATGAAGATCTCAAGATTAAAGCTACAACAAGTTCAAGATCTCAAGCTTGATATGGTTCAAATATCTACATTCGTTGAATGGTTGAAGTTCAATGTCCATACGACATGTTTCAGGTTTGACTGACCTTAGGTTGACCTTATAAGTAGGTCACTTTGGATACATAAATCAAATGTTTATTTTACATAAGTTTGGTCTATTCTACGACCAGTCCTAGTTCCTATTCGACCAGTCCTAGCATTGGTTCGACTAGTCCAAGAAATTCCACGACCAGTCCTAAATTGTTGAAGATTTTCAAAATTTTTTGGTACACCTACGACCAGTCCTGGAGGTCTTTCGACCGGTCGTAGGAGTGTCTTCGACTCGTTCTCGACCAGTCGTAGGGCTACGACTCAAAGTCCAGCAAGCTAATCTATGGTCCTACGACCAGTCGTAGAGAGCTACGACCAGTCGTAGGTGACCCACGACCAGTCGTAGGCTTCCCACGACCAGTCGTGGAACGACTTTCAAAGATCGCGCTCAATATTTCAAATATCTGTTAGAGCTACGACCAGTCGAAGGTTTCTAAGACCAGTCGTAGATGCGATTTTTGTTTCTATAAATTGAACACGAAATTCAGAGTTTTTATTAATTCAACTCGATTCAATTCAAGAAACTTCAAGTGATCACTCTGAGATAAGTTGTGTGTTTTTTAAGCTACGTTGTGCTTATTTAATATTCCTTTTTGCTAGCTTATTTAATTTGATTTTGTTTCTGTATTCCAATCTTATTTGAAAAGAGGAATTACCTTATTCCTTCTTGTTGGAATCAAAATCAAATATAGCTACGCCCAACTAGTTAAAATCTAAAATCTATTAAAATTTAGAACCATATTAAAGTGAGTATTGGAAATTGAACTTGACATTCAATCATCTACTCCGATTGGTTCTACCGGGCTGCTACGAAAAAGAGAAATCCAGGTATTTTACAATTCTGTAAAATTTCATTCCTTTTGGTTTTGTTTGAGGTTAAGCCAGAAAAATCTCATTGTATTGGTTATCTGAGGAGAGCCAGGAAACTCAGAAAAGAGGGGTTTTTGAATTGTGTAAGCCCGAGTGAAAAAGACAATTGTAAAGGTTTTGGGTGAACCTGTGAAAACCTATTTGATAGTGAACGCTAATATTCCCTGTGTGAGGATATTAGAAGTGGAGTAGCATTCTGTGTGGCTGTTGAAAGACAGTTGGTGTACACACAGGCAAACCACTATAACTCTTTGTCTTGTGGATTGAATGCTTGCTTAATTTTCATATCTTTTATCATTCAATTGTGTGGAATGTACAAGTGGATGTGAATGTTGTAACTATTTACATTTCAAGCAAGTGTGGGGATTGTTGTAATAATTTAGATCTATATTTCTGCATTTAATTTCAATTCCTTGCTATTCATTTATTTCTATTAAAATTGAGTCCTTGATCCAAAAGATGTTCTAGAAATAAGGTTGTCCTACCATAAGCCCTTGTTTATTATGGTGTAAGGTTGTCCTTAGAACTGAATTTGTATCAATCTCTCAATACTTATTTATCAAGGTGATTTGATTTCAGCATTGTGAATTGATTTATAATTGTAAGGCTATTGGTTTATCTTATTTTCGCTGATTTTATTTTAATTTGGCATATTCCTATTCACCCCCCCTCTAGGACATATAGCTTGGCCTTTTCAAGTGGTATCAAAGCCTAATAGCTCATTTTTTTTTGCTTTTTATTTGGATTTATTTCCTGAGCTAACGATCTAAGCTATATAAGAAGATGTCAAATTTTGATAGCCTTTCAGTTACTAGGCCTCCACCCTTTGATGGCTCCAACTATGCCTATTGGAAAGCCAGAATGAGGATCTTCCTCAAATCAATGGATGAAAGTGTGTGGCAAGCCACAGTGACTGAATGGAATCCTCCTATCATGGAAGTAACTGGTGTTGATGGTTTAAAATCTATGAAAATTACACCGTATTTCTAATGGACCACACTTCAAAAAAATGAGAGTAGTGCAAATGCTAAAGCACTAAATGCAATCACTTGCGCACTATCACCGGATGAGTTCAAAAGAATCATATCCTGTGATACTGCAAAGCAAGCCTGGGATATATTAGAAATGACACACGAAGGTACATCAATTGTCAAGAAATCTAAAGTCCAACTCCTCACAACTAAATTTGAAGAAATTCATATGGAGGAAAATGAAATGTTTATGGACTTTTACACTAGATTGAATGACATTGTAAACTTAATGTGGGGTCTTGGCGATAAGATCCCAGAAAGTAAAGTGTGTGCAAAAATACTACGCTCTCTTCCTGAACGGTTCAATTCTAAGGTAACCGCAATCCAGGAACTTCGTGATACGATAATATGAGGGTAGAAGAATTAGTTGGTTCTTTACAAACCTATGAATTAAGTTTTAAAGCTCCTAAAGGTAAATCTATTGCTTTGAAGTCGTCTATAGGTATTACTCAAGAAAATTCAGATTCAGAAAATTCTGAAGATGATATGGCCCTTTTGGCGAAAAAGTTTTATAAGATTTTCAAAAGTAAGAAAAGAGTCGACTTTCAAAAGGCAAATGAAAAGAAACGTTCTAAACCTAAGTCTAAAACTTGGAAGTCTTTGAAAGATAGTCAATGTTACAACTGTCAAGAATATGGGCATTTAGCAAACAAATGTCCTAAAAAGGACAGATCCAAAAGGAAGGGTATGTTGGCTACTTGGGATGAATCGTCTGATTCTGAAGCCTCTTCTCACTACGCCAAAACAGCGAAAGAAGGACGGTTGAAAACCGTCTCAAAAGCCCAAAAAGGACGGTCCTGGACCGTCGCAACAGCCGTCAAATTTTGACGTGTCGTATTTTTTAAAGGACGGCCATAAACCGTCTCTCAATAAGGACGGTCATGGACCGTCTCTAAAAAAGGACGGCCATAAACTGTCTTTAATGGTAGCCCACATTTACCCCCTCCGGACCTGAAAAGGACCGTCCGTAAAAAGGACGGCCCAGGACCGTCAATAACAAGGACGGTTATAGACCGTCTCTTATAACCCAGAAAAGGATGGTCGTGGACCGTCTCTTATGAACCTGTAAAGGACGGTTATAGACCGTCTCTTATGAACCTGGAAAGGATGGTCTTCAACCGTCTCATATTTGTATATACACCTATTTATATGATATTCTTCCTGATATACACCTGTTACAATATCATATTCTTCCTGATATACACAAGTTATATAATATATTTCATCATATTCACATTCACATCCATCTAAACCCAAACTATGTAAATTTATCCAAACAAACTACATTCATCCAAACATAACTACATCTATCCAAACACAAACAATATACACCTGTTACAATATCATGTTCTTCCTAATATACACCTGTTACAACATCGTACTCTTCCTGATATACACCTGTTATATAATATATTTCATCACATTCACATCCATCTAAACCCAAACTACAGAAATCCATCCAAACGTAAACTACATTCATCCAAACATAAACAATCTTATCCACATTACATTCATCCATGCATAAATACGCTCACACCAACCCTGCAAAAGATCATGCAAAAACAAAGGAGAAAAAGACTTATCGGATCATCCCTTTGTTCATAGAACCTCTCTGAGGATCCTGCACAACTTGAAAAAGATCTCTTATCAGCTCCTGCCGATGCGGCTGTGTCGAGAACAACTTTAAAAGAGGCAAAAGAAAAAACACATCAGACATTCAAAGTTCAACCACTTCAAAGAATCACAAACCTTGACATAAAGTTTTAAGCCAACATTTTCGAGATACTGTTTATTGACTCTGGATGCCTGTCTCGGTTGGCAACACTGCGACACTATGCCCAACTCCGTTTCGCAAACACGTTTAATCTTTCCTGCAAAATCAGAAAACAAAATGCTTTAGTTGATTCATTCCATCTCTCTAGGATTTAGGGTCTTGTTTGTACTCACCATATGAACAACTCATGTCAGGTAAAATGATAATAAGCAATTGGAGATGTTAAGGTTATAGGTTTAGGTTTGGGTTTAAGTTAAGGTTTTGGTTAAGGTTTAGGTTATAAGCTATAGGTTTAGGGAATTGAGAATAAGTAAAGGTTTAGGTTTAGGAAATCGGGTTCGGGTTCGGGATTGGGTTTAGGTATGGGTTTTCAAGTTAGGGTTTGGGTTTAGGTTAGGGAGTTGAGATTAGGATTAGGTGTAGGTGTAGGTTTAGGGATTTGAGAATAGGTTAAGGTTTAGGTTTAGGGAATTGAGTATAGGTTAAGGTTTAGGTTTAGGAAATCGTGTTCGGTTTCGGGATCGGGTTTATGTTTGGGTTTTAAGTCATAGGTTTTGGTTTAGGTTAAAGTTATAGGTTTAGGTTTGGGTTTAGGTTAAGGTTTTGGTTAAGGTTTAGGTTATAAGCTACAGGTTTAGGGAATTGAGAATAGGTAAAGGTTTAGGTTTAGGAAATCGGGTTCGGGTTCGGGATCGGGTTTCGGTTTGCATTTTCAAGTTTAGGTCTATGTTTAGGTTAGGGAGTTGAGATTAGGATTAGATGTAGGTTTAGGTTTGGGGATTTGATAATACATTTAGGTTTTAGGTTTAGGTTATAGGTTTAGGTTTAGGTTTAGGTTTAGGGAATTGAGAATAGGTTAAGGTTTAGGTTTAGGAAATCGGGTTTGGGTTCGGGATCGGGTTTATGTTTGGGTTTTAGGTCATAGGTTTTGGTTTAGGTTAAGGTTATAGGTTTAGGTTTGGGTTTAGGTTAAGGTTTTGGTTAAGGTTTAGGTTATAAGCTATAGGTTTAGGGAATTGAGAATAGGTAAAGGTTTAGGTTTAGGAAATCAGGTTTGGGTTCGGGATCGGGTTTATGTTTGGGTTTTTAAGTTTAGGTTTAGGTTTAGGTTAGGGAGTTGAGATTAGGATTAGGTGTAGGTTTAGGTTTGGGGATTTGAGAATACATTTAGGTTTTAGGTTACAGGTTATAGGTTAAGGTTTAGGTTTAGGGAATTGAGAATAGGTTAAGGTTTAGGTTTAGGAAATCGGGTTTGGGTTCGGGATCGGGTTTATGTTTGGGTTTTAGGTCATAGGTTTTGGTTTAGGTTAAGGTTATAGGTTTAGGTTTGGGTTTAGGTTAAGGTTTTGGTTAAGGTTTAGGTTATAAGCTATGGGTTTAGGGAATTGAGAATAGGTAAAGGTTCAGGTTTAGGAAATCGGGTTCGGGTTCGGGATCGGGTTTATCTTTGGGTTTTAGGTCATAGGTTTTGGTTTAGGTTAAGGTTATAGGTTTAGGTTTGGGTTTAGGTTAAGGTTTTGGTTAAGGTTTAGGTTATAAGCTATAGGTTTAGGTAATTGAGAATAGGTAAAGGTTTAGGTTTAGGAAATCGGGTTCGGGTTCGGGATCGGGTTTAGGTTTGGGTTTTCAAGTTAGGGTTTAGGTTTAGGTTAGGGAGTTGAGATTAGGATTAGGTGTAGGTGTAGGTTTAGGGATTTGAGAATAGGTTAAGGTTTAGGTTTAGGTTTAGGTTTAGGGAATTGAGTATAGGTTAAGGTTTAGGTTTAGGAAATCGGGTTCAGGTTCGGGATCGGGTTTATGTTTGGGTTTTAGGTCATAGGTTTTGGTTTAGGTTAAGGTTATAGGTTTAGGTTTGGGTTTAGGTTAAGGTTTTGGTTAAGGTTTAGGTTTTAAGCTATAGGTTTAGGGAATTGAGAATAGGTAAAGGTTTAGGTTTAGGAAATCGGGTTCGGGTTCGGGATCGGGTTTATGTTTGGGTTTTAGGTCATAGGTTTTGGTTTAGGTTAAGGTTATAGGTTAAGGTTTGGGTTTAGGTTAAGGTTTTGGTTAAGGTTTAGGTTATAAGCTATAGGTTTAGGTAATTGAGAATAGGTAAAGGTTTAGGTTTAGGAAATCGGGTTCGGGTTCGAGATCGGGTTTAGGTTTGGGTTTTCAAGTTAGGGTTTAGGTTTAAGTTAGGGAATTGAGATTAGGATTAGGTGTAGGTGTAGGTTTAGGGATTTGAGAATAGGTTAAGGTTTAGGTTTAGGGAATTGAGTATAGGTTAACGTTTAGGTTTAGGAAATCGGGTTCAGGTTCGGGATCGGGTTTATGTTTGGGTTTTAGGTCATAGGTTTTGGTTTAGGTTAAGGTTATAGGTTTAGGTTTGGGTTTAGGTTAAGGTTTTGGTTAAGGTTTAGGTTATAAGCTATAGGTTTAGGGAATTGAGAATAGGTAAAGGTTTAGGTTTAGGAAATCGGGTTTAGGTTCGGGATCGGGTTTATGTTTGGGTTTTTAAGTTTAGGTTTAGGTTTAGGTTAGGGAGTTGAGATTAGGATTAGGTGTAGGTTTAGGTTTGGGGATTTGAGAATACATTTAGGTTTTAGGTTTCAGGTTATAAGTTAAGGTTTAGGTTTAGGGAATTAAGAATAGGTTAGGGTTTAGGTTTAGAAAATCGGGTTTGGGTTCGGGATAGGGTTTATGTTTGGGTTTTAGGTCATAGGTTTTGGTTTAGGTTAAGGTTATAGGTTTAGGTTTGGGTTTAAGTTAGGGTTTTGGTTAAGGTTTGGGTTATAAGCTATAGGTTTAGGAATTCAGATTCGGGTTCAGGATCATTTAGGAATTCAGATTCGGGTTCGGAATCGGGTTTAGGTTTGGGTTTTCAAGTTTATGTCTAGGTTTAAGTTAGGGAGTTGAGATTAGGATTAGGTGTAGGTTTAAGTTTAGGGATTTGAGAATACGTTAAGGTTTAGGTATAGGAAATCAGGTTCGGGTTCGAGATCGGGTTTACGTTTGGGTTTTAGGTTTAGGCTAAGGGTTTAGGGATTCAGATTTGGGTTCGGGATCGGGCTTGGGTTTAGGTTTAGGTTTAGGTTTTACGTTTAGGTTAAGGTTATAGGTTTAGGTTATAGGTTTAGGTTTAGGTTATAAGTGTAGGTTATAGGTTACTGTTTAGGGAATTGAGAATAGGTTAAGGTTTAAGTTCAGGAAATCGGGTTCGGATTTGTGTACGGATTTAGGTTTGGGTTTTCAAGTTTAGGTTTAGGTTAAGAAGTAGATTAGGATTAGGTGTAGGTTTAGGTTTAGGGATTCTCTAGTATTATCTACTATTGAACCTAGTATTATCTACTACATACTAGTAACATACAACCAAGATTGGGGCACCATACCATAAGCTACAAGAATTTCATGTCCCCCTAAACAAGGTATCCTCCATTGATATATATATATATATATATATATATATATATATATATATTATATATATATATATATATATATATATATATATATATATATATATTAAGTTTTTTATTTTCATTTTCATTCCCAAATACATTCATCATCCATCCAAGAAAATTGAAACAAGTACTGTCAATCTATCTTATCTTACCGACCGCCTTATGTTTCTTTTTACCTTTGTAACTCTCATATTTTTTGTAGCTGCTAGTTCGCCATCAGTAGTCTCCCTAACCAAATCTGTGTAGTCCCTCTATTTGAAGCAGTGGCTGAATATTCTTATTTCAGCTACATTCATCCTATGAATGCGTTCTTCCTTGGCTGCCCAACATTCAATCCCATAGAGCATGGCTGGTCTTATAGCTATCCTATAAAATTTCAGCCCACTATTACTGTCACAAGCAATAAGAAAGATTGTGTGTTGTGTTCATAAGCACATGATTGTGTGTTGTGTTCACAAGATAAGGAAATGAAAAATTAAAACAGGGGTTGACTTCTCCTATTTCTTGTTCATAGTAATTACAATAAGAAAGAGGAAATGGAAATTTGGCATTTACCTTATCTTCGTTGAAGTGCAAGTCAAGCCAATTCCCTTTTGAAGCTTTAGACAGTGTGATAATGACTCGGTTGGGCTTAACAACCACCTAAAAAAGAAATAGATAATGACCAGACAATAGATAGTTTTCAATGCACCTAAAAAAGAAATAGATAATGACCAGACAATGTTCTATCAAGTATGAACCACAATGCTAGAAACCCATTTACCTGTACTCGAGGATTTTGGAAATCATCCATAGTTGAGGCTAATGCATGCAACACCCGTTGATGATACTGAACTTGAAGGTTTGGCCCCAAATCTGTAGACAATTGCCCATTTGCATTAATAGCAACCTAGCGCACATGAGGGTGGGGATCTTGGAACGAGTTCAAAACCATACTAAACTATCAACTATCAAGTATTTGCTACAACCAGATCCAATGGTATAAAAAAAACCCACGGATGTAGTGTATGATGTATAGCAACAAAGTGTATGGTGCCATTGTAACATCCCGGATTTTTGTCAACCTGGGATTAGACATCCTTAGGCATTAGGTCAATCTTAACACCTGATTAACTTTTAAACAATTCAAAGCTCAATTCAAAAAATCCCGTTTTAAACCATTTTCCTTCACAAATCTCACCTTTCACCACCTTGTTCCCTAAATTTTCTAAGTACTTTCACATTAAACACTATCTTAAAGTTTAGGTAATGAAGAACAATACTTAATCTAAACATTACTGCAAAGGACTAAGTACCACCTCGACCAGAAATTAATTAGGATTAAATCCTTTAGAAATTTAACAAAGTTAACTAAGTGCAAAACTCGATTAGCCATGAAATCCGTTAGGATCGCTTTAAATACGATCTGCAAGACCCAAAACTTGCAAAATCAGTGACTCTAGGTTACCCTAAAGTTTAGACCAAACTCATTTCCCGGCTGCTCTCGGGAATGAAACGAAACTTCGTATTAGGTCTAGATCGCACATCGGAAGTCCGATTAACACGAAGTTAAGGAACTAGGACCGCCTCACTGGGCTTGACAATCATCTCAAAAATCAGATCCAGCCGATGTCCCACGGCCATTCGTTTCGATCCGGAGCGAGGGAGTGTGAAAAACACTATTCCCTTTGAAATTAAAATATCTAGAATAGTGATCTGGCACCATTCTCTTGCGCATCAGTATTAAGCAACCAGACCGTCAGAATCAGACCAAATTACACCCTCGGATTAAGAAAAATTTCAGGAACATTTACATGTACTTGGAATTTCGGATCGTGGCCCACTGACCGTTGAACTGAAAGTGGTCCGCCACGTGCGATCTGGGAATCCGATCGAGTCAAAAACGTAATCCCACGTAGATCCATCTGTGGAGAGCTTAAGTCTGAC
The DNA here is from genome assembly GCA_021015155.1 of Magnolia officinalis. Classification (NCBI taxonomy): domain Eukaryota; kingdom Viridiplantae; phylum Streptophyta; class Magnoliopsida; order Magnoliales; family Magnoliaceae; genus Magnolia; species Magnolia officinalis. Next base: position 50,263,504 of record JAJHSJ010000001.1, read on the forward strand.
GTTTGGCTCAAGGAGGGCCACCAGAACCCCTCTTTTGAGCTGAAAAAGTGACGAAATACCTATATTAGCAGTAACCCTTGAACCTGAGTCTATTTTGGAGAGGTTTTAGGCTATAAAAGGAGCTTAGAACAGCCCCTCTCACAGCCATACGAATTTGGGATAAAAACCCTAGAGAGAGAGAGAGAAAAGAGAGAATAGCTTGGGATTTGTGGAGATCTTCCTCCTGCTGCTTTCATTCATCACACGGCCTACACCGCCTCATTCCAGGCGCTCTCCCGACGGTATCCACTCCGTTCTAAGGTGAGAAACCCTAACCCTAGGTCTGATTTGATGTAGGTTGGTTGTAGGTTATGTAAAGACTAACCGATTCCGCTCTTTAGGCTAGAAAACTCCCGTATACGGAAGCTCAACGACCCTTGCTGATTCGTTGTGATTCCAAGGGCAAAGGTGAGGACTTTAGGTGTATAGGTTACGGTTTTCAACGCTTTCAATGTCAGATAATGATAGATTCATAATCTGCATGCAATTGCACATGTACAAAGTGCTTTCCGTTTCCTGTTTCGATTAACGTTGTAGAATATGGAATTTCACATACTCTAGGTATACATAGAAATACCGTATACGTATTTTTTTTGGAAAAATGTTTGACATGTTTATTTAATGTATGATTATACAATATATGGATAAAATACTAGTTTGGCGAAAGGAATCGCCGAAATATATGTTCGCTTGTAAATACTACATATGTTGAAATTGTGTATTCTAGAAATACCGCATATGTGTAAATTTTGGAAATGCAATTGTCATAATTATTTGCTGTATGATTATGGTATACATGGATAAAATACTCGCTTGGCTAAAGGATAGCCCTAATACATTGTTTGCTAACATGCACCATGTATGTTATAATAGTGTATTCTAAGTGTTTGTGAAAATGACTGAATGAGTATAGAATTCTCATTCGTGCTCGCCATGACTAATTGTCATGGATTCATGATTGATGTCTTGGCGATACCCCTTTGACGAAAGGATTTGCCCTAAGTCACGTCACGGCCAATCTACACGATATATGCTAAAATGTGTGGCCCAAGTGTTTGTGGAAATAGCTGAATGAATATGGAACTTGGATTCCTGCTTGCCATGACTATCCGTCGTGGGTGTACTCATGTTATGATTGGGGCAACTCCCTAGTGAAAGGATTTGGCCTAATGCCTATGTGATCGACACATGTCGTGTATGTTGATGTATGTCTGTTTAAGTGTTTCTTGAAATGTCTGAATGAGTAGTAGTTAGCAAAGTGTAATGTATAAGGGTGTTGAGATATAATTCTCAACCTCTTTTAACTATGTGTATGATCTCCTTTGATAGTTGTGTGATTAGGAATTGAACATGTACAAACTCATGCTTGTGTTGTGATTCATAACATGCTCAACTGCTTTATGATTTTAACTATGTAATGCATATGTTTAAATTTCTATTTACGTTGTATGATCCGTCATGGGTGATGGGGGAGCGGAGCAACGAGTGCGTGCAACAACCCTGGCAGCCCTAAACGGATAATACCAGACTTTGATTGTATGATTTGAATCCTGATCCATTACTGCTTTATCTATCTGCAATTGATTGTGTTTGGGGCTATGATTATGGCCCAGGCAATTGGTAACGGAATTGAATTCGTGGCTGAGATTCATTTGCCACGTGGGATGTGTTCGACGAACTCGAGTCGTGCGTTGCCTGTCGGCAGTGGCTAGGCCACACAAAGTTGTTTATGCACTTCATGTCGTGCAGCTCAACGGGCGATCGTGCTAGTTGAGCTCGTCAAGTAACCCGATCTGCCTTATGCATGTTCACCCTGTTTGGACGCTACTGCTTGAACCTAGGGTACCAAACTTACCAGTGAAACCCCTTTTAACCATGGTACCTCGATCCGTTAAGACTCATGAGCCGGGCATGGTGGTATGGGACACCGTGGTCGAGCTGTCGGCCTATGCTGGGGCCACGTGCCTCCCCGTAGTGACCATTGAGCAACCAAACTCGTGAGCCGAATACGGTGGTATGGGACACTGTATTCGAGCTGTCGACACTTACGGCGAGAGCCGAGTACGGTGAGACCTGTACTCGTGCTGACGGGCGACGAGTCCTCTGTAGTGTCTTCGAGTATACTCCAAGGTCTGTGATTGGCGACGAGCCCTTCACAGCAACTAGAGTATGAGTTGAGCCGAGTACGGTGAGACCTGTATTCGAGCTGACGGCCAGCGATTGAGCCGAGTACGGTGAGACCTGTACTCGAGCTGACGGTCAGCAATTGAGCCGCATACGGTGAGATCTGTATCTATGCTGACGGGTGACGAGCCATTTGCGATGCCTTCGCGATGCCTCTAGAACCATAATACCGTATGAGATTAACTAGGATTGACGACCCTAGAATGGATCATATTTGGGAATGATACAAGGGAGGTACCTTAGTTTCCCAATACTGCTGTTTGGAATGAACTAATAATTACTCGGTAATCATGCTCATCATCGCACTGCATGTGCCTGGTAGATGTGGAGCACTGAGGGATGGATGCATTCGCGAACGTAAGATGATGTCGCATGAGGGTGGTTTGGCAAGGGCATACATCATGTCATTTCATACTTGCATTAAATAAGAGTAGTTAGAATTGTTTGATTGTACTGCTTTATCATTACTGCTTGACTGAATTGATAACATGTTAACCTATGCTTTATTGTTCCACTGAGTTGATCACTCACTCCCACGTTACGGGACGGTGTTGTACACACCAACCAGATTTGTTGAGTTTCAGGTGATGGCGATGCTTGTGAAGCAGAGCCGGACTACTTCTATGATGATAGGAGGAGTTCTCCTATCTGTATCTCTCTGGCAGGTCAATGAAGACCTGATATTGTATTGACGGGGCTATGGTACTTGGGATAGGAGACATTACACTTCCTCACATTTGGTATATTTTAGAACTGTACTTGTAATTATTCAACCTGGTAATGTTATCACACTCTGGAGACTCATCATAGTTTATATATTTTATCTATCTATCACAGTCTTCCGCTTGCAAATTTAACTGTCTCTGGAGTATGATATGCTGTTTTGGCTTAATCTCACTCATGTTCAATGCACGAATACAGTCAACATTCAATCATCATTCATTTTGTTGCATAAGTGATGTTCTGGAACTCGGGAGTTGAGTTTATGCTCGACCCCCAATTTTCAGGGCGTTACAGCCATTTATTCCTAAAAATACACTTTTATTATCCAATCTTGTGTCGCCACAATATGTAAAGTTTAGGTTTAGGAAATCGGGATCGGGCTCGGGTTCGGGTTCGGGTTTAGGTTTGGGTTTTCAAGTTTAGGTTTAGGTTTAGGTTAAGGAGTTGAGATTAGGATTAGGTGTAGGTTTAGGTTTATGGATTTGAGAATACATTTAGGTTATAGGTTTAGGTTTATGTTTTAGGTTATAGGTTTAGGTTATAGGTTTAGGTTTAGGTTATAGGTGTAGGTTATAGGTTTAGGTTTAGGTTAGGTTATAGGTTTAGGAAGTGCTAAAGAAAATTCATATGGATGTTGGACAGTTTGGATTGTCATAAAACTATTGGGTCAGCTATTTGGATGGTTTGGATTGTCATAAAATTCATATCATAGTGTATTCACATGATAGAAGAATATACTTCTTCTCTTTGGTGTCATTTTTCTTGGGCTTAACTCTAGCAACAGTTTCTAGAACTGCCTGATGAACAAAATATAAAAGAAATATATTAAGCAAAAGTCAAGAATATGCTAATATATTAAAACCCAAGGTTAGCATTTTATATGCTCTGGAAACAAGAAAATACCAACCTTAAGGAATTATATCATCCTTGACCAAAAGATATATGAAGTATACTTGAGCTTTCAGTTTGAACAAACGGGGCCCATGGTTCACCGATCCAGACTATTGGTGAAGCTTGTCCACCTTAATAGACCATGCCTAAAAAATCACTCAGAATGCAAGATCCTAGCCACCAGGAATGGACCTTTTCAATCAAATATGTCCCATTGAAGTCATGTCTAATTGAAGTCATCAATTAATTCATGAAAGACCTGAGGACACCCTATTCTTTTTCAGGAAGTAGCATAAAAGAAGAAAAAAAAAAAAAAGATGATTGAGAAAGAAATCATCAACAAACTAATTGATGATTACTGATTTTCCTATAAATGTTATCATCAACAAACTATTACTGATTTTCTACTAAAAAAAGAAAAAAAAAAAGATTGAGAAAGAAATCATGACCCGCTCCTCTCACTGCACTAGTGTTGTCTCCCTTTTACTCCACTGTGTATCCACCAACCTGACACAATTACACTTTCCTATCACTATTTTCACTTCACAACACCATACTTTTTAACTAATAAAAAAAAGAAGACGACCCAACTCAGCTGGGTCTCGGTTCAATTGATGGTGGGAACCATAAGATGGAATCGAGATCCGTGTTCCCACATATATGGGATCATGCGTGTGAGATTAGAAAATGCCAGCAGTCCAATCTTTTGCCTTTTCTCGCTCAGTGTGGACCACTATCATGTTCATTTCTTTTATGTCTATCGAATAGCTAGAAATTTCATCTTAGGTAGTTCTCTAACAACTGTAGGGATCAAAGAAGTATGGCAGCCCCTTCATTCAAAGTTGGTAAATAGAAAATTCATACCTTGGGAAAATAAACAGAGGAATGATACGATGCACGGCCCACATCCTGGGGGCCCACCAGCAGAATCTGCATCTTTGCACAACATACATGGACTTTCAGTTCTGACAAGTAGGGCCTATGGTTTTGTATGGCCCAAACCTTGCTCTGTTGCATGCCATTATGAATGGATCATGACCCAAAAGACTTCCAGATTAGAAGATCCCAGTTACCAATCATGAGACTTTTTTTTTTTTTTTTTTTTTTTTTTGTCTTTTTTCAGTTTGAATTGGATGATTGTTGCATTTCTCTTCTTAACCATCAATACATATCAAGAAATCAAAAGGTGAAAATGTCCTATTGAGTATATGTCTGGTACACAGCTCATCAATGGCAGGATGCAGCAGATAATATTCCGGATTACCAAAAAATGAGTCCCACCTGATAGAAATGGAAACCATGCATCATATATTCCTCATGAGCAATATCATCCCATTTTTAAATTGACCAAACAACCCTAACAAGCGACTCTCTTACAGTATTGATCACAAAACTCTGACAAATAACACAAACCATCCAGTTTTCATCAATCAGTCGCAACAAACAAACATTTCCGTATTCAGACCTGTCTCAACCGAGTCAGATTTCGCATGCCAAGTCCTCTTTTGTTCATCCTCTTCCCAATTCAAACGCAACCAGTCTGAGACGAGTCAGATCACCATACCTATTGGGGGCCCACCATCAGTTATAATGATGATCAAAACCCTTAACCAAGTAGGTTCTAGAAAGATTTCATCAGTGGGCAAGTTCTGCCCAAACTCCCCTTTTCTAATGGTCCCGATCTCTCCTTTTGAGTGAGAAAGAGAGAGAGATGGTTCCTTTTATTAGAGAAAACATCCATTCTATGAGAAAAGCTAAGGCATATATCATAGTGGGGCCACATAAAACACATCACGGTGGGTCCGATCAGCGAGGAAAGAGAAGCTCACCTATTTGAAGATGCTGCTCGATGGTAATGGAAGATGCCGCTGCTCGATGGCGATGGGATGCCGCTGCTTGAAAATGGGAGAAGCTCTTGAGGGCTGGGATGCGCTGATTGAAAATGGAAAAGAGCAAATGGCGCTCGCGGGCTGGGATGCTCTGCTTTAAAATGAAAAAGAAAAACATGGCACCTGCAATTCCTCTTCTAAATAAGATAAACCTTTGAAATCCGAAATAGTGTGTGTTTACCATTTTTTATAACAAACAATCTGTTAACATCCGTACATGCAAGAGGGACCATTTTCCGGATGATTAAGATTGTATTATCTAAGAAAATTATAAATATTAAACATTTAAAACTAGAAGTATTATTTGAATGGTCTGGATAACTCTATATCATTTCCACTATTTTTATGAACTAGTCACCACCGTTTTACATTCTGTGTACAAAACTCACAGTTTTGTAGAGAAGAAAAAACGGTAAACATATCGTTGGAAAGTGGAGAGCTCTATGGGCCCCACCATGATGGATATTTTCATTCAAGCCGTCCATCCATTTATCAACATTTTTTTCGGATTGATCCCCAAAAATTATCCCTAATTAAGTCTCTGGTGGACCAAAAAAATGAGAAAACTCAGGACGCTTGGACGTCCACCATTCAAACCTGCAGCAATAGCAAAACCTACCGTCAAAACTCAGGACGGCATGGATGAAGAAATCAGAGCGTACTGAGTAAACTCAGTTGGGCCCACTTTTAATGTATGTGGTTTATCCACACCGTCCATCCATTTTTACTGATAATTTTAGGGGTTGATACCAAAGTTGAAGTGAATCCAAAGCTCAAGTGGACCATTACACAGGAAACAGTGTGGAATAATGATTCCACCATTGAAATCTTACTAGGGTCCAAATTAATTTCTTATTTGTCATCCAACCTGTTCATAAGATCACAAAGACATGGATGAAGAGAAACCATAAATATCAGCTTGATCCAAAACTTCTTTGGCCTCCTAAAAACTTTCAATGGTAGAGGTTCAATCAAACTGTTTCCTATAGTGTAGTCCACCTGAGATTTTAATTTGCTTCATTTTTGGGATCTAGCCCTAAAATTATCTGTTAATATGTATTAACGAAGTGGATAAAATAAATAGATAACAGTGGACCCCACACAATTTACTCAGTGCGCTAAAGGCGTGTTTGGGCGATGGGATTAGAAGGAATCAGGTGGTATGGGATTCATAAAACATAATTATTACCCATGGCAGGGATTGTCCCCCGTTGCCATGGGATAAGATTAATTCCATGCTTTGTTGGTAATACGGTAGTACATTAAATGAATATACCCACCATTATTTAAAATTACTAAGAATGACACGCATGTGTTGTATTTAAACCGTTCGTTTATTTTGTAACCTCATTTTATGGCATGGGCCTAAAAATGAGGTAGATCCAAAACTTATGTGGACCCAAAGAAGTTTTCAACTGTAAGTATTCAATCCCCGTTGCTTTCTATGGTGGGGTCCACTTGAGTTTTAGATTTACTTGATTTTTTGGGCCATGCTCTAAAATAATCTCGAAAAATGGGTGAACGGTGTGGATATAGGCCACACATCATAGTGGGACCTACACAACTTGCTAACATTGAATGAAATTGGCACAGGACCAATGCAATTCCATCTAATCTAATTCTCACCTAATTCCATTCTTCCCAAACATAGGGTGGAATTGGCATAGGACCGGAAGAATCCCATCCCACCTAATCCCTTCTAATCTCACTGCCCAAACACGCTTTAAGGGTAGCAATCCGCTTCCATGGATGAAACACATACATTATGGTGGGACCTATAGAGCACCGACCAACATCCACCAAGTTTTGTGGGCCCCAACATGATGTATTTGTTATATCCACACCTTCCATCCATTTTGAGATATCATTTTACGTCATGAGCCAAAGAATGAGGCAGATAAAAATCTATAGTGGACCCCACCACAAAAATCTCAGGTGCATCACACCACATGAAATCAATAGTAATTGGATATCCATCATTAAAATCTTCTTAAGGCTTACTGTACTGTTTATTTTTAGGTTATAAGTATGAACTGAACATCTACCATTGAAAAATTTTGGGAGGCAGATTCAAAGTTCGAGTGGACCTCATCACAAAAAACAGTATGGATTGAATGCCTACCATTAAAACCTTACTTTGGGCAGTAGAAGTTTTCAACCAAGCTAATATATGTGTTTTCCCTTATTCCATCTCTGTATTAACTTATAAACAGGTTGGATCTCAAATAAACATCGCGGTGGGCCTTAAAAAGGTTTCAATAGTGGGTGTCACTATCCCACTCTTTTCTATGGTGGGTCCACTTGAACTTTGGATCTGCCCCGTCAGTTAGATGCACCATTCCATGGTAGGCCACGAGCTTAAAAATAAAGTCAATCCATGACTTGGGTGGGCCACACCACATACTATAGTTGAGAGGGTTACCCTCCCATTAAAACATTCATAATCATTTATTAGGCCCATCTAGATGTGGTTCATAGATCCAGCCCATTCATTATGTGTGTCCCACTTGGATGAGGAGTTAGCCCAAGTTTCATACACATCCAAAACTCATGTGGGCCCCACCAATTAAATGCTTTTATATGTTTTAGGGATGTCTTCACATAGTTTTAGATGCTATGGCCCACCTAAGTTTCATATACGACTGATTTTTGGACTTAAAGGGGACAGTGTTGATGTTCTACATACATCATGGTGGGGCACACACAGATTAACCTCATGGGAAGTTCCCATAAGGTGACCTTATAGTACCATTTCACTATTTAGGTAACTCCTTCATGAGTATTACTCTAACCGTGTAGGGCCCACCTTGATATATTTTATGTATATCGACACCGTCCATATATTTTTCTATCATATTTTAGGATGTGATTTCAAATCATAAGAACTCAATAATCTCAGGTGGGTCATACCAATCAAAACAATGATGAATAACTATTAAAAACCTTTTGAAGGCCACAAAAGTTTTGGATCAATTTGATCTTTGTAGTTTACCTTCATCTAGATCTTCTTTACATTATCAACAAGTTGGATTGCAAATAAACATTACTAAAACCTTACAATGGGCTCTTTATAATTTTTAATGGCAAGGTACTATATTATCATTCTTTCTAGTGGTGTGGTCCACTTAAGATTTAAATCTACACAATTTTTTATACCCGGCCCAAAAATGGGTTGGAGAAACATAGGGGCGACAAGCGATATACAACATATTGTCAAAATCTCACTTTTGTTGTCTAACTTTTCAATTTTTCTTGTCAAAAATACAATCTCTAGTTTTCTTTTTAAAAAATATATATTTTTTTACAATTCGTCATTTTTTTCACAATTTTGTTTAATTTCTTAAATTTTCTTTTTCAAAATATCATTTTTTTATATCTCACTTTTGTTACATAACTTTTCAATTTTTGTTGTCAAAATACAAAATCTAGTTTTCTTTTTCAAAAAATATTTTTTTTTTTACAATTTGTCAAAATTTTCACAATTTTATTTAAATTAAAATTTTTCTTTTTCAAAATATCATTTTTTTTATTGAAATCTTGTTATATAACTTTTTAATTTTTCTTGTCAAAATACAAAATCTAATTTTCTTTTTTAAAAAATATATTTTTTTTACAATTTGTCAATTTTTTCACAATTTTGTTTAATTTTTTATATTTTCTTTTTCAAAATATTATTTTTTTATCGAAATCTTTTTTTTTTCAAAATTATTAACATTATTCAAAGTTCTTAATTTTTTTTTTCAAAATCTAGATTATTATAAAATCACAGTTTTTTTTTTTTTTTTTTCCAAAATTTAAAATTTTCTTAAACGTTGTTAATTATTTTTCTAAGCTTTTCAAATTTATTTTTTTTTCGAAATTCATAATTTTTTTGTTGTGGACAGTCTTCCATGGTCCTAGAAGACGGCTAAGGACCGTCTCTAATAGAGACGGTCATTGACAGTCTCTAATAGAGACGGCTAAGGACCGTCTCTAATAGAGACGGTCTATGACAGTCTCTAATAGAGACGGTCTTTGACAGTCTCTAGTAGAGACGGTTTTTACCAAGGCAATAAGATGGTTAAGGACCGTCTCTAATAGAGACGGTCTTTAATAGTCTCAGATTACAAGTAAAAGACGGCCAATGACCGTCTCTAATACGGACGGTCAGTGGCCGACTCAGATGATCGCATATAAGACGGTCGAAGACCGTCTCTAATACGGACGATCTTTGACCATCTCAGATGACCTATATAAGATGGTTAAAGACCGTCTTAAATTATTCGCGGACGCAGAACATTTAAAGACAATATTAGGGACGGTCAGAAGCCGTCCCTAATTTTAGAGATAGTTTACGGCCGTCTCTAAAGCGTCTTTAAACCAAGCAATTTTAGAGACGGTCCAGAACCGTCTCTAAATCCGTCATTTTTTCCATTTTTCACGTAGTGTCTGAATCAGAAAATTCAGAAACCGAGTCGGGCAGTGAACTTAAGGCCCTTATGACTCTAGCCAAGTTTACTTTTTCAGATCACGATGATTCAACAAGTGAAGAAAATTTGGATAGTGATCATGAAAATGATGAAGATCTTCAAGATGCTTACAATGCCTTATATAAGGAAAGTTGTAAAATTGCTGTCAAACTTAAACTTCAAAAAGAAAAGTTTTTTAAACTCAAAGAATGTTTTGAAACCCTTTTTTAGAAAAATCCCAAATTTCAGATTGTTTTGAAAAATCAAAGTGTGATCTGGAATTCAAAACCTCCCTGATTGAAAATTTGAAATCTGAAAATGAGAAACTTAAAAATGAAGTATCTTCTCTTCTGAGTTTGAAGGACACATGGAGATATGCCCAAGGTGATCCAAAATTAGAAAAATAATTATCCGGATCAAGAAAATGTGGCGATCGATCCGGGTTGGGCTATGATAAAAACACGTCTCCTAAACAGAAGAATACTCCTTCCAATTTTGTGAAAGGAGAGACTTTAACTCAAAAGGAAAAGGTACTAGTCAAGTTTTTTCTAAAAATACAAAAACTTTTCAAAAACCCAAAAGCAGCTATATAAATTTCAAAAATCAGATTCGAAACCCACTAGCTGAAAAAATAGTTGATTTACTTAAGGAGCTATTAAAATCTAACTCAGTAGGTCACTCTTACAACTGTAAACAAAAGGAGACCAACTATTCTCCTAAACCCAAAACAGTTCTGAAATGGGTTCCTAAGGTTGCCTGTTTGGTTGCTCACACTGCTTTCAAAGCTACAAGCCATTCAAAATGGTACCTAGATAGTGGATGCTCCAGACATATGACAGGCGACAAGGCGCTATTCACCGATCTTAAAGATATGACTGATGGGTCAGTCACATTTGGTGATGGTAGCAACTGCAAGATAATTGGCAAAGGTACGGTCCAACTCTATAACCTTCCCTTATTTAAAAATGTTTTATATGTTGAGGGTTTAAAACACAACCTGTTGAGCATATCTCAAATATGCGATAACAACCATAGTGTTAAATTTTCTAATCAAGGTTATGAAATTATAAACGAAAAGGGTTCTGTAATATTAACTGGTCGCAGAACTTCTGAAAACTGCTATATAGTAAGCGATGGTAGCTCATCTAAACAAACGTGCTACATGGTCCATACCGATGAGACAGAATTATGGCATAAACACCTCGGACATGTACACTACCGAAATTTATACAGATTGAGCAAAGGAGAACTAATTAGAGGTCTACCTAAGATGCAAAAAGTAGACAAGATTTGTGGTGAATGCTAGTATGGTAAACAAACTAGGAGCTCTCACAAAAAGGTGAACTCCAATACCACCACAAGACCACTCGAGCTTCTCCACATGGATCTTATAGGACCAACAAGAATGGAAAGTCGAGGTGGCAAAAAATACATCTTAGTTATCGTAGATGATTATACAAGATACACTTGGGTTTCATTCTTGAGGGACAAATCAGAAACCCTTGATGAAGTGAAAAAGATTATAAAACGGATTCAAACTGAAAAATGTTCTCAAGTCAACAAGATCCGTAGTGATCATGGATCCGAATTTGAAAATAGCGGTTTTGAGAAATTCTGTAGCGATCAGGGAATATCGCATGAATTCTCTGCACCTAAGACTCCTCAACAAAATGGAATTGTCGAGGAAAAATAGAGTGCTTCAAGAAATGGGAAATGTTATGTTAAATAGCATGAAGCTCCCTAGGAATCTCTGGGCTGAAGCAGTGAATACTACCTGCTACATTATTAATCATGTTTATATTTGCAAATCTAATAATAAAACGGCTTATGAAATGTGGTTTGAGAAAGTCTTCTGTCAAATACTTTCGAGTTTTTAGCTGCAAGTGCTATATTTTGCGTGACCGTGAAAATTTGGGAAAGTTCGACACTAAAAGTGATGAAGGGATCTTTTTAGGATATTCTTTAAACAGTCGTGCATATCGTGTTCTGAACAACAGGACCGGTGTGATTCAAGAGTCAATAAATGTTGTGATTGACGATCATTTGAATACATCCGTCCCTAGTTCAGATAATGATGAAGTTCTTATACTTGAAAAACAAGAAACTTCATCAAGTGAAACTAATTCTGAATTAAGGACTGTTAAAGATCATCCAACTTCTCAAATACTTGGAAACCCTCTCACTGGTGTGCGCACTCGTAGACAATTAGAGGACATATGTAACTACGTATGCTTTACATCCCAGATAGAACCGGTTAACGTGAAAGAAGCACTTTCGGATGAAAACTGGATAGTTGCGATGCAGGAAGAACTTAATCAGTTTGTCAGAAATGATGTCTGGTACCTTGTTCCTAGACCTAAAGATAAACATATTATTGGAACAAAATGGATTTTCAAAAACAAATCTGATGAACTTGGAAATATTATTCGAAATAAAGCAAGGCTAGTTGTACAGGGGTATACACAAATTGAAGGTATTGACTATAATGAAACATTTGCCCCTGTAGCTCGTCTTGAATCAATCAGACTTTTTATCTCCATTGTTGTTTTAGGAAGATTAAAATTTACCAAATGGATGTAAAAAGTGCCTTTTTGAATGGTGATTTACATGAAGAGGTATATGTTGAACAACCTACAGGGTTTGAAGATCCTAAATTTACTGATCATGTGTATCGTCTTAAGAAGGCTCTCTATGGTCTGAAACAAGCTCCCAGAGCATGGTACGAAAAACTGACTAAGTTTTTACTAAGTCATAATTTTCAGATGGGATGTGTTGATAAGACGCTCTTTGTTAAGAAATATAACGATGATATTCTAATGGTTCAAATATATGTTGACGATATTATTTATGGATCAACCTGTACTAACATGACTGTTGAGTTTGTAGATTTAATGAAGTCTAAATTCGAAATGAGCATGGTTGGAGAATTAAATTATTTCCTAGGGTTGCAAGTAAAACAACAACCTGATGGAATTTTTATCTCTCAAACCAAATATGCTCTGAACTTAATTAAGAAATTTGGATTTGAGAATGGTAAAAATTTTGATACTCCTATGAGTACAACTTTGAGACTCTCAAAAGACTCTACAGGTAATGATATGGATCCTAAATTGTATCGTAGTTGGATTGGTAGTTTGCTTTATTTGACTGCAAGTAGACCAGATATCGCTTTGAGTGTTGGTATTTGTGCTCGTTATCAGTCAAATCCTAAAGAATCTCACTTAACTGCTGTTAAGCGGATTATGCGATATGTCGCAAGTTCTGCTAAACTGGGTCTCTGGTATCCACATGAGACTAGTGTTCAATTAGCCGGGTACTCAGATGCTGACTGGGCTGGAAACATTGATGATAGGAAATCAACCAGTGGTGGTTGTTTCTACATTGGAAATTGTCTTGTTTCTTGGTTTAGCAAGAAGCAAAGTTCTATATCGCTATCAACAGCTGAGGCTGAATACATTGCTGCTGGAAATGCATGTACTCAGCTTGTTTGGATGAAACGTATGTTAAGCGATTATGGAATTACACAGGATTCTATGATTTTTTTTGTGATCATTCCAGTGCAATAAATATCTCAAAAAATCCAGTTCAGCATTCACGTACTAAGCATATTGACATTAGATTTCATTACATTCGTGAATTAGTAGAAGAAAAATTAATATATTTGGATTACATTCCAACCGAGACTCAACTTGCGGACATTTTCACTAAACCGCTCGACAAAAGCAGGTTTAATAAATTAAAGTTTGATCTCGGTATGTGCAATTTAAATTGAATTTGCATGCTTTGGTGTATCATAATGTACATATGTTTGATGTTTTATTTGCTTAAATTTGAAAATCATTTGAAAAATTGCAAATTTTAGTCGGTACTCGACCAGTCGTGAGTGTACACGACCGGTCGTAATACGACCGGTCGAACACATCCACGACCGGTCGTGAAACTCGTGAATTCACTTTATTTGGGGATTTGGCACTTCTTCTTCATTTCCTTTTGTCTCTCCAACGAGCCTAGCCTCGACCGGTCGAACCCACCTTCATGATACTTCAAGGTTAGTGGTTCTTTTACAATTTTCTTGCAGATTCTTGTTATTGGTGTTTCAAATTTCACTCTTGTAGAATCTATTTGCTCTTTCATTGCAAGTTTGGGGTTTTCTCTTGAAAAATCTGTTCTATCAAAACCCCACTTCTTCTTTCTTGCATCTTATAGTTTCCTTGATTCCTCATTTGAAAATGGATGCTAGGGGTAAAAAGAAAACTACACGTGGTCCCTCTTCATCTAGATCTGCATCTATTACGCAACGTCATCTTCGCTCTCCTGAAAATGATCCTTCAGATGCACGGGATTTGCGTATGCGCAATATTATAGTTGAGCGTCCTGTTAATGTTAATCACATTGCTTCCTTTGGTATCCTTCCTCTGTTGCAATCTGTGGGATGGGATAACATCTTACATTGGGGTGGAGCTGCATACCAGTCCATTGCCCAATCCATGTTTGCATGTATTTGTGATTCTTCTCTTGAGAATTTAACTTTTAAAATTGATACTCAAGAAGGCTTATTTTCAGTGGATCGACATTTGATAACTCACCTTATGGAAATTCCTGTCAATGATGAGGGCATTCCGATTCATATATTACATGAAAAATTCTCAGAATCTGAACGACAAATGCTTACTAGAGATTTGTGTAATTTGGATATTCACTGGACTCATAAAGGTCATGCACTTCCCTTAAGGTACTTGTTACCCAGACACAGAGTGCTTCACAGGATTTTCATCTCAAATCTATATCCGCGTTCTGGTAATAAAACCGAACTCACTGCATTCATGTTCGTGTTTTGCATTCTGTCATCTCTGGTGCAAAAATCTGTCTACCTTCGTTAATTTGTCACTCCATTCTTTTGTCTCGTCACCATCTAGGTCATAGTGATATTCCCTTTGGTTATTTGATGACTATGCTCGCCAATCATATGCTCGTGGCTATGCCTGTTAGAGAAAAACCCATCCATCATCTCCCTTTTAATAATTCCAATATTAACAAGATGAATTTAGAATTGGCTCCTGGCCAAGTGGATGCTGGTAGCAGTGGTGCTGAAGCAGGAAATGCAGATCAAGCTGGTGATCTTCCTGGAGACGTAAATATGGATGATTTATTTGAAGAACTTGAGTCAGACTCGGCTGATGATCCTGACTTTCAGCCTTCTGATTTTGATGAGAGGTTGAATTCTCTTCAAGAACAGGTGGCTCAAATTCGTGTTACCCAAGAAACTCAATTTTCTTATTTACGCAAATATATGAGGCGGGTTGCTAGGGGTTTACACAAAAGTGATCCATCTAATCCTGCTCCTTCTTCTGGTTTTGACTGAATTTTTATTGGTCTGTAATAACTAATATTTTCTTTGCTTTTAGTCTGAACTTTGCTTGCTTACTGACTTTTTGTTGAATTATGCACTATGCTCTCTTGCATCTATATTCCATCTCCTATTTTCCTTATCCTTGCTGCCCTTCTTCCTTTGTCATTTTGTGTCAAAAAGGGGGAGAAGTTTTGGGAGGCTTTGGCTTTGGTTGGATTTAATGATTATGATTAGTTTCATTCATGTCTTTAAATATGGATGTGCTGCTATTACTCAGGGGGAGTTAAGCTTCTCAGGGGGAGTTATGCTAGATATTGCTTATGATGTCTATATAATTGGTGCATGATTCTCTATTTGAACCTGTTGTGCCTGTACTTCTCTTATTTCTATTGGAAGTATTATTATTTGGGTGTTTTGTCACAAATTTGACAAAGGGGGAGATTGTAAGTGCTATGGTCTCATGCTCCTTTGGTTGTCAAATTTTGTTGTGTCAAAACATCTATCTGTGTCTTGTGTTTGTATGGTGATTTATATGTATTCAAGACACTGCATAAACACTTCATGACATTGAATGTCTTTAAGAAATACAAAGTGTACTTCATCATCCTATCAATGTTTAAAGCTACAATGTTGAAGTTCAAGTCTCAAGAAACAACTTCAAGACTCAAGAAATGACTTCAAGACTCAAAAGCAACGCATGAAGTAGTTTTCACGCTGATGAAGATCTCAAGATTAAAGCTACAACAAGTTCAAGATCTCAAGCTTGATATGGTTCAAATATCTACATTCGTTGAATGGTTGAAGTTCAATGTCCATACGACATGTTTCAGGTTTGACTGACCTTAGGTTGACCTTATAAGTAGGTCACTTTGGATACATAAATCAAATGTTTATTTTACATAAGTTTGGTCTATTCTACGACCAGTCCTAGCTCCTGTTCGACCAGTCCTAGCATTGGTTCGACTAGTCCAAGAAATTCCACGACCAGTCCTAAGTTGTTGAAGATTTTCGAATTTTTTGGTACACCTACGACCAGTCCTGGAGGTCCTTCGACCGGTCGTAGGAGTGTCTTCGACTCGTTCTCGACCAGTCGTAGGGCTACGACTCAAAGTCCAGCAAGCTAATCTATGGTCCTACGACCAGTCGTAGAGAGCTACGACCAGTCGTAGGTGACCCACGACCAGTCGTAGGCTTCCCACGACCAGTCGTGGAACGACTTTCAAAGATCGCGCTCAATATTTCAAATATCCGTTAGAGCTACGACCAGTCGAAGGTTTCTAAGACCAGTCGTAGACGCGATTTTTGTTTCTATAAATTGAACACGAAATTCAGAGTTTTTATTAATTCAACTCGATTCAATTCAAGAAACTTCAAGTGATCACTCTGAGATAAGTCTGTGTTTATTTTAAGCTACGTTGTGCTTATTTAATATTCCTTTTTGCTAGCTTATTTAATTTGATTTTGTTTATGTATTCCAATCTTATTTGAAAAGAGGAATTACCTTATTCCTTCTTCTTGGAATCAAAATCAAATATAGCTACGCCCAACTAGTTAAAATCTAAAATCTATTAGAATTTAGAACCATATTAAAGTGAGTATTGGAAATTGAACTTTGACATTCAATCATCTACTCCGATTGGTTCTACCGGGCTGCTACGAAAAAGAGAAATCCAGGTATTTTACAATTCTGTAAAATTTCATTCCTTTTGGTTTTGTTTGAGGTTAAGCCAGAAAAATCTCATTGTATTGGTTATCTGAGGAGAGCCAGGAAACTCAGAAAAGAGGGGTTTTTGAATTGTGTAAGCCCGAGTGAAAAAGACACAATTGTAAAGGTTTTGGGTGAACCTGTGAAAACCTATTTGATAGTGAACGCTAATATTCCCTGTGTGAGGATATTAGGAGCGGAGTAGCATTCTGTGTGGCTGTTGAAAGACAGTTGGTGTAAACACAGGCGAACCACTATAACTCTTTGTCTTGTGGATTGAATGCTTGCTTAATTTTCATATCTTTTATCATTCAATTGTGTGGAATGTACAAGTGGATGTGAATGTTGTAACTATTTACATTTCAAGCAAGTGTGGGGATTGTTGTAATAATTTAGATCTATATTTCTGCATTTAATTTCAATTCCTTGCTATTCATTTATTCTATTTAAAATTGAGTCCTTGATCCAAAAGATGTTCTAGAAATAAGGTTGTCCTACCATAAGCCCTTGTTTATTATGGTGTAAGGTTGTCCTTAGAACTGAATTTGTATCAATCTCTCAATACTTATTTATCAAGGTGATTTGATTTCAGCATTGTGAATTGATTTATAATTGTAAGGCTATTGGTTTATTTTATTTCCGCTGATTTTATTTTAATTTGGCATAGTCCTATTCACCCCCCCTCTAGGACATATAGCTTGGCCTTTTCAAAACTGTCTATCCATTTGGAAACGGCGGGGCCCACTGCTATCCAACGTCAGCATGTATGTGGCCCCACCATGATGAATGTGTTGTATCAAACAGTCCGTCCGTCTGGACGTGTCCCACCGTGATGTGGATTTCATCCACGTTGTGCATCTATTTTGCTGCTGCCCTCTGAAGTCAGCCAATCTTGTGGGTCTCACCATCAGGTATATGTTATATTCAAACCGTTCGCCACCTGGCAGTTGGTGGGGCCACCTGATGTAATGATGTATCCAGACCGTCCAAGGGACGGTGGATCCCAACAATTGAGATGCTATTGACGTCAGTTTTGTGGTCCTAATCACGATGTATGTATTTCGTCCATACCACCCATACATACAGCAGCTCGTGGGGCCCACCCACACGTGCTCCACGTGTGGGATGGGACCCACCTTGACGTATATATTCTATATCCAACCTTCCGTCCGTTAGAGGACATGGGCCACACCAAAATGTATGTGCACTGGATCCCCATAGTCTAGAGATTTCTGGACAGTGCTGTGGGACCGACTATGATGTATCTGTTTCTATCCACTCCGTCCGTCCGTCCGTTTTGAAATGGGACGTGGCCCACCCCACACGTGTGGGATGGGACCCACCTTGATGAATGTATTCTATATCCTTATCGTCCACATGGCCCACGATGAATGTGTTTCATCTAACTGTCCGTGTGGGGCCTGCCTTGATGGACCATCCAGATCATGGACTCCACCCTGATGTATGTATTATATACACACCATCTGTCCATTTGTGGTGGGACCCACTTTAATGTAGTGTTGTATTGAATCCGTACATCCATGGTCCCATGCGAGGCCACCTTGATTTATGTATTTTATATCCCCACAGTCCACATAATTGGGACAGTGGGATGCCACACCATTGATGTATTTATTCCATGTCCACGCTGTTTATTAGGTAGACTACTTCAGAAATCAATGGAGAATGAACGACTACCATTGAAATCCTTTTTGGGTCACAGAAGTTTTGGATTAATATGATATTTGTTTTCCTCTTGATTCAGGTCTTTGTGACCGTATGAATAGATTGAATATAAAATAAACGTTATGGTGGGCCCTACCTTAATGTATTTATGGCCTATCGATGGGGCCCACCCAGATATATTTGAGGCCCTTTGGTGCGTCCCGTGGATGCGGCCCAGTTGATGTATAAGGCCCATTGGTGCGGCCCGTGGATGTGGCCCACTTGATGTAATGCGGCCCATTGTGATGTATATAAGGCCCATTGGTGCGGCCCATTGTGATGTATTCGAGGACCGTGGGACATGGCCCATTGTGGTGTATTTCCGGTCTATTTGGTAAGGCCCAATGAGATGTATTTTCGGCCCATATGGCGTGGCCATTGTGATGTTTTTGTAGCCCACTTAATGAGGTCCATTATGATGTGCATTAGGCCCATGGGTTGTGGCCCGTGTGATGTATCTGAGGCCCATGTGCAGGGCCCACCTGTTTTGTATATGCGGCCACGAGTGAGGCCTGATGTGATGTATTTATGGCCCATGTACTGAGGCCCATTATGATGTATATGCGACCCATGAGTGAGGCCCATAGTGATGTGTATTAGGTCCTTGTGTGAGGCTATGGGCCCACTATACGTTTTGCCCTATGTGGGCCACTCCTTGGGAGCAATGTTGGTTGAATGTCCACGTTGATGGGCAATGATGGTTAAATGTCCACATTGTGACCTTCCCTTAGGCCTTATTAGGCCCATTCTTGCCAATTCCGATTGTCGAGGCCGATTCCGATTGTCGAGGCCAATTTCGATAGTTGAGGCCTATTGTATAGGCCAATTATCGACGTCAATTCCGATTGTCGAGGCCAATTGTCGAGGCCGATTTTGATTTGTTAAGGCCGATTATCGAGGCTAATTCCGATTGTTGAGGTTAATTCCGATTGTCGAGGCCGATTCTGATTTGTCGAGGCCAATTGTCGAGGTCGATTCAGATTTGTCAAGGCCGATTCCGATTGTCGAGGACGATTGTCGAAGCCGATTTTGATTATCGAGGTCGATTCTGATTGTCGAGGCCGATTGTCGAGGCCGATCCGATTGTTGAGGCCAATTATCGAGGCCAATTTCGATTGTCGAGGTCGATTCTGATTTGTCGAGGCCGATTATCGAGGCCAATTCCGATTGTCGAGGCTGATTCTGATTGTCGAGGCCGATTCGGATTTGTCGAGGCCGATTATCGAGGCCGATTCCGATTGTCGAGGCCGGTTTCGATTGGCGAGGCCAGTTATCGAGTCCGATTTCGATTGTCGAGGCCGATTCTGATTGTTGAGGCCGATTCTGATTGTCGAGGCCAATTCCGATTGTTGAGGCCGATTGTATAAGCCAATTATCGAGGCCAATTCCGATTGTTGAGGTTGATTATATAGGCTGATTATCGAGGCCAATTCCGATTGTCGAGGCCAATTCTGATTTGTTGAGGCTGATTATCAAGGCTGATTCCGATTGTTGAGGCCGATTCCGATTGTCGAGGCCAATTGTCAAGGCCGATTCTGATTTGTCGAGGCAGATTGTCGAGGCTATTGTGATGTATATGCGACTCGTATTTGAAGCACATTGTGATGTGT
This sequence comes from Magnolia officinalis, assembly GCA_021015155.1. Taxonomy (NCBI): domain Eukaryota; kingdom Viridiplantae; phylum Streptophyta; class Magnoliopsida; order Magnoliales; family Magnoliaceae; genus Magnolia; species Magnolia officinalis. Next base: position 50,284,068 of record JAJHSJ010000001.1, read on the forward strand.
ATTCAGCCCGTGTTTAAGGCCCAATGTGATGTATATGAGACCTATGTGATGAGATCCATTGTAGTGCATTTGAGGGCTAAGCGATGGAGCTCGTTGTGATATATATTACGCCCATGTGAGAGGCCCATCGTGATGTGTATTATGCTCTTGAGTAAAGCCCATGGTGTTGTATATTAGGCCCTTGTGTGAGGCCATGGGTCCACTATATGTTAGGCTCTATGTGGGCCATTCCTTGGGGGCAATGTTACTTAAATGTCAACATTATCGAGGCCGATTGTCGATGTCGGTTATTAATACCGATTATGAGCATGTGACAGCATAACATCATGATACATGCCCATATGCATCATTTGCATGTTTATTATGAGATGTGATTAACCATTGCATATGCCATAACACAGATGGTTTATGGGACTCCCTGGGTGGAGTTATCCCACATGAGTGCACGGTATCTGCAGGATTAATGCATGATTGAGCTACATGACTCATGCATCTTGCATTGTGTGATTGTGATTACTGTACGCCCTAACGACATCGGGGCTGTGACCTCCACAGGCATGTCATGGATGGCTAGATGGGACACCGAAAATGTTTGGTTCGAGCATCTGAGCACTTTGGATGTCCGTGGGTGAAACTCCCTAAACCTCCAAGGCTAGGAGACGCCCCAATGTCTAGATTGAGTGGATATATGAGCGCCTGAGTGCCGAATACCAGTAGGCCGTGTCTCCCACTGTGTCGTGGTCGGTTGGGAGGGGGTGTGGCCTTATCTGCCCAAGCGAGGGGGCTGTAAGCTAGGCTGAGTTTGACCAGCTCCCAAATGGGTCCACTATCGACGAGCCGGGTAGGCATTGGTATACTACTGATAGGTGGGTAGTGAGGTCTTTTCCACTCGCTGGGCTACGCGGCCGGCTGGGGCAGTAGCCAACTTGGAGTGTACTAGACCCCGGTGATATCTCAGAGATATACAGTACCGATATGTGGACTTATTGAGCAGGAGTTGCATACTCTTTCATTCATTCACTATCCACTCAGGCTGGTGGTGCATAACTATTTGTTACGTGTACCTTCGCAATGGCTAGGATTTCGGTTGGGGTGGGCGACTAACCTGAGATCAGGAGTTTACCATATTGTGTTTGACTATCCAAATTTAGGTATGGGATTGGTTTGGATAAAATTCCCTTGTGATGGACCCCATAGCCTGCGATACTACGTACTATCATCCCGACTTCACTCTAGCTTGACCATTTCATTCACATCGCATATTGCATTACATCCGCGGCATATGAAATTTTGGGTTGCTACGTTTCTGTACTTATATGGCTTAGGCGGACTTGACAGGATCTACATATTTCATTGCATCCGCAGTATATGATATTTGGCTCATTATGATCTGTATTGCGTACTTTGATATTATATGACTCATGGAGCTTTGACTTTGACATATGTATTTCCCCTTTTGCATTGTATTCAAATGTTTATATTAGTGGATATGAGATGATGATGTTGCCTTTGTGATTTGGGTATACTTGTGATTATGCTTCTTACGAGATAAATGTATACTGGAAAATCCTCCTTGTAGGATCCCAGGATCAGAATCTGGCGTATGGACGCTGGGAGCCGAGAATGGGGTACTACAGAGGCTGTCGGCACTGGATTTGGCGATCGGGAATTTTGTGAGCCCGGTTTCTGAGTTTGGGGCATAACAGAAGATGGTATCAGAGCATAACTTGGGAATACCTGAGGATCACATCACATATCTGCTGATAGATACCCTACACTCTATGATTGTTGAGAACTTAGAATGATTAGATCCCCGAGTTCGAATAACATAGAAACCTTTTGACATAGCTCCCTACCGTTGAGATTATGAGGCTGCATAGTATTCCCATTTCGATCGTTTCTAATCTGGGATCCGAGGTTCAGTAGGATCACCATATTGTTGATGATGCGTCTTGGGAGGGCGAGGTTGAGAATAGAGAGCCCTATCTTTATCCTTTTGTAGATTAATTGTGCCTTCACATATATATTTGATGATGTTTCTTCTTCCCTTGTCTATTCTGTAAATTTCGATGACGAAATTTTTATTAGGTGGGGAGAGCTGTAAGACCCGTATCCTAGCCTGTACCATTCGGTAGGCCTCTGCGGTCCTCTCGGTCGAATTCCTGTAACCCACGATCTATTATCGGCATTTGTGCGTGATCCTGAGTCGTTGTAACGCCCCGGATTTCGAGGGTCGAGCAAAGCCTAACTCCCAAGATCTAATGCATCACTTATGTAACATGGATAATGATGTTTAAATATTGTCCATATTAGTGCATTAAACATGAGTGAGATTACACTAAAATAACATATCATACTCCAGAGGTGATTGATTAAGCAAGCGGAAGGCTATAACATGCATATTTGAACAAGTAAGCGATTTACAACCTCCAGAGTATAGGTATGTAACTGGGCTGAATGTTTACATGTATTGTTTCAAAAAGTTACAAAATATGAAAACATAAAGTGTCCAACTATCCCATAGCCCTGTAATCCCGGCGACGCAGCACGAGGTCTACATAGACCTGCCAGAGAGCTGAACATAGGAGAACTCTTTCTCCTCATCTACGAAGTCCAACTCCGTTGCATATACGTCCTCACCACCTGCATCTATAACAGAGTCTCGTTAGTGTTTTAAAACACTGTCCCAGAGTGGGAGTGAGTGATCAACTCAGTGGTACTATAAGGCAAAGGTTAACATGTTATCAATTTAGTCAAGCAGTAATGATAAAGTAGTACAATAATCATATCCTAAGTACTCTTATTAATACAGGAATGGTATGCTGTAATGATGCATGCCCTCTCCTGCACTCCCTCAACGACTTCATCTCATGGTCGCGTATGACAAACTCCCTAAACGTGCGCTTCCTCACCAAAGCACATGCAATGCGGTGCATGGTCGTATTAGCCAAGTTCTTAATTAGGCTTATTTGTACAACAGATTCGAGAAGCTAAGGTACCTCCCTTTATATCATTAACCCAAGCGAAAATCCAGTTAGGGTCATCAATCCTAGTTAATCACATACGATAGGCAAGTTGTAGGGCATCTCCCCTAATGGAAGCAATGGATAGGTAAGTTCAATTAATTATACTTGAGGTCACTACGGGAGGCTCGTCACCTGAACGTAGGCCGACAGCTCGAATACAGTGTCTCATACCATCGTATTCGGCTCACGAGTTTGGGTTGCTCACTGGACATTACGGGGAGGCTCGTCACCCCAGCGTAGGCTGACAACTTAACCACGGTGTCCCATACACCACCATGCCTGGCTCATAAGTCTTAGCAGATCGTGGTACCATGGTTGAGATGGGTTTTAATTGGTAAGTGGTACCTTAGATTCAAGCAGTAGTGTTCATACATGGTAAACACACAATAGGTCAATCAGTTTATTGGACAAGTTCGATTGGTACGAGCGCATGCTGAATTAATCGATATGGAGTGCATAAGCACTCTGCGTGGCCTAACCACTGTCGATAATCATCGTACGAACCGGATTCATCAGACGTATCCATTGTGGCGAGACTAATTCGACCACTCGAGCGGAATTGTTACCGATTGCCTGGACTATGTAGTAGTCCCTATCATACTCAAATGCAGCATGTGGATACATGTGATAATCATATAAGCATTTAACAAATAATCCAAATACAACACTCATTTGAGCATTTTATCAAACATATTGAACATATCACCAAGCACTTGCATTTTATTCATATAGATTAAGAGTACGTGAAGGAAATTATACATATAGATAAGGTAATTGAGAATCCTATCTCAACACCCTTATTAAATACAATTCATCAAACAATTTCTCATTTAGACATTTTATCAAACACTTAGCCTACATTACTACATACATGAACTAAATTAGCTACAACATATATTATAGAAAATCCTTTCACAAAGGAGTTGTCATACATACAACAAATATGAATTTTAGATTAATAGTCATGGCAAGCACCAATCATAATTGCAAGTTCATTCAAACATTTCAACCAAACACATGGAATGCATATTTGTTCAACATAGATCATACATGTGTAATATATGGAAAACATCGTATCTAAGAGCATATGACAACAATCAAGTCAGTCATAAATCATTACTGACATTAAAAGCTTTGAAAACCATAACGTAAACGTTTATAGTCCGTATCCTTTCGTCGGATTGCTCGTTTCGAACTCGGTTCGAACACTACGTCCCCACCTACACGACAACGGTTACCTAAATCACGAAATAGGTTAGCTATTTCGTCGATTCTTCTATTTGGATTCCTAAAACAAGATTAGGGTTAAGATTTCTTACTCAAAACAAAGTTGGAATGGCTCGTGTAGCTAGATGTAAAGACGATTCAATGCGTGGAGTAGCAGGAAAGAAGTACTGCAGCAACTCCAAGGATCTCCCTTTACTCCTCACTCTTTTCTCTTCCTTTCTCTCTTCTCTCCCCTAGGGTTAGAGAAAATTCGTATGAGAGAGGGGTGGGGTGGTTTAAGGGCCTTATATAGGCTCAAAAGTGATGTCAATGGCCCCAGGGCCATGATATACTTAGGTTATAGCAAAAGGGCGTTTGTTTCGGGCAAATGACGCTCATCCGGAGGTCCATTACCTGTCCATGTTGCAGAGTAAGTCCCCTGACAATGGATCTAGGCCAGGATGCGATTTCAGCGCATTTGGATCGGATGATCAACCATGATGGATCCGTGTCAGTTCAACGGTCGTCGTCACTCAATCACGACCACAAGTACACAGATATGTGCAGGAAAATTTCCCTCATCCAAGGGTATAGTTTAGTCAGAAACTAATGGTCTGAAACCTTCAATTTCTCCCGTAAGTGAATGGCCCAATTTACTTATGTTTTGGTTCATTTTCTAAAGATATTCGCGTTTCTCACACACTTTGCTCAAGGCTCAAGTTGTGCGTTTCTGGATAATATTTGGGCTCAATTCCCGCGATGGTTATCAAGATGTAACACCCTGAAAATCGAAGGTCGAGCAGGAGCCCAACTCCCGAGTTCCAACACATTACTTATGCAACATAGATTATGATGATTAAATGTTGTCCGTATTAGTGCATTAAATATGAGTGGGATTATACCAAAACAACATATCATACTCCAGAGACAATTGAATTACGTAAGCGGAAGACTGTGATAAGTATATAAAGTATATAAGTGATTGTAAGTCTCCAGAGTATGATCATATTACCAGGTCAATTAATTACATGTAAAGTTTCCAAAATATACAAAATGTGTAATGTTATCTAGTCAGCATCCCAGTAATCCCCGTCGATCAGAACATGGCCTACATAGACCCGCCTGATAGCTGCATATAGGAGAATTCCTCATCATTATAAAAGTTCGGCTCCGCTACGTAAGCATCGCCATCATCTATAACTACAACAGGGTTTGGTTGGTGTTTAAAGCACCGTCCCAGAACGTGAGAGTAAGTGATCAACTCAGTGGAACTATAAAGTAAAGGTTAACATGTTATCAATTCAGTCAAGCAGTAATGATAAAGCAATACAACAAGCATTCCTAAGTACTCTGATTAATGCAAGGATGATATGTTATAATGATGCATGCCCTCTCCTGCACTCTCTCTTGCGATAACATCTCACGATTGCGGCATGCAATACTCTCGCTGTGCTCAACTCCAACGCCAAAGTCACATGCAATGCGGTACATGTGCGTAATTAGCCAAGTTCTTAGTTAGGCATACTCATACAGCAGGATTGGGAAGCTAAGGTACCTCCCTTATATCATTTCCCAAACAATGATCCATCTAGGGTTGTCAATCCTAGTTAATCACATACGACAGGCAGGTTCTAAGTCATTACAGGGAGGCTCATCACCATCAGCGCAGGCCTAGTTTATACTCAAGGTTATTATAGAAAGGCTCGTCGTCTTAATGTAGTCCTAGTGTATACTCGAGGTCACTACGGGCTCGTCACCTGATCGTAGATCGACAGCTCGAATACAGTGTCCCATACCACCGTATTCGGCTCACGAGTTTGGATTGCTCACTAGTCACAATGGGGAGGCTCGTTGCTCCAGCGTAGGCCGATAGCTCGACCACGGTGTCCCATACCACCATGCCCGGCTCATGAGTCTTAGCGGATCGAGGTACCAAGGTTAAACGGGCTTTTCATTGGTGAGTTTGGTACCTTAGATTCAAGCAATAACGTCCATACATGGTGAACATTCATCGGGCAATTCGGGTTACTTGAAAAGCTCGACTGGTACGAGTGGCGTTGAATCAATCGACATGGAGCACATAAGCACTCCTTATGGCCTAACTACTGTCGTTAATTTCCGTACTACTCGGATTCATCAAACGTATCCGTCGTGGCTAAAACAGTTCGACCACCGATTGTAAACTGTTATCGATTGCCTGGACTACATCGTAGCCCCAATCACACTCCAAAACAATAGCATTCCCATGCGATAATCAAAGACATCATGTGACAACCAATTTCAATATCAAACTCATTTAACCATTTCAACAAACACGTAGTACACATGTTATCATACATAGGCATTTCATCGGTAAATCACATAGTATTAAGATAGGTTACACAAAGGAAACTGTAACTATATATAAGGGATTTGAGAATCCTATCTCAACATTGTCATTACATACATTTCAACAAGCATTTTCTCATTCATGCATTTTATCAAACACTTAGACTACACATATTACACATATGTAATAAATTAGTTAAAACGCATATCATAGCAAATCCTTCCACATAGGAGTTGCCGCACATACAACCATCGTGTATCCTGAAACATAAATCATGACAAGAACAAATTATAATTCCATACTCATACAAATATTTCAACAAACACATGGAATGCACATATTTTAACATAGTTCATGTATATGTGTAATACATGGAAAAACATCGTATCTAAGCACATGTGATGGCAATCAAGTCAGATATAAATCATTGTCGACATTGAAAGCCTTGAAAACTATAACCTAAACGTTTATAGTCCACACCTTACGCCGATAGACTTGTAATGAACTCAGTTCGAACACTAACTCGTCGTCTACGGCACAACGACAACCTATAGTATGAAATAGGTTATCTGTTTCACCTTTTTCTCTACTTGAATCCCTAAAACATATTAGGGTTAGGATTTCTTACCCAATAATGGAATCAAAATCGCCGGAATAGCGATATGGTAACGGTGGCTAAGCAGGTGGAGTGGCAGGGAAGAATCCCAGGAACTCTTTCCCACTTTCTCTCTCACTTTCTCTCTCTTTCCTTCTCTCTTTGCTCTCTTCTCTCTCTTAGGGTTGGAAATTCGTATGGCATGAGAGAGAGAGAGTTTAAGGCCCTTATATAGGCCCAAAACTGATGGGAATGGCCCCAAGGCCATGGTATACATAGGTTATAGCCAAAAGTTGGCTGTTTCGGTCCAACGGAGCACATCTGGAGGCCCCTTTTCTGCGTACTATCCGGAGTAAGCTCCCTAACATTGGATCTAGGTCAAGTTAAGTTATCAGTCCGATCGGATTTATGGATCGACCGTGGTGGACCATTTTCAGTTCAACGGTCATCGATACTTGATCAGGGCCACAAGCACACTGACATGTGTTGGAAATTTTCCCTGATCCGAGGGTGTAATTGGGTCAGATTCTGACGGTCTGAATCCTTAAATTTGGCCTGCAAGCGAACGGCCCAAATCACTTAAATCTGAGTACATTTTCTAAAGATATTTGCGTTTCTCACACACTTCGCTCCGGGCTAAAGTTGTGTGTTTCTAGGTACTATCTAGACTTGATTTCCGAGATGGTCATCAAGCCCAGTAAGGCGGTCATATTCGTATAGATTCACGATAATCGGACTTTCAACGCGTGGTTCAGGTCCAAAACGGAGTTTCAAGCTGCCCCCGAGAGAAACTGGGTTTTGAGATTGATCCTACATTTTTAGGTAATGTAGCGTTAGTGATTCTACTAGTTTTGGGTCTTGCAGTTCGTATTGAAAGTTGTACAAGCTAATTCGATAGGTGATTTAGTTTAGCAATAATTAATCTTCGCCTAATTTCTAAAGTATTTGGTCCTGAGCGATTTCTGCCTGAGGTGAACTCGGGTCTTTGTACGGTTTTTTCCGAGATGTTACACAAGCCTAATAAGGCGGTCATAACCTTATAATTTCATGGTCATCAGACTTTCGATGCGTGGTCAAGGTCCGATACGGAGTTTCGATGTGCTCCCGAGGGCAACTGAGTTTTGAGATTGCTCCTAGGTTTTTAAGTAATGTTGAGCTAGCGATTTTAATGGTTTTGGGTCTTGCCATTAGTATAGATAGTGGTTCAAGCTAATTCCACTGACTATTTAGTTTAATACTTAATTAATTTTTATTTAATTTCTACAGAATTTGGTCCTTAGGAATTTCTACCTGAGGTGGTACTCGGGTCTTTGTATGGATTTTTTCGAGACGTTACAATCTACCCCCTTAAAGAAAAATTTCGTCTCCGAAATTAGTACCTTTTTGTACTCCTCGTGGATCTGAGGGTAGTTCTTACGGACTTCAGCTTCTGTTTCCCAAGTAGCCTCTTCCTCAGTATGGTGTGTCCATAGTACCTTCACAAGTGGGATAACTTTATTGTGTAGCACTTGTTCCTTCCTATCCAGGACCCGTGTTGGTCGAAGCATATAGGTAGCATCTTCACTTAGTTGCACTTGCTCCCATTTGATAATATGGGAAGGGTCAGGAACATATTTCTTCAACATTGATACATGAAACACGTTGTGCATGCCTGCGAGTGGTGTGGGCAAAGCAAGACGATATGCTACCACACCCACTAGGTCTAAAATCTAAAACGGTCCAATGAATCTCGGCGTGAGCTTCCCTTTCTTGCCAAACCGGAGGACTCCCTTCATAGGGAAAACTTTAAGAGACACATGGTCCCCAACTTTGAACTCTAGCTGTCTTCGTCATGTATCGGCGTAACTCTTCTTTCTGCTCTGGGCCGTAAGGAGTCGACGCCTAATAATATCAATCTTCTCTGAGGTCGCTTGAACCAAATTTGGGCCAATCAAGCTCTTCTCGCCAACTTCTGCCCAACAATGTGGTGCTCGACACAGGCACCCATACAAGGCTTCGTAGGGAGCCATGCCAATGCTTGCTTGGAAGCTATTGTTATAAACGAACTCGGTATAGGGAAGGCAGTCATCTTAACTATCTTTAAAATTAAGCACACACGCTCGCAACATATCTTTTAATACCTGGTTCACCCGTTTCGTCTGCCCATCCGTCTGAGGGCGGAACACAGTACTGAACTTCAGTTTCACTCCCATTGCTTCCTAGATTCGAGTCTAGAAAATGGACGTGAATCACGTGTCTTGATCCGACATAATCTCCATAGGCATTCCATGTAGCCGTACAATCTCCTTGATGTTCAACTTGGCTAAATCATCTGCTGAGTTTGAAACTTTAATCTGGAGGAAGTGAGTCGATTTCATCAATCGATCCACAATCACCCAAATAGAGTCATGTCCCTTCCTCGTCTTCGGTAACTCGGAAATGAAATCCATAGATATGAAGTCCCATTTTCATTCAGCTATGGGCGTGGGCTGAAGTAAACTAGGAGGTCGGCAATGCTCGACCTTGACCTGCTGGCACGTGAGAGACAATGAGACACATAATCTGCTATGTGGGCCTTCATGTTGTCCCACCAGTACGACCACTTCATGTCTCGGTACATCTTCGTAGTGCCAGGATGCATTGTCATCCTCGAATTGTAAGTGGCTTCTAGAACTTCCTTCCTCAAGTCATGGAGATTCGGGACTCACAGACGGTTAGGATATCTCAAACCTCCATCTAGACCAACCCTTCATTTGGAGTCTTCACTGTCACGCTCTCGTTTCCTCATCTTCACCAACAGTTCATCTTCCTTCTGAGCCACAATGATTCGGTCATCGATAAGTGGCTGTACGTGGATGTGTGTGACGCTCTCGAACGGCTCCTCTACTGTAAGCTTTTGCACGAAGTCTCGCACAAATTCTACCAGATTTCATTCTTCTATCATGAGTGGAGCTGTAAATTTTATTGTCTTCTTGCGGTTCAACGCGTCTGCCACAAGGTTAGCCTTGCCAGAATGGTAGGAAACCTCAAACTTGAAGTCTTTCAAGGTTTCCATCCAACATCGTTGCCTCATATTCAGGTCTCTCTGCGTGAATATGTACTTGAGGCTCTTGTGGTTGTAAAAGAGCTCGAACTCCTCTTCGTAGAGGTAATGTCTCCAGAGCTTTAATGTGAAGATAACTGCTGCCAATTTCAGGTCGTGCGTGGGGTAGTTTTCTTCATGTTTCCTCAACTGTTGCGATGCATAGGCAATCACTCTGTCCTTTTGCATAAGAACACAACCCAAACCAACACGAGATACGTCGGTATATATCATATATCTAACTCCTTGCTCTGAAATACTAGCACAGGTGCGAACGTCAGCTTGTCCTTCAATTCCTGAAAGGTTGCTTCTGCTTCCTCATTCCAAGTAAACTTAAGATCTTTCTGAGTGAGTTGGGACAACGGCCTGGCTATCTTGGAAAAGTGTTTAATGAAGCGGTGGTAGTAGCCAGCAAGTCCCAGGAAACTCTTCACTTCTGTAACCAAACTGGACTGCACCCAGTCCTGAACTACGGTCACCTTAGCAAGGTCCACGACAATTTCTTCCTTGGACACTACGTGTCCTAGAAACTTGACTTCTTCCTTCCAGAAGTTGCATTTCTGGTATTGAGCAAATAACTGATTCTCCCTAAGAGTGTCGAAGACTGCTCGCAGATGCTCCTCGTGATCCTTTCGACTCTTGGAGTATATCAAAATGTCATCTATAAACATGCTGACGAATCAATACAGATACGGCTGAAACACCTGGTTCATGAGGTCCATGAACACGGTCGGTGCATTTGTGAGTCCAAATGACATCACAAGAAACTTGTAGTGCCCAAAGCTGGTTGTGAATCCTGTTTTTTACACGTCTTCATCCCTGACGCACAACTGATGATACCCAGACTGTAAGTCGATCTTTGAAAAATACTGTGCCCCTTTCAACTGGTCAAACATATCATCTATCCTGGGCAAAGGATACTTGTTCTTCACTGTCACTTGGTTCAACCTGTGATAATCAATACACAATCGTAGCGATCCGTCCTTCTTCTTTATAAACAATACAGGTGCCCCCAAGGAGATACACTCGGTCGTATGAAGCTTGAATTTAACAGGTCGTCAATCTGTCTCCTCAATTCCTCCATTTCACATGGAGGCATGCGATACGTCGGTAGAGAAATAGGTGTCGCACCAGGAACAATGTCAATAGTAAAGTCGATCTCGCGCTGAGGAGGTAGTCCAGGTATCATCCTGAACACGTTCGTGAAATCTTGGACTACAGTCGTGTCCCGAAGTGTCGGACCATCAACATTCTCCAATAAGGAAGCATAACAACTTATGCGGTAGGGCCAACTGACCTGAACTGGAAAAGTAAAGGCCGTGCCCTCAGGTGCACGGGCTGTCACCAATCTGGTATCACAATCGATCTCTGCCTTCATCTCGGTGAGCTAATCCATGCCGAGGATGACGTCGTAATGATATAGTGGGGCAACAATCAGGTCAACGAGTACTGTTCTGCTTCCTAAGTCTATCGAGCAATCCTTACAAATCTTGGTAACGTCTAAAAAGATCCCTGTGGCGGTAAGGATTCTCACCTCCCTCGTAGGAGTAGTTTCCAACATTAGTCGCTTGACTACTGCGCATGATATTATTGAAATGGTGGACCCGGTATCCACTAAAAGAAATATGGACATGCCTTGTATGTGGGCAGTGACTTCGAAGGCTAAAGGCCCTGCGGTTGCTGCCTCATATGCTTCAGCTGTTAGTGCATGTACACGGGCTTGTTGAGGTCGATTCAGTTGCACTGCTATAGGTCGTTGAGGTGGCCTATTCCGAGGTACATTTGGTCGGTAAAAAAACTATGCTAGCGTTGCTGATCGTAGAGGTGAAACTGAAATAGCTGGTGGTATCTAGAGGTTGATCTTCTGAGGCGGCGTGAAGTCATTGTCCCTCATCTTGGTAAAGCAATAAGTGTCCATATAGCCCATCCTCTTATAGTAGGTGCACCACAAATCTGATCGCCTCGGCTGGGTCGGTGGAGCCACAAGCCTGAGAGGCGAATCTGCACATAGCCTCTTACCGAGGAATGGTCAGTTCGGCAAATCAGGTTGAGGCCTCGGGCCCATGGGCATACGTGTACGAGACAGTCTGTCTCCATCCCGCTCAGCTCGCAGGGACATGTTTACTAGCTCAGCATAATTGGGAATGCTAGCGCAACACATCTTCGTGCGGATATCGGGCCACAGACCCTCAAAAAATCATCGCATTCTCATCAGCTCGTCTGTTAAGATTAAAGGAGCATATTTGGCCAGCTCCTTGAAGCGGTTCTTGTAAGACCCGTATCCTAGTCCGTGCCGTTTCGTAGGCTTCCGCGATCCTTTTGGTCGAATTCTGGCAATCCTCGACACGTATCCAACGTTTACACACGATCCTAAGCCGAGACCTGCAGGCCAAAGTCTGCTCAACCCGAGACTTGTATCTTAGCGACCGCACCGTCGCAGCGGTTTCGACGCCGCGACTCGCGCATCGAATTGATACCCAGTCTAGGAGATGCAGGCCCACGTTCAATTCGAAGAAAACGCTGCGCATGCGAATGTTGAGAGAATCTCTACAACATGTCCCATCAATCAATCAATCAATCCCATCAATCAAGTTCACATCACACATCAAGTCAAGTACAACAATCCATACCCTACCCTTACCTCTCTCTTACACAAGCTACCCAAAGTCAACTCTCCCTCTCTCTCCACCCATCCCTTCTTACAACACCATCACCCATCACCCATCACTCCATCACCTTTTCACCCATCACTTTCCTCTCTCTCATTCACTCTCTTCACTCCCCAAGCAACAACATCCCATGTCCAAACCCTCTCTCTCATAAAGCCAAGTGTGGCCCACCTTCCTAAACTCTCATCTCTCATCTCAACCATCCATCCATCATCTACCTCCATCAAACTCGAAGGCAAGGAGCTAACGAGGTTAGGGGAGCAAGAAGGAGGCCTAGAGGTGGGTGATCCACCGTTGATTTCAATTTTAGGGCCACTTGTTGTGGAACCCACAATGATGTATGCAATGTAGTGAGGGGCCCATAGTGGCGGGGTCCCTCTATTTCACCGGTTTTCTCTCTCTCTCTCTCTCTCTCTCTCTCTCTCTCTCTCTTTTTCTCCTTCTTTTGTATGATGTCTTGTGGCCACCATGGTGTAAGATGATCTTAACCGTCCGATCGTGAGGCCCACCTTGCAATGGGTCAATTGAACGGCCAAGATGAAGGAAAATATAAATATCCCGTTGATCCAAAAGGTGGGCCACATTCTTATGGGACCCCCCTTGATGTGTGGGCCACGAACATGTGGGGCCCACCATGATGTCTGTGTTTATCCACGCCGTCCAGCGTCCTTAGACGCTGGACGTGAGGCAGTGGCTAAGATGGAGTGCTGTGTACTGACATGAGAGTGTACTGACAAGCTAATAAAAATAAAAATAAATATAATATAAAATAATATATTTGAGTTTTTGGGGTGGGCCGCTCATGCCGGCCCCACCTTGATGTATAAAGTTAATCCATGCCGTCCATTCCATTCTCCAACTCATTTTAGGCGTTGAGCCGAAAAATGAAGTTGATCCCATTTTCTGACGGGCCATACCATAGGAAATAGTGGTGTTTACCGTTGAAACTCACCTTGATCTTTTTACTCGCCAAATCATACCGTATATCGGACTCATTTGGTCGGTCTTGAGCTGTAGAGTGCAATGGGTGGGGTGGATTCCCCTGATGCGGGCCCCACCTAGGAAAACCCCCAAAAAAATTTCACTTTTCAAAAAAAGAAAGAAAGACAACAACAGCAGTGTCTGCTGCTGCCGCTGTCAGAGGACGCAGGCGCTGCCTGCGGCTGTGTGGGCGGAGGAGGCTGGGACCCGTGGGCCCCACCGTGATGTATGTTGTCATCCACTTCGTGCATTGGGTGGGCCCCTAGGACAGTGGCCCCCTCCCAAAATCCAGCTATGAGTGATGCTCAGGTGGCCCACATCACAGGGAACAGTGAGGATTAATGTCCACCGTTGGAACCCTTTCTGGGTCATAGAAGTTTTGTATCAATATGAAATTTGTTTTTCCTGTTCGTCCAGGTCCACGTGACCTTATGAATAGTTTGGATGGCAGATAAATATCACAGTGGGCCCCATATATACGTGGCCTTATCAACAGATTGGATGTAAATAAACATCACCGTGGGCCCCTGGTCCACGTGACCATATGAACAGTTTGGATGACATTTAAACATTATGGTGGGCCCTGGTCCACGTGACCTTATGAATAGATTGGATGTAAATAAACAGTACAGTGGGCCCATGTTTGGGTGGAAAATAAACATTCCAGTAGGCCCCCCCTGACCGTGTGACCTTGTGAACAGGTTAGGTGACAAATAAATATTACGGTGGGCCCCAGTCCCACCTCTGGTCCGTGTGACCTCACCAATAGGTTGGATGTCAAACAAACATTTCGGTGGGCCCCAGGCCCACCCCAGGTCTGACTGACCTTATGAACAGTTTGGATGTAAAATAAACATTACTGTGGGCCCCAGGTCTGAGTGACCTTATCAATGGGTTGGATGGAAAATAAACATTATGGTAGGCCCCACATGGGACCCACTGACGTATGTATTGTAATCCACACCTTCCATTAGTGTGGGCCCCACCATGGGTATGTACCTCATCTATGCCATCCATCCTTTCAATTTCTATGGGATCCACCATGATGCATGAGTTTCATCCAAACCGTCCAACCATTTTGGAGATTATTTTAAGGCCATGCGATGAGGCCCATCTTGGTGTATTGGTGGGCCGTCCATTGAGGCCCACTTTGATTTGTATAAGGCCCATGTGACTAGGCCCATCTTGATGTAATTATGGCCCATTGTCGAGGCCCACTTTGATATCTATGAGGTCCATGGGTCGAGGCCCAATGGGATGTACATAAGGCCCATTGTAGTGTGATTCCCCATGGTTTATGGGTTGACCTTTATAGCAGCTCGTGCCTTGGAAGCAATGATGGTTTGACGTCCACATTATAGGATGATGTTGGTTAAATGTCCGCATTATCACTCGCCCTAAGGCCCATTGATAGGCCTATACTTGTAGTATATAGGCCGTCTAGGTCCATCTTCGTTATGAACAGATCCCATCACCCTATGACATGTTTAGTATAGATCCATGATTCATGATCATACGCATATATGTATGTCTGATATGACGAGTGACTGATCATAGCATATGCCTTCGAGCAGATTGTTTATGGGCTCCCTAATAGGCGGAGTTGCCCTACATGAGTGCGCGACGAGCGCAGGATTGTTGCATGTTTGGTAGGGTGATTCATGCACTTGCATTTGTGTGATCATGATTATTGTATGTCCTAGCGACATCAGGGCCAAAGCCTCCACAGACACATCGTGGGTGGCTGGATTGGATACCAGAAATGTTCAGTTCTAGCATATGGGCGCCATAGATGTCCCTGGGTGAAAATTTCTAAACCCGATGGTACCAGAGGATGACTTCAACGTCAAGATCGAGTGGATACACGAGCGCGCGAGGGCCGTATACCAGTAGGCCGCGTCTCCTTCTGTGCCGTGGTCGGTTGGAAAGGGGTGTGACCTTACCTGCCTGAGTGAGGGGGAAATTTCTAGGTTGAGTTTGACCAGCTTGAGGAATAGGTCCGCTATCGACGAGCTGGGCCAGATATTGGCAGGCGGATAGTGAGGTTTCTTCCGCTCTCCCAGTTGTACGTTCGGATAGGGACGACAAGCTGACATGGAGTGTACTAGACCCTGGTGATTATCCAGAATGAGAACTGTACTGATATTTGATGAGCCGTATGAGGATTTGCATGCTTGAGCTGCATCTCGCATCGCATAGTCTTGACATGGCCGATAGCATTCACATCTTGCACCGCATAGCCTTGGTACGGCTGATTGCATTTATGTACTCATCAGCATGTTTCCGCATTACTCTGACCTTACATTCTGAGCAAGATCGTATTGCGGATACACTTACACCACCCTCTAAGCTTTCTATAAGCTTATGCATAATTGATGCATGCAGGTGACGCCGGGACGCAGCCGTAGCATAACATCAGCAGGAGTGTGCGGTCGAGCTTTTGGAGTTTTTGTTATTTGTATTATCTTGTATTTCCCTTCAGACGCATTGTACTTAAAGTTTTTGATCATAGTGGATTTTGTGATGGTGTTCTTGTGGTTATTGTGCATGGGTTATACTTATAGTTATACTTATTACGAATCAAATCATGTTTAAAATCCTCCTTGTAGCATCCCAGAATCGGAACCTGGTGTATGGGTACCGGGAGCCGAGAATGGGGTACTACGGAGGCTGTCGGTGCTGAATTCGGCGATTGGGAATTTTGTGAGCCCGGTTTCCGAGTTCGGGGCGTGACAATTCTCGTAATCAACCACGGTCATTCCTCCCTGTCGGGGGCGAAGAAACTCACCCTCCTTTTCATTACGGTAAGTGAGGGGGAAGTACTTCCCATGGAAGTGAGTCTCAAATGTGTTCCATGTCCACACGTGTCCTTTAGGAACTGTTCATAGGATGCTATCCCACCATAGACTAGCCTCCTTCTCGAACATATACGTAACTAGCTTTACTTGCTCTGACTTAGTGCAGTGTAGCGGTTTCAACATTTTAGAGATGTGATCAAGCCAATATTCGGCCTCCTCGAGTCTATGAGTGCCCACAAAAGTGGAAGGTCGGAAACGCTGAAAGCGCTAAAAAAGACCGCTGGTATTCATATTTCTAGCAGGATGCACAGGTGGTGCGGGCGGCACCATATTCATGTTTTGGGTAATGACCCCCGTAATAGTGGAAAAAAACTGTTGCTGCTGCTGCATAAAAAACATCATATGCTCCAATCTATCAAGAGGAGCTGACTAAGATATGTGTGGTGTCGACGTAGACGCACGATTTTATTCCAAAACCAGTGGTGTACAAGGTGTTGGCCCAGTAGTGGGGCCAGTGGCCGGCTGTGAATCCGGCATTGTGTCACTATCTGGGCCCAAGCTGGGGTCCGTATGGCTATCGCTTAGGGGAGGTGCCCCGTCAATCGATCCGCTAAGTGTAAGACGTGTCATATTTCGAGTGATTTTCGGAGGCATTTCCTATATACAACATAGGGTGCAATATGTGTGAGAGTCAGAATAATATTACTTAATTTCTCAAACATTCTACACATTCCAATTCAAAATAGCTTCATGCATTCCATTTAACCAAAAATTGTCACAATACATAAGATGTAATATAACATGAATCATGACAGAAGATGCATGTGAGCTAATCTAGTAAAAGTTTCACACCAACTACTCTAACATACAACTAAGCCTACCAAGGCTATTACATAGAAATCAAGAACAAAGCAAACTAAAAGACAACTGTAACATAAGTCTAGTCTTCTGACTCTGGTGAAGGTGGAGGCACACCCTTATCCTACATACAACACAAGAGGGCCTTCAGGGTGTGAGACATCTTCTTACATTTCTGTTTCAGGTAAGCCTGATTCTCTTTAAGCTTTTGCTTCAATTCGGCCAGGGTCTCCTTAACCTCCTGTCTAAGGGCGGCCTGGTTCTCTTCAATCTAAGCCATACGGGCTTCTAAGGTGGCCTGATCACGACAGTGCTTGTGTGTAGCAGGAGGAGGTCCCCCATCAGAATCTCAGGACTCCTCTTCTTCATCACTTCCTTCTCCCTCACCGCTTTCCTCTTCACTACCTTTTTCATCTTCACTCCCATCATCCTCTTCACTTTCTTCTTCTATCTCATCCTCGGACTCATCAAGCTTTGCCTGTTACTGCCTGGAGCCTATGTCCATATTGTTGAGCGTAGTGTCACTGATGATATGGATCGGGGCATGATTATCCATATGGAGTCGACAACCGAAGTTTCGGGCGATCTTACAAATAAGTCGACCAAAGGGAAGTGAGGCATCTCCCCGTGCAGATCGTGCAGTACCCACAATCTGAGACAAGACAAATATAGGTAGGCATAGCTTGTCTCCCTGACCAGCTCGGTATAAGAAATCTACCATGAGTCGGGTACATTCTGTATTATTACTCTACCTTGGATACACGTTATACGTGAATATGTGGTGGAGTAGGCGGAAGTCATTCATCATTCTGGTAACCGCAAGGCTATTTCCTTACCTCCATCGCACAATTTGGCCGCAAAGATAACGCGTGCGACAATTTCTTTCTCGTTCAGTGGCTAGGTTCTTCTCACTGGCATGTACAAGTCCCCTCTCCATACTCATGATTCGAGCCACCACATCTACATTGACTATGGCTTCCTCTCTCCCCAAAGGGATAGTAAACTGAAGAGGCTTCAATATTGGGTTCCGTATATGAGCGTAGAAGGCCCGAACAGTGCCTTCACTTGCATGAGTATTCCCCTCAAATATAGAACCCCACCCATTTTTCATGAGCATGTCCTTCACTGGGTACAATCCAAATAGCTTTTCATCAATATGAGCCTCGAATACGACTTTACGGTCATGGAACTTACCTAGTCCGATGCCCAGCGGTAGAGATCTTTCGATGGGGATCCGCGGGTCAAGATCCCGTTTTGATCTTCTCTCCCTCTCGGGGCTCGTGCTTGCTTCGGCACATGTCTTCTTCCTTGAACAGGTTGGGCGGCTAGGCCTGGCTTCATCTGTGGACGCCCTCTTTTTCTCCATAAGGGAAAGGAGTATGGGGAGGGAGAAAATAGTAGCAACTAGCTCAAAACGAGCCATGGGGTTGGAAAAGCTTGAAAGGTGAGATGAGTTTGTGGATTTGGAGGGCTATGAGACACAAAAGGGAGCTTTTGTGCTCAAATGGGTAGGAAATGGGGAGATGGAGGGTTGTATGAGAGGAGTTTTGAGGGAAATGGTGGAGGTGAGTTTAAAATATGGAAGAAGATAGAAGATTGATGTGAAATGTAGAAGAAAATGGTGTCTTGAGTGTATGGAATGGGGATTTGAGAGGGAAAGGGTGTTTTTGGAGGGTTTAGAGGGCTAGGAATTGAGTGGAATGACAAAAGGAGAGAGGAGGGGGTTCAAATGAGGGGTCCCACATGTGGGAGGGCCCCACATGGTCGGCCGGTATGGGACACTATATTCGAGCTATCGGCCTAGTATACACTAGGACTACGTTAAGGCGACGAGCTTTTCCATAGTAACCTCGAGTATAAACTAGGCCTGCGCTGATGGTGACGAGCCTCCCCGTAGCGACCTAGAACCTGCCTGTCGTATGTGATTAACTAGGATTGACGACCCTAGATGGATCATTGTTTGGAAAATGATATAAGGGAGGTACCTTAGCTTCCCAATCCTGCTGTATGAATATGCCTAATTAAGAACTTGGCTAATCACGCACATGCACCACATTACATGTGCCTTTGGCGTTGGAGTTGAGCACAGCGGGAGTGTTGCATGCCGCGATCGTGAGATGTTGTTGCAAGAGGGAGTGCAGGCAATGGCATGCATCATTATAACATATCATCCTTGCATTAATCAGAGTACTTAGGAATGCTTGTTGTATTGCTTTATCATTACTGCTTGACTGAATTAATAACATGTTAACCTTTGCTTTATAGTTCCACTGAGTTGATCACTCACTCCCACGTTCTGGGACAGTGCTTTAAACACCAACCAGACCTTGTTGTAGTTGCAGGTGATGGCGATGCTTACGAAGGAGAGCTTGACTATTACAATGATGAGGAGTTCTCCTATTTGCAACTCTCGGGCGGGTCTATGTAGACCGGGAGTTATGTCACCGAGGCTATATGGATATGGATTTGAAGACATTACATTTTACCATTTTGTATATTTTGGAACCAAACATGTAATTATGTAACCTGGTAACGATCATACTCAGGAGATGTACCCGCGCGCTCGTTGGAGGTCCGAGCGGCACGCTGCCGACCGAGCAATGCCGCCGTGGTCCCCCTGGACTGTTGGTGGTGCCTCCTCCTGAGGGCAATGGCCCCCCCTCCCGGGGTGACAAAAACATGCCGGGGACCCCCTAGGTCCACCAAAAATTAGGCTTTGGGCCCGTACATTCGCGTGATGTATTTTCTCATCCCATTTCGTACATATTCACACTTTTTTACGTGTTTTAAGTTTGGGATTCGCCGATTAATAGTTTAAACCCGTCGATTGACGGTCTAAAAAGGAATTGAGATCATTTCATGTGATCTCAGACGCATATGGGTTACATTTCAACTATCAATCTCGCCCGTTAGTGAAACTTAGGATCCTACGATTATTTGTACATTTTATCACCCCACCTAAGTCAAAGTACGTTAGTGTGTATCGTGTTACCATAACCCAGGTCCAGTTTAATCCAAATCATGCTTTGATACCAACTTGTAATGCCTCGGATTTCGATGGTCGAGCAAAGCCCAACTCCCGAGATCCAACACATCACTTATGCAACATAGATAATGATGTTTAAATATTGTCCATATTAGTGCATTAAACATGAGTGAAATTACACTAAAATAGCATATCATACTCCAGAGATGATTTGATTAAGCAAGCGAAAGACTATAACATGCATATTTGAACAAGTAAGTGATTTACAATCTCCAGAGTATAAGTATGTAACTGGGCTGAATGTTTACATGTATTGTTTCCAAAAGTTACAAAATAGCAAAACATAAAGTGTCCAACTATCCCATAGCCCTGTAATCCCAGCGACGCAGCACGAGGTCTACATAGACCTGCCAGAGAGCTGAACATAGGAGAACTCTTTCTCCTCATCTACGAAGTCCAACTCCGCTGCATATACGTCCTCATCACCTTCATCTATAACAGGTCTAGTTGGTGTTTTAAAACACCGTCCCAGAGTGGGAGTGAGTGATCAACTCAGTGGTACTATAAGGCAAAGGTTAACATGTTATCAATTTAGTCAAGCAGTAATGATAAAGCAGTACAACAATCATATCCTAAGTACTCTTATTAATGCAGGAATGGTATGCTGTAATGATGCATGCCCTCTCCTACACTCCCTTAGCGACTTCATCTCACGGTCGTGCATGGCAAACTCCCTAAACGTGCGCTTCCTCGCCAAAGCACATGCAATGCGGTGCATAGTCGTGTTAGCCAAGTTCTTAATTAGGCTTATTTTTACAGCAGATTCGGGAAGCTAAGGTACCTCCCTTTATTTCATTAACCCAAGCGGAGATCCATCTAGGATCGTTAATCTTAGTTAATTACATACGATAGGTAAGTTGTAGGCCATCACCCCTAATGGAAGCAGTGGATAGTTAAGTTCAATTTATTATACTCGAGGTCACTACGGGAGGTTCGTCACCTGAACGTAGGCCGACAACTTGAATACAGTGTCCCATACCACCGTATTCAACTCACGAGTTTAGGTTGCTCATTGGACATTACGGGGAGGCTCGTCACCCCAGCGTAGGTTGACAGCTAGACCACGGTGTCCCATACACCACCATGCCCAGCTCATGAGTCTTAGCGGATCGTGGTACCATGGTTGAGATGGGTTTTAATTGGTAAGTGGTACCTTAGATTCAAGCAGTAGTGTTCATACATGGTAAACACACAATAGGTCAATCAGCTTATGGTTATGCTTATTATGAATTAAAAATCATGTTTGAAATCCTCCTTGTAAAATCCCAGGATCGGAACCTGGTGTATGGGTGCCAGGAGCCGAGAATGGTACTATGGAGGCTGTCGGCGCCGAATTAGGTGATCGGGAATTTTGTCAGCCCAGTTTCCGAGTTTGGGGTGTGACAGAAGTTGGTATTAGAGCATAACTTGGAAATAACCGAGAACAACATCACATGTTTGCTATGAGTTTAAGATAATTAGGTCCCGAGTGCGTAACATCTTGATTTAGTCCCCTAATGTACATGTATTCGAGAGATTCTTAAGGTTGATTGGCATCCGTGCTCTTTCCTATAGGACATGCCGCCCAGGAGAGTAACTCGAACAAATCCAGCTCCACCACCTGAGGCTCCAGCTTTACCACCGATGACTCTCATTCTACCGCCAAAGTTCCCTGCTCCCCAGCTTGAGGATGTCGTTCCTCCACCTGAGACCGATGCGGATCCGACCGTACCTGTGAGTGCCTCTCAGTTACAATAGATGTTGCAGGCTGTGACGGCTGCGCTTCATGGACAAGGTACGCGCCCAGTTGTTTCGCCAACACAGGCAGAGCAGGAGAGCGCGAGCGCCCTACTTCGAGAGTTTCGACAACTTGATTCTCTGCGTTTCTAGGGCGAGCCAGATCCGACAGGAGCCGAGAGATGGCGCTCTGATGTGGAGAAGATTTTTGATACTATGGCATGTACGACCCAACAATGAGTCCGGTTGGCCGTATTTCTTCTCCAGGGTGAGGCCGAGCATTATTGGACCTCCGTTACCCATGTTGCAGGGCCTGATTTTGTCTGGACATGAGAGAATTTTATTGACCGATTCGTGTAGCAGTATTTCCCCGACCACATTCGTAATCAGCATGCGTTAGAGTTCGAGACTCTGGTGCAGGGGGAAATGTCCGTGGCCTAGTATGCCGCTTGTTTTGTGGCGCTATCGAGGTTTGCACCATATTTGGTTGATGATGAGGGGCGGAAGGCCCACCGTTTTGAGAACGGCTTACGTTACGGTCTTCGAGGCCATGTTATTGAGCATGAGCTCCTGACCTTTCAGGCGGTAGTGCGGAGGGCTTAGATTTATGAGACTGAGTGGGCCAGCACGTAGACCAATCATGATCAGAGGAGAGGCCAGAAGAGGCAAGCTCCATCTGGTAGCTCCCAACTGCAGCTGCATCAACGACCGGAGAGGTACAAGAGCCACCCATCAGCCAGGGTACCAGCAGCACCACCGACACCTCTAGTAGCACCACCTCAGAGGCAGCTTTCTGATACCTGCTATGGATGCGATGGGATTGGACACCGTAGGTGGGAGTGTCCCTGACCTCAGTAGTAGTAGCTGATAGCACCATAACAGCCTCCACAGCAGTAGCTGAGAGCACTGCAGCAGCAACAACCGCAGATCCTATCACCGAGGCCCCCTCAGCAGCAGCATCAGCACTAGTCTCCGAGACCTCAGTAGCAGAGGTAGTAGTTTCGAGCGCCTCAACGACATCGGCAGCAGCAGCATCCTCCAAGGGGACAGGCACCTCCCCAGCTAGCTCGGGCTAGATTTTATGCAGCTCAGCAGGACCCACAGTTATCTAGAGGAGTCGTTGAGGGTATGCTTCCAGTCTCTGCATGCATCACCCAGTTTTATTTGATTCTGGTGCTTCGCACTCATTTATGTCCGAGGGATTCTGCGTTCGACTGGATTGCTGATAGAGTCTGCCTGCGAGGGGTTGACCGTATCGGGGCCCTTGGAGAAGACTATAGTATTAAGCTGCTTCTGTTCATCTTACCCTATGTTGGTGGGAGAGATTTTCTTACTCGCCGACTTGTACGTGCTACCGATGTTAAATTTTGATGTTATCTTGGGCACGGATTGGCTTGCTGAGTACCACGCCATCTTGGACTGTTCCGCGAGGACAGTCACGTTCTGCATACTAGGCTTACCACAGTTTCAGTTTGTTGCCGAGCCCAGAGGAGAGTCATTGTCTTGTTTGATATCCTGCGCTGTTGAGGAGCCTGTTACATCATGTATTGACCAGTTGCTGATTGTTTGTGATTTCCCCGACGTGTTCCATGAGATTCTGGGGTTGCTGCCTCGTCGACATATTGAGTTCCAGATTGATCTTGTGCCAGGTATTGCGCTTATCTCGAAGGCCCCATACTGTATGACACCGATGGAGTTGCGAGAGCTGCAGCGGAAGTTGGACGAGTTGCGAAAGTTGGGATTCATCCGCCCGAGCAATTTTCTGTGAGGATCGCCGGTACTCTTTGTCAAGAAGAAGGATGGCTCGTTGAGGCTCTGTGTGGATTACTGCGAGCTCAATCGGGTCACGATCAAGAACAAGTACCCACTCCCGAGGATAGATGATTTGTTTGATCAGCTGCAGGGTGCACAGTTCTTTTCGAAGATTGACCTGCGTTCTAGTTATCATCAGATTCGGGTCCGAGAGGAGGACATCCCGAAGACAGCTTTCAAGACGCGTTATGGTCATTTTGAGTTTCAAGTCATGTCTTTCGGACTGACCAATGCACCCGCAGTCTTCATGCAGTTGATGAACGAGGTCTTCTGTCCGTATCTCGATCAGTTTGTTATAGTATTCATCGACGACATTCTGATTTATTTGAGGACATATGAGGAGCATGAGCAGCATTTGGAGATTGCATTGCAGACCCTATATGCCCACCAGCTGTATGCAAAGCTGGAGAAGTGTGAGTTTTGACAGGAGGAGGTGAAGTTCCTCGGTCACGTGGTGACAAGGGAGGGTGTCCCCATGAACCCCTCAAAGGTTGAGGCAGTGTGTCAGTGGGACCAGCCCATGAGTGCGCCCGAGATCCGCAGTTTTCTTGGTTTAGTGGGCTATTACCGGCGTTTTATTGAGGACTTCTCCTGTATCGTACCCTCGTTGACCAGGTTGACTCGGAAGGGCGCAGAGTTTTTTTGGAGCGACGCCTGTGAGCGAGCATTTATGGAGCTGAAAGACTGTTTGACGTCACTCCTGTCCTCACTCTTCCCTCTGAGAGTGATAGATTTGTTGTATTTACTGACGCTTCGCGTATTGGCTTGGCTGTTGTCCTAATGCAGCACGGGCTTATGCTTCTCGCTAGCGTAAGGTCCATGAGCTGAACTACCCCACGCATGATTTGGAGCTGACAGTAGTCGTCTTCGCACTGAAGGTGTGGAGACACTACCTCTATGAGGTCAGGTTCGAGCTCTTCTCCGACCACAAGAGCTTGAAATACTTATTCTCTTAGTCCGAGTTGAATATGAGGCAGAGGCGTTGGATGGAGCTCCTGAAGGACTATGATTTTGATCTCTAATACCACCTAGGCAAGGCGAATGTGGTGGCGGATGCGCTCAACCGTCAACCACGAGGCCTGGTGGCACACATGATGATTCAGGAGTGGAGGATGCTCGAGGATATAGCAGAGTATGTCACGCCCCAAACTCGAAAACCAGGCTCACAAAATTCCCGATCGCCGAATCCGGCGCCGACAGCCTCCGTAGTACCCCATTCTCGGCTCCCAGCGCCCATACGCCAGATTCCGATCCTGGGATCCTACAAGGAGGATTTTCAGCATGAATTTTTTTTTTGTAATGGAGCATAACCACAAGCATAACCAAGCCACAACAACAACACCACATATCCACTATATCAAAAACTTTTAAGTACAATGCGGGAAGGGAAATACAATATGATGATATCAAAGAGAACTCCAAAAGAAAACTCCAGAAGACTGCTGCACGCTCCGAGCTCAACGCTGCTGCAACCCACCAACGCCACCTGCACGCATCTATCGTGCATAAGCTTACAAAAGCTTAGAGGGTGGTGAAAGTGTGTGTAAGGCGAGTGTCAAGTGTACAATATCAGAGTAATGCGGAAATATGCGGTAAGTCCATGAATGCTATCAGCTATAGTAAAGTTATGTAATGCAAGACATGAATGCTGTCGGTCATACCAAGACCATGCGATGCGAGACCTATGTAGCCAAATGTCATATGCGAGATGCAAAGCAAGCGTGCCAGTACTCATAAGTACACATATCAGTACAGTTCCTCTCTGGATATCACCGGGGTCTAATACACCTCACACTGACTGCCTCCTCCCTAGCTGCACAGTCAAGCGAGTGGAAGAGACCACACTATCCGCCTGACCAGTAGTCTGCCAATACCTACCCTGGCTCGTCGATAGCGGACACATTTGCGAGCTGGTCAAACTCAGCCTAGCTTATAGCCCCCTCACTTAGGCGAATAAGGCCACACCCCCTTCCAACCGACCACGACACAGTGGGAGACGCGGCCTACTGGTATTCGGCACTCGGGCGCTCGTGTATCCACTCGGTCTCGACGTTGGAGCACCTCCTGGTACCAAAAAGGTTCTGAGATTTTCACCCAAGGACATCCTAAGTGCCCACACTGCTAGAACAAAGTATTTCCGGTATCCAATACGGCCATCCACGATGTGCCTGTGGAGCCATGGCCCTGATGTCGCTAGGGCGTGCAGTGATCAAATCACACATATGCAGATGCATGAATCACACCGTCAAATCATGCAGCAATCCATGCGCGTACAATGCGATAATGTGGGGCACTCCGCCTCATAAGGAGTCCCCTAAGTGGTCTGCCCAATGGCGTATGCTACGCTCAGTCACTACTCATATCAAGCATACATATGATGCGTATGGGTATGAATCATGGAGCTATACTAAGCATGTTATAAAGTGGTGAACTATCAACAAATGTGGGCCTACTAATGGGCCCTAGGGAGAGTTATAATGGCGGACATTAAACCAACATTATTCTACAATGTGGACGTCAAACCAACATTGCTCCCAAGGCATAGCCCGCTATAAGACATCATTACACAAACCATGGGGAAATCATACATTGCAATGGACCCTAAGGACCTCCCGTTGGGCCTCGACCTATGGGCCTTGGATACATCAGGTGGGCCGCATCATATGGGCCTTATATAAATCAAGTGGGCCACATTAATGGGCCTTAGGTACATTACAATGGGCCATATCCCATGGGCCTTTGAAACATCACAATGGGCCTCACAACATGGGCCTTATATATACCAAGTGGGCCGTATACATATCAAATGGGCCACATCAATGGGCCGCACCAATGTAAGTGGTGATAAAGAATTCCACCATTAAAATTCTTAGGGCCCACCCTAACATTTATTTCTCATACAATTGTTCATAGGGTCACCAAGAACTTGGTGGCCCAAGGGTCTAATGGTGGACGTTCAATCGTCACTATACAGTGTGGTCCACATGATAACTAGATCTATCTTATTTTTTTGCCCCAAGCCTTAATACAAGCTTGCCAAATGGTGGCTGTTTGGATGCAACACAAGTATCATGGTGGAGCCCACATGAAGGCCCACCATCCCTTATAATATAAATAATATAACATATAATTTATATATAATATATATATATAGATATATATATATATATAATATATATATATATATATATATATATATTATACACCACACACGCACACACACATACATATAATATAATATATCTATATACACACATATACCATGCACCCACATACACTCACACACACACATGCACACACGCACGCACACACGCACGCACATGCACACGTATGTACACACACGTGCACTTCCCACACGCCCACCGTCCTCTGGTCGGTGGGTTGGAAACAAACATTACAGTGGGTACCACCGTCCAGAGGACGGTGGTAACAACACATGCATCATTGTGGGTCCCATGTGGGGCTCACCTTAATGTTTATATTCCATCCAATCCGTTCATAAGGTCGCACGGACCTGGAAGTGAAGAGGAAAAATAAATTTTAGGTTGATCCAAAACTTCTGCAGACCCAAAAATGGGTTTCAATGGTATACATTCAATTCACACTATTCCCTCTGATGTGGGCCACCTGAGCGTTGGATTTGCTTGAAATTTGGAGGGGACCCACCTCAAGGGGCGGTCCACCTCATGGACGGTGTGAATACAAAATATACATCATGGTGGGGTCCACAACTAGGGCCAATGGGGACCACCCTTTTTTGTTACGTCATGGCAGCAAGGTTCCTGCCACCTTTTTCTCAAATGTAAAAAAAATTGTTATTCTAGGTGGGACTCACATTAACCAGATCTACCCCGTCCATTGTATGTGTCCCACAAAATTAAGCGTCCAAACTAAATTTAATGTGGGTCCAAGCTCCACGTGGACCCCAGCAATCATTTTCCAAAGTTTTAACGGCAAAGACCACTGTTTCCTATGGTAAGGCCCACTCGATTATCGGATCAGCCTCATCTTTTGACTCAACGCCTAAAATGGGCGGGAGAATAGAATGGACGGCGTAGACCATCTACATACATCAAGGTGGGGCCTACATGAGCACCCACTTCCAATGCCTTAGAAAAGGCTGATATTTGTATTTGGTTTTAAAACGTCCAGAGAGTCCCTGGACTCTCTTTTCTTCTTCTTTTTTTTTTTTTTTTTGTTTGTTTGGTCGTGCAACGCCTTTGAGGTGGGCCCTTCCTAGGTGGGCCACCACATGGGGATGTGGTGTGGTCACCATACATATGTAAAGTGGGCCCCACCTTTAGATGGTTTGGATCCAATACATGCTCCATTGTGGGGTCCATTCAAGTGGGCCACACAATCATAACATCACAAGAAAAGAAAAATGAAAGAGAGAGAGAGAGAGAGAAAGTGGGACACACGTGTGATGGAAGGACCCCGATATTATGGGCCCTCCGTTACATGATCTACAACATACATTAAGTGGGTCCCATTTCATATGGGCCCACCGATCAAAATCAACGGTGGAGATCCGTTCTCCACCAAAATGGATGGTCTAAATGGCCATGTTATGCAAAGAAAGTAAACATCATGATGGGGTCCATGGAGAATGGCCCCATCATGGATTGATCTTGAAATCAAAGTGGACCATTGGCCACATTTAGGGTCCAAAATGAGATCCATACCATTGATCGGTAGGCCTCACTTGGCCCATTATCAAAACAAGAATCTACACTTATAGGAGCACCCACCGTCGATCTTCTTCGGTCCGTTGGAACGTCAACCTTCTTGTGCTCCTCTTTGACGGTGGAGATGGGAAATCAAGGGCTAGGATGAGAGGTTTTGGGAAGGGAAAGGTGGGCCTCACACATACATTTTTCTCTCCATGGGAAGAGCTTCCAACGTGGGGTTTTTCCTTGCTTGGAATTGTGGAGAAATGAGAAAGAGAGAGAGAGATAAGGAGAGATGTGAGTGATGGTGTGAGTGATGGGTGATGTGAGGTGAGTGATGGATGTGGGTAGGTGGTGTAAGAGAGAGGGTGGCTAGCATTAAATGCTTGTAAGAAGGGCTAGGGGTGTAGGGTGGCTATAGCTTAGGCTAGGGGTGTAGGGTGGCTATAGCTTAGGCTAGGGGTGTAGGGTGGCTATAGCTTAGGGTGATGTCATCCATCACCCTCATAATTACCTAGGGATTGGTGCCACATGGGATGGGTGGGTCCCGCAATGTGCGGTCCACGGTTATTATAATGTATGGTCCGCATCTTATGATCTAAGCGTCGGATTGACGCACGAGACGCGGCGTTAGAACCGCAGCGACGGTGCGGTCGCACTGATACAGGTCTCGGATTAAATCAACTCGAATCTAAAGGATACGACTTACGATCGATCGCAACGTCGATTATCGGTCGCGGATTGCCGGACTTCGACGGAAATAATCGCAGGATTCATCGGAACAGTACGAACTAGGATACGGGTCTTACAGAGTATGACTTCGATTTTGGTCTGCAGTCTTCAATCGTTTAGTTATCGAACCTGTTAATTCAACACGCTCTTGTCGCAAGGGTGATCGAGGGTCAACAGACGGATGAGTTATTACAGGATTACCGAGCAGAGGCAGCATCTGAGAGTCAGACAGATTGACAGATTGGTTCTGATGGTGGACTTCGCTTCAGAGGCCGATTGTGTGTCCCAGATATTCCTGATTTGCGCAGAGATCTTATGACCGAGGAACATCGATTGCAGTTTTCTATCCACCCTAGCTCGACGAAGATGTACCGTGATATGAGGCGACAGTATTTTTGGGCAGGGATGAAACGCCAGATCGCCAGTTTTGTGGCCGAGTGTGACACATGCCAGCGTGTTAAGGCCGATCATCAGATACCCCTTGCTCCATTATAGCCGTTG
Source organism: Magnolia officinalis (assembly GCA_021015155.1). Lineage (NCBI taxonomy): Eukaryota > Viridiplantae > Streptophyta > Magnoliopsida > Magnoliales > Magnoliaceae > Magnolia > Magnolia officinalis. The sequence goes on from JAJHSJ010000001.1 coordinate 50,314,068, forward strand.
AGCGTCCAGAAGTGAAAGTGGGAGCACGTATCGACAGATTTTATTATGGGCTTGCCGAGGACTCATCACGGTCATGACGCCATCTGGGTTGTTGTGGATCGTCTGATGAAGTCGGCACATTTTCTTGTAATTCGTGCAACCTAGTCTTTTGATAAGCTTGCGAAGTTATTCATTAAGGAGATTGTGAGACTGCATGGTATTCCAGTCTCGATCGTTTTTGACTGAGACCAGAGGTTCACGTCTCATTTTTGGGGGAGCTTTTAAAGAGCGATGGGGACCGATTTGCAGCTCAGCACCGCGTACCATCCGCAGACCGATGGTCAGACCTAGAGGGTCAACTAGATCCTTGAGGATATGCTTTGCGCCTGCGTAATTGACTTCGGGGGTAGCTGGGATGAGCATCTGCGATTGGTTAAGTTCGCATACAACACAGCTATTAGACGACCATTGGCATGGCTCCTTTTAAGGCATTGTATGGTAGACCGTGCAGATCTCCGAGTTGTTGGACTAAGGTCGGTGAGTGGCGTCTCCTAGGTCCCGAGCTCGTGCAGCAGACGTCAGAGGCTATCGATATCATTAGGCAGAGGATGCGCACACTCAAAGTTGGCAGAAGAGTTTTACTGATCGTTGGTGTCGTCCCTTGGAGTTCGTTGTTGGGGACATAGTGTATCTCAAGGTCTCGCCCATGAAGGGCATGGTTCGATTCAGAGCGAAGGGCAAGCTTGCCCCGAGATTCATTGGACCTTTTGAGATCACTGGGTGCGTTGGCGCCATGGCTTATCGGCTTGCCTTACCATCTTAGTTGTCTGGCGTCTATAACGTTTTCCACGTCTCTATGTTGAGGAAGTGTGGGTCATACGTAGTTCCTGTTATCGATTGGCAGCCGTTGGAGGTTCGTGAGGATGTTTCTTATATTTAGCAGCCAGTTCGTATCCTTGATCGGAAGGAGCAGGTCCTTCGGACCAAGGTCATTCCCTTGGTGAAGGTTCAGTGGGGTCACCATTCTGTTGATGACGCGTCTTGGGAGTGCGAGGCCGAGATTCGAGAGCACTATCCCCATCTCTTTGATGATTGATTATATGTTGTATCTTGTATATTGTCTCTGATTTTATATGACAATGTTATATTTCCTCTTTCTTTATGAGTTATGTTTAGATGCGATGATTGTGTAAATTTCGAGGACAAAATTTTTACTTGGAGGGGAGAGCTGTAAGACCCGTATCTTAGACCGTATCATTTCGTAGGCTTTCACGGTCCTCCCAGTCGAATTTTAGCAACCCTCGACCGGTATACGATGTTTGCGCGTGATCCTATGCTGAGTCCTGCATATCGAAGTCGACTCAACTCGAAATTTGTACCCTAGCGAATGCGCCGTCGCCACGGTTCCAACGCCGCAACTCGCACACCGATCCGATACTAGGGTCAGGAAATGTGGGCCCGCGTTCAATTCGAGGAAAATGCCTCGCTGAGAATTCCGAGAGAATCTCTATGACCTATTCCATCAAGGGTCAAGTACATGTCAAGTACACATCACCTCACACCCCATCCCCAAGCAACCCCATAAGTCAACAATTCCTTACACAACCCATACCCCTCTTGCACAATCTACCCCAAAAGTCAACACATCTCTCACTTCACTCATCACTCACCTCACCCATCACTCCATCACCCATCCTTCTCTCTACTTACAACCCTCTCTCTCTCATTTCTCAAACCCATATTCCAAGCAACCAAAGAGTCACACGTCCAAGCTCTCCCAAATCTCCATGAGAGAGTTTTGTGTGTGACCCACTTCCTACCCTCTCATCTCCCATCTCAACCATCCATTCTCCATCAACCTCCATTAAAATTGAAGCTAAGGAGCCTAGGAGTCCAAGGAGCTAAGGAGAAGGCCGATAGGTGGGTGATCCACCGTTGAATTTCAATTTTTGGGCCCACTTGTTGTGGGACCCACATTGATGTATGCAATGTAGAGAGGGGCCCATAGTGGCGGGGTCCCTCTATCTCTCTCTCTCTCTCTCTCTCTCTTCATCTCTCTCTTATATGGAAGGTGTGTGTGTGTGTGGCCCACAATGAAGTATATATTTTATCCATGCCATCCACCTTCGTGGGACCCACCTGATGGATGTGTTGGATTTACACCATCCAGCCCGTTACTGGGCCTGGACAGAAGGAAAAACACAAATAATAGGTCTATCCAAACCGGTGGGCCACGTCCATGTGGGACCCACCTGATCCCTGTGTTGAATCCATACCGTCAGTGGAATGTGTGAATTGACAGTGAGGTGTGGCTAATAGTGCAGTGTGTGATCTGACGCTGGAATGTACTAACCAACTAAAAAAAAGAAAGAGAGTATATATATTATATATATATATATATGAGAGGTGGGCCACACGTGTGGACCCACGACGTCATATGCATCAGATATGCACCGTCAAGAACATCAGACCCTCTGGACGGTGGCTCTTTAAAGTTGATATATATATATTATATTATATTATAACATATTATATTATAGTACATATATATCCAAACCTTTTGAGGTGGGCCATGTGCGTGGGACCCACCACTGATGTATGTATTGTATTCAACCGTCCAGCAAACTGGACGGGTGGAGCCGAGCCCACCTTTGACATATGTGTTAACCCCGCCGTCCATCCGTTGATTTTAGGGGTCCCGTCTGCTGCTGGGAGGCAGTGGATTGGCTGAATACCGCACACCAGCATATAGCTAGTGTGTTGACGTCACCAAAGTTATGTGGGTCCCACTGCTGACGATGTCAGCAGGTGGTTGTACCCCCCCTTAATGTATGTTTTGTATCCCACCATCCAGATGGCTAGACGGTGGGCCTTTCATGATATATATTTGCCATCCAAACCGTCTATCCATTTGGATAGCTTGTCTCAAGCTTCAGACCAAAAATGAGACAGATCCAGTTATCAAGTGGACCACACTGCAAAAAATAGTGGTGTTGAATGTCTACCATTGAAACCCAATTTTGGGTTATAGAAGTTTTAGACCAATATGATATTTATTTTCCTCTAAGATCAGGTCTTTGTGACCTTATGAATAAACTGGATGGGAAATAAATGTTATGTTGGGCCCATTGGAATTTAACGGTAGAAATCGTTATCACCATTGTCATTTGTGGTATGGTCCTGATGATCCTTTGGATGCGATTCATTTTTTTAAATTACACTCTAAAATGATCTCTAGGAATAGATGAATGTGTGGTTGGTTTGGGCCCATTCAACTCGGGCCATTGATTCATCCCTGATTCAACCCATTTGAATCGGCCCATTCGACTTAGCCCATTTGTTTCGGCCCATCTTGATTCGGCCCATTCGACTTGGCCCATTTGTTTCGGCCCATTTGATCGGCCCATTCGACTCGACCCATTTTATCAGCCTATTTGACTCGGCCCATTTGACTCAGCCCATTCGAATCTGCCCATTTGATTCGACTCATTGATTCATCCCATGTTGATGTATATTCCGCCCTTGTGCGAGGTCGTGGGCCCACTGTATGTTTAGCCCTATGTGGGTCATTCCTAGGGAGCAACGTTGGTTAAAAGTCCACATTGATGGGCAATGATGGTTGGACGTCCACATTGTGGCCTTCCCTTAGGCCTTGTTAGGCCCTTCCTCATCATTCTCTCGTGGGTTAACCCAAATGCTTGGGCCCCATTGATTTTAGTTGATCCATCATCGGTTGTCCATCTATGGACCCCGCCTTACGTCGAGGTTGACTATTGATGCCGATTATCGGTGCCGATTGCCAATACCGGCTACCGTTGCCGATTATGAGTTTGTGATAGCATAACATCATGATACATGCCCATACGCATCATCTATATGTTTGTTATGAGATGTGATTGACCATTGCATATGCCATAGTGCAGGTGGTTTATGGGTCTCCCTAATAGGCATAGTTATCCCACATGAGCGCAAGGTATGCGTATGATTGATGCATGATTGGACTACATGACTCATGTACTTTGCATTGTGTGATTGTGATTATTGTAAGCCTAGAGACATCAGGGCCATAGCCTCCACAGACACATCGAGGATGGTCAGATTGGATACCGAAAATACTGTTTCTAGCATTCGGGCGCCATAGATGTCCCTGGGTGAAAATCCCTATACCCGTTGGTACCGGAGGATGACTCCAACTTCGAGATCGAGTGGATACATGAGTGCACGAGGGCCGTATACCATAGGCCGCATCTCCTACTGTGTTGTGGTCGGTTGAAAATGTGTGTGACCTTACTTGCCTGAGTGAGGGGGCAATTTCTAGGTTGAGTTTGACCTGTTTGAGGAATAGGTCCGCTATCGATGAGCCGGGCCTGATATTAGCAGGCGGATAGTGAGGTCTTTTCTACTCACCCAGTTGTGCGCTCGGATAGGGGCGGCAAGCTGTCGTAGAGTGTACTAGACCCCGGTGATTATCCAGAGTAAGGACTATACTGATATTTGATCCTCCAGCGATGAGCTGCATTGACATATGGATTCGAATGAGGACTAGTGTGCTTGAGCTACAACTTACATCGCATGGCCTTGGTATGGCCGACATCATTCACTCATTACATCGCATGGTCTTGATATGACCGGTACACTCATGTCGTGCATCGCATAGCCTTGGTACAGCTGATGACATTCATGGACTTACCGGCATTTCCGCATTACTCTGATATTGCAAACTTGCATTTCTACCAGTCGTAGAGGAGTCTCGATCGGTCGTGGACTGCCTTCGACTAGTCGTGGACTACCTACGACCGGTCGTACAACGGTCTGATGCGATCGCGCTCAAAAATTCAAAAATCAGTTTATTCCAAGACCAGTCATGGTGACCTTAGGACCAGTCGAAGACGAACTTCTTCTGCTATAAATAGCGCACGAATTTCAAAGTTTTTCATTGAAAATTAAGTGAATTCGAGGCTCCACTCTGAGATAAGTTTGTGTTATTTTTAAGCTATTTTGTGCATAATTTCTTTCTCTTTTTGATAGCTTATTTAATTTGATTTTGTTTCTGTATTCCAATCTGATTTGAAAAGAGGAATTGACTTATTTCTTCTTTTTGGAATCAAAATCAAATATAGCTACGCCCAACTAGTTTAAATCTAAAATCAATTAGAACTTAGAACCATATTAAAGTGAGTAGTGGACATTAAACTTCTATATTTGAACATCTACTCTAATTGGTTCTTCCGGGCAGCTACAAGAGGAGAAATCCAGGTATTTTACAATTCTGTAAATTCCATTCCATTTTGGTTTTTATTTTGGATTCGCCAGAAAAATCTCAATTTGTGTGGTTATCTGAGGAGAGCCAGAAAACTCAGAAGTGTGGGTTTTTGAATTGTGTAAGCCCAAGTTAAAAAGACACAATTGTAAAGGTTTTTGGTGAACCTGTGAAAACCTATTTGATAGTGAACGCTAATATCCCCTGTGTGAGGATATTAGGAGTGGAGTAGCATTCTATGTGGCTGTTGAAGAACAGTTGGTGTACACACAGGCGAACCACTATAACTCTTTGTCTTGTGGATTGAATGCTTACTTAATTTCCATATCTTTTATCATTCAATTGTGTGGAATGTACATGTGGATGTGAATGTTGTAACAATTTACATTTCAAGCAAGTGTGGGGATTGTTGTAATAAATTAGATCTATATTTCTGCACTTAATTTCAATTCTCTGCTATTCATTTATTTCTATTAAAATTGAGTTCTTGATTCAAAAGATGTTCTAGAAATAAGGTTGTCCTACCATAAGCCCTTGTTTATTATGGTGTAAGGTTGTCCTTAGAACTGAATTTGTATCAATCTCTCAATACTTATTTATTAAGGTGATTTGATTTTAGCATTGTGAATTGATTTATAATTGTAAGGCTATTGATTAATTTTATTCAGCTGATTTTATTTTAATTCGGCATAGTCCTATTCACCCCCCCTCTAGGACATATAGCTTCGTATTTTCAGGTTATGCTTATGGTTATGCTTATTACGAATTAAAAATCATGTTTGAAATCCTCCTTGTAGAATCCCAGGATTGGAACCTAGTGTATGGGTGCCAAGAGCCGAGAATGGGGTACTATGGAGGCTGTCGACGCCAGATTCGGCGATCGAGAATTTTGTGAGCCCAGTTTCCGAGTTTGGGGGGTGACAAATTCTCCACCGGCTCTCCATGCACCGACTCCACTGCTACAGCTGTCCACCGACTCTAACAATCACTTCCAGCCGACCTTGCTGGTTCTATATAAAGGATATGAGAAAAGAAGGAAAGGCATTCAATTTTCAGCCCTGGATCGTCAGTGAGAGACAAAGAGAAATAGAGAGAAAATTTAGAGTTTTTATAATTTGTTTTATTTATTTTTATTATGAGTTTTGAGAGATCTAGCCTCCCCATGTCAGGCTAAGCCTCTTAGCTAGGGCTAAAAGGTGAAGCTTGTGGCGTAATGGGTAGTACACTACAGCTTTGATTCATGTTATGAACTGATTTTGATTCTGGTTTGATTATAGGAATACTTCTAGTTTTTAATGATTTTTTGTGACTTAAATTATAATAGATCTGCGATGGCTTTAAGTATTCCCTTTCCATTATTTTGATTGTGATGTTAGGAAGCCCTGTTGTCCACCATCGCCTCTTGGACATGGTTGGATGATGGAATCCTTCCTAACATTCATACATCTTCCTGATTGGTTGTGAATTAGTTTAATTCTGTTGTTTACTTTGTCTCATGGGCATGGTTTTGTGATGGAATCATCTCTAATTCTTATACCGTTCATCTCTTTGAAAACTAGATCGAAGGAAGTTCAGATTGAGCTTTAGTGGTGTATCTTCCAACTGGATGAAGATGGGACTCGAAGTCCAGTTGAGTTCATGAATCGAGTGTAGATCTCCCTGATCCCTACAAGTGGGTCCTCTGAATCCCTAGTTTCCCACCATTAAATTCTACAAGTTTTAGCGTACTATTTCACCATTATTCCCTCATATTCATCTGATTTAGATTTGATCTTATTCTAGTTCTAGATCGAGTTACTTTCAGAATACGTATAAGGTTTAGTCCCTGTGGATTCGACCTCGGTCTTACTGAGATTATTACTACATCACAACCCTATACTTGGGGTGTGAACATTGAAAGTGCCCTAGTTTGTCAATTAGTGTGAGTGTTAAGTCAGATAGATTGTAGAGCCTCATAGGAAGATCAATTCAAAACGTCTGCCTCAACTGGATGTGTGCAAGCTCGCCACAGGTAAATCTAAGCCTCACATCCCATGTCCCAAAACACCAGGTAAATAAAACCCTTAAAACAAGTTAGAATATCATAGGGTTTTTAAGTTAAGAAAACTTTTTCAAAATCAGAAAATCTCTAAGTTTTCTTGCTTTATCGATTTTATCAATACACATATCGATATGATCGACCTACGCTGTCGATGTCCTCAATGAAAAATCGATTCCATCGGAATGAGGACAAAAGAGTCTAGCAACCACAATTATATCTGGACGGATTTATCGATGTATTGATATACCAATCGATATCATCGATATTTGAATCTTGAGTTCATCGAAGGTGACTCGATAATAACAACAGGCATATCTTCGGTGCCCCTATTTTATCTTAAGAATATCATATGTGCATCGATATCAAAGCCCCCTCGATACCATTGAAATTCAAATCTCGATGATATCGGTCATGGGCACCGAGTTCTTCCAGCAAAATATTTCAGGATAGTTTATCTATGATCGAAGGTCACTCGATAGAATCGATATTCAAATATTGATGATATCGGTACGGTTTCGATGGCAGCGAACAGGGACAGAAATTGTCCAGCAAGCTTAAACGAAAATCCCCTGAATTTATCGATGCCTCGACACAGTTATCGATATCATCGACATTCAAATTCCGATGATCTCAAAGGTCCCTCGATCATTCTTGTAAACCTGAAATATTTCAATGCAAGTCTCTCTCATTTTTAAATGTCGATGAATCGAAACTAGTATCGATTAAATCGGAGTTCGAAATCTGATGACATCGACACCTGTTTCGATTGCATCAACCAGCTGACAAAAGGTTTTAAAAGCGTATGACATTTGAGTTTGTGTCATCATTGGACCATTGATGTCATCGAGAGTATATGCTCGATGATATCGAACTCTGTCATAAATGTGACCGTTTTATATCCGTTGAAACCTTTTGTCTATATAAAGAGGACTTGTTTATTGTTGCTGGTAGAGAAAGAAGAGAGTGCTTTTGAGTGTTTTACCTTAGATCATATACCTAAAGCCCTTTCTCTCAGGGAAGTTCATCCTCCAATCCACCCTCATCATTGATATTCAATAGAGTGGATTGGGGAATGAACTTCCGCATTCAAGGATCCTCCAGCTACTACCTTAATGGCAAATCATTAAGCTGGAATGCCTTGAATGCATAGATGATCGGAATCACTCTATTTTCCTTATAGGAAAACATTTTATAGAGTTGGATTCTATCTTAACCTTGACCCAACCCGAACCCTCGTATTGGTACATCATCTAAGTTGCGGATCAAGGAAGCCAAAGATTCTTCATCAACAAGGAGGAGAATCTTCGTCAACGTGCTGAATGAGACCCATCCACTTATTTGTAAGTTATTAGAGTCCAGAGGACACTTGTGATCATTTCTTTTTAGGATTGGGTCTAAGGTGTTTCTCACCCTTGCAAGCCCTCGTAGGAGGCCTCCGGCGGGAGTGTACGTGGTGGGTGCATTGTGTGGACCCTTGCTCTGTGGAGAGCATAAACAGTGAGGTTCCTTGTGTGGATCCTTGGCCTGTGTGCCTAAAACCAGGTGTTATGTGTTGACCCTTGCTCAGGGAGCATAAACAGAGGTTCCTTGTGTGGATCCTTGGCTAGTGTGCATAAAATCGGGTGCTATGTGTTGACCCTTACTCAGGGAGCATAAACAGTTAACCTAGGTGTAGGTTGTAAAGGTTGAAGGTGAACCTGATTTAAAACCTTAGGTTTGAGGTGACCCGCTGTGAAACATCCTTAGTGAAATCCGGTACACTCAAGGGTTGAGTGCGATTACCGGGAATGAAGTAGACAAGTAGTCGAACCACTATAAAAATGATTGTGTTTGAGATTTCTATTCATTTGTTTGTGTGATTTCTTTCTATATTTTCATATCTGATTATCTAAGATCACACCTCACACATACACACACAGTCATATCCATCATAAACTTGGTTGCATATTATTCATCTCTCAAATAGTTTGTGATTGGATCCTCTACCGGGCTTGGAAGTCAGTAGAGTTACTTGTGAGTAATCCTAATCTATGCTTGTTGTTAGGATTAGTGTGATAGGATTTTAAATTATTATAAAATTCTTAAAAAGTCCTATTCACCCCCTCTAGGACACATTGGCATATTCCTACTTTAACTAAAGTTGTCTTTACCGCTATTTCAATTGGTATCAAAGTGGGACTCTCTTAAGGGCTTCACCGCCTAGAGAGTGATCTTGACTGAAGTTGGGAATATGGCCAAAGGAGAGGGCTCATCAGTCACTAGGCCTCTAGTATTTGATGGCTCAAATTATGCATAGTGGAAGGCTAGAATGCACTACTTTCTAAGATCTTTAGACCATGATGTTTAGGATATAGTTGAAAGTGGATATGTGCCACCATCTGAATAAATTGTACTTGATAGTGGCACAACCATCACAAAACCCAAACCCAAAGAGAAGTGGACGACGTTCGATAAAGAAAGACAAACTGCTAAAGGTAAACCTATGAACGCCATCTACTGTACCGTGTCCCAGGATATATTCAATCAAATAAGTATGTGCGGGACATTCAAAGAAGCATGGGATCTATTGGCAACAACCCATGAAGGCACAAGTACTGTGAAGAGGTCCAAACTACAGCTACTGACCTCACAGTTCGAAAGTCTCAGAATGGAAGAGCATGAGACCTTTATGGAGTTCTTCACAAAGTTGAATATCATTTGTAACTCAATGGGTGGATTGGGAGAAAAAGTTCCGGTTCCAAAAATCTGTAGGAAAATACTTAGATCACTACCGGAACGGTTTAATCCCAAAGTAACAACTATTGAAGAGTGTAGGAATATTGATGAAATGAAAGTAGAAGAACTGGTAGGTTCCCTTCAAACTTTTAAACTATACTTCAAACAAACCCAAAAATCCAAAACAACTGTCCTAAAAAACTTCAAAGAGAACAGCGAATGAGGACAGTGGAAGTGAAAAGGAAGATGAAGATGAGGAAGTGGCTTTGCTGGCACAAAGATTCAGGAAATTCTTTCAGAAGAATCATGGTCGTCCTATCAGAGGAAGAAAGATGGACAACGGACCTTCTACAGGCAAATTTGGTAAAAAGACTAAAGAACCACAATGTTATGCCTGTTAGAAGTATGGACATCTGTCTACTGAATGCCAAACAGAAAAACTAAGGGCAAGGCAATGGCTGCCACATGGGATGATACAAAAGAGTCAAACTCAGAATCTAGTCACTCAATGAGCGATGGTGACCAAAAATCCTTGAAAATTCTTATGGTATCCATCACTCTAATTATTCCCATTGAAACTGAAAATGAGAAGGAACCACAAGCCACTGAATCATTTCCGTCTGATAATGAGGAAATTGGAGGAGAAGAAGAGGAAGAACAAAATAAACTACAAGATGCCTATAATCAAATTTACATTCATAGCATCAACATTGTTAGAAAACTTGGTATATCTGAAAATAAAAAGGAATTGCTGCAAAATGACTTGGATAAAACTCTGGAAATTTATACACATCTAATCAATGACTTACAGCAATATCATTCAGATAATGATAGACTTGAAAGAATCAACACCTTCCTCAAAACAGAGTCTGAAAAACTAAACAAACAGGTTGAGCAATTAAAAGATAAAAACATGCTCCTTCAAAATGAGAATCACACAATCTTGTTTGATTTAGAAGAATCCAGAAAAATTGCTAAGCTAAACTATAAGTTTTCCCAAAGTGGTGAGAAGTTAGAAAAACTTTTAGGTAAGGGAAGGCCTGGAAAGGACAAGAGTGGCTTAGGATATGATAAGTTTAAATCAAAATCTGGAAATACAACACCATTGGCTGAAAAATCTGCTGCTTCAGGAAGCAACACAAGAAACACTCCTGTTTGTCATATATGTGGTGATTCTAGACATTACAAGTTTGAATGCATATCGTCTAGGAGGACTCAATATAACTCTGGTAAAAAGCATAGTGGAAAATTCAAACCAACCAGAGAAATACAAAATGTTAGGAGTCCACCTAGGAATATGAATAGAAGAAACACACATCAATCACCACCTAGAATGACTAACAGAATGAAGGAAGTAGTGAATCAAGTGGCTGAATTAAACAAGAAAACTAAATCTACCACAGTAAAAATTCCTGTCATAAAATGGGTTCCAAAAGAAAAGAGGAATTGTTTGGTTACTCATTCAAACCATATACCAAGAAATGAAACAAAGTGGTACCTGGATAGCGGATGTTCAAGACATGTCACAGGTGACAAATCCTTTCTTTTAAACTATTCAGATCTTAATGATGGGATAGTCACCTATGGAGACGGAAGCACCGCTAAGGTAATTGGACAGGGAATCATCAAAGGAATTAATTCGCTCAAAAATGAGAATGCTTTCTGTATAAAAGGATTGACACATAATCTACTGAGCATATCTCAAATCTGTGATAATAAGCATGTGGTTACATTCAATAAGGACGAATGCGAAATCTCAGACTTATCAGGAAAAACAGTAATGAGGGGTTCTCGCACAAATAACCACTGCTATGTCATCAAAGGAAAGGGAAAGAATGATCTCTATGCCCAAAATTATTGAGCATAGAAAAATAAGTCCAGGTCATGCATCAAGATCTGGATATTTGCTGAAATGATGCAATTTTGTTGAACTCTTAATGTTATATTTGAGGTGTCTCACCTCATCTTTTATACATAAACATCTTGATGTTTATAATTTTGATTTGTACAAAATTTTGCTATGTATACTGATCGATTCAAAGGTATATTTCATTATACAGGAAAGTTTGTCAAAATGCTGAAAAATTGAAAAATATACCTTCGATATATCCGTCGATAGGTTACGATTAAATCGATCAAGGACGATATCATCGACATCTCTTCAGAATTTTAAAAGTCACGAAATCGAGAATGTTATCGAAGACATTTTCGATAAAATCAAATAGGGCATATCGATGTCATCAAAACAATGATCGATGATATCGAACATCACTGCCCGATAAAAGGCCGATGAACCGAAAAAATCATTTCTTGGCCTTCCTGCTTGATTTTCTCTGGGACTCTCTTCCATGGCTCTCATCGTAGGTCAACCGCATGCAATCTAAAGTGTTCGAACTCAAGATATCTCTAACACATATTCTTGATTCCTCAAAGTATACCTTGTTGTGTTGAGATTCTCCCTTTTGGAAATTTTTCGGTCGGTTGACAAGATTCTCAGAAACCTGTCTCCTTCAATGCCTTCTTTCGAGCTGTCCTAATGAGTATGGAAAAAGGAAAGGGCCCAATCATCGGTGAATCATCTCGGCCTAGTAGAAAGAAAATCGTGGCTTCATGAGGAAAGGGCTGGATGCAGTCATCACATAAAGCAACTCCAACTGCAGTGCCAGTATCGCCAGATACTGTTGTAAATCCTCCTCCACACATTCTTGAAAAATATTCTTGCAGGCGTCTAGTGTGTGAGCGTAGGGTTGACAAGAACTGTATAAAAACCTACAATATAGAAGCTCTGTTAGAGGCAATCGACTGGCTTCCTCTTATTGATTTTGGGGGAGCATGCCACAAAGAACGGACTTATCGGTTCTTTGCATATTGTCACTCTCCAACACGAGAACCACCATCGTTTACCATCACAGTTAGAGATGATAGTGTTGAGATTATTGTATAATCCATTGCTTGCATTCTCGACTTAACCTTGTCCCTAGTTGGATTGTCTGACCTTGATCTTGAAAATCCTATCACTCAGTCTTCAATTACTAAATTCCTGTGTCAAGGTCGAGATATCCCATGGTATCAAGGAAATGCCCTAAAAGAAAAATATTTAAATCCTCGATACCGCATCTTGCATAAGATATTTTGTTCAAATGCTTATCCTCGTGGACCTAAATCGCTCTGATCTTACCGGATTCATGACTATGATCATATACTGTGTTGCCATTGGAGTCAAACTTTGTCTGCCTACCTTGATACTCCACCAAATAGCAAGCGTCATCCATCAGTCCAGAGTAGTATACTTACCCTTTCCTCACATCATCCATGAAATCTGTGATAAAATTGGTATCCCTCAAACAAGTGATCCCGTACGTCCTCTTTAACATTTTAACAAGGTCAATATACAAAAATCAGACCTTAAGTTTCACGAGTATAAGGATGAAGATTCTGAGGAGGCTATTCATGAAGATGAAGAAATGGGGGGAGGCACTGCTCCAACTGGTGTAGATCCGATAAAGCCACGGTATGCTCCAGAACCAAGTGGTTTGGCTCTAACTCAGCGTGTCAAGTTCCACTAAGACAAAGTTGGTACGATGCAGCGTGGTTTAGATCGAATAGAAAACAAGTTAGGGGAACATGATGCGAGATTTTTCACACTTGAAAAGATGATGTCTAGCGTCTAACAGTCAGTCCAGCAATTGATCGACTTGTTTACCTGTCACAGAGATGATGCAACACCATCATCATCAACCCCGTAGTATCAATGGTCTTCATGCCATCTCAACACTCTGATTCTCAGTGCAACGTTGGGCATGGATATCTTTTTTATTGCCCTACGTTTTCTCCGTGTGTATGAGATGGCTATTCAACTGATAAATCTGGAGTTTTTTTTTTTTTGTTGTTACCCATGATAGGGACTTGTTCTCTTTTGATTTTAATGTTATACTACTACCAACCTAGGGCAGTATATGTTTTTGTTTGGATATTGTGGGCCACGGCTAATTATAATTCTCACATCTTGATTGCCCTGTTTTATCTCATGATCTTTGCAAATGGTATGTGATGCATTTGATGCTGTGTTTATCTCACTACCTTACTTGGTCTGCTCTGCATACATTGGACCCACATATGAGATGTCTAAATTCACTGTTTTGATCATTATACATCTTTACTTTATATATGTATGCTTTCTGAATGGTGGTTCTCCCAAAAACTTTAAACTTCAATTAATATCAATTGCTATACCTTTGCCAATGACTGACAAAAGGGGGGAGAACAATTCAAACACCCCGAACGAAAAATTGTATATCTACTTAAATGGTGTTACGGGTGTTAGGGGGAGCAACTGCATCATGATAAGGGGAGTTTGCAGATAGGGGGAGAAGCTTCTGAATCCGTCTGAATGATTATGTGTGTGCCCACTAGATTAAATTGTAAAATTGTGTAAAGCGTATGTGTACACAATTTAAGATGTCAGTATAGAAGTTGTTCTAGGGTGTTTTGGTATTTTGTCACGTAATTCACAAAGGGGGAGATTGAAAGTGCCCTGGTTTGTCAATTAGCGTGAGTGTTGAGTTAGATAGACTGCGGAGCCTCATAGGAAGATCAATTCAAAGCGTCTGCCTCAACCGGATGTGTGCAAGCTCGCCATAGGTAAATCTAAGCCTCACATCCCATGTCCCAAAACACCAGGTAAATAAAACCCTTAAAGCAAGTTAGAATATCATAGGGTTTTTAAGTTAAGAAAACTTTTTCAAAATAAAAAAATCTCTAAGTTTTCTTGCTTTGTCGATTTTATCGATACACATCGATATGATCGACCTGCGCTGTCAATGTCCTCGATGACAAATCGATTCCATCGGAATGAGGACAAAAGAGTCCAGCAACCACACTTATATCTGGACGGATTTATCGATGTATCGATACACCTATCGATATCATCGATATTTGAATCTTGAGTCCATCGAAGGTGACTCGATAATATCGACATGCAGATCTCCGATGCCCCTGTTTTATCTTAAGAACATCATATGTGCATCGATATATCGAATCCCCCTCGATACCATCGAAATTCAAATCTCAATGATATCAGAAGGCTCTCGATGATATCGGTCATGGGCACCGAGTTCTTCCAGCAAAATATTTCAGGATAATTTATCTATGATCGAGGGTCACCCGATAGAATCGATATTCAAATATCGATGATATTGGTACGGTTTCGATGGCATCGAACAGGGACAGAAACTGTCCAGCAAGCTTAAACAAAAATCCCTTGGATTTGTCGATGCCTCGACATAGTTATCGATATCATTGACATTCAAATTCCGATGATCTCGAAGATCCCTCGATCATTCTTGTAAACTTGAAATATTTCAATGCAAGTCTCTCTCATTTTCAAATGTCGATGAATCGAAACTAGTATCGATTAAATCAGAGTTTAAAATCTGATGACATCGACACCTGTTTCGATTGCATCGACCAGCTAGCAAAAGGTTTCAAAAGCGTATGACATTTTAGTTTGTGTCATCGAGCGGACCATTGATGCCATCGAGAGTATACACTCGATGATATCGAATCCGCATGATGATATCGAACTCTGTCATAAATATGACCGTTTTATATCCGTTGGAACCTTTTGTCTATATAAAGAGGACTTGTCTATTGTTGTTGGTAGAGAAAGAAGAGAGTGCTTTTGAGTGTTTTACCTTAAATCATATACCCAAAGCCCTTTCTCTCAGGGAAGTTCATCTTCCAATCTACCCTCATCATTGATATTCAATAGAGTGGATTAGGGAATGAACTTCCACATTCAAGGGTCCTCCAGCTACTACCTTAATGGCAAATCATTAAGCTGGGATGCCTTGAATACATAGATGATCGGAATCACTCTATCTTCCTTATAGGAAACCATTTTATAGAGTAGGATTCCATCTTAACCTTGACCCAACCCGAAGCCTCATATTGGTACATCATCTGAGTTGTGGATCAAGGAAGCCGAAGATTCTTCATCAACAAGGAGGAGATCTTCGTTAACGTGCTGAATGAGACTCATCCACTTATTTGTAAGTTATTAGAGTCTAGAGGACACTTGTGATCATTCCTTTTTAGGATTGGGTTTAAGGTGTTTCTCACCTTGCAAGCCCTCATAGGAGGCCTCCGGCGGAAGTATACGTGGTGGGTACGTTGTGTTGACCCTTGCTCTGTGGAGAGCATAAACAGTGAGGTTCCTTGTGTGGATCTGTAATGTCTCGGAATATCCGTACAAAGACCCAAGTACCACCTCAGGAAGAAATCACTCAGGACCGAATCCTTTAGAAATTAGACGAAATTAGCTTGAACCACTTTAAATATGAACTGCAAGACCCAAAATTTGTAGAATCATTAACGCTACATTACCCTATAATCTAGGATCAATCTTAAAACCCAGTTGCTCTTGGGAGCACATTGAAACTTCGTATCGGACTTGGACCGTGCGTCGAAAGTTGATTACCACGAAACCAAACGCTTACGACCGCCTTACTAGGCTTGACAACCATCTCAGAAATCAAATCCAGATAGTACCCAGAAACGCACAACTTGAGCCCGGAGCGAAGTGTATGAGAAACGCGAATATATTTAGAAATTGAACTCAGATTTAAGTAATTTGAGTCGTTCGCTTGCGGGACAAATTTAAGCTTTCAGACTGTCAGAAGCTGACCCAAATACGCCCTCAGATCAGAAAAAATTTTCAACACAGGTCAGTGTACTTGTGGCCTTAATCGAACACCGGTGACCGTTGAACTGAAACTGGTCTGCCACGGTCGATCCACAAATCCGATCGGACCGAAACCTTAACTCGACCTAAATCCAATGTTAGGGAGCTTAAGACCGATGGCATGCAGAAAAGGGGCCACCAGAAGTGCTCCGTTAGACTGAAACAACCAATATTTGGCTATAACCTAAGTATATCATGGCCCTGGGACCATTCCCATCAGTTCTGAGCCTATATAAGGGCCTTAAACCCTCTCTCTCATTCCATACAAATTTAGAAAACCCTAAGAGAGAGAAGAGAGAAAAGAGAAGGAAAGAGAGAGAAAGTGAGAGAGAGAGAGTTGGCGCTTATTCCTAGGATTCAATCCCATCGCTCCATGTGCTTAACCACCATTCCTGTATCACTATACGGGCAATTCCGATTCTGTTCCTAGGTAAGAAATCCTAACCCTAATCTGTTTTAGGGTTTCAAATAGTGTAAGTGATGAAACAGCTAACCTATTTCATGCTATAGGTGGCCGTCGTGCCCTAGACAAAGACTTGACATACAAACTGAGTTCGATACTTGTTTATCGGTGAAAGGTGTGGACTATAAATGTTTAAGTTATGGTTTTCAAGGCTTTTAACATCAGTAATGATTTATGACTGACTTAATTGCTATCACATATGCTTAGATACGATGTTTCCTGTAGATTTCACATACATATGAACTATGTCGAAGTATATGCATTCCATGTGTTTGTTAAAATGTTTGTATGAGTATGGAATTATAATTTGTGCTTGCCATGATTCATGTTTGAGGATATATGATAGTTGTACGTGTGGCAACTCCCATGTGGAAGGATTTGCTACGATATGCGTTTTAACTAATGTATTACATGTATGTAATATGTGTAGTCTAAGTGTTTGCTAAAATGCCTGAATGTGAAAATGCTTGTTTAAATGCATGTGATGAGGGTGTTGAGATAGGATTCTCAATTCCCTTACTATGGTTATAGTATCCATTATATAAACTATCTTACTGTTATGGGCTATATGAATGAAATGTCTGTGTATGATAATATGTGTAGTATGTGCTTGTCAAATTGCTCAAGTAAGATTTATATCTGATTTCAGTTGTCACATGCTAATTTGGATTACTTTATGTGAATGTTGTTGTTTGGAATGTGTTTGGGGCTACGATGTAGTCCAGGCAATCGGTAATTGTCTTTGAACGGTGGTTGAACTGCTTAACCACGACGGACATGCCCGATGAATCCGAGTCGTATGCTGCTTGTCGGCAGTGGTTAGGCCACGCGGAGTGCTTACGCGCTCCATGTCGATCAGCTCGACATATGCTCGTACTAGTCGAGCTCGTCAAGCAACCCGATTGGCCCAATGTATGTTCACCATTTATGGACGCTACTGCTTGAATCTAAGGTACCAAACTCACCAGTGGACAACCTGTTTAACCTTGGTACCTCGATCCGCTAAGACTCATGAGTCGGGCATGGTGGTATGGGACACTGTGGTCGAGCTGTCGGCCTACGCCGAGGTGACAAGCCCACCCGTAGTGACCAGTGAGTAACACCGCCTTGTGAGCCGAATATGGTGGTATGAGACACTGTATCCGAGCTGTCGGCCTACACTGATCTGTTGACGAGCCCTTTGTAGTGACCTCGAGCATACTCTGAGACTGTGTTGAGGCGACGAGCCTTTTCGTAGCAACTAGAGTATAAACTAGGCTTACACTGATCAGGTGACGAGCCCTTTGTAGTGATCTAGAACCGCAACATCGTATGAGATTTACTAGGATTGATAACCCTAGAATGGATCATTGTTTGGGAAATGAAATAAGGGAGGTACCTTAGCTTCCCAATCCTGCTGTATAAAAAGGTCTAATAAGAACTCGGTAATCACGTTCATGCACCGCATTACATGTGCCTTTGTCATTAGAGTTGATCACAGTGTAAGGTATGCATGCTGCGACCGTGAGACGAAGTCGCAGAGGGAGTGCAGGCGAGGGCATACATCATTAATACATATCATCCTTGCATTAACTAGAGTATTTAAGAATGCTTGATTGTATTGCTTTATCATTACTACTTGACTGAATTGATAACATGTTAACCTTTACTTTATAGCTCTACTGAGTTGATCACTCACTCCTACGTTCTGGGACAGTGTTTTAAACACCAACCAGACCCTGTCTTAGCTGCAGGTGATGGCGATGCCTATGAGGTAGAGCCAGACTTCGAGGATGACGAGGTGGCATTCTCCTACATGTAGTTGTCAGGAGGGTTTATGTAAACCGTGCTCTGATCGATGGGGATTACCGGGATTTTATAAATACAACTAGTTGAACATTATACTGTATCATTTTGTGAATTTCGGAACTTTACTTGTAATCATTTAACCTGGTAATCTGATCATACTCTGAGGACTTACCACCATTTATATGCTTTATTTATTTATCACAGTCTTCCGCTTGCGTAAGTTAACTGTCTCTGGAGTATGATATAGTGTTTTGGTCTAATCCCACTCATGTTTAAATGCACTACTACGGACAACATTCAACCATCATTATCTATGTTGCATAAGTGATGCGTTGGAACTCGGGAGTTGAGTTTATGCTCGACCCCCGAATTTCAGGGCTTTACAGGATCCTTGGCCAGTGTGCCTAAAATAGTGTGTTGTGTTGACCCTTGCTCAGGGAGCATAAACAAAGGTTCTTTGTGTGGATCCTTGGCCAGTGTGCCTAAAACCGGGTGCTATGTGTTGACCCTTACTTAGGGAGCATAAACAGTCAGCCTAGGTGTAGGTTGTAAAGGTTGAAGGTGAACCTGATTTAAAACCTTAGGTTTGAGGTGAACCGCTGTGAAACCTCGTTAGTGAAATCCGGTACACTCAAGTGTTGAGTGCGGTTACCGGGAGTGGAGTAGACAAGTAGTCGAACCACTATAAAAATGACTGTGTTTGAGATTGTTATTCATTTGTTTGTGTGATTTCCTTCTATATTTTCATATCTGATTATCTGAGATCACACCTCACACACACACAATCATATCCATCATAAACTTGGTTGCATATTATTCATCTCTCAAATAGTTTGTGATTGGATCCTCCACCAGGCTTGGAAGCCAGTAGAGTTACTTGTGTAATCCTAATCTATGCTTGTTGTTAGGATTAGTGTGATAGGATTTTAAATTATTATAAAATTCTTAAAAAGTCTTATTCACCCCCCTCTAGGACACATTGGCATATTCCTACTTCAACTAAAGAGGTCTTTACCGCTATTTCAAACATTATGCTGGAATACATTCTTTTTGTGCATGATATTGGATTTCAAATTTGAAGCATGATATTGGATTATGTATTGTTATATAATTATTTAATTTCTTTTTGTGCATTATGTTTGTGTATTTTTTTTTATAATAAAATGCACGAAATTGAAAATAAAATATTAATAAAAATTAAAAATCATAAAATGAAAATTTTTGGGATTTTTCGACCAGCCGAGCACGGGCTCAGGCTAGCCGAAGATCGCGCGGGTTTGCCTCTTAAAAGAGAAAATCCCAAATCTATTTCATTTCTCACCTTTTTCCTCGGCTAGCTGGTGCCCCATTCGACCAACCCATCTTCCAAACTCACTTGTAAGTGATTTATTTTCAAATTCCTTTAAGTATTAAGTGGTCTAATGCTAGATTAACATATTTGGGTAGATTTTTCTTCATTTGAAATCGTTTTTGTTGTGGGTTTTGCTTTAAATCTAATATACTCTTTTTCTTCTCTTTTTCTTTGATATTTTTTTATGCATTCTGAAATGGAATATAGAACCAAGAAAACAGTTTACCTGAATTGCGCCGGTTCATCTTCTATATCAACTCCTCTTGGTATACGGACCCTACGGTCACCGGAGGATGATCCAAAATATATTTGAGACTTTCGCATAAGGGACATAATCATAGAAAAATTTGTTAATTTAGAGCACATTGTTAGGTTTGGTCTAGTTCCTATTCTTTTCGAAGTTAAGTGGGAACACATTTTGAGTTGGGGTGGAATGGCTTACCGGTCCAAAGTGCAGGGCATGTATGCCTCCATATGAGACGTTTCGCTTGATAATCTGACATTCTCGGTTAAATTTGTTGAAAAAACATTCACAATAACCCCACATGTTATTTCTGCATTGATGGATATAGCTATTGTGGATGATGGAATACCAATAGCCACATTATCAGAGAAGATGTCGAACTCTGAAAAACAAACCATCACTCGTAAATTATGTTGCTTCAATGCTGAATGGCGATCGGGTAATGCCCTTCCCGTAAACTAAATGCTCCCAAAATACCACGTCTTATATTGGATTTTTACGTCTAACGTATATCCTTGAGCTGGGAATAAGACTGACCTTACTCCCTTCATGCTTAGAGTTTTTCATTCCGTTATATCAGGTATTCGTGTCTGTCTGCCTTCCTTAATCTGTTACATCATTATTCAGTTTCGCTTGCATCCTAAGCATGGTTCGATTCCCTTTGTTCATTTCCTGACTTGCATTGCCTTACATTATAACGTTCAAATTCCTATGTATGAGGCAACAGAATCCGAACTCCCATTTAACAATTATAACCTAAATATGATGAACCTCACTCCTCTTCCTGGACAAAGTGAAGAAGAAGAGGAAGCGTAACCAGCTGTAGACACAACCATGGAGGATATTTTTAATGAGTTGGATGATTCAGATGATCAGCTGATTTCGACTATCCCTCTTAATTTGATGAGAGAATATCTTCTTTGGAGGAGAAAGTGGAGTCTTTACATGTATCGCAGGCTTCATTGGCCCAAACCCAAAAGTCTACAATGAAGTACATGAAGAAGTACTTCTATCGCATAAACTGGAGTTTGCGACTAAATGATCCCTTGATACCTGCTCCTTCTTCCTCTAGGTCAGATTAAGCTAGATTTCTTTATTTTTCAGACTTATACTGGTTATGTACTTAACACTTATTTTGTGCATGTCTTAATACTTTAGATGCTTTGATGATGTGGTTACTGACACTTGCCTTTTTATTTCATATGGTTAACGATTTCATATGCTTATTCTTATTTTCTTACTACATGCTCCTTCTATTCTTCCTTTGTCAAATTGTGACAAAAAGGGGGAGAGATTGTAGTAATATGCAATGATATATAGTATGGGGAGAGAATGCATGGATGTTATGTGTATGGAATGCTATATGTGTATTTGACTACTATGTGTATGGAATGTTATATGCGTATTTCACAGGGCGAGTGCCAGTTGACCATCATCAGTTGTGAGCTAAAGATTACAAGCTACAAAGACTTCAAGGGCAACTTCTATGTTAAAGATGTGTATGATTGCATATTTGTAATACTAAGTGTTTTGTTACGAAATTGACAAAGGGGGAGATTGTTAGTGCTAGGATGTTGAGCACACATAGGTTGTCAAATTTTGTAAGACAAAACCACTTCAAAGTAGATCTTAAAAGATTGGTCTATGTTCAAGAGAAGATCAAGCTCAAGATCAGTTTATGTTCAAGGGAAGATCAAGCTCAAGATTGATCTATGTTCAAGAAAAGATCAAGCTCAAGATCGGCTTATGTTCAAGAAAAGATCAAGCTCAAATTCAAGATGAAGTCAAGCCTAAATTTAAGATGAAGTTCAAAACAAAGTTCAAGCCAAATTGAATCTGATATTTGATATATCTTAGGTGGTATAAACCCTAAAAAGACCTTAAGACTAAGTGCTTTAAAAAATGTTTAATCATGGGCTTTTACATTTGTTTTTGCCTAGAATTCGGTGAGCCTAAGCTTCCTCGGCTAGCCCAACTTCAAGCCCGAAGCAAATAACAACTTTTGTTGTAAATTCAGTTAGCCCGAGTTTTGGTTCGGCTACCTCGAGCTTGAAATTCGTCCAGCCCGAGAAAGTTCGGGTCAAATTCCAGCAACATTGATTTTTGAAATTCGCGAGAATTCAACCAGCTAAAGGGCAAATTCGGCCAGTCGAAATTTACCTCTATCCAGCCGAATTTTGGATAATTCTTATCCCGCGCAATCCGAAATCCATTGAACAAAATCCGCTGAACATAGGCTAGTCGAAGCCTATCTCAGGCTAGCGGAATTTCTAACTTCTTTGCCTATAAATTGAGTTATTTTCTCATTCCGAATTACACAAGTTAATTATCATAATTCTTCTGCAAGAGAGAAAGAAGCTCAAGTTATTAGCAAGCTATTAGTTGGTACTTATAATTTATTTAAATAGCGTTTTCAATTCCCTTTAGTCTCAGATCTTTTAAATTTAATCTAAGGCAGTAAACTATACTCCTCTTTGAGATCTAAGAGAATTGAATTATGTAGCTTTTTGGTTTAATAAAATTAAAATTTATAGAACCGTAAACCCTTTCTATCTGACTGAACATGACACCATTTACATTCAAGAAAGAGGTCCTTTTGTACAAGCTTCTGTTACGTCTTCTACGGTTGACGATAAGTATACCTTCTAAAACTCTGTTTATGTTTTTCTTAGATCTCCTGTGAAAATCACAGTTAATGTTTTTTCTGAAATATCATGGTAATGAAATGACGGTAAAGACCGCAATAGTTGAAGAAGGAATATGCCAATATGTCCTAGAGGGGGGTGAATAGGACTTTTTAAAGTTTTTATATTTTATTTAAAAACCCTACTTCATTAATCCTGTGATCATGCAAATATCAGGATTACTCAAATGTAACTCTACTGGCTTCCAAGCCTGGTAGAGGATCCAATCACAAACTATCTTTAGAAGTAAGGAGTATGCGAGCTAGCTTATGATGGATATGACTGTGTAGGTGTGTGTGGTGTGATCAAATATTCAGATAAGGAAGTATTAAAACAAATCACACAATCATAAAAATAACAATCTTAAACACAGTCATTTTATAGTGGTTCGACGATAAGTCTACTCCACTCCCAGTAACCGTACTCAACCATAGAGTGTACCGGATTTCACTAAGGAGGTTTCACAATGGTTCACCTCTAACCTAAGGTTTTAAATCAGGTTCACCTTCAACCTTTACAACCTACACTGAGGCTGACTGTTTATGATCTCATGAGCAAGGGTCAACACAACGCACCCACTTTTAGGCACAATGGCCAAGGATCTTCCATAAGACCCTACTGAAGGTTTCTACACGGTTAACCTCAAACCCAAAGGTTTTACACGGTTCACCTAAAACCCAGAGTTTTACTGGTTCACTCCTAACCAGATGTTTGTGCTCTCCACAGAGCAAGGGTCCACACAACGCACCCACCACGTACACTCCCGCCGAAGGCCTCCTTGAGGACTTCAAAGGGTGAGAACCACTTAGGACCCAATCCAAGAAAGGAATGATCACAAGTGTCCTCTTGGACTCTGGATACTTACAAATAAGCTAATGAGTCCTATTTAGCACAGTGCCGAAGATCTCCTCCTTGTTGACGAAGAGTCTTCTGCTCCCTTAATTCGCAATACAAAATGATGTACCAATACTTGGCTTCGGGTTGGGTCAAGGTGAAGATGGAATCCTACTCTCAAAATATTTTCCTATCAGGAAGATAGAACGATTCCAATCTTATGCATTCAAGGCATCCCAGCTTAATGATTTGCCATTAAGGTAGTAGCTGGAGGATCCTTGAATGCGGAAGTTCATTCCCCAATCCACTGTATTGAATGTCAATGATGAGGGTGGATTGAAGGATGAACTCCCTTGAGAGAAAGGGTTTTGGGTATAAGATATAAGCTGAAACACTCAAAAGCCCTCCCTCTATACTTTCTCTCACAGCAACAAAAGACAAGTCCTCTATATATAGGCAAAAAGTTCCAACAGATATAAAACGGTCATATTTTTGACAGAGTTCGATATCATCGAGCAGGTTCGATATCATCAAGCGTATACTCTCGATAGCATCGATGGTCTGCTCGATGACTCGAACTCAATGTCATACGCTTTTGAAACTTTTTGCCAATTGGTCGATGAATCAAAACTATTGTTGATGTCATCGAATTTCGAACTTCGATTCCATCGATGACAGGATCGATCCATCGACACTTGAAAAATGAGAGAGACTTAACTTTGAAATATTTCAGGTTTTCATGAATGATCGGGGAACCATCGAGATCATCCGAATTTGAATGTCGATGATATCGAGATCAGAGTCGAGGCATCGATAAATTCAGCGGTTTTTTCTTTAAGCTTGCTGGACAGTTTATGACCCTGTTCAATGCAATCGACCTGATGCCGATATCATCGATATTTGAATATCAATTCTATCGAAGGGTCCCCGATCATAGTTAAAAACTACCTGAAATATCTGCTGTAAGAAATGCGCGCCCATGATCGATATCATCGATGGACTTCCGATCTTATCGATATTTGATTTCAGATCATATCGGAAGATCATCGATATATCGAAGAAATTTGAGATTTTCATTAAAAAACAGGGGCACCAGAAATCTGCCTGTCGATCTTATCGAGCCATTTCGATGGACTCGAGATTTGAATATCGATAATATCAATAGGTGTATCGATACATCGATAATTCGTCCAGATATGTTGTGAAGTTGCTGGACTTTTTGGTTCTTATATTGATGATATCGATAGGTGTATCGATACATCGATAAATCTGTCCAGATGAGTATTTAGTTGCTGGACACTTTTGGTCCTCACATCGATAATATCGTTAAGGAATCGAGGACATCGACAGAGCAGGTCGATCATATCGAGGGTGTTTCGATAAAATCGACAAGACGAGAAAAACTTAGAGATTTTCCTATTTTGAAAAAAGTTTTCTCACCTTAAAACCCTATGATTTCTAACTTGTTTTTAAGGGTTTTCTTCACCTGGTGTTTTAGGTCATGGGATGTGAGGCTTTAGTTTTACCTGTGACGAGCTTGCACACATCTGGTTGAGGCAGAAGCTTGAATTGATCTTCCTATCAGGCTCTGTAGACACTCTGACTCAACATTCACGTAACTTGACAAACCAGGGCACTTTCAATCTCCCCCTTTGTCAATTACGTGATAAAATATCCAAAACACCCTAAAATGTTCTAGACAAACACACCCTAAATTGTGTGTACATGCTTTTACACAATTTTACAATTTTCTAACCCATGTACACACCCAGTAGCTGCTCCCCTTGACTTGTAAACTCCAACTCCCCCTTGCTTGTTGCGGTTGCTCCCCCTAAGACCTGCAAAAACATCTAAGTAGATATACAATTTCCATTCGGGGTGTTTGTAAATGTTCTCCCCCTTTTTGTCAGTCATTGACAAAGATATAGCAAGTGATATTGACTGAAGAGTGAATTACTTGGGAGAATCGATCAGGTAGAAGCAGAACAATTGATGTATAATAAGAATTCAGTTTAAGCAGACATCAATATCAGAACCTATGGATGCATATTAAATAACATGAAGCAATTATATAGTAGTTAAGATATTCATTAAAGACATCTCATGCAATCCATAGCAGAAACGTAGTAAACCAGGGGAACTTTAAAACCTGATCATGACAGTAAAAATATGAGTTCTATTCAACCATTACCAAAATGAAACTACAATATCCAACTATCCAAAATAAACTGCCCAAGATTGGTAGCAAATTAACAGTTATCCCAACAAAAACACCAAGCCCATGCACAGATACCAAAAAAATATAATAATATAGAACTTGCACAATCAGCTTCTACCGACTCCGAGAATCACCACGTGTGAGTAAGTCAACCACTTACTGATTTGTTTGCTGGAGAGAATCGACTTTTTCTTCAATCACAGTGAGATGTCTCTCGCAATTGTGAAGTCGCTCCTCCATGCTTGCCATATCGTTCAGTAGGTGATGTTCGAGGTGATGAGTTTGGCAATTGGTGATAGACTCCGGACTTAGCAGTGGCGTTCGGTTGGATCCCCATGGATATGACGGATGAGCATATGGAGCAGCTAACTGCAGGGGAGCACTGTTTTCGGGAAGAGCTGAAGGAAGACACAACTGTTGAGCCACTTGAGCCGAATCACTCTCAAACCATCTCTCTGGATAGACTGTATCAAATGTGGCAGGAATACCAACATTATGGGCTAATTTATAGATGAGTACAAGAAAAGCTAGTGTATCCTGATGGTTACCTTGGATGACAAGAATTAGCTGCTTAAGGAGAAGTGTTGGGAGGCACACCTGAGCTTCTTGATACACATTATAGAACACATTTAACACAAAGGGAGACAGATGGTTACCATTCACATCACAAGGATAGGCATTAGTCCCAAAAATGTCATGAAGGATTTTAAACGTGGGTCCAAGATGATTAATGTGAAGGGAATTATCATTGTTTTGAGAAATAGTAGTTCCTTGGCATAGTGCACGAGTTATCTCGCCCCAAACACCAAGACCATTTAGATTCCGATTGGTAACAGGAATGCGAGTGACTTGGAGATCTAAAAGGTTACTCAAGGTGATGGGAGTGATGTGCTTGGAGTAATGCAATAATTCTACTTGAATACAAGGTGGATCGTCACAAATAACATGACTTTTACTGAGGAAGTCATGGACCACTCTAATTTGATAAGTACCACCAAGATTTAGAATGTTTTGCCATCCAATTACTTCTAGAAGGAGGTCCACACCAAAAGACTCAATGACACTGTTAAGAACCAGACGTTCAACAACAGTAGCTGGATGTCTCCCCGATGGAATGAGTTTATGCATACTGGGCTGTTTCGTTTTTACTTTCGAAGACTGAGAAAGAGACTTACCTTTCCCTTTGTTCATGATTTTTTGTTTCTTTTGAAGCTTCTAAGATCCGTTGATGGTCTTCTGGCGAGCAGGGATCAAAACAGAAAATTTTTCAGAGAAATAAGATTCTTCTGCTCGATTTGCCTTTTATCGGGCGGCAGTCTTCAATTTTATTGAACTTCCTTTCGATCATATCGATAATCCATATTCGAAGTTATCGACAATTGCTCCGATAGTAGTCCCGATCATGTGACTTTCCACATTCTGAAGAGATGTCGATGATATCGACCCATGATCGATTAATCGGGGATGACAGATTGATAGGCATATCGAAGAGGAATATTTTTCTTTTTCGACCCTTCAATTATACCTTTTAGTATTTCTGTGAATCAGTAGTATACTCAACAAAATTATGTACAATTACTGTATACATAAAAAAATAATTATAAATATTTAAATGTTTATATACAAAAGATTGAGGTGAGGAACCTCAGATATATCATTTGACGCTCAACAAAATTGCATCATTTCAGCAAATATCCAGATCTAGATGCATAATCTGGACTTGTCCTTCTTTGCTCAATATTTCTAGGCATCAGTCCATTCTATGCCTCTGATAATGTAGCAGTGGTTACTTGTGCGATGACCCTTCATTACTAATTTTTCTGATTGGTTTAGGATTTCGCATTCTTGTCTTTTGAATTTGACCACATGCCCATTATCACAGATTTGAGATATGCTTAAGAGATTATGTGTCAGACCTTTTATGCAGAAAACTTTTTCATTCTCAAGCAACTGTATTCCTTTTATGATTCCCTGTCCAATTACTTTAGCAGTGGTTCAATCACCATAAGTGACTATCCCATTATGAAGATTCTTATATTTAGAAAGAAGGGACATGTCACTTGTTACATGTCTTGAGCAACCATTGTCAAGGTACCACTTAGTGTCATTGCCTGTTAAGTGATTTGAGTGAGTAGCAAGACAGTTCTTCTTTTCTTTAACTATCCATTTTGTGATAGGGATCTTACTTGTAGTAGATTTAATTTTCTTATCTGATTCAACTACTTGATTAGTCTTTGTGTTGCTACCCGAGGCATTAGAGTTTTCAAGCATTTGTTTTCCATACCCAGTTATAACTCTGCCTTTCTCATAACCTAAGCCATTTTTGTCCTTTCCAGGTCTTCCCATTCCCAATAGTTTTTTCTAGCTTTTCGCCACTCTGGGAAAACTTACAGTTTTACGTGGCAGTCTTTCTGGACTCCTCTAGATCAAACAGGAGTGTATGATTTTGAAAAGGCCAAGCTATATGTCCTAGAGGGGGGGTGAATAGGACTATGCCAAATTAAAATAAAATCAGCGAAAATAAAATAAACCAATAGCCTTACAATTATAAATCAATTCACAATGCTGAATTCAAATCACCTTGATAAATAAGTATTGAGAGATTAATACAAATTCAGTTCTAAGGACAACCTTACACCATAATAAACAAGGGCTTATAGTAGGACAACCTTATTTCTAGAACATCTTTTGGATCAAGAACTCAATTTTAATAGAAATAAATGAAATAGCAAGGAATTGAAATTAATTGCAGAAATATAGATCTAAATTATTACAACAATCCCCACACTTGCTTGAAATGTAAATAGTTACAACATTCACATCCACTTGTACATTCTACACAATTGAATGATAAAAGATATGAAAATTAAGCAAGCATTCAATCCACAAGACAAAGAGTTATAGTGGTTCGCCTGTGTGTACACCAACTGTCTTTCAACAGCCACACAGAAAGCTACTCCACTCCTAATATCCTCACACAGGGGATATTAGCGTTCACTATCAAATAGGTTTTCACAGGTTCACCAAAAACCTTTACAATTGTGTCTTTTTCACTCGGGCTTACACAATTCAAAAACCCCTCTTTTCTGAGTTTTCTGGTTCTCCTCAGATAACCAATACAATGAGATTTTTCTGGTTTAACCTCAAACAAAACCAAAAGTAAAGAAATTTTACAGAATTGTAAAATACCTGGATTTCTCCTTTTCGTAGCAACCCGGTAGAACCAATCGGAGTAGATGATTGAATGTCAAAGTTCAATTTCCAATACTCACTTTCATAAGGTTCTAAATTCTAATAGATTTTAGATTTTAACTAGTTGGGCGTAGCTATATTTGATTTTGATTCCAAGAAGAAGGAATAAGATGATTCCTCTTTTTCAAATAAGATTGGAATACAGAAACAAAATCAAATTAAATAAGCTAGCAAAAAGGAATATTAAATAAGCACAATGTAGCTTAAAATAAACACAGACTTATCTCAGAGTGATCACTTGAAATTTTTTGAATTTAATCGAGTTGAATTGTGAAAACTTTGAATTTCGTGTTCAATTTATAGAAGCAAAAATCGCTCCTACGACTGGTCTTAGAAACCTTCAACTGGTCGTAGCTCTAACGGATATTTGAAATATTGAGCGCGATCTTTGAAAGTCGTTCCACGACTGGTCGTGGGAAGCCTACGACTGGTCGTGGGTCACCTACGACTGGTCGTAGCTCTCTACGACTGGTTGTAGGACCATAGATTAGGTTGCTGGACTTTGAGTTGTAGCTCTATGACTGGTCGAGGACGAGCCGAAGACACTCCTACGACCGGTCGAAGGACCTCCAGGACTGGTCGTGGGAGTACCAAAAAATTCTGAAAATCTTCAACAACTTAGGACTGGTCGTCGAATTTCTTGGACTAGTCGAACCAATGCTAGGACTGGTCGAACAAGAGCTAGGACTGGTCGTAGAATAGACCAAACTTATGTAAAATAAACATTTGATTTATGTATCCAAAGTGACCTACTTATAAGGTCAACCTAAGGTCATTCAAACCTGAAATATGTCGTATGGACATTGAACTTCAACCATTCAACGAATGTAGATATTTGAACCATATCAGGCTTGAGATCTTGAACTTCAACATTGTAGCTTCTTGAGACTTCAACATTGTAGCTTCTTGAAACTTCATCATTGAACTTTATCATTGTAGCTTCTTGAAACTTCATCATTGTAGCTTCTTGAACTTCTCATGAAGTATTTATGCAGTGTCTTGAATACATATAAATCATCATACAAGCACAAGACACAGATAGATGTTTTGACACAACAATCACAACAAAATTTGACAACCAAAGGAGCATGAGACCATAACACTTACAGATTTTCATTTTGAAGCAACATATTTTTGTCTTTTAAGATCTCAACCTGTCTGTTCAATTTCTCGGACTCGGATTTAAGGAAGGAGTTAACTCTCTCAAGTCTATCATTGTCAGAGTCATATTGCTGTAAGTCATTGATTAGATGTGTATTAATTTCTAGAGTTTTATCCAAATCTTTTTGCAGCAATTCCAATTTGTTCTCAGATATTCCAAGTCTTTTGACCACTTTGATGCTATGGATATATAGTTGATTGTAAGAATCTTGTAGCTTGTCCTTTTCTTCTTCTTCTTCTTCTTCAGTTCCCTCATTGTCAGATGAAAATGATTTAGCAGCTAGTTGTTCTTTCTCGTTCTCAAATTTAGTGGGGATGATTGAGGCAGTGGAGACCATGAGTATTTTCAATGATTTCTTATCTCCATCGCTTTCTGAGTCACTAGATTCTGAATTTGACTCCTCAGTATCATCTCACGTGGCAGCCAATAGCCTTGCCCTTAGTTTTTCTATTTGGGCAATCAGTAGACAGGTGTCCATACTCATGGCAGACATAGCATTGTAGTTCTTTGTTTCTTCTCCCAAATTTTTCTACAGAGGGTTTGTTGTTCACCTTTCTTCCTTTGGAAGGCCGACCACAATTCTTTTGAAAGAATCTTCTGAATTTTTGTGCCAGCAAAGCCACTTCTTCATCTTCATCTTTCTTTTCACTTTTACTATCCTCATGAATTGTTTTCTTTGAAGTTTTTAGGACAGTTTTTTTGGATTTTTGGGATTGTTTGAAGTGTAGTTCAAAAGTTTGTAGGGAACCTACCAGTTCTTCTACTTTCATTTCATCTATGTTCCTACATTCTTCAATTATTGTAACCTTGGGATTAAATCGTTCCGGTAGGGATCTTAGAATTTTCCTCCCAATCCACCCATGGAGTTGCAAATTATATTTAACTTTGTGAAAAACTCCATAAATGTCTCATACTCTTCCATTCTGAGACTTTCGAATTGTGAAGTCAGGAGTTGAAGTTTGGATCGCTTCACAGTGCTTGTGCCTTCATGGGTTGTTTCCAATAAATCCCATGCTTCCTTGGATGTCTCACACATACTTATCTGATTGAATATATCCTGGGACACGGTACAGTAGATAGCATTCGTAGCCTTGACTTCAGATGTTTACCTTTCTTTATCGAATGTTGTCCACTTTTCTTTGGGTTTGGGCTTTGTGATTGTTGTGCCACTGTCAAGTATGATTTGTTTAGGTGGTGGCACGTATCCACTTTCAACTATGTCCCAAACGTCATGATCCAAAGATCTCAGAAATTAGTGCATCCTATCCTTCTAGTATGCATTGTTTGAGCCATCAAATACTAGAGGTCTAGTGACTGATGAGCCCTCTCCTTTGGCCATATTCCCAACTTCAGTCAAGATCACTCTCTAAGTGGTGAAGCCCTTAAAGAGAGACCCGCTCTGATACCAATTGAAATGGTGGTGAAGACCGCACTAGTTGAAGAAGGAATATGCCAATATGTCCTAGATGGGGATGAATAGGACTTTTTAAAGTTTTTATGTTTTATTTAAAAATTCTACTTCACTAATCCTGTGATCATGCAAATATCAGGATTACTCAAATGTAACTCTACTGGCTTCCAAGCCTGGTAGAGGATCCAATCACAAACTATCTTTAAAAGTAAGTAGTATGCAAGCTAGCTTATGATGGATATGACTGTGTAGGTGTGTGTGGTGTGATTAAATATTTAGATGAGAAAGTATTAAAGCAAATCACACAATCATAAAAATAACAATCTCAAACACAGTCATTTTATAGTGGTTCGACGATAAGTCTACTCCACTCCCGGTAACCGCACTTAACCCTAGAGTGTACCGGATTTCACTAAGGAGGTTTCACAATGGTTCACCTCTAACCTAAGGTTTTAAATCAGGTTCACCTTCAACCTTTACAACCTATACTGAGGCTGACTGTTTATGCTCTCACGAGCAAGGGTCAACACAACGTACCCACTTTTAGGCACACTGGCCAATGATCTTCCATAAGACCTACTGGAGGTTTCTACACGGTTGACCTCAAACCCTAAGGTTTTACACGGTTCACCTAAAACCCAGAGTTTTACTAGTTCACTCCTAACTAGATGTTTATGCTCTCCACAGAGCAAGGGTCCACACAACGCACCCACCACGTACACTCCTGCCGGAGGCCTCCTTGAGGACTTCAAAGGGTGAGAACCACTTAGGACCCAATCTATAAAGGAATGATCACAAGTGTCCTCTTGGACTCTGGATACTTACAAATAAGCTGATGAGTCCCCTTTAGCACAGTGCCGAAGATCTTCTCCTCCTTGTTGACGAAGAGTCTTCTGCTCCCTTGATCCGCAACACAAAATGATGTACCAATACTCGCCTTCGGGTTGGGTCAAGGTGAAGATGGAATCCTACTCTCAAAATATCTTCCTATCAGGAAGATAGCGATTCCAATCTTATGCATTCAAGGCATCCCAACTTATTGATTTGCCATTAAGGTAGTAACTGGAGGATCCTTGAATGCGGAAGTTCATTCCCCAATCCACTCTATTGAATGTCAATGATGAGGGTGGATTGGAGGATGAACTCCCTTGAGAGAAAGGGCTTTGGATATAAGATATAAGTTGAAACACTCAAAAGCTCTCTCTACTTTCTCTCACAGCAACAAAAGACAAGTCCTGTATATATGGGCGAAAAGTTCCAACGGATATAAAATGGTCACATTTATGACAGAGTTTGATACCATCGAGCAGGTTCGATATCATCGAGCGTATATCTCGATAGCATCGATGGTCTGCTCGATGACTCGAACTCAATGTCATACGCTTTTGAAACTTTTTACCAATTGGTCGATGAATCGAAACTATTGTCGATGTCATCGGATTTTGAACTCCAATTCCATCGATGACAGGATCGATCCATCGACACTTGAAAAATAAGAGAGACTTGACTTTTAAATATTTCAGGTTTTCATGAATGATCGGGGAACCATCGAGATCATCGAAATTTGAATGTCGATGATATCGAGATCAGAGTCGAGGCATCGATAAATCCAGCGGTTTTTTCTTTAAGCTTGCTGGACAGTTTATAACCCTGTTCGATGCAATCGACCTGGTGCTGATATCATCGATATTTGAATATCGATTTTATCGAAAGGCCCCCGATCATAGTTAAAAACTACCTGAAATATTTGCTGTAAGATATGCGCGCCCACGATCGATATCATTGATGGACTTCCGATCTTATCGATATTTGATTTCAGATCATATCGGAAGATCATCGATATATCGAAGAAATTTGAGATTTTCATTAAAAAATAGGGGCGTTGGAAATCTGCCTGTCAATCTTATCGAGCCATTTTCGATGGACTCAAGATTTGAATATCGATGATATCGATAGGTGTATCGATACATTGATAATTCGTCTAGATATGTTATGAAGTTGCTGGACTTTTTGGTTCTTATATCGATGATATCGATAGGTGTATCGATACATCGATAAATCCGTCCAGATGAATATTTAGTTGCTGGACACTTTTGGTCCTCACATCGATAATATCGTTAAGGTATCGAGGACATCGACAGAGCAGGTCGATCATATCGAGGGTGTTCCAATAAAATCGACAAGATGAGAAAAACTTAAAGATTTTCCTATTTTGAAAAAAGTTTTCTCACCTTAAAACCCTATGATTTATAACTTATTTTTAAGGGTTTTCTTCACCTGGTGTTTTGGGTCATGGCATGTGAGGCTTTAGTTTTACCTGTGACAAGTTTGCACACATCCGGTTGAGGCAGACGCTTGAATTGATCTTCCTATCAGGCTTTGTAGACACTCTGACTCAACATTCATGTAACTTGACAAATCAAGGCACTTTCAGGTAAAATTTTAGTTTGGGTTTTATTGTGATAGCCCGTGAAAATCACAAGGAACTGTATCAGGTTATTAAGGTGACCCTGTGAAAACCTTTTTATAGTGAAAGCCAAAATTACGGAGGAAGTAATTTTGAGAGTGAAGTAGGTGTGGATGTTTTTAAAGCACCGAACCACTATAATTCTTTGTGCCTTGTGTTGAAAGCCTTATTTTTATTTTTTGTGGATTGAATGTATTTAAGTTCAGTTATGTGGTGAATGCTGTAATTTTTTAATTTACTCTTTCTATTTTAAAGTTTTGATTTTAAAGATATTAGTGAAATAAGGTTGTCCTGCCTAAAATTTTAGGTGAAGTTTGTCCTACGAATTATTTGGAATCAAGGTTTCAATACTCAAGCAATTGAGATCTTTGTATTATTTACATATTCACCACTTGTTTCAATTATTTGGCATTGTCCTATTCACCCTCCCTCTAGGACATCGTAAGCTCTCCTTTTTAATCACAAACAACCCACGCTAAAAAATAAAGCATATTTATATAATCTGTTGAAACGTAAGGATAGATGAATCATTTGTTGAAAGCCAAATGAACAATAAGATTATTGTCACCAGAATCTGGCGAATAGATACGATTAGTCGTGGAGGTACGCCCACCTATGGACTTGCAATGAAATAGGAAGATGTAGATAATGGGGGTACCGATGATGGTTGTGGACCCTCTGATGTCGAAGTTAGGCTGGTAGACTCAGATCAAAGGCTTAAGTTTGGGTTTTTTTTTTTAAGCTTACCTCCTCTCATTTAGAGTAGCTGTACTTATAGGGTTCTTTTGCAGTTTCAAAATTGGCGTATTTTCATGAGATCCCCTGGATATGCTAGGAGGTCCCTATTTATATGGGAAACTACCCTTGAAAATATCGTCGAATATGCCTCGGCCAGCGTGATCTTCGATCGTGATAAACCCGAATCCTTCTTTTCTAGATCCGGGGTGAGATTCTGTCTGAATTTCTCATTCTGCCTCTAGCAATGGTCGACTTGGTCAGCTCGAGATGTTGGGGAGCTTAGGGCCCGAGCTTCTTGCCTTATGGGTCCTTTGCCTGCGTTTATAGATGTTCCTAGTGAGATGATTCTTTTCCTACCCAGCCACGTCTTCGGACAACTCAGCTCGAGGGCTCATCTCGTCTTTTGGGGGAGTTACTTGTTTTGTCTCCGGGCCCAATGCTCTAATAGCCGAATATGCCTCGGCCGGCGTGATCTTCGATAGTGATCAACCCGAATCCTTCTTTTCTAGATCCAGGGTGAGATTCTGTCTGAATTTCTCATTCTACCTCTTGCAATGGTCGACTTGGTCAACTCGAGATGTTAGGGAGCTTAGGGCCTGAGCTTCTTGCCTTATGGGTCCTTTGCCTGTGTTTGTAGTTGTTCCTAGTGAGATGACTCTTTTCCTACCCAACCACGTCTTTGGACAACTCAGCTCGGGGGCTCATCTCTTCTTTGGGAGAGTTGCTTGTTTTGTCTCCGGGCCCAGTGTTTTAACAGCTCAACCCAGAAACTTGTTTTAGACCACTGGTTTCCTCATCTTTAAGGACCTTATCTCATGGTTGGTTGTTCTTCCCATGTGATGGACCAATTCAGTTTTGCCCACAATAGTTGCCCCCCACTTCCGAGCTCGGATTGTACGAGCTTCAGGAAGTAAGATCTTGAACTGGTCTTGAAGCGTGGGAATTCAAATTTAAATTTTAAATAACTCGGTCTTTTTTCAAAATTTAAATTGAGCCTAGGTTTATTATTTGCTGGTAGAGGCGGGAGCTGAAAAATCGGCACTTAACGTGGAAGTTGAAAAGGCATGATTATTAATGCGGGATACGAGGGGATGTACATTTATAGCAGATCGCCATTTGGATTCTGGACAAATCACGGGTCGACAACTGTCATCTGAGTTGTCATGTTATTGAGTGGGCGAATCCCTTACTATCACATCAAGAGGCATGCTAGTCGAAGTGTCACCTCGTGCTCTTGTGCTAACACGTGGCATTATACAGGAGTAAATGCAATGTCAGGAGAGTTCTATAAATACTCCAATCCC
The DNA here is from genome assembly GCA_021015155.1 of Magnolia officinalis. Classification (NCBI taxonomy): domain Eukaryota; kingdom Viridiplantae; phylum Streptophyta; class Magnoliopsida; order Magnoliales; family Magnoliaceae; genus Magnolia; species Magnolia officinalis. Next base: position 50,350,721 of record JAJHSJ010000001.1, read on the forward strand.
CTCATTTCTTTCATTTGTTTGCTTTGAAAAGTTAGAGCTTTGGTCGACCTGTATCCAATCTCACCTTGGCTAGACAATTTCCGACATTTGTCAGTTCAGTCCTTGTGCCAGAGCAGCTCTTTGGTACATTAGACCTCCTCTTTTCTCTTTCTGCTTTCTTCTTTTTTCCTTTCCTTTTTTCGATGTCTCTCAGGGAGGACTTCGATACGGCTATGATTTTCGACCGCTTCTAGGAGGAGTTGGACAATGGCGTGTCTAACTTTAGGTCCCTGCCCGTTTCTGAGTCTTTCGAATCTGGTCCTATTGGGCATGCTCCCCCTTTTGTCGAGTCTGGACATTGAAGACCACTTTCTCTTACCAGTGTGGCACCACCAGCCGAGGTAGCCTCCTAGCCCTCTAGTGACCTCATTCTCACTACTGATACCTTTGTGTTTAGGCTGAGTGCAACTAACCTACACTCCCTTAGGTCAAAGTTCTCAATTTCCAACTTGGCGGGACTTTGTCTCTCTCGAGTTGGGGAAGTTCCTAGTTGACCTCCCAAGGGGGAGGTCACCTTATACTTCGTATTTTTTTCTTACAGCCTTCGTCTGCCTCTCCACCTCATAGTAAGAGAGGTCTTGTGTTGATTTTGGGTCACCCCTAGGCAGCTAAACTTGAATGCTTGGCAGGACATCCTTGGTTGTTGCATCCTCTGTCAGGTAGTCGAAAATTCCAAGCTCATGGAGAATGAGCTCCTTTACTTATACCAAACTGTAACACCCTGAAAATTAGGGGTCGAGTAGCAACTCAACTCCCGAGTTCCAAAACATCACTTATGCAACATATATGCTTATGCTTCAATATTGTCTATGTTAGTGCATTAATCATGAGTGGGATTATACCAAAATAGTAATTCATACTCCAGATCAAATTGTAAAACGCAAGCGGAAGACAAAGATATAACTACTTGTATACAAATTAAAAGATCACGATCGGTCTCCAGAGTATGAATATAACACTGAGTCACCATGTACATGAAATATTACATGTAATATTACAAAAGTCAGAAGTCTCAAAAATAGTTCAACTGTAATAAAACCCTATAGCCCCGTCAATCCGGATAGCCTAAGCGAAGCCATCGGATAACTGTACGTAAGAGTACTCGTCCTGATCTTCGTAATAATCAGGCTTCGCCTCAGGAGTCACGCCATCATCTAAAATCAAGACAGAGTCTGGTTGGCGTTTAAAACACCATCCCATAACGTGGGAGTGAGTGATCAACTCAGTGGAACAATAAAGCATAGGTTAGCATGTTATCAATTCAGTCAAGCAGTAATGATAAAGCAGTAAATCACACATTCCTAAGTACTGTTGTTAATGCAAGAATGGTATGAATGTATGATGCATGCCCTTGCCTACGCTCCCTCAGCGACTTCATCTCACGTTCGCGCATGACAACACCGCCTCAGTGCTTGACCTGCAACCCCTGAACGCACGCGTAATGCAGTGCATGCATATGATTACCAAGTTCTTATTAGTCCTTTTCATACAGCAGGACTGGGAAACTAAGGTACCTCCCTTATTTCATTTCCCAAACAATGATCCATTCTAGGGTCGTCAGTCCTAGTAAATCTCATACGATGTTGCGGTTCTAGGTCGCTGCAATGGGCTCGTCGTCAAATCATTACAAGCCTAGTTTATACTCTAGATGCTACGGAAAGGCTCGTCGCCTCTACGCAAACTCAGTATGCTCGAGGTCACTACAAAGGGCTCGTCACCAATCAGTGTAGACCGACAGCTCGAATACATGTCCCATACTACCGTATTCTGTTCACGAGTCTGGGTTGCTCACTGGTCACTACGGGGAGGCTCGTCGCCCCAGCGTAGGCCGACAGCTCGACCACGGTGTCCCATACCACCATGTCCGGCTCATGAGTCTTAGTGGATCGAGGTACCAAGGTTAACGGGATTCCACTGGTGAGTTTGTTACCTTAGGTTCAAGCAGTAGCGTCCATACATGGTGAACATACATCGGCACATTGGGTTACTTGACGAGCTCGACTAGCACGAGCCCACCCAAAGTTGATCGACATGAAGTGCATAAGCTCTCCGTGTGGCCTAACCACTGCCGACAACTTTAGTACGACTCGGGTTCGTCAAACACGTCCTACGTGTCGAATGAATCTCAGCCACAACTTTAAGCCGGTTACCGATTGCCTGGACTATAACATAGCCCCAATCACATTCAATCCTTAACCAGAAACATGTGGAGTAGTCAAAGCAGAATTAACAAAGTAATTCAAGCATGTTAACAAGCATGTTATAAAGCACAATGAAAGCAGGAAGTACAAACACATACATTTCATAAGTAAGTGATTAAATTAAACAACTTGCATGGAGGAAATCATACACATCTCTAAGGTAGTTGAGAATCCTATCTCAACACCCACCTAAAGCACTATCATCTAAATACTTACTCACACAAGCATTTTTACAAACACTTAGATGCACTTATTAACATACATATCGCATATTGGCCAAAACATGTATTTGGGCGAATTCTTTCACCGAGTAAGTATTACACACATACCTAGCATATATACACACAGTAATTAATCATGGCAAACACACTTTCATATTTTATACGTATACAGTATTTTCTACAAATATACAGAATACATTAAACGCCATAATTTGCATACGTAACTAAATCGCAAAACGAACTTTGCATTTTGCATGTGAAAAACACCCAAATCATGAATCTATCATTATCTGACATTGAATGCATTGAAAACCATAACCTAAGCATCTATAGTCCGCACCTTATGCCTTAGAAACGAGTAACGGACTCGGTTTAATCACCAAGTCTTTATCAACGGTAGAACGACAACCTATGGCATGAAATAGGTTAGCTATTTCATCACTTACACTAGTTGAATCTTTGAACCTGATTAGGGTTAGGATTTCTTACCCGAAAACGGAATCAGAATCGCTAGAAAAGCGATACAGTAGCGATGGCTAGGCACGGAGAATAGTAGGAATCGATTCCCAGGAATAACTCCAACTTCTCACACACTTTCTCTCTCTTTACTCTCTTCTCTCTCCTAGGGTTTTCTCAAATTCGTATGGAGTGAATGAGAGAAGGTTTAAGGTCCTTATATAGGCCTAAAACTGATGGAAATGGCCCCAAGGCCAAGGTATACTTGGGTTATGTCCAAAGGGCATCTGTTCCGTCTCAAAGGAGCACTTTCGGAGCCCCCCTTGAGCCAAAGGTCAGACTTAAGCTCACTGACCTTGGATCTAGGTCGAGTTAAGTTTTCATTCCAGTCGGGTTTCTAGATCACACGTGGCGGACCAATTTCAGTTTAACGGTCACCGGATCTCGATCAGGGTTACAAGTACATTGCCATGTGTATGAAATTTCTCTTAATCCGAGGGTGTATTTGGGTTAGATTCTGACGGTCTAATTGCTTATATCAGGCCCGCAAGTGACAAGTCTCAGATTACTTAAAGTAGGTTTCCTTTTTAAAGAAATCTACATTTTCTCATACTCCTCACTCCAGGCTCAAGCGAATAGCCTCGGAATACTATCTGGATTTGATTTCCGAGATGGTTGTCAAGCCCAGCAAGGCGGTCCTAATTATATAATTTCATAGTAATCGGACTTTCGACATGCGGTCCAAATCCGATATGGAGTTTTAATGTGCTCCCGAGAGCAACTGGGTAATGAGATTGATCCTAGATTTTAGGGTAACCTAGTGTCAATGATTCTACAAGTTTTGGGTCTTGCAGATCGCATTTCAAGTGAATTTTATAGCTAATCTAGTTTAACACTTAGTTACTTTTGTCTAATTCCTAAAGGATTTGATCCTGAGTGATTTCTGCTTGAGGTGGTACTCGGGTCTTTGTATGGAATTTTCCGAGACGTTACACAAACCAAGAGCAGCCCGTGCTCACATGGTTGGTACTATTTATCTTCCTGGCCGGGCAAGGGTCATAACATTATCAATAACAACTTGTCCTCTAATAAGGGATGGAAGGACAAATAGTTGTTTACGTCAGGAGAGTGGGAGGCTTCATTGGTAGAGCTGGACGGTTCAAGGTCTTGGGTCCTGACCTCCTTCACCCTGCTTGGTCAGAAACACACCGGGTTACTGCACTTTGTTATTTTATTTTATTTTTACTGACGTTGTGCTCTTCTCTACAGCTCTTCTCCACTCATAGCCCAGTCTCTCAGTATACCACCAACATCAAATAAGGATCATAAGAGAGCAACCTGCTGAGCAGCGGGACCACAGAAGTAAGTGACCGCTACGCTCCTTCATCAGTTTGGCTTCGCTCCAGCTGGTTGATCACTCTTGTTGTTGCCTCCTTACCTATTTCTCTCTCTTTTTTCTTTTACATAGATGTCTGGTCGTCCACAACTGAAGAACAGGAAGATGCCGGTTGCGGTCGAGATGGAGCGATTGAAGGCTACCACTAAGAAGGTAGAGTCGGCTACCGCGGCTCGACCCTCCCCCGTTGGTACTCCTCTCGGCAGGTTTGTTACCCTCGCGGTTGAGTAGCCAGCGGCCAAGGCTGCCACTGAGACCACTCCCCTGATTGCCCGAGCAGAGGCTGAGGCTATTACTGTCCTCGTAAGGGGTCAATCAACAAATGATAATGTAATGACTGTTACGCCCGCCCACACCTCTCCCAGGGATGCTCGATCAAGGGAGGAGGTGGACCTCAATGCTTCCCCTTTGCATGTTGAGCAAGCCCACGCCAACGTGGTTCAAGACAATGAGGGAGTCTCTGAGCATTAGAATTGTTTATCGAACCGGCACGCCTGAGGTGCCTGTGGGGCTAAATCTGGTTAGTCTCTACTTATAGTAGGTCTTCAAGTCCTCTAGCCGGTATGTCCTTGGTCAAGCTATGCAGGTGACTCTGTAAGGTCCTTCCCAATTCATGCTCCTTCATGCCTAGGGAGACCTCTTGAAGCACTAAATCTCCCACTTTGAATCTTTATTGCCTCACTCTTGAGTTGTAGTGCCAAGCAACTCTATGTTGGTAGGTGACGCTTGCACACTGTCTCTATGTGCCTTAAGCAGGTCGAGACCCAGTAGCATCTTTATGTCATTTTCCTCTGGTCGGAATAGCTCATTTCACCCAGAGGGCATTTCGATTTCTACTAGGACTACAACCTCTGAACCGAAGGCTAGTGAAAGGGGGGTTTCCCTAGTAGTCATCCGTGTTATTGTCCGATATGCCCATAAGACATGTGGCAGCTCTTCATCCCATGCTCCTTTGAATTTCTCAAGCTAAGTCTTGAGGTGGCTCTTGGTGATTTTATTGACTACCTCCACTTGGCCATTGGCTTGCGGGTGCTGAGGTGAGGCGAAGGCATTGCGAATACCGAGATTTTCACATTCCTCGAAAGTTGGTGTTGCCAACATACCTATCATTGTCGGTAATAGTGGTGTGGGGTATGCCGAATATGTAGATGATGTTTTTCCAAACGAAGTTGGTCATTTTTTTGTTCGGTGATTTGAGCTAAAGGCTCAACCTCGGCCCACTTTGTGAAGTAATTGACGACGATGAAGAAAAACTTGGTATGCCCTTTGTCTGTCAGTAGGGGCCTGATAATGTCGACTCCCAATTGTGCGAAAGGCCAAGGCGCACTCATCAGGAACTGCTCATGTGGCTGTCGTGGCACCACCACAAAGCACTGATACTTCTCATATTTTCTTGTAAAATGCTTGGCATCTTCATGCATAGTAGGCCAATAATATCCCTGTTGGATAGCTTTGTGTGCTAAGACTCTCCCTCCAGAGTGGTTTCACAGACACCTTCATGGATTTCTCTCAGGACAGACTTGGCCTCATCCGGTCGTAAGCACCTCAGGTAAGGTTATGAGAACCCCTTCTTATATTGGATGTCCTCCAGTATTGTATACCGAGCAGATCGATATATGGTTTTATGAGCTTCTAGTTTGTCTTTAGGCAGCTCGCCTTATTATAGGTATTGTATGATTGAGTCTATCCAGCTCAGTACATGACTGACCAAAGGGTTGCTTTTTGGTCGAGTTGACTGATGCTCGGCTTGGGTAAGAATTCAATCAGGATGGTCTTGGTGAGGCTGGTGTCGATGGCGGAGGCTAACCTAGTCAGAGAGTCTGCAATGGCGTTATCAGATCTCGGGACTTGTATGATTTCGTACTCTTCAAATTCCTCGAGTAGTTCTCGAACCCTGGTCAGGTAGGTGATCATCTTTTCACATTTGTCTTAGTATTCAATGGTCACTTGATTGACCATTAACTGCGAGTCACTATAGATTTTTAGCTTTTTGGCTTCCATTGCTTTGGCTAATCGTAGACCTGGTAGGAGCGCCTCATATTTGGCCTTATTGTCAGAAGCTTGAAAGTTGAATCGTAGCGTGTAATCGATCTTAACTTGGTCGGGTGAGGTTAGGATTAGTCTCGTTCTCCTCCCTTTTGCATTTGAGGATTCATCTACATAGATGGTCCATGTTGGTGGTGCTACGCTCTACTCATTCCCCTCTATGGGTGGCAGCTCCGTAGGGTAGGTAAATTCTACGATAAAGTCGGCAATGGCTTGCCCTTTAATGGTTGTCCAAGGTTAATACATGATGTCAAATTTGCCGAGCTCAATCGCCTACTTGGTGAGCCAACTCGAAGCCTCAAGTCTCTCGAACACCTGGCGGAGGGGCTAATTGGTCATGACAATGATGGTATGCACCTGAAAGTAAGGCCTGAGTCGTCGGGATGATGTGACCAAGTCAGGGCCAACTTCTCTATCTCTAGGTAGAGTCTTCACATCGGCCATAGCTCAAATCACATAGTAGACAAGTCGTTAGGCACCTCCATTCTCCCTAACTAGGGCTGAGTTGACTACCGTTAGCAAAACAACTTGGTACAACAATAGCTCTTCCCCTTGCATAAGCTTAGAGAGCAGGGGGGGACCCTAGATAAGCCTTGAGCTGTTGGAACGCCTGATCACATTCCTCTATCTAGGTCGGCTTCTTACTCCCCTTCAGCTACTTAAAGGACGACAAACACTTATCTGTGGCCCGAGATACAAATATGTTCAGTGCTGCCACTCTGCTTGTGAGGTGTTGTGTAACGACCCAAATTTTTACGGCTTAAGTACATACTCGTACCCAAGAATTCTGTGTGTTAGTGAAACGAATGAATGAATTAATGAAAGTACCTATTCATGAGAATAAAACCAACAAAACCTTAAATCTTATTTCATTAAAATGTAAAAATTCAACTGAACATCAAATGCTAACCCAGGTGGGAGCCTATTATAAAAGTCCATATATTTTTACATGAAACGTAATTAAAACTAAACTAAAATTTAAACATTAGCATCATTATCCCTCATTACTCAAAATAATCATCTGTAGGGAGGTCATCACCTGTATCTTCAACCTGTACGTCACTTGCATCATCCGTATGGTCGGAGAGGGTCAACACCTTACTCATAGTGATGGTTTTCCTTTAAGATTAATAATAATTTAAGTGATTCATCATAATAACAATGTAATGGTTCCGATACACCTCATGTTACACCATTATGAGTCGTATCGATATGCACAACCAATTTATATGAATGCATGCCCAACATAGTGTGTGTGGCTCATCATACATAATGACCACCATATTGTGGCATGTAATTAAAATATATATATATATATATATATATATATATATATATATATATATATATATATATATATATATATATATATATCAGCTCGCTCTGCATCCTATAACTATGGAGATTTATCAGCGTGTCCAATACACCGTGGCTTTACGAAACACTTTGGGATGGTCTAACACATGGATTAGAAAATTTATATAACACAATTTGTTCATGTATAAACTAATTGTGACATCCAATCCCAAGAAAATGATGTAACAAGCACTCACGGATTACTTACATTGATGTGTGCACCACTAACTCAATCCAAAGATTTACGCATCGACCAAGAGGGTCACTACCCAGAGTGCATTGCGTCCACGATAAATATATACAAGTCACTAGTTGTGAGTCCTTCAATACATCACTTGCATCAATAGATAATTAAATTGACTTGTGAGAGTTTTGGAACTCCAAGACACATGCTCAAGCCATAACATAAGAAAAGTAGCACAAAGCTAACCTGAAAGGACGAGCTATGGATGTCCTAAAGGGGACGTAAATACGACAGTACAAAATATTTAGATATAATGCGGAATAATAAAACAAATACTCTAATTGCTTAGAGTATTGAAATCTTGATTCCAAATAGTTCATAAGAAAACATTCACTTAAAAGATTTAGGCATGACAAACTTATTTCACGACGTCTTTGAGATTAAAATATCAAACTTAGTAAGAGACAATCAATTACAAGGGAAGCAATAAAGAAATAAACAATCACCACCAATGCACAAAGAGTTATAGTGGTTCAATGCTTAACCCCACACCTACTCCACTCCTAAAATTACTACCCTCGTAATTTTGTCTTTCACTATTTCAAAGTTTTTACAAGTTCACCTTAACAACCTTATATAGTTCTTGTGATTTTCACGGGCTACCACAACAAAATTCAATTTGTGATTTTCACGGGCTCAGCACAAAACAACCCGTTGAGATTTCCGGACTATCTTAGAAAAACCCAAATGAAATAAAGGTAAATACGGTACTTATCTTCAGATGTCGAGTCAAAGACGTAACTGTAACTTTGATTGCAACGATCTTCTTTCTTAGGATATTGATCAAGACGTATGTGTTCAACCCAAAAAGAATATAGGGATCTAATGTATTTTCAAGTAATAAATAAAAACCCTAATGCTGCAAATTAAATTCTCTAATTCTCAAGTAGAGTATGGATTACTATATTGAAAATGATTAAAACTAACTTGAGAAAGAGAATAGAATAAGCTAAATTAAATATCAGATTTACCGCACAAATAACTTTTTTTTTTTTTTTTTAGTTAGCTTGTCAGTACACTCATTGTTAGTTCACACTTCATTGTTAGCCACCCCCACTAGGGAATCGATACCAAGACCTCGGTGTTGAAACAAGGTATCTTTCACTCAGTCTACCACTTGAGCTATGGATCTGGGTGTCCACACAAATTACTTAAGAAGGCACTGACTTTCTCTCTTTGGTTGAGTATATTTCTCACAATTTTTTGTTGTTGAAATGAATGAGAGAAGGCCTCTATTTATAGCCAAAGGTCTTGAAATTTTGGCTGGCCGAATTTCAATGATTGCATTCCAACGACACTTGGATTTCAGAGGATAAGATCTTTCAAAAATTCGGCTGGCGTAAACCAAAATTCGGCTGGCCAAACCTCCAGTTATTCTAGCCAAACACAGGGTTTTACTGGCCGAATTTTCCAAAATTCTAAATAAATGCATTACTGGAAACTTGACATAACACATTCGAGTTGGCTGAACTGACAGGTTCGACTAACCGAATCCAAAGTTGGACTGGCCGAACTTGACACAGAAAAATCATATCTTGCTGTATATTTGCCTGAAATGTGTTGGGTTGGCCGAAGGTAGTTAGGCTAGCCAAACTAGTAGTCAGGTTGACCTAACTTCTGTGTATTTTATTTAGAATTATATATATCATGCTACTATGTGAAATACACCTAACCTAGGGTCATTCTAAGGTTATACCACCTGATGATTGACACATACAAAATGCTTCAAACTTTGAACCATGCATATTTAAAGATTTAGATGTTGAGTTTTCCTTGAGATATAGATCCAGTCTTTACGTAGTCTTCATGAGTCTTCAAAGAACATCTTCATGAGTGCCTGTGATCCATTCGAGACTACGAAATTTGACAATCTTAACATCTTCAACCACTTGCAGAATTTGATAACGATCAAGCGATAACTTAAGGGTGGGGTTCTTCATTCAAAGATGTGTTACTTTGTGCCTTCCACAAGAAAAGACTTTCAAAATATCAGTGTATATCAAAAAAAAAAAAAAAAAAAAAAAAAAAAAAAAAAAAAACACTCACAATTGACCACTAGGAGCGACTGCAAGAATGCGTCTCTTAAAAGAACTACTTGATATTGGATAGAGAACAAATCCAATGTATGAGCATATGATTTAGACTTGGATTACAATTAAAATTATAGCTAAGAAGTACTGCTACTCTTAGGATAAATTGAGATAAATGAAATTGATAAGATAAATGTTGATTTGTTGGTTGGTTGATTGAGTGTCATTTTCTTTATTGAATTCCTTTGCTATTTATAGAGTTCTACTGTATATAGCTTCTTTTTTCATATCCTTCTTCCATTATTGTAATGGTTATAATAGTCGAAAAACCTTTTTCTAAATCGTTCTTTTTGTTATGTTTCTTCTTCCTGACTGTTCCTTTTTTTTTTTGTTACGTTTATTTTTCCTGATTGTTCCTCTTCTCTTTGTTACGTTTCTTCTTCTTGACTGTTCATCTTCTCAATGTTACGTTTCTTCTTCCTGACTATTCCTCTTCTCTTGACCAAGCTCTACTTTTGGTCGCTAATCAATCATCGGCTACACATCAGCCTCATCTATTTAGTCAGTCGCTCACCTACACTCCACTTGATTGCTCTCCGCATCTTTCCGTTTTGACTATTTGACAAAACTTCTTAGCTGCATTCCATTTTCTGGCATCTCTCTACCACTCGGTCTGCTTTTGGATATCTCTCAATCGATCTTTCCACTTTTGTATGTCTATTAACTGCTTCACTTTGATGACCAAGATCTTGTTTTCATTGCCCTCTCAATTGACTTCCTTAATGCCTCTTGACTACTTAGTTTGCTTTTGAATTCCTTTCAACTGCTCCTGTCTTATTATCCTATCAACTGTGATTCGTAAAAAGCACCCCAAGTAGGAAGCAGATTGGATTGTGTACCACACACCACCGACCTGGCTAGTGCAGTACATGTGGTGTAAAGGCAAGCGCTGACACTCCTCGAGTTCTGAGTTGCACGAATGGTTCAAAGGAGATCAAAGTTACATGGGCCCCACAATCATGTATTTAGTATATCCACACCATTCATCCATTTGGTGAGATTGGTTTACATGAGCCCAAAAATGAGTCATATGCAAAGCTCAAGTTTACCGCACCACAAATAGCAGTGGGGACAATGATTCTTACCGTTAAAACCTTCATATGGCCCACCATAACGTTTATTTTTCATCCAATCTATTCGTAAGGTTACGGACTTGGATGAAGAGGAAAAACAAGTATCATATTGATCCAAAACTTCTGTGACCCCCAAAAGGATTTCAATGGTAGATGTTCAATCCCCTATTGCTTTTTAGAGTGTGGTGCACTTGAACTTTGGATCAGTCTTATTTTTTGTCTCAAGCCTTACAACGAGTTCGCCAAATGGATGGTTGCTTTGGATATGACACATGCCTTATGATAGAACCCATGAAACTTGATGACGTCAACACACCAACCACGTTAGTGGCGTGTGGTACATCGGCGGCTAATCTACTTCGCTTTAAGCATCTTTGAATATCTTTAGCATGCTATATCTTTTCATTTCTATATTATGTCTCCTTTTAATTTAGTTTCAAAGGACGATAAAAAATAGGGTACAACACTCGTACTCATCCATGTGTGTAAACATAACATATGTATTTGAGATTTGATAAAAATATACATCAAGAAAAATCTACTGCGGTTGACCCACCTGATGGAAAGCATGGATCTCACACACGTGTGCAATATTCAATTGTATGACGTGTGGATGGAAGAATCTCAGGGTGCGATTGTAAGTTATATAAAAAGTCAATCGAAAGTTCCCTAACTTTTTATTCTTTCATAAGAAATCTTCTAATCCAGGGATCAAGGGCTCTTGATTGTTCAATTGGTGTGAATTTTGGTATATGGCCCATCCAAGCTAGGGCATACCTGATGATTAGTCTAGATCTCACACACGACTAACTGAGAAAGTAAAATCGCACGTGTCTTAAGACCGGTTATAAAACCTCCAACAAAGGATCACATGCACCGCACTCTTCGACTTAACCCGACCTCATGCTGAACACGGCTCCAACCCTCGATCGCCATGATTTGAGTGATCTAGACGGTTGATCTGATGGACCCATTTTGATGGATCATGCACTTGAATCTCTACTATGAAAAGCAATATAGAGAAAGTCCACGATCGGCTAATATGAGGGTATTTAGATCTACGGTTTAGATCACTCAACACCATGACCCCACTTGCAACCTAAAAACATATTCATGTGTGAGGATCAAAAAATAAAGAGAAACGATCCAGTGATCTAGAGAACTTGAAGTTATAATTAGAGCTCGATTCGACTAGGTTCAAAGCTGAGTTCGAGTGGTGTCAAGCTGTTTTTTAGATCTAATTTTGATTGTAGTTCGAGCTTATCCGAGCTCGAATTGACTCAGATCGAACCTCAATTCGAATGGAACTCAGATCCAATCAGTTCGGTGACTCGATTATTTTGCTCTTGATGTTGCTCGCCAAGTGTTTGATGAAATGACTCAACGAAATGTTGTTTCGGGTGCATACGTTCTTCGTGAGATCAGCGGGTGGCGAGGAATGTATAGATATGAAACAAATCACTAACAAAAAATAAAAAATAAAAAAGAAAAAAGAAAAAATGAAAAAGAAAAAAGAAAAAACATTACATGATAAAACTACCCTTGTATCTTGATTTTGATGCTGCCTATTAAGTGTTTGATGAAATCCCTGTAAATTGTTGCCGCTATTTTACATGTTGTGAGAAGTTGAAGGTGCATGCACTCCGTGTGTTTGAGAAAATGCCGCACAGGCTTGAACTTAGCTCAAACTGGCCCTCGCTGCTGGCCAAACCGAGCCAAGCTAGCCAGTCAGGCTCAAGGACCGAGCCGAGCTGAGTTCGAGCTGGGGTCAGCTAGTGGCCCAGCCGAGTGGTCCGATTGTGTACAGCTCTAGTTATAATAATAGCTCCTAATTGCATTTGGATACTTGGACAGCCCAATCCATTGATCTAGGTTCTTCATTAGGTCCAACGGAAATTACCTGGGCCACCATTTAAACCAATCTGACAAATATTAACCATTTTCTCAATGTCTTTTAATATGGACGGTCAAGATTCTTTACATAAAAATAAGTCCAATCAACAATTTCATCCATCTATTTGTTAGGGCCATTATAGATTGCTCATGATTCCAAGGAATCATTTACGTTTACACAATCATAGCCATCCCATCCGTGGCTTGAAAATGGATGGATACAGATTATAAGGCCCAACAAAGGATAGATTGGATCGTCCTAGGTATGAGGTTTTTGCATCGTCCGTGAAATGTTTTCTTATCGGCCCATTTTAAAATATGATCATAAAAATAAAGCAGATCGAAAAATCAAGTGGGCCACGAAACGCCCACTATTGAAACTTTCCTAGGACCCACCGTGATGTTTAAATCCCACCCAAACCGTTACTAAAAATACAAATATTAATCTGATCCAACTTCAAGTTAATTTGTTTCACCGGCTGGCATTCAATCCACACTGTTTCCGGCTGCGTGGCCCACTTAAGTTTTGGATCTACCTCATTTTTGGGATCGTATGCTAACATAGACTGATGAAACTGATGGACGGAGTGGATTTCTCATGGACATAGCAGTGTGCCCACAAAGTTTCCATCTGAATCTGATGGAAAAATAAACACATCCTTAATTGTTTTTTTAAAAGGAAAATTGCCTTGTAATGTAAGCTGTACACAACCATTCCATTGAAGGGATGTTTTCAATGAAGACAAAAGGCTTAAAAATGCCGAAAAAAGGTTTTTGATAGGAACAATATCTTGGACAGTTTAGTAGAATTTATTTTTAAGTAAACGATTCTTCTCATTAGGTTTTCAAAAATCATAAGATTAGTTGATAATGGGGAACTCATTTGCATGTCTATGCTCAGGTGAATCAGATAATGAAGTCGTTGTGATGAAAGAAAATGGAGATATCATCACATTCAAAAAGGGTGTCCGTGTGGAACAAGTTGTTGTGGCCCACCCAGGATATAAGATCATGCGGTGCGGATCGGACCGATTAGTATTGCTGGACCACTTCGAACTCGAGACCGATCGGCTTTACTTCCTTATGCCAGAGAAGCTGGTGAGGTGTGGCCATTCTTACAATAAGTTCATGGGAATGGCTGAGTCGAAGGCGGCGAGGAGAGTAAACAAGGTGAAGAAGAAAGAGGATGTCAATCCAACCGCTCTATCTGATTCAAAGGTGATCAATGAGGCCGTGATGGTGGGCCAGGTCTTCTTGTTTGAGGTAACGGAACCGATGAAATCTCCTTGGAGGCCAGGGTTGCAGACTATACCGGAGACCATGTCGCCCTGACTCAGTGTCTTCATGGTCTGAGATGAGCATGCGCTTTTTTTCTTTTTAATTAAGAAATGCTCCATTGTTTTCATAGCATTATAAGTTATTAGTGCTCTTAATTGCAATATTGGATGGATTAGATCATCCCATCCGTGTGATTTTTTCGTGGTAGCCCATGGAATGTTTCAGAACTTAATGGACGGCTCCGATTGATGGACTGGATTGTCCAAATGAACTGATGCAACTAGGAGTACTAGAGGATTTCTCTTCTTCTTCTTCTTCTATTTCTGTGCTCTTCCTTCTTTCTTTGTGGAGCAATCATATGTTCTGTCAAGTAGCAAATTTTTAGATTACTATATATCTCCTAGCTTCCATGCTTAAAGGTACATGGAGATCTAAACCGTTGATCTGATGGGCCCACCACGGATGCGGATAGTACAGTGGACTCTTTAGATTGGGGATACCTTACAACACCTATTCTATAACAACTAGGTGCCGTGGGGCCGCGAATTATATATGTGAAATCCACCCGTCTGTTAGGTTTTATATATCCTCGATTCTAGAAGTTGGGCCAAAGGAATCAGCCAGATCCACAGCGCAGGTGGGCCACACCACAGGGGAACAATGGCAATGGGATGCCAATCATAGGTTTTTGTGAGTGGTCACCGTGGTGTGTCTTTTATCAAACCTGTTAATCAGGTGTAACTCATGGGGATGAATTGAAGATATAAAAATCAGCTTGATAAAAAATCAAGCGGGCCACCTCATGTGAATTGAAGAGTTTTTCAAAGCAATTTTACATTGTTACCATTGACATGGCGCATCTGAGTTTTGCATGTAACTGATGTGGTAACACTCCGAAAATCGGCACCTGAGTTCATAGACTCCGATCCCGAGTTCCCGGGTGTTAACCAAATGAAAATACGCGTGTGACCTCGTTCATATTCACATCCATTTCATACACGAGGAATCGGAGTTGCGCAATTCAAATTAGCAGATGTAAAACGAGATGGAGATAACAACAATCAATAAATATATGCCTGAAAATAAAAAATACAATTCTAATAGTGGTGATTGCCCAAAATGTGCATTATACGAGCCACAATGAACATACAACAAAATCAACATACGGAGAACACCTATTCGGGAGCTTCAACATATATAAGAACAAAATTAAAAGAGTGCAAGGTCTTCTAGTTTGGCCCGACACTCCCAACATCACGATGAAGGTACAAGTCAATCCAAGCCTACCTATCAGAGGCATCGATAGAACTTGCATCAACAACAATGCTCGTTTGGCATTTTAAAATACCATCCTAGGTAAGAGTTAGTAGTTAACTCAATGGTTCCATTAGTTCTAAGTTATACATGTTCTCGACACAATCAACGTAGTTAATAATAAACAACCAATCAAGCATTTCCTAAATACTCTTATTAAATGCACAATTGAAATTATGAAATGATGCATGCACCTTACAATCCAACACTCCCTCACAAGCGACTTCAATGTCTATTTCGCAAATGCCAATACTCCCTCATAAGCTACTCCAACGCTAAATCGCAACCTATCCTAAGATATGCATGATTAGCCGAGTGATTATTAATTCCAATTCATACAGCCGATTGACGAAGATAAGATACCAACGTTATATTATGAGTCCTTATCTGGATCACATGGCTCCTAGCGGCTCATCACCAGTGTCCATTGATCCATTTTTAGGTATCACCCGTTTATATAAAAAATTAGTTATTCCAAAGGTACGGCATGATACCCAAATATATGAGGTATGAATCATCACCCAAACACCGAGTATGATCACTCAATTCCGAGGTGCGAGCTTGTCACATAAAACCAAATCACCATAAAAGTTGCTTGTCATCCAATTTCATTCACTCCCGAGTCGTTCGAACGTTAATCTGGCGTAGAACCATTGGCCGGGTAATTTGACGAGGGTCATTCGAATAATAATCTATCACCTTCATTAGTGCTCACTGATCGATATGGGAAGACTCGTCATCCCAGCATAAGCCGTAGCTTGGACACGGTGTCTCATACCACCATGCCCGGCTCATGAGTCTTAGTGGGATTGTATTGCACTAACGGTTATGAATGGACTCATCCATTGGGAATGAGGTATCCTAGATTCAATTTGGTTGTGTCATACATTGTGAATATACATGATCAGTCGGCTAGTGAACTAATTTGATTGACGTAGGAGAACTCTGGCTCAATCGGCATTGGGTGCAAGCATCCTGTGTAGTCCAGCTACTGTCGGTCATCCGTGTTTAACCCGAGTCAATTGAACAAGCCTAAGGTGGCTGCCCTAACTCAGGCCACCCCTTTCGTTCAGGCAATTAGCCAACTAACCTAACATCATAGCAATCCTAAGTATCGCTATGGACTAAACACCATATCATGCAATTATAGCATATGTTCTACTACACAACCACCTAGGCATTTCATCGAACATGTGAGCATCTATAGTATAAGGCCCGTATCCTAGTCCATACCATTCCTTAGACTCCCACAACCCTCCCCGTCGAATTCCGGCAACCCGCAACCTGTAATCTGCGTTTGCCAATGACCCTAAGTCGCATCCTGTAGATCCGAGTCGACTCGACCCGAGACTTGTACCATTACGACTGCGCCATCGTCGCGGTTCCAACGCCGTGACTTGCGCATCGTTGCGATACCTATGCCAGGAGTTGTGTGCCCGCGTTTATTTTGAGGAAAATGCCGTGCATTGTGAATCCTAAGAGAATCTCTACCATCCATCACACCAATCAATCTAGTACTAGTCAAGTACACAACCTATCCCTCTCTTACACGAGTCATATATCCCAAAGTCAACTCTCTCTCTCTCTCTCTCTCTCTCTCTCTCTCTCCACCCATCCCTTTCTTACACCCCTCCCATCCTTTTCATCCCATCAGAATCTCTCTCCCTCTCATTCTCTCCACCATCCCAAGCAACCAAGGAGTGGACGTCCAAGCTCTTCCAAGAGAGCCAAGTGTGGCCCACTTCTTATCCCCCCCCCCCCCCCCCCCCTCATCTCTCATCCTTGCCTTTTAATCTTCATCATCCTCCATCAAAGTTGAAGCCGAGAAGCTTAACATTCCAAAGAGCTTAGAAGATTAGCAATCGGTGGGTGTTTTGTAGGATTAGATTTTAATTTTTGTGATGGACCAAGTAGGGCCTATCGATTGATGGTATGGATCCTATTTGGGACCCATCTTGATGTATGTATTGTAATCCTAAGAGGGCTCATAGTGGCGGAGCCCTCCATCACATGATTCTCTCTCTCTCTCTCTCTCTCTCTCTTCCTGTTATGGCCCACCTTGATGAATGGATTAGATCCACACCGTCCATCAGTGGCAGCCACCTCACTGTCCACCTTGCTGCCTGATTGGGGCGGGCCCTATTTGAAGGGAAAACACAAATATCTGCTTGATCCATAACGTGTGGCCGTCCAGCACATGGGACCACCTGATGTTGGTGTTTTATCCACCGTCCCACGTGGGGCCCACCTTGATGACGTGCTGCATCCAGCATGTGGGACCCACATGCTGTGGAAGCAGATTGGCTGACATACCTTACAACAACAATATAGCTGCTATATTGACGTCAGCAAGTTATGTGGATCTGATCATGAGGTATGTGTTATATCCAAACCGTCGATCCACCGTCCAATGGTCTGGACGGTGGGACCCACCTAATGTATATGTTTCATTCGTGCCTTTCACCGTCCAGATAGGTTGGACGGTGGGGCCCACCATGATGTAAGTTTTGTATTCATACCGTCCGTACATGGACCCCACAATGATATGTGTTTCATCCATGCCGTCCAGTAGGCCTGGACGTTTGGGAACGCAATAGCAGCTGGGTCTCCAAACTGGTGGGCCACCCACGTGGCTCCACTTGATGTAAGTGTTTTATCCATGCACGTGGGACCCACCTGAGATATGTATTATATCCACACTGTCCCTGCACATGGGACGGTGTGACCCGCTATGATATATGTGCTCTATCCTCACCATCCATCTGGACGGTGGGATCCACCATGATGCGTGGGTCATCCATACCGTCCAATCAATTGTAAAGATCGTTTTATGGCATTACAAAGAGAATGAGATAGATCTAAATTTCAAGTGGGACCCACCATTATGTATTTCGTCCACGCTGTCCAGCAGCCGCGGGTCCCATCTTGATATATGTGCTGTATACCCACACCGTCCAGCTGTTGGACGGTGGGTCCCATCTTAATTGTATGTATTTTATAGCCACACCATCAGTCCATTTTCTGGACGTGGGCCCACCATGCTATACGTGTTTCAGCCACGCCATCCGTCCATTTTCTAGACGTAGACCCCACCATAACATATGTATTCTATTTGCGCCGTCTGACGACAGTGGGGTCCACCCGATGTGTTTTATCCATGTGGTCCAGTGGCAGCAGGCCCACTGTGATGTATTTTATCCATGCTACCCAACAGATGTGGACCCCGCTATGATGCAATTTATCTACATCATCCAGATCACATGGGGCCTACCTTGATGATGTGTGGGTCACCCAGATCGTTCAGATGTTTGGGCGATGCTGGACGCACCATGATGTATGCATTGTATATCCTAGCTGTCCATCTGGTGGGGCCCATTTGGAATGTGCAGGCCCACCTGCTGCTTGTGCAGGGCCCACCTTAATATGTATATTGTGCATGATGTCCATGTATTTTCTGGACTATATGGGCTACCCCATCAGGCCCACTATGTTGTATGTGATGCACACACTACCCATCCCTTGTGCCTAACCCATGGGCCATTGTGTGAGGCCCAACATGATGAATTTGTGGCCCATTTGGTGAGGCTCATTATGATATATGTGGCCCATGAGATGCAGCCCATTGTGATGCATATGAGGCCCATGAGATGGAGCCCATTGTGATGTACATGAGGCCCATGAGATGCGGCCCATTGTGATGTATATAAGGCCCATTGAGATGTACATGAGGCCCTTGTGTGAGGCCATTGAGATGTACATGAGGCCCTTGTGTGAGGCCCATCATGATGGTATAACGCCCATTATATGTGTGAGACCCATTGTATATGTGAGGCCCAATTGTGATGTGTAAAGCCCACCATGATGTATGTGTTATATTCACATTGTCCATCCATTTCCCCGATTTGTATAAGAGTCGTGGGCCCCATAGAGAGTTAGATTCAAATCCCAAGTGGACCACACACTAGGAGACAATAGTGGTTAAATGTCCACCATTGAAATCCTCTCTAGGGCCCGTTGTTAAGCTCATTACCTTGGGAGCAATGATGGTTAAATGTCCATGTTGTAATCTCCCTAAGACCCATTGTTAGGCCCATTCTCATATCCTCTTATTGGGCTCACCCCGAACCATTGGGCCCCCATTGATGCTAGTAATACCCATCTTTCCCTTGTTGGGCTATCCTAAACCGTTGGGCCCCCATTTGATAATGATGCTTTCCACCATACCCTATAGGACCATCCAACCCTTGGAGCCTATCTTGTGTTCGTACTGGGCCTTTCATAGGGAATGTGGCCCACCTAGATGCATGTGTTTGTCCAAACTTAGTAACCCAAACCCGAGGCTCAATTAGATGATGAGCATGACCGTTTATAGGGTTACATAGTCTTGGATGTGTGGATCCTACCAAGGCCCGCCTTGTATCCGTATCGGGCCCTCATAGGAAAGCCCAGTTGTTCATGATAAAGGGAGTGAGGAAGCCCACTTGTTATATACCCGCTTGACTCACCCCATGAGATGTATCCTACCTTGTAATTGATTGTTAGGACCTCGTGTTATGTATGTATCATCCACACTGTCCATTTACCTTCTTAGGACGAGTGTGAGGCCTATCTTTGACATTAGTACATCATCATCACCTCCCTTGCTGTAGATGGAAGAATACGTAGTATCAAGTTTGGTACATCTACTATGTAGAACCTATCTCAACGTATGGACTAGACCCGTCGTCCCCGTCTTGGATCATGCAGAGCCTTGGAAGGCTAATGTAAGACATACCACATGGGCTCTTATAGTTGTAGAAGGAACACGCCATTCAGTTTACACTCTTAGTATGTGACATGCCAGTGATGGTCAATTATGGATTATTGTTGTCTGCCTTATCAGATAATCATGCCTATGTACTTTATTACATGCCCATGCGCATCATTTGTATGCTTGTTATGAGTGATTGATCATAGCATGTGCCATTAGGCTGATTATTTATAGAACTCCCTGAGAGGCGGAGTTACCCCACATGAGCGCGTGGTATGCGTAGGTTTGATGCATGATTGGATAGTATGGCTCATGCACATCACATTATATGTCATATGATCATGGAGCACCCTAGCGACATCAAGGCCATGGCCTCCACAAGTATATCATGGGTGGCCAGTTGGGACATCGAAAATGTTTGGTTCTGGCATATGAGCATCTAATATGTCCATGGGTGAAAGTCCTTAAATCCCTTGGTACCAGGGACACTCCAACGTCTAGACCAAGTGGATGCATGAGCGCCGAGTGCTGAATACTAGGAGGCCGCACTTTTCACTGTGTCGTGCTCGATTGGAAAGGGGTGTAGCCTTACCTGCCCTAGGGAGTAGGCAATGACTAGGCTGATTCTGACCCAGCTTGAGGAATGGGTCCGCTATCGATAAGCTAGGCCGATATCGGAAGGCGGATGGTGAGGTCTCTTCCACTTACCCAGTTGTGCGCTTGATGGGGCGGCAAGCTGGCGTAGAGTGTACTAGACCCTGGTGATGATCCCAGAGATGTAGGGTACTGATATGTGGACTTACTGAGCAGCAGTTGCGTACTCAGTATTTGATTGATTCATTTATTCATTAACTATCCACTCGGGCTGGTGGTGGGCAACTAATTCGTTATGTGTACCTTCGTAATGGCCAGGATTTCGGTTGGGGTGCGCGACCAACCTGAGATCAGGAGTTTACCACGTTGGGTCTAGCTATCTAAATTTAAGTATGAGACTGGTTTGGATAGAAGTCCTTTGTGATGAACCCCACAGCTTGCGATACCATGTGCTATCATCCCGACTACACACTCTAGTTTTGTCATCTCTTTTGCATTACATACTGCATTGCATCCTCTGCATATGACATTTAGTTTACGATGTTTCTACATTGCATAACTTAGATATGGCTGACGGTATTCATGGACTCGTTAAGATTTGCATGTTGCATTATTTCCTCAGCATATGATAATGTCTTATTATGTCATTGTATTGCATAACCTGGATAAGACTGATGGTATTTATGGATTTGCCAGTATTTCCACTTACTTTGATATTGATATGTTTGGCACATGTAGTGCACACACATACACCACCCTATAAGCTTCTTGTAAGCTTATGCACAACTGTTGCGTGCAAGTGATGTTAGGTTGCAGCAGCATTAATGTCACGCCCCAAACTCGGAAATGAGGCTCACAAAATTCCCGATCGCCGAATCCGGCACCGACAGCCTCCGTAGTACCCCATTCTCGGCTCCCAGCACCCATATACCAGGTTCCGATCCTGGGATGCTACAAGGAGGATTTCAAATAATCAATTTGATTCGTAATGAGCATAACCAAGCATATCCCACGAACAATAACCACAAGAACACCATCACAAAATCCACTATGATAAAAAACTTTAAGTGCAAGGCGTTTGAAAGGGGAAATACAATATACTGAAAGTAACAAAACTCCAAAAGCTCGGCTGCACACTCCAACTGCGGCGAGTCTACGGCTGCGTCCTGGCATCACTTGTACGCATCAATCGTGCATAAGCTTATGGAAAGCTTAGATGGTGGTGTAAGTGTGTGCGCAATATGAGCGTGCTTAGAATGTAAGGTCAGAGTAATGTGGAAACATGCTGATGAGTACATGAATGCAATCAGCCGTACCAAGGCTATGCGGTGCAAGATATGAATGCTATCGGCCATGTCAAGACCATGCAATGCGAGATGCAGCTCAAGCATGCCAAATCCACATACAACTCATCAATATCAGTAAAGTTCTCATTCTGAATAATCACTGGGGTTTAGTACACTCCAAATGGCACTGTCGCTCTCCCAGCCGCACAGTCCAAGTGAGCGTAAGAAACCTCACTATCCGCCTGGCCAATAGTCTGTCAATACCTATCCGGCACGTCGATAGCGTATCCATTCACCAGCTGATCAAACTCAGCTTAGTATTGCCCCCTACTCTCAGGCGAGTAAGGCCACACCCATTTCCAACCGACCACAACACAGTGGGAGACGCGGCCTCCTGGTATTCGGCCCTCATGCGCTCATATATCCACTTAGTCTCGACGTTGGAGTCATCCACTGGTACCATCGGGTTTAGAAATTTTCACCCAGGGACATCTATGGCGCCCGTATGTTAGAACCAAACATTTGCGGTATCCAATCCAGCCACCCACGATGTGTCTGTGGAGGCTATGGCCCTGATGTCGCTAGGGCATACAGTAACTACAATCACACAATGCAAGTGCATGAGTCACACTACCAGTCATGCAACAGTCCTGCGTGTATCATGTACTCATGTAGAGCAACTCCGCCTATCAGGGAGCCCGTAAACAGTCTGCCCAAAGGCATATGCTATGATCAGACACTCCTCATCTCAAGCATACATATGATGCGTATGGTCATGAATCATGGTACGACACTATACTTATGATATGATAATGGGCTCTACTCAAAACGAAGATGGGCCCAAACAACCTGCAGAATACAAATATGGGCTCATCAGTGGGCCTTAGGGAGAGTGACAATGCGGACATTTAACCGACGTCATCCTTACAATGTGGGCATCTAACCATCATTGTTCCCAAGGCATTTCCCATTATAAACATCGTTATATACACCACAGAGTATTACACATTACAATGGACATAATCGTACCCCATTGGACCTTAAGTACATCAATTGGGCCGTATCATATGGGCCGTATATTTACCAAGTGGGCTATATAAATGAACCTTACGTACATTGCAATGGGCCATAACTCATGGGCCTTGCATTCATCACAAAGGGCCTTACAACAAGGGCCTTATACAAATCTAAGTGGGCCTCAATAACGGGCCATGACTACATCAAGATAGGCCTCAACAATGGGCCTTATACACATCAAGGTGGGCCTCAACAACGGGCCACCAAAAATGTTTATTTTCCATTCAAACTATTCATAAGGTCGCATGGGTCTAGGGCCCACTGTGATGTTTATTTGCAATCCGACCTATTCATAAGGTCACGTGGACCTTGGGTAGGGCCCACTGGAGTGTTTATTTGCCATTTAAATTGTTCGTAAGAACAAGTGAGCCAGGGCCCACCATAATATTTATTTTCCATCCAAACCATTCATAAGGTCACGTGGGCCAGGGGGGCCCACGGTATTGTTTATTTGCCACCCATCCTATTCATAAGGTCACGCGGACCAGGGAGGGGGCGAGGACCCACCGTAATATCTATTTGCCATTCACCTTGTTGATTGGCTCACACGGTCAGGGGCCCACTGGGATGTGGTTCACAAATCTAGCCCACCCATTATGTGTGTCCCACCTGGCTGACCGTTCAGACCAAGTTTCAGCCGCATCCAAATTTCAGGTAGGCCCCACCAAGCGATTTTATATGTTTTAGGCATGTCTTCACATGATTTTAGATGGTATGGCCCACCTGAGTTCTGTATACGACTGATTTTTGGGGACGCCCTATATTCAAAGGGGACCCATCAAATGCCCGGTGCGGATGTTTGAAACGCATCATGGTGGGGCCCACAGCTGGGCCGTGAGGCCCAGCCCGTCTGTCCGCCAGGCAGCCAGCACAGGTGCTGCCTGTGTCTGTCAGAGCAACCGCAGCACTGCTGCTTCTCTTTTTTTTTTTTGAAAATAGAGAATTTTAGGGGTTTTTCCTGGGTGGGGCCCGCATCAAGGAAATCCATCCCGTCCACTCGCTCCCATGGCTCGAGATAAGTCAAATGAGCCTAATATCTAACCTATTTCGACATAAAAATAATTAAAGTGGATTTTAAATGGTGAAAATCCCTATTTTTAAAGGAATAGCCCGCCTGTTAATCGGATTGGCCTCATTTTTGGGCTCAACGCCTAAAATGAGCTGAGTGGAATGGACGGCTTGGATTAAGAACATACATCAAGGCGGGGCCTACACCAGTGGCCCACCAATTTTTATTTTTTATTTTTTATTCAAACTGATATTTCCGTTTTCCCTTCACTGACGTCGAGCGTCCCAGACGCTGGATAGTTTTGGATATAACACATATTAAGGTTGGCCCCACGTGGACGTGGCCCACCCATAAAAATCTAATATTTGTGCTTTCCCATCACCATCAGGTGGGACCCATATGGCTTGGATGGCCATAGGGTCCACTTGATGGACGATTTAGATTCACATGCACATCATGTGGGCCACAAAATAATGAAAGGAAGGGGAGAGAGAGAGAGAGAGAGAGAGAGAGAGAGAGAGAGAGAGAGAGAGAGAGAGAGAGAGAGAGAGAGGAATACACGTGCATGGAGGGCTTCGCCACTATGAGCCCTCCCATCCATATCTTCAATCATACATCAAACGGGTCCCACTACATGTGGGCCCACCGATCAAAATCAATGGTGGAGGTCCTTTCTCCACCCCAATGAAAGGTCTGGATGACCCTAGTTATGCAAGAAAAATAAACATCATGGTGGGGTCAATGGAGAATGGCCCCATCATGAAATGATCTTGAAATCAAGGTGGGCCATTAGCCACATTTAGGGTCCAAAATGAGATCCTTACCATCGATCGGTAGGCCTCACTTGGCCCATCATCAAAACAAGAAATCTACACCTATAGAAGCACCCACCGTCCGATCCTCTTGGTTCGTTGGAAAGTCGACCTCCTTGTGCTTCACTTTGATGGTGGGAAATGAAGATTCAAGGGCTAGGATGGAAGATTTTGGGATGAAAAGTGGGCCACACTACTCACTTCTCTTTTTCTCTCCTTGGAAAACAAATGTGGACATATGAGGCTTATGGGTTGCTTGGAATTTGAATTTTGTGAAAGAGAGAGAGATGTGGTGGTTGAGAGAAGTGATGAGTGATGGATGTGAAGTGTACTTGACATGTGTAAGAGAGAGGGTGAGAAAGAGTTGACTTGTGATGTTGCTTGACTTGTGGAGAAAGAAAGCATGGGTTACTTTGTACTTGACATAAAGTGATTGATTTGATTGTGATTTGACATGTCGTAGAGATTCTCTTGAAGTCCACAACGCACGGCGTTTCTCTTGAACTGAACGCAGGCTGACATCTTTTAGCCTGGGTATCGGATCGGTGCGCGAAGTCGCGGCGACGGTGCGGTCGCCAAGGTATAGGTTTCGAGTCGAGCCGACTTTGGCATGCAAGTCTCGTCTTAGGATCGTGCGCAACGTTGGCTTCAGGTCGAGGATTGCCGGAATTCGACCGGAAGGATTGCGAAAGCCTTCGGAACAGTACGGACTAGGATACGGGTCTTACAATTAAGGCAGGAGCTTGTGGCAGATCACTTTGGAGCTTTTGTTATTTATGTATTTCCCTTCTAGTATTGTACTTGAATGTTTATATTAGTGGATATGTGGTGTTGATGTTGTGCTTATGATTTGGGTACACTTGTGGTTATGCTTCTTTATATAAAAAAATCATACTCAAAATCCTCCTTGTAGAATCCCAGGATCGGAATCTGGCGTATGGGTGCTAGGAGCCAAGAATAGGGTACTATGGAGGATGTCGGCGCCGGATTCGGTGATCGAAAATTTTGTGAGCTCGGTTTCTGAGTTTGGGGCATGACACATAAGGTACTATATTCACTAACGCATTAAATCAAACATATGATCATGCATAAAGTAATACAACTACTTAAGCATTAAATTAAGCATGTGAGCATCGACAAAGCAATACATTCCACCACTTGGACATTTCATCAAACATGTGAGCATCCATATTCAACTAATAGCATATATTATAGTAAAATTAAAATGTTAACATATTAGCATACATAAATTTATCTACAAGAAACTAATTATTAACTTAGACCCTCACAAGTCGATAAAAGATAACCCAGAGATAATGATCCGCACATCTAAGAAGGAATCTCCAATTTTGATCTCCTAGGGTTAGGGATTTGGAAAAAAAATCATCAATTCCTAAATCAAAATCAAGAAAACATCATTAATAACTAGAAATCTACACTAGGTTCCTTAATCGAATGGTAATATATAATTCTTAACTTTGATCCTTGTCATGGGTGGATTTGGTGGAAGTTTGGTTGTAACACCCCGTACTTTCAGTACTCGGGAGTCACCACGTTGATCTAAATGAACTTACATATATGTGGTAACCCACGTAATTTACCTTACACGTCACCATCCAACGACTCTCAACCAATCCATCTTAACCCTTAGATTTTGGACTATGACAACTCACAACACCATCATAAGATTTGAGATCATTCTGTCCATTTGACTATCACAAGTTGACCTCGTACCTAAATAAATGAAAATTCTATCTTTATGATCTTGATCGTGATGACATTTCGTTATACGCCTATTTAGTACAATTGAATCATATAAAATGAATTTGGGGATCAAAATCACGAGGTACACCGTTCATCAGTCTACAACGTCCCGTAAGAAGATCCATCATTTAAAAGCACAGATCGGATTATCTAACATCATATCCAACTCCCAAATCACACCTAAACATTCGTTAGGACCCCTAGAGTTATCGTTAATTAAATACTAGAAAATCCAATCATTGGACCATTTAAATGCTCAGTAAATCATGATTTGGAAATTAGAGATCCACGTGGTATGACCCACTTTAATGCAGAGAAACCCTAACATTAGTATGTAGCTAAATGGCACATGGAGGGTAGTTCCGCATCTTACATATAGGTAAGCAAATAATGATGATAAGGGTAATAATAATAATAGTAACAATTAAATAATTAATAATATAAAACCATGGGATGGATAGTCCTAGTAACCTACAAAGCGGGACCCACAACCGAAAATAAATGCAGAGGATAATAATAACAATAATAAAATAATAAATAATAATAGAAATAAAATTAATATAATATGAGTATTTGGACTAGTGATATACTATGAAGGTCTTGAACGTACATCGAGACCTATGTATTAAAATTCATACAAACAACTTAGGGAAAAATAGAATAAAATCTACAAGAATAATAATAATAATAATAATAATAATAATAATATTATTATTATTATTATATTATTATTATTATTATTATTATTAGAAGGGTTGTAACATGATGTTTAATGCTATAAAAACATAATAGGTCGTATAATCTATAGTCTAGCCATTGATTTCTAGCTTAAATGGTCCCTTGGACCATTTTAACCGTTGACATTCAATCTTGGGAAGATCAGACCACTAGATCGGCGGGAAATTCATAAATAGGGCCTGAATCAAGTCGTGGGCCTCACCTAGGCATTGGATCTGCTTGATCTTTGATCAAGGACCTTGCTTGGGGCCTCCAAAGTGGAATGGATGGAGTGGATTTCCCACAAACATCATGGTGGGCCCCACACATGCGTTGCATGTGTACCTAAGGTGGTGCACTCGCTGTGCATCGTACCAGCTAGAGCAGTCAAAGTTCCTTTGACCGAGCTTTCTCTTAATATAGAAAGTCTCTCTCTCTCCCTCTAGTTTTCAACAGCGGATGAACAACCGTCCATGTCTGTGATTATGGCCCATGAGGGTGGGCCCAATTCCATGATCTGAACCGTCCGTTTTGTTTAAGGTAGTGGGTTGACCAAAACCCAACTGTTACATCGGGTTTTTCAGTGCTTATGGACTCACGATTCTCGCTGTAAGTGAGCCTGGAAACACTATGTTTCCAAAAACGGAAACTGCTAGCAGGGCAATCCGTGTGCCCGTGCATCCTTCCATCTCAACCATCCCTTGGACGGATATCTTAGTCGTCCATTCCGTTTTTAGAAGCTAGGGCTTTGGGTAGAAAGTGTAACACCCCGTACTTTCCAGTACTCGAGTGTTACCATGTAGATTAATTTAATATAAATACAGAAAAAATTATATATATATATATATATATATACACTATGAAATGTATATACCTTTTAAAGATTTAAAATTTCATGCTAAAATGATATGTATGTATTTAATATATATAAGACATGATCAAAATAATATTATATTAAATAGACATAATGAATAATAAATTCACAACTAATTTCACGACACAAAATCAAATTATAAATAATAAGGTAGCATTGAATATCTTTTATAAGTATGTATGCAAATATCATTAGATGCTTTTATAGAATTGTATATTATTTAACAATATAATTATTAAATACAAATATAAATTTAATCAAATATGATATTATACATTTATATGATATTGTATATTATGAATTATATGTTAATGAATATGTGATCAATAGCACGTATATAGTCTAGTCATATGTTAATATTAAAATTTTATTTATATAAGATTTTAATCATTATAATTAAAAGTAATATGTAATGATAATAAAATTTATATTTATATTAGATTGGTTAGTAATATATGATGGAAGCCTTACAAATGGTCCACTAGGGTCTTTTAACCGTTGACGTTCAATTTCAGAGTGACTCGACCGTCGGATCGACGAGAACCCCCAAGAAGGATCCTAAACTAAGAAGTATGGCCCACTTAAGCGTTAGATCTGCCGCATCTTTGGTCAAAGGACCCAGTTAGGCCTAGAGAGCCTTATGAACGGAGTGGATTTCATTAAATCCACTTGTGGACCTCATGTTTTCCTTGAACGTGTACACACTGCAGGAGCACCTGCCGTGCACCAGGCGTGCCTGCTTGGTCAGCAGCCGCTGACCCGAGACTTCCATAAAAGAGAGACCTTTCTCTCTCTCCTTTTGATTTCAGCAGCAGACGGACGTACGTCCATTCTCTGATCAGCGGCCCACCTACATTGTCATATGGACAATCCAAACCGTCCATCACGAGCGTCCCTCAGCCCTGACTAAAACCCAGCTTTCATAGTAGATTTTCATGTACGTATGGGCACTCAATTCTTGGCGCATGGAGAGCCTACAAACTCACGTTTTCGAAAATGGAAACTGTCTGCTGTTGCCAGCAGAGCGATCCATGCGAGAGGAGGATTCCTCCAATCCCAGTCATCCACACAATGTCATCTCAGTCGTCCCATTCGCTTAGGGCTTTCCCAAGTAAAACCACATCTGGTTTCGTTCCTTCCCACAGTTTTGAGAAAACCAAATCACTGCAGGATTAAATCCTGGCCTTCCAATCCCATCCAATGTCTCTGGGTGAGCTTAGGGATCCATTTAAACCAAATCATCAGTCGGCATTCAGGTCTCCCTCCATTTCTAGCGGCCATGACTGAAAAATCGGTCGTTTCTTCCTAGCTCCGAACACACCACCTAAATCTCTCCCAAGCTCTGAGAAACCTCTTCTAGGAGCTTCCTAGAGACCATTAGGACCATCTGCAAGAAGCAGATCGAAGGGAGAAGCACTGTTTTCAAATACGCCATTAATGGCCGTTATCTTCTCCACCGCTCAAACTGAGTCGAAATCAGTTCGGGCAATGCGGGTTTGTCTGGTGATATCCCCGGATCGAGGAGGAAGGAAAAAAAGGAGGAGAAGAAGAAGAAGAAGGGAAAATGGAGGTGGAGGGGTGCGGCTGTTGCACCGCGCTGCTGGGTGCAGCACCACGCTGACCCGACCGAGTTCGATTTTGGGTTGGGTTGCTGCCTAGTTGGGTCACAGTCGGGTTGAGTCCAAGTGCTGCTGGACCTCTCTAAATGAGAAAGAAGAAGGGAGAGAAAAATTAGGAAAAAGGGGAAGAAAAAAGAGAAAGAGAAGGAACAGGGAGTGAGAGGGCAGTCGAGTCAGGTGGAGCTGACCCGCTGGGCTGAGATCGACCTAAGATGGGTGTGGGCCTGGTCACATCCAAGCTATGTGGAGACAAGAGAAGAAGGAGTGGAAAGAAAGAAGAAGGCGAGGATGGAAGGGTGCGGCCATTGCACCGCACCGCTATAACCCAACTCGATCAGGCTTGAGTCAGGTAGGGCCTGACGTCTGTTATTGGATATCTCAGTTAGTAGGAGAAGGAAAGAAGAAAAGAAAGAAATTGAAGGAGGAAGAGAAGACAATCGGTGGTTGCACTCACTAAGTCAACTCGCCGAGTCGACTCGATTCATGTGGGTTGAGTCAAGGCGCTGACCGAGTCGGGCCTGTTGTTCAGGCATTTTTGCTGGATTTCCAGTGTGGAAGAAAGGAAGAAGGGAAGGAAAAAGAAAATAAAGAAAATAAAGGAAGAAAGAGAAGAGAGAAAGAGGAGGAGTTGGGGTGCACGGGCTCGACTCAGCGAGTCATGGGTTGAGTTCGACGTCCCTGGCTAGACGTTTCAGCTTGAAGAAAAGAAGAAGAAGCAAGGAAGGAAAAAAGAAGGAATGATGGAAGAGAGTGGTGGTGGCGTTGCACCACACGTCGACTCGAATACCGAGCCGGGTTGATTTGAGTTGAATCGACTAGGTGCGTTCTCTCCCAAAGTAAATCGTTGATTTATTATTATAACTAGAGTTGTTGTTGTTGGCCATTGTTAGATTATTATTTTTAGTCAGTAATATAATTAATATCGTTACTACATCAATTAGAAATTGAATCCAAGATCTAAACCCTAGGCCAATACTCAAAATGTAGATAGTAAGTTAGGTTGGATCTAATGGTAAAATTTTACAAATTATGGTTGGATCAAAGTCCACTATATAACCTAGTTATGTTAAACGAAATTGTAATTATCAAATAATGGTATTTTATTTAATGGTAGGTCATAATATCTATTACTAAGACTAGATTCATTATTTACAGTTATGATTATTATCATTAGGAAATATTACCATTTTCTTTATGGGATTTGTGTATTTCTTGTAATATGATTATTATCATTAGTCATTTTACTATTAGTAAATATCCTATTTTTAGTACCTCTATTATTTAATGAATTATTAGTCATCATAAGAACACTTGATAATGCCGGTACATTTAAATATGAACTTAAGAACCCTCATCAGTAATATGGATGGATTAATACCCCTATCATGAATATTATTTGACCATTGTACGATAATGATATTAATGATAACTTAATTCAAATCCTAGAATCTAGAGCCTATAACTAAACCCTAGGATGAAGCCCTAACTCAATACCAAAATCCTAAAAGTAATCCAAACCCTAGGTAGTGTGTAGAGCTTGGATCTAATTGTACAAGTTCTTGATTTATGATAAGGATTGATTCTGAGGAAACACGTATTCTCTAGCAACACTGGTAGGCGGTTCAAAGTATAAGGTGATGATTCTTCCCCTTGAGCTTTCCATCTTCTCATTAGCTTAAGTTATAGCTTTTATTAAAAATTATAATCGATATCTCTCTCTTATAATCACATGTGTTAGCTGGTGGAAATTGAATTGCTATATTGCCTGCTTAATGTTCATCCTGTATATTTGTTTATGCTTGTGGATTAATTGTGTATTTCTTATGGACTTTAAACTGGTACATTAGTGGAAAATTCCCACATATAAATGTACACCCATACTTGGGATGCAACCCAACTGGTTGTGATTAAAATGGACCTTCGACTTACTGGTTATTGAGTGGTGGTCTACATGGATCATTGATGTGAGCCTACCATCTAGGGTTGTTGTGTCCAATGGATTTCAAGGATAGTCTTTTATCGCATGGTTTTGATACTCGCCCTATGAGGCCTATTTTGATAATTGCCCTATGCGGCTTGTTTGATATCGCCCTATGTGGCTTTGTTCTGGTATTTTCCCTATATGGGTTCGATGTTTTATACCGTGCAACCATGCGATGGTAAGCCACATATACTGTAATATGATTGGCCACTAGTCGACAAGTTTTCATTAAACATCCTAAGATAGTAGCCTTATGGGCCGGGGATGGTAGTCATGGGATATTATGCCTGAGCCGTCAGCCTACGCTGGGCCATGTGCTCCCCATAGTGACCGTGAGCTTACTTAAATCGGCTGTTTGCAATTGGACTAATAATGGGCTAGCAAATCATGCATACATGACATATTTTCGATGACTTGGATCACTCTGCTTTGCGATTGTACCGTGTGTTGCACTTATGACCAGTAATTCGATTTATGATGATGACTTGGATCACTCATGCCCATGCGATTACGACGAGTGTTGCGCTGATGACCAGTCACATCCTTGGGTGACGACCCCAATGCCCGTCCGGATGTTTTACCCGGGGCACCGACCGTCAGGATGTTTTACCCGAGTCGACGATTGTATTCATGCATCCATGAATCTAATAAGAATGCACTTACTCTGTTTTGGTTGTCTGGATGTTTTATACTATTTCTTACATAATGCGGCAGTGTGTAATCTTGAGGAGAATTCACACTGAGTTGGCCACTCATCCATAAAAAATAAAAGCATACAAGTAGTACAGGTGGCTTTAGTGATATGTATGTTCAGACTTGATGAGGAGCAGGATACGATCACCAGGGATGCATGATTGTACTTTCCTGGAGGAGCCGCGTGATCTTGCGGTTTATATTTATATGCTTTCTACTATGCTTCATGTATTAAATTCTTGAAAATCTTGTACTTGTTAAATTCAGAGACATTGGTTTGTATAAGTCATTATGGGCAACTCCTTGTATATTTGAATGATAATGAAACTTTCCTTTATATCGATTTGTCCACACTACGCTCATTTTCTTACTCTGATGAATGGAGAAAAAAATACACTCAAATTTGACCATCCTTTAAAGTTAACACTCGGGATTTTGGGACACGGGTCATATACTCGGGTCCTGAAGGTTCGGGTTGTTACAGAAAGCCAACAACCGAAAAACAGTCCTCTGCTAGCCGTTTCCTTTTTCCCTCAGACCCACCACCCAAAATTCCTTTAATCTCCAAACTCTTCATTCCACAAGATCCTCTACGACCATCCAAATCATTCAATGCCTTCAGATTTAAGGAAAATCCAGCGGATGGCGACCTACCATTGGAGCTGGAGCTTCTTCTCGAAGAGCACCACCTCTCCTCTGCCGCATCTGTTGAGCTGTAAGTGAGCCGGGACCGAGTTCGGCCAGTCCAACTCTTGCTGGTGATGTCAAAAATGAAAAAAATATATATAAAGAAAAGAAGGAAGAAGACGGTGGAAAGAAGGGGATAGTGAGGGTAATACGACCTGAGCCGTGCCACGTTGGTCAGTTGCCCGAGTTGTGGCTTACTACTGGATCATTGTGTGCGAGTTTGCTGGCAGTACTGAGGGTAGAGCGATGGACAACAAGGGTGAGAGAGGAAGAGAGTGTAAGAAGGAGCTGGTGTAGGGCGGTGCTGCACTCCCACAAGTGCATTGCTGCTGCCGCATTGTGTTGGACCAACTCAATAGCTGAGTCTCTGTTCGACCAAGTTGCCAGACCGAGTCTAACCATCTGACCCAGTGGGAAACTGAGAGAAAGAGAGAAGAAAAGAAAAATAGGGATAAGAAGAACAAGAAGAGAGAAAATGAAGGAGAAGAAGCAGGGCTGTCCGGCCCAAACCGAGTCGACTCATCGAGTCTGAGCGAGTTGAGCTGGGTTGGTCTGTCCAGACTCATTGCTGGATGTCCCAACAAGGAAGAAAAGAAGGGGAAAAGGAGAAGAAGAAGAGAGAGAGCAGGGAAGAGAGTGAGAAAGGAAAGGGAAAAGGAAGGAAAGAGAAAGAGAAGAGAGGAAGAAAGAAGATAGAGGAGGTGGTCCTAGCCAAACCGAGTCAACTCGGTTCGAACCGAGTCATCAAGGATACAAATCCTAAGGTTGCACGCACCTCCTAGCAATAGCATAGGCGGTTCAAGACATAAGGTGATGATTCTTTCCCTTGAGCTTTCCATTTTCCCATTAGCTTAAGTTATAGTCTTTATTTTAATTTATAATTGATATCTCTATTTCATAGTCACATGTGTTAATTGTTGGAATTGAATTGCTACATTACATGCCTAATGTTTATCCTATATATGTACTCATGTTAGTGGATTATTTGTGGATTGCTTATGGAATTTAAACTGGTACGTTAGTGGGAAACCCCCACTTATAATGTACACCCATACTTGGGATGTAACTCGATTGATTTTGGTTGTAATGAACCTTTGACGTAGTGGTTATTGAGTGGTGGGGTGATTTGAATATTGATGTGGGCCTACCATCCAGGGGTTGTATCCAAGTGGTTTTAGGGATGGTCTTTATCGCATGGTTTTGATACTTGCCCTATGTGGCTTATTTTAATATCTGCCCTAGGTGACCTGTTTCGATATCGCCTTATGTGGCTTTGTTTTGGTATTTGTCCTATATGGGTTCGATATTTTATTTTATGTAACCATGTGATGGTAAGCCCCATATACTGAATATGATTGGCCACTAGTCAATTGAGATTCATTAAAATCCTAAGGTGGTAGCCTCAAGAGCTAGGGATGGTGGAATGGGACATTATGCCTAAGCCATCGGTCTACGCTGGGCTCTGAGCTCCCCGTAGTGACCTTTGAGCTTTATTAAACTGGCTACTTGTAAAATGGAATAATAATGGTTGGACTAATCATGCATTTTCATACATTATGGTCTTTTCTAGGTGATTAAATTCTCCTTAGGCAATCTATATACTATGGTCTTTTTCGGATAGCCTGTTCTCCTCGGGCGTACCTTTGTATATTTTTCTAGGTGGCTAGTTCTCTTAGGGCGACCCTTACTTATTGGTCTTTTCCGGGTGATTAAATTCTCCTTGGGCGATCTATATATTATGGTCTTTTCCGGAGAGCTGGTTCTCCTCAGGCGTACCTTTGTGTATTTTTCCAGGTGGCTAGTTCTCTTAGGGCGACCCTTACTTATTGGTCTTTTCCGAGTGATGAAATTCTCCTTGTGCGATCTATACTTTATGGTCTTTTCCAGGTGATTAAATTCTCCTTGGCCGATCTATATATTATAGTCTTTTTCGGATAGCAGGTTCACCTCGGGTGTACCTTTGTGTATTTTTTCAGGTGGCTAGTTCTCTTAGGGTGACCCTTTATTTCAACAGTGGGATGTGCACCCCAAGTCGATCATGCATTCACGCGTCCATGCATTTAATAAGACTGCATCATGTATTATTTTGTATGCCTTGCTATGTTTTTATAACTATGCTTACCTAATGCAACGGTGTGTAATCTTGAGGGGAATTCACACTGAGTTGGTCACTCATACATCAAATAAATATAACCGTACAGGCAGCACAGGTGGCTTAAGTGATTTTCAGGTTCGAGCTTATGAGGAGCCAGGTTCAAGTGTCAGGGTTGTATGACTGTATCTGCCTTGAGAAGTTGCGTGGTCTTGCGGTTTATGTTTACATTCTTCTGTTATTTCTTATATATCAAAATTATGTGAATTTTTATATTTGTTATATCGAGACATTGGTTTGTATAAGACATTATGGGCAACCTCTTGTATATCCTAAACGTAAATGAAATTTCCATTATGTATAATTTGTCCATTCTACGCTCATTTTCTTACTCTGAGTTGAATATATATATATATATATATATATATAGATATATATATATATATATATATATATATATATACACTCGAACTTGACAATCCTTTAAGGTTAACACTCGAGTTTTTGGAAAACGAGTCATATACTCGGGTCCTGAAAAATCGGGATGTTACATTAGTAGTAGCCAAAGGTTTAGTTAAATAAATACCAACCCTAAAAGCATCCAAGATTTTCCTCACTCACACATACAACTGGGCAAAATCCGACCCGATCCAGTGAATCCGACCGGATCTGGTGGATCCACACCGATCCGAACCGAACCGAAGGCCTGGATCAGTGCGGATTGAGTAGGACCACTCAAATTCGATCGTACATCGGATCGAGTTCGAATCATGGTCAATCCGAACCGATCCGATCTGAAATCCGATCTAAATGGATTCGATCTAAACCGATCCGACCCGATCTAGTCGAGTCCTATATATAAGTTTTTTACATATATTTTTTTACTTTTTACTACCCATCTCTCTACCCGTCCCGAACCGAACGAACCCTAACCCCTCTTTCTCTACCCGAAGGAGGCGCCGCACTCACTCATCTCTCCTCCTTTCTCTCCCTCTTTCTCTCTCGATTTTCCTCTTCTCCTTCTTTCTCTCTCAGTTTCCCACATCTCCTTCTTTCTCTCCTCCTTTCTCTCCCTCTCTCTCCCTAAACTCAACTCGATGCGACTTGATTTCGTTTCCCAGACCGAGTCGGACTCGGTTCGGGTCAGGCCAGCAAGGATTCAAAACGGATCGAGTTAGCCCTGCTGGACTCGGTCTCGGATCGATCGAGTTCAGGTCAAGTTCTTGAAAAATCGGATCGAGTCGAGTTGGACCCAATCCAGTCTAACTCGACCCAATGCCCATCTCTACCCACACACACGCGCGTGTGCACACACACACACACTCCCTTCTCTTTCTCTTTCTTTTTTCTCCATCTCTCTCTCTCTCTCTCTCTCTCTCTCTCTCTCTCTCTCTCTCTCTCTTCTCCTTCACCCAAGCTAGAGCATGAAATTCAAATGGGAGAAGAGGGTACCCAAATGAAGGTCTTATATAGTTCCAGAAGTTGTGCAAATGGCCCTAAATGCTAGGTTTTCATTATACTAGCCCTATGAGAGGGTGTTTTAAACCTTTTGGACCCACTATGGGGTGTAGGAGTTGATATACACCGTAGGATAATTAACCCTAATGATGATCTACATATGGATATGATCGGCCTGCCATTTGGATGCACCGATCGATGGGTAGATCAGAAGTCTGTTTAACGGTCACCGATGGTCGATTGGGCTATGACTATACAGATATGTGTGGAAAAATATCTTTTGTTGGTAACCCTACTTTAACCATGAGTCGATGGTCCAAAAGTCACAATTTCGTGAAAGAACGAAGTGACTAGTTTCACTTAAGTTTTAGATTTTCATCTAAGGTATTCACACAACCTAAGCACTCATCATGCGAGTCCAAGTTGAGTGATTCAGGACATGATCTCAGTTCGATGTCCCACGATGGACGTCAAGCCCACTTAGATGAATGTATTTCTATAGCCTCGAGTTTAGTAACCCACTAACGAGTGGTCTAGAGTTCGTTCAGATAATCGGGGCATTTCTGGAATGAATTGGGTAGCGAGATTTCTTGTGCACAATGATACGGGTTTGAATTAGCTAAGTTCATAGTGTGGCCTATTCACAACTAGCATAAATAATAATTTAATCATAATCACCATAAACTGTTGATTCTTAGGCTAAAATGATAATTGAGTCAGTTTGGTTTGTTAATTAAAATCCGACTCCTAATTGTCTCAGCTTTGAGTAGATCTTTATTTATTTGTGGTTGTCTTGATTAGTTAGTGGTAGGTCGTAGATTTGGGCCCTATGTAAACAAATCACGAGACTAAACTCGATGTTTAAGTGATCAGCGGATTCGTTGGTTTCTTACGATTGATTAATCAGATTTGTGTGGTAAAGAACTAGTACCACCCACACATAGGCTCACCTCGAGTGCCAAGGGTCAGTCAGTGACAACGTAGGCTAAGTATATTAAAAAATTTCAAGTATTTTTAGAAAACCAAAATAGCGAAAATTCGGGACGTTACAAATATTTTGTATGTACCTTCGAATAAGGATTCTCACTTGATGACCGAAGTTGATTTAAATATAAAACATGGTAGGAGTCACATAACTTGGGTCATGTAAAATAGGTTTATAGATATGTTATCAGATATAAGGATTAGTCAAAGCTACTGCATAGACAGGTCGATTATAAACCAAATATTATGGGCCTCTTAGGTTAAAAACTTGAATAAATCCTTCGATGCAACTCTTCAATAGGTACAATACCAAAATCCTCCTTCTATGACACACTTATACTCCTATGTAAGAAAGTGTACATGCATATTGAATCATCGTCGATCCCGATGATGAAGACATTCCATCATGATTCAACATTAATTTACTCACACAGCATGACCAAATAAGAATAATAACTACTAAAGATTTGTTTTACGACTCGCTATGTGGTCATGGAACAACATGATATTGAGATCTATGGAATACAACTCTCTCTTAACTGGTGATCGTTATGTCCAATCTCAAGTTCCTAAAGACAACCAGAGTCCTCTCCTTTAACTCATATGAATCTAAGATATGCTCACATACTAACTATGGTATTGATGACATGTCCATAAATGACTTATGGGTGTATGATCTTTGGTTGAGATGATTAAATCAACAGTTAAGACAAATTCATTGACTTTGCAAAGCACACAATACTAAAAAAAACTCTCACTTGTCTAGAAAACCAATTGAACTCTAACTTGAGTTCCTATGTTGAATAGTACTCCATCTAACCATAGTAACACTAGGGATCACAATATAAGGTTGAGAGTAAACATGTCCTCTCATGTAAGTCCATAAAGCATGTACATATACCGTATTGGTAATTCACACTATCAGATACATATGTTAACCACAACACAAAGCCATGTAAATTATACAACCCATTTTATTGTTGTCTAATGCACTGTATATTTAATCTTGTGATCTAAACTAATTACTAGACAACTTCAAGTTCACTCAAGAATTTCATGATCATCAGGAAGAATATATGTACAACCACGTATATAGTACATTGTACACACAATGTCTGACAACATTATCATAAGATTGATGATATATGTCATTTTAGAACTACCACGAATATATGATCATCAGGAAGAATATATGTCATTTTAGAACTAATGTACATTGTACACACAATGTCTGACAACATTATCATAAGATTGATGAGAAACAACTCGTTATCTGAGATGTATCTAAGGAAGCAAATACAACATCTACATTAGTGGACTATAGAGCCATATTTGCGCAGAGTTTTATCTTAAGCGGATGACCTTGTATACGTCTTTTACAATTGGGTGGTTGAGGTATGCCTTTATTCTTTACTAGTTAATGAGACATCTCCACATATTATCTCATGCAATATACGATGCACATTACATTCCTTTATCACAATATTATGAACTACTCATTCCCATCTCACTTGGGAATTAAACTTCATGGTTAAAAATGACAGAAGACATTCTTCCTATAACTACACAGAAATGATAGATGGTATATCAAGTCATGCCTAAACACTATCCTTTGGGCCATTTGAATTGTTCTTTCCCTTTTGCCAGTATTTCTTACATTCCTTGGATTTGAACATACTATAAGAGGATTTATTAGTCAAGTGAGGGATGTACAATTTCTCAATCTTATTGTTGGCCTCAAAGATGATCAGTTGTGTATGTGGCTTCATCTCTGAATGAGCAAGCTTATTCATGTTATAATTGTCGATAAATCTTTTGTATATTGGAATTAGAGATATTAAGACCATGATCATTATAGTGACCTCATCTTATACGCTTTCAACATCTCAAGCTAATTAGTAATATCATATATTTTGAGAACATGATCACTTACGGGAGTGCCTTCTTTTAGTTGCAGATAATGAAATTGTTGTTCTAAGGTTTAGATTTAAGTAGCAATTTGGAATTGAACATTCCTTACCAGTGCAGGATTATATCCCTAGCATTATCATATTCGGCAACCGATTGCAGAGGATATTAGAAATAAAGGCCAATATATATATATATATATATATATATGTAGCAATTTGGAATTGAACATTCCTTACCAGTGCAGGATTATATCCCTAGCATTATCATATTCGGCAACCGATTGCAGAGGATATTAGAAATAAGGCCAATATATATATATATATATATATATATATTATATTATATATATATATATATATTGGTTTTTTCATTATCCCTTTAGCATTTGATATGTTTAGTACAGATAGTGTCAGGTCCATGTCCTAGTGATCGTTCCGTTCCGTAGGATCCCGTGGTCCTCCTAGTCAAATTCCGGCAACTCGCGACCCGTAGATTTCATTTGTGCGCGACCCTAAGTCACATCTTATAAACCCGAGTCAACTCAACCCGAGACCTGTGACATTGTGATTGCGCCGTCACCGTGGTTCCGACGCCGCATCTCATGCGCCAATCCGATGCCTATATCATAAGTTGTACCCGTGCATTATCCCGGCTGTTGATCCCACATTGTGGGACCCGAGGTGTCCATGTAGATTTTCTAGCAAGCAATCATGATGCCTAGGCTAGGATGACATCATCCTAGCTCTAGCCACCCTAGACCCTAGCCCTAGCACCCTAGACCCTAGCCCATGATTACCTTTCTCTTCCCCATGAGCCATGCCTCTTACACTAGTTATGATTGCCTCCTTTCTCTTCCCCATGAGCCATGCCTCTTACACTAGTTATGATTGCCTTACAAAGCAATCATTTCTTTCTCTCTCCCTCTTATCTCTTTCTCCCTCCCTCTTTCTTTCACTTCTCCATTGCTAGAGAAGCTTGAGACGTCCAAGCAACCCCAAAATCCAACCATCTCTCACCCATTTTCCTCATCAATCCAACCATGAAGGCCCCATCTTAACCGTTAAATCTCATCCCTTGGAGTTTTAGAACATAGTGGTGGAAGTAGGAGATCAAGATCCAAGCTGGGTGCTCTCTAGGACTAGATTTCATCCTCTTCCTTAGATTTCTTTCTTTCATTTGCATGGGGACTTGAAGGGCCCACCAATTCATGGTGTAGATCCTCCATGATCCCTTTGATGTGGCCTTTGGCCCATCTTCTTGTATGCATGAGACATGGTCGGTCCATTCTCCATGGAGCCCACCATGATGATTTGTACTCTAATCCATGCCTTCTAAGGGTCATCTAGACCCCTCATTTGCATGGTCGGGATGACATCCCCACCTCAGATTTTTATTTTGCTATGATGGGCCCTTGCATGCATAGGACCCATCTTGATGTATGTATTGATGCATGTATTAGAGGGGCCCATAGTGGCGGGCCCCTCTCTCTCTCTCTCTCTCTCTCTCTCTCTCTCTCTCCTTCTCATTTCATTTTTTTATGGTGATGATTTATGATGGCCCACCTGATGATGCATGCATTATATCCATGTCATCCATGTGTTGGACCCACCTTGCTGGACCGTCCAGCAGCAGGCCTGCTAGCCTATTCGTCAGGACAAGCCCAGATGAAGAGAAAACATAGATATTGACTTCACTTCATAGCTGGTGGGTCTCACACGTGTGGACCCACCTCAATGCATGTGTTATATCTAAACTGTCCATCTGCTGGATGTTGTGCTAGCAGCCTAGCAGTCCAGCAGCGGATAACTGTTGTATTTGATGTCAGCAAGTTCTAGGGCCTGATCTTGAGGTATGTGTTTCACCCATGTCGTCCGTCTGTTGTGGGACCCATCCCACACATGTTGCACGTGTGGAGGTGGGGCCCACCAGATGTATGCGTTCTATATCACACCGTCCATTGGTGGACAGTGATAAGTGGGAGCCCACCATGATGTATTCTATATCCAAGTCGTTCGTCCCTTGGCTGGACGTGGGACCCACCCCACACGTGTTTCACGTGTGGGGGTGGGGCCCACCTTGATGTATGTATTCTATATTCACACCGTCCATCTTTGGACGGTGCCATGTGGGGCCAACCATGATGTATGGGTCTTATCTACACTATCCAAATTGTTGGACGGTGGGACCCACCTCTGTTGTATGTGGTTTACAGCCACACCATCCATCTATTTTTGGCAAGACACCCCACACGTACTGCACGTGTGGGGGTGGGGTCCACCTCGATATGTGTATCATCATCCACTCCATCTGTTTGTTGGACGAGTGGGGCCCACCTTGTGATGTGTTGTATATTCACACCATCTATCCACATGGTCCCCACGTGATGTACGTGTTTGATCTAAGCTGTCCATTTGGTGAGGCCCATTGTGATGTATTTGTGGCCCATTTGGTGAGGCCCATCGTGATGTATTTATGGCCCATTTGGTGAGGCCCATTGTGATGTGTTTGTGACCTTTGATGAGGCTCGATGTTATGTATGAGAGGCCCATATGATGAGGCCCAATGTGATGTATATAAGGCCATATGATGAGGCCTGATGTAATGTATATATGGCCCATATGATGAGGCCCATTTGATGTATGAGAGGCCCATTTGGTGAGGCCCATTGTGATGTATATGAGGCTTTTGTGTGAGGCCCAATGTGATGTG
Source organism: Magnolia officinalis (assembly GCA_021015155.1). NCBI lineage: Eukaryota > Viridiplantae > Streptophyta > Magnoliopsida > Magnoliales > Magnoliaceae > Magnolia > Magnolia officinalis. The sequence goes on from JAJHSJ010000001.1 coordinate 50,393,345, forward strand.
TATTAGGCCCTTATACGAGGCCACGGGCCCACTATATGTTTGGCTCTATGTGGGGCCACTCCTTAGGAGCAATGTTGGTTAAATGTCCACATTAATGGGCAATGATCATTGAATGTCCATATTGTGACCTTCCCATAGGCCTTTGTTAGGCCCATTCTCATCCTCCTCTAAGTGGGTTGACCCAAATCATTGGGCCCCATTGATATGTGAATCATCCATCTATTCATATTTGGCTAACCCAAGATGTTGAGCCCCCATTGGTTGCTAGTAGGATTGTTTTAATCTTGGAGTCCATCTAGGACTTATTTAGGCCCCCTAGGGCATCTAGCAGGCTATATGATAGTATGGTGAAGGGAGCCCGTTCCGGATCCTTAGGATCATAGGTAGGCCACCTAGGCTCAACCTTGATATGAGGAGAGTTCATCATCGCCGTAGACGGAGGGATCCATGCTATCAGATTTGCAATATCCATAGTCGAGGACCGACCTTTATGTTATGGGTCTACTGTCCATCTATGGACCCCGCCTTATATATAGGCTGATTATCGATGCCGATTATGAGTATGTGATAGCATAGCATCATGATACATGCCCATACGCATCATCTACATACTTGTTATGAGATGTGGTTGACCATTACATATGCCATTGGGCAGGTTGTTTATGGGACTCCCTAATAAGCGAGGTTATCCCACATGAGCACACATCATGCGCAGGATTGATGCATGATTAGACTGTGTGACTCATGCATCTTGCATTGTGTGATTATGATTACTGTACGCCCTACCGACATTAGGGTTGTAGCCTCCATAGATATAGTGTGGATGACCGGATTGGATACCAAAAATTCTTGTTAAGCACGGGAACGCGAAGGATGTCCCAGAGTGAAAGTCTCCAAACCCTTATGGTACCATGGAGGTTGTTCCAATGCCTAGACCGAGTGGATGTATGAGTGCATGAGGGCTGAATACTAAGAGGCCGCGTCTCCCACTGTGTCGTGGTCGATTGGAAGGGGGTGTGGCCTTACCCGCTCGAGGGTAGAGACAATTGCTAGGCTGAGTATGACCAACTCGTAAATGAGTCCACTACCGACGTGCAGAGTAGATATTAGTAGACTGCTGGTCAGGCAGATAGTAAGCTCTCTTCCACTTGCATGGTTGTGCATCCAATATAGGGCAACAATCTAGTGTATAGTGTGCTAAACCCCAGTGATTATCTAGAGAGAGAACTGTACTGATATATGATGCTCTAGAGATGAGTTGGATTGATATGTGGATTGGTATGCTTTAGCTGCATCTTGCACATGACATTGGTTGTGTAGGTCTTGCGTCGCATAGCCTTGGTGTGGCCTATAACATTCATGCCTTACATCGCATGGCCTTGGTATGGCCGATAGCATTCATGCCTTGCATCGCATAGCCTGGTACGGCTGATAGTATTCATGGACTTATTAGTATGTTTCCACATTATTCTGACATTGCATACTTGCATTGCTACCTTACGCACATACTTTCACCAGACTTTAAGCTTTCTATAAGCTTATACACGATGGATGCGTGCAGGTGACGCTAGGACGCAGTCGTAGCTGAGTGTAACGCCCTGAATTTCGAGGGTCGAGCAAAGGCTCAACTCCCGAGATTCGTCGCATCACTTATACAACATAGATAATGATGATTAAATGTTGTCTGTGTTAGTGTGTTAAACATGAATGGGATTACACTAATCAACATATCATACTCTAGAGACAACTAGATTACGCAAGCGGAAGACTGTTATCGATATATAAAGCACATCAGTGGTTGTAAGTCCCCAGAGTATGAACATGTCACCAGGTTAAATAATTACATGTATAATTCTAAAATTTACAAAATGATAAAGTGTAATGTTCAACTAGTTCGTAACCCTGTAATCCCTGCGACGTAACTCTAGGTCTACATAGACCTGCTAGAGAGTTGCATATAGGAGAACTCCTCCTCGTCATCATAAAAGTCGGGCTCTGCCTTGTAAGCCTCGCCGTCATCTAAAACTAAAACAGGGTCTGGTTGGTGTTTTAAAACACCATCCCAGAGTGGGAGTGAGTGATCAACTCAGTGGAGCTATAAGGCAAAGGTTAACATGTTATCAATTCAGTCATGCAGTAATGATAAGGCAATTCAGCAGTCATATCCTAAGTACTCTTGTTAATGCAATGATGGTATGGGATAATGATGCATGCCCTCGCCAGCACTCCCTCAGCGACATCATCTTGCGATCGCGCATGCACACTCCGGACATGTACACTTCCTCGCCAAAGCGCATGCAATGCGGTGCATGGTCATGTTAGCCAATATTTAACTAGGCGTATTCATACAGCAGATTCGGGAAGCTAAGGTACCTCATTTTATATCATTTACCCAAACAATGATCTATCTAGGGTCGTCAATCCTATTTAATCACATACGATCGGCAAGTTATAGGGCAACATCACCCCTGATTGAAAAGCAGTGGATAGGCAAGTTCAGGTCGCTACAGAGAGGCTCGTCACCTCAGCGTAGGCCTAGTTATACTCGAGGTCACTACAGAAAGGCTCGTCACCTTAGCATAGGCCGACAACTCGAATACAGTGTCCCATACCACCGTATTCAGCTCACGAGTTTTGGGTTACTCAATGGACACTACGGGGAGGCTCGTCACCCCAGTGTAGGCCGATAACTCGAATACAGTGTATCATACCACCGTATTCGGCTCACAAGTTTTGGGTTACTCAATGGACACTACGGGGAGGCTCGTCACCCCAGCGTAGGCCACGGTGTCTCATACCACCATGCCCGGCTCATGAGTCTTAACGGATCATGGTACCAAGGTTAAACAGGCTTTTTCACTGGTAAGTGGTACCTTAGATTCAAACAGTAGCGTCCATACATAGTGAACATACATTAGGCCAATCGGGTTACTTGACAAGCTCGACTGGTAAGAGCACACGTTGAATTAATCGACATGGAGTGCATACGCACTCCTTGTGGCCTAACCACTGTCGATAATCGTCATACGACTCGGATTCACCGAATGTATCCGTTGTGGAGAAACTAGTTCGGCCACTGATCGTAAACCATTACCGATTGCCTAGACTACGTATTAGTCTCAATCGTACTCAAACACAATAGGCATTCATATGTGATAGTCAAAATAGCATGTGATAACCAATTCAAATATAAATCTCATTCGACTATTTTAACAAACACATAGTGCACGTGTTGTCATACATAGGCATTTCATTCATAAAGCACGAAGAAGCGAGATAGGTTATATGAAGGGAACTGTAACTATAGATAAGGTAATTGAGAATTCTATCTCAACACCCTTATTAAATATGTTTCAACAAGCAACTTCTAATTCAGACATTTTATAAAATACTTAGACTACACATATCAACATACATGTAATAAATTAGTTAACACATAGCAAATCCTTTCACAAAGGAGTTGTCATACATACAACAATCATGTATTCTCAATCAATAATCATGGCAAGCACAAATCATAATTCCATATTCATTCAAACATTTCAACAAACACATGAAATAAATTATATTTAACATAGTTCATATATATGTGTAATACACGGAAAACATCGCATCTAAGCACATATGACAGTAATCAAGTCAGTCATAAATCATTAACTGATATTGAAAGCCTTAAAAACCATAACCTAAACATTTATAGTATGCACCTTTCGTCGATACGCTGATTACGAACTCGGTTCGTACACCGCGCCTTTGTCTACGGCACAACGGCTACCTAAATCATGAAATAAGTTAGCTATTTCACTATTTCCTCTATTCGGATTCCTAAAACAGATTAGGGTTAGGATTTCTTACCCAAAAATGAAGTTAGAATTGACGGTGTAGCGATATGGGAGATGATTCGGTACATGTAGTGGTGGGAATGAATCCCGGCAACTAACTCTTGATCTCTCTCACTTCTCCACACTTTTTCTCCTCTTTTCTCTCTTCTCTCTCCTAGGGTTAGAAAATTCGTATGGAATGAGAGAGGGGGGGGGGGGGTTTAAGGCTTTAAATAGGCCCAGAAGTGATGTCAATGGCCCCAGGGCTATGGTATACTTAGGTTATAGCCAAAAGGCATCTGTTTCAGGTCAACGGAACTCATCTGGAGGTCTATTACATGCATATGGTCCGGAGAAAGTTTCCTGACAATGGATCTATGTCAGGTTAAGATTTCGATCCGATCGGATTAGTGGATCGACCGTGGAGGACCAGTTTCAATTCAACGGTCATTGTCACTCGATCAGGGCCACAAGTACACTGACATGTGTAGGGAAATTTCCCTGATCTAAGGGTGTAGTTGGGTCAAAATCTGACGGTCCGAAACTTTAAATTTAACCTGCAATCGAATGGCCAAAATCATTTAAGTTTGAGTTCATTTTCTAAAGATATTTGTGTTTCTCACACACTTCGCTCCAGGTTCAAGTTGTGCGTTTCTAGACACTATTTGGACTTAATTCCCGCGATGGTTGTCAAGCTCAGTAAGGTGGTCATAATCGTATAGTTTTGAGGTCATTGGACTTTCGACGCATGGTCAAGGTCCAATATGAAGTATCAATGTGCTCCCGAGAGCAACTGGGTTTTGAGATTTCTCCTAGGTTTTTAGGTAATGTAGAGTTAACGATTCTACTAGTTTTGGGTCCTGCAGTTCGTATAGAAAGCAGTTCAAGCTAATCTACTAATTAATTCAGTTTAGTACTTAATTAATTTTTATCTAATTTCTAAAGGATTCGGTCCTTAGTGATTTCTTCCTGAGGTGATACTCAGGTCTTTGTACAGATTTTTTTCCAAGACGTTACACTGAGCAAGAGCGGGAGTGCGCAGATGAGCTTCCAGAGCCTTTTGTTATCTATTGTATTTCCCTTTATGCGCATTGTACATAAAGTTTTTTATTATAGTGGATTTTGTGATGGCGTTTTGGTTAGTGTTCATGGGTTATACTTATGGTTATGCTTGTTATGAAATAATTCATGTTGAAAATCCTCCTTGTAGGATCCCAGGATTGGAACTTGGTATATGGGTGCCAGGAATCGAGAATGGGGTACTATAGAGGCTATCGACGCTGGATTCAGCGATCAGGAATTTTGTGAGCCCGATTTCCAAGTTTAAGGCGTGACAGATAGCCCGGGAGGCTTTATCATTATCCTAATCAGAAGTAGGAGGGGGTGGCTCTTGAATGACATATTGCACACACTCTATAGTGAGCACACGTCTTTATTATTATCCTCATCAGAAGGAGGGGGTGGCTCTTAAATGACATAAAGCATATGCTCTATAATGACCACAAGCTATAGCTTTTAGTAGCAATTGATAAAGTTACTCCTAACTCGATTATTAACAATAATAATTTAAAATAGAGCATTTTGTTTTATCATCTTTTCTCTATATGACCATTAAGAAATGTTATAATTATAATTTGAGGTATTATACCTTATTTTAGGGCGTTTATTTTAGGCACATAAACACTAAGTCAGTTAAGTCATGCTCCCACAATGTAATTCAAGGTAAGTATTACCAATTATGTAAGTGTAGTCATGTGGTGCAGGTACCTGCACACAACTCCCTTCTATCATCTAATCATCCATGTGCAGTTTTACGATCATAATCATCCATCATATAACACATATTCCATATAATGATGTAACATGCATAAAAAAGATACAACATACATTTGTAAAAGATGTGTAACCCAAGGCATCTAAAGGAAATGTCATATCCCATTCTCATGTATTAAGTTATGCAACTATATGCACAACCAGGGCACCCTCCAGTTTTATAGGACATTAAGTAGCTCACAACATATGTAGAAAAATATGCATGCTCATATAATATGCCCTACATGAATATATGGTCTCATCCATATAGTCTACACACATCTTCAATAGCCCAATACATGTAGGGACTATGATATCTCATTTTGATATAATATGCTAAATACCCATACATCTAAGGCATGACATGAACTATTATGTCCCTCTTGCATGCATGCCCTTTAAGTGATGATAATATGAGCACAATTATCTAGTAGTGCTCAACTTAGACTAAGGTGTCCCATAATATGATGCATTTGATTAGAGAAGGTCGGGAGGGACCGTATCTTAATGTAATGGGTGATCATACAACCATCCAAATCACAGCCAACAATCACATTGCAATCAAGGCATCAAAATCATATAAAAATATGTCCATGGCAATTAGGAATCAATGTGTGGCTCAAATCCTACCATGCGATAAAAATGGATTAATTTAACAAACTTCTAAATTGGGCAATCAAATGCTTGATCCAAATTATTAGATGCCTTCATCACATCAACATTAAGCTAGTGTTCGAGTTTTGGCCCAATAAGATTTCAAACAAATAAGATTAGTTGAAGACAAGATGAACAATCATGATGGCATCCGGTCCAAATCTGACAAATTTGATCCATCCAACTTAAATAACATGATGAGATAAATCTTTAACTTAAATTTTAATATGATTCCTGATGCATAAGATATAGCATGATTAAGTTTCAACTAATCCTATTTGTCTAAAATCATCGCGATTCGCGCACTGTCCATCAAGGGTGTCCACATGTGTAGATTTTTTATCGAGCCATACATGTATTTATGCCCCCACACACTCCACTCATGTAGATTTTTTTTAAAAATTCGCGCACTGTCCATCAAGGGTGTCCACATGTGTAGATTTTTTCATCTTTGATGTATGCATGATCAATTAAAGTGAAATAAAATAATGTTAATTTTTTTCAAATTTTTTAGCTTTGAAAATTCTCAAATTCTTCAATTAAATAATTTATCAAGCATTAAAATTAATAATAAAAATTTCAATATAGAAATATTTAGAGAATTCACATTATAGTGCAGATGAGAGAAAGTAGAATAGTGGAGAAAAAACAAGGAAGAGAGAGAGTGTAACATCCCGGATTTTTGCCAACCTGGGATTAGACGTCCTTAGGCAATGGGTCGATCCTAACACTTTATTAACTCGTCAGAACTGAATCCCACAGTTTAAAATCACTTCTTAATCCATTTCCTTCACAAATCCCACCCTTCACCACCTTGGTCTTTCAATTTTTCTAAGTACTTTCACCCTAGACACTATCTTAAACTAGCTAAGTATTATAACTTGGATTACTTCATATACAAACTACAAAGGCTCAAGTACCACCTCAGACAGAAATTACTCAGGACTAAATCCTTTAGAAATTAGGCGAGAATTAGCCAGTGTTAAACTAGAGTACCTGTGAAATTAGCACCAATCACTTTAAATACGATCTGCAAGACCCAAAACTTGTAAAATCATTGACGCTAGGTTACCCTAAAATCTAGGATCAATCTCATTACCAGGCGGCTCTCGGGAGCATCACGAAACTCCGTATCAGATCTGGACCGCACGTCAGAAGTTCGATTAACACGAAGTTAAGGAATTAGGATCGCCTTGTTGGGCTTGACAACCAACTCGGAAATCAAATCCAGATAGTGTCCCAGCACTATTCGCTTGAGTTCGAAGTGAAGAGTGTGAGAAATGTGAAATTAATTCAAAATAAAATATCTCAAATAGTAATCTAGCACCTCTCGCTTGCGGATCAGTTTTAAGCAACCAGACCGTCAGAATCAGACCAAATTACACCCTCAGATCAGGAGAAATTTCATACACATATCCATATACTTGGAATCTCCGATCGAGATCCGCTGACCGTTAAACTGAAACTGGTCCGCTACGCGTGATCTGAAATCCCGACTGAAACAAAAACTTAACTAAACGTAGATCCAGTGTTAGTGAGCTTAAGTCCGACTTTTGGCTCAAGGAGGCCCGCCAGAAGTCCTCCGTTGAGCTGAAACTGACCCGCTTTGGTTATAACCTAAGTATACTTTGACCAGGAGTCTATTTCGGTGAGTTTTTAGGCTATATAAGGACCTTAAACCCTCTCTCATTGCAGTCATACGAATTTGAGAGAAACCCTAGAGAGAGAAGAGAGAAAAGAGAGAGAAGGTGTGGGAGATGTGGGAGCATCTCTCTACCTTGCTTCCCTGCTGCTATCCATGCTTAACCGCTCCGTTCTTATCACTTTCCCGGTGATTCCGACTCCGTTTCTAGGTAAGAAACCCTAACCCTAATCTGTTTTGGGGTTTTGATAGTTGTACGTTGTGAAATAGCTAACCTATTTCGTTCTATAAGTTGTCAAACTGCCGAATACGGAAGCTTAGCAAACCTATCGGATCCGTTACGATTCTACGATAAAAGGTACGGACTTTAGATGTATAGGTTATGGTTTTCAACGCTTTCAATGTCAGATAATGATAGATTCATGATCTGCATGCAATTGCACATGTACAAAGTGTTGTTTGTTTTCCATTTCGATTAAAGATGTAGAATATGAAATTTTACATATTCTAGGTATTCGTAGAAATACCGTATACGTATAAATTTTGGAAACGTGTTTGCCATGATTATTTGTTGTATGAACATATGGTATATGGATAAAATACTTATTTGGCGAAAAGATTCGCCATAATACATGTTTGTTAATATACACTATGTATGTAGAAATAGTGTATTGTAGAAAGTACCGTATATGTATATATTTTGGAGATGTGTTTTCCATGACTATTTGTTGTATGAACATGTTATATATACGTAAAATACTTGCTTGGCGAAAGGATTTGTCCTAATACATGTTTTACTAACATACACTATGTATGTTGAAATAGTGTATTCTAAGTGTTTGTGAAAATGCTTGTGAGAGTAAGTGCTTGGATAATGGTGCCTTAGATAGGTGTTGAGATGGGATTCTCAACTACCTTCGAGACCTGCATGATTTCCTCCATGTAGTTGTTTACTTTAACCACTTACTTATGAAACATATGTGTTTGTATTCTTGTTTATATAGTGTTTTACAATATGCTTTATAACATGCTTTATAACATGCTTTATGATATGCTTGTTAACATGCTTGATTTACTTTGCCTATTATGCTTTACTCTACATGTTTTAAATAAGGATTGATTGAGTTTGAGACTATGTCTATAGTCCAGGCAATTGGTACCAGATTTGAGATCGTGGTTGAGATTCATTTCGCCATGTAAGATGTGTTTGATGAACCCGAGTCGTACTTTAGTGGACGGCAGTGGTTAGGCCACGCGAAGTGCTTATGCACTTCATGTCGTTCAGTTGATTGTGCGCTCGAGCTAGTCAGGCCCGTCAAATACCCCGATATGTCTAATGTATGTTCACCATGTTTGGTCACCACTGCTTGAACCTAGGGTATCAAACTTACCAGTGGAATCCCGTCAACCACGGTACCTCGATCCGCTAAGACTCATGAGCCGGGCATGGTGGTATGGGACACCGTGGTCGAGTTGTTGGCCTACGCTAGGGCCACGTGCCTCCCCGTAGTGACCAGTGAGCAACCAGACTCGTGACCCGATTATGGTGGTATGGGACACTATATTCGAGCTGTCTGCCTACACTGCTTGATGGGTGATGGGGGAGTGGTACAACGATTCCATGTAATAGCCCTAGCAGCCCTAACCGTACCCGGTGTAGTGACCTCGAGCATACTGTAAATCTGCGGTGAGGCGATGAGCCTTCCCGTAGTAACAGAGTATAAACTAAGCCTGTATTGATAAGGTGATGGGGGAGTGGTGTAACGATTCCGTGTAACAGCCCTGACAGCCCTTGCAGTGACCTAGAAACACACCATCGTATGAGATTGTCTAGGACTGACGACCCTAGAATGGATCATGTTTGGGAATGATACAAGGGAGGTACCTTAGTTTCCCGATCCTGCTATTTGAAATGGACTAATAACAACTCGGTAATCATGCTCATCATGTATTGCATGTGCCTGGAAGATGTGGAGCACTGAGGAAAGCAAGCATGCCGCGAACGTAAGATGGTGTCGCATGAGGGAGTATGTCGGTGAGGGCATACATCATGATTGCATTCCATACTTGCATTAACAAGAGTATTTAGAATTGTTTGATTGTACTACTTTATCATTACTGCTTGATCGAATTGATAACATGTTAACCTATGCTTTATTGTTCCACTGAGTTAGCTACTCACTCCCACGTTACGGGACGGTGTTCCGAACACCCACCAGACTTTGTCTGATTGCAGATGGCGATGCTACTCTTGAGGCGGAGCTAGACCTTTATGATGACAATGATGCTTGTTCGTATATGCTATGCTGACGGCTTCACGTGAGCCGTGTCTTGATCGACGGGATTACAGAGATGTTGACTAGATGATACTAACCATTTGATATAATTTGAATTGTACTTATAATTCATTAACCTGGTAACTTTATCACACTCTGGTGACTCACCATAGTTTATATATTTTATCTATCTATCACAGTCTTCCGCTTGCAATTTAACTGTCTATGGAGTATGATATGCTGTTTTGGCTTAATCTCACTCATGTTCAATGTACTAATGCAGATAACATTTAATCATCATTCATTTTGTTGCATAAGTGATGCGTTGGAACTCGGGAGTTGAGTTTATGCTCGACCCCCGATTTTCAGGGTGTTACAGAGAGAGAGAGAGAGAGAGAGAGAGAGTCACGCCCCAAAACCCGGAGATCGGACTCACAGGAATCCCGATCGCCGAATCCGATGCCGACAGCTTCCGCAGTACCCCATTCTCGGCTCCTAGCGCCCATACGCCAGATTTTCAATCCTGGGATCCTACAAGGAGGATTTTCCAACGTACATTTTTCTTGTAAAAAGCATAACCACAAGTTTACCGAAATCACAAAGGCAACATCATCATCACATATCCATTAATATAATCATTTGAATATAATGTTGAAAGGGAAATACATATATCGAAAATCAAAGCTCTAGAGGTCCGCTGCATGCTCCAAGCTCAACACTGTTGCAACCTAACACCACCTGTACGCATCTATCATGCGTAAGCTTATAAAAAGCTTAGTGGGTGGTGAAAGTGTGTGCACAAGGTAAGTGCCAAGTAAGCAATATCAGAGTAATTAGAGTAAGCGAAAATACTGACAAGTATATGATTCATACAATATCAGAGTACGCAATACAAATCAGTTATGCAAATGAGGAGTCAAAGAGAGCCAAATATCAAATGCCAAGGGTACAATCCAATATGTAAATCTTGCTAAGTCCGTCTAGGCCATTAAGTGCAGAAACATAGTGACCCAAAATGCGAAATGCCTGCGGATGTAATGCAATATGCGATGCGAATGAAATGACCAAGCAGAAGCGTGAAGTCGAGATGATAGTACGTAATATCGCAAGCTACGTGGTCTATCACAAAGGACTTCTATCCAAACCAGTCCCATACCTAAATTTGGATAGTCATACTCAATGTGGTAGACTCCTGATCTCTGGTTAGTCGCGCGCCCAACCGAAATCTTGGCCATACGAAGGTACACAATAATTAGTTGCGCACCACCAGCCCGAGTGGATAGTTAATGGATGAATGAATGAGTATGCAACTCCTACTTAATAAGTCTACATATCAATACAGTTTCTCTCTAAAAAATCACCGGGGTCTATTACACTCCAAACTAGATTGCCGCCCCATTGCACGCAATAAGGTGAGTGGAAGAGACCTCACTATCTGTCTGCCAATATCGGGCCCTGCTCATCGATAGCGGACCCATTCCTCAAGCTGTTCAGACTCAGCCTAGCATTACCCCCTCCTCTCGGGCAGGTAAGTCGTACTCCCTTCCAACTGACCATGACACAGTGGAAGACACGGCCTAACGGTATACGGCCTTCATGCATCCACTCGGTCTAGACATTAGAGCAACCTCTGGAACCAAGAGGGTTAAGGACTTGCACTCAGGGATATCTATAGCACCTCATGTAGAACAGATTTTTGGTGTCCCATCTGGCCATCCACAAAATACCTGTGGAGGCTACGGTCCTGATGTCGCTAGGGCGTACGGTGGTCATATCACACAAATGCGAGATGCATGAGTCACACAGTCCAATCATGCATCAATCTTGCGCATACCGTGCGCTCATGTGGGGCAACTCCGCCTATTAGGGAGCCCCGTGAACAACCTGCCCTATGGCATATGCAATGGTCAATCACATCTCATAACAAACATTCAGATGATGCGTATGGGCATGTATCATGATGCTATGCTGTCACATACTCATAATCGGTATCAATAACCGGCCTCAATAATCGGCATCGACAATCGGCCTCAACAATGTGGACATTTAACCAACATTGCCCCCAAGGGGTGACCCACATAAAGCCTAACATATAGTGGACCCATGGCCTCACAAAGGGTCTGATATACAACACCATGGGCCTCACTCAAGAGCTTAATACACATCACGACGGGCCTTTCACATGGGCCTAACATACATCACAATGGGCTCCAACGCCTGACCCTCAAATGCATCACAATGGGCCTCATCACATATGCCTCATATACATCACATTGGGCCTTAAACACGGGCTGAATACACATCATAATGGGCCTCAAATACGGGCCACATATACATCACATGGTCTCGACAATCGGCCTCGGCAATCAAAATCAGCCTCGACAAGCGAAATCGGCCTCCACAATCGGAATCGACACTCGGAATCGGCCTCGATACTCGGCCTCGATAATTGGAATCGACCTATACATCCGGCCTCGATACTCGGCCTCGACAATCGAAATCAGTCTCAATACTCGACCTCGATAATCAGAATCGGCCTATACAATCGGCCTTGACAAATCGGAATCGGCCTCAACAATCGGAATCGGCCTCGATACTTGGCCTCGATAATCGGAATTGGCCTCGATGATTGGCCGAACAAGGCCTAAGGGAAGGTCACAATGTGGACATTAAACCATCATTGCCCAAAAATGTGGCCATTTAACCAACATTGCTCCAAAGGAGTAGCCCACATAGAGCCAAACGTATGGTGGGCCCATGGCCTCACACAAGGGCCACATATACATCACATCGGGCCTCGACACATGGGCCGCATCACATGGTCCTAATACACGTCACGGTGGGCCGCATCACATGGGCCTCAAATACATCACAATGGGCCATGAGATATGGGACGAAAATACATCACAATGGGCCACGACATATGAGACGAAAATACATCTCAATGGGCCACGACATATGGGACGAAAATACATCTCAATGGGCCACGACCCATGGACCTCAAATACAACAAGTGGTTTGCATCAATGGGCCCTATATACACAACCGGTGGGCCCCATCATACGGGGCTCAAAACATCGCAATGGGTCATATCCCATGGACTCGAAAACTAATGGATGGCAAGGATAAAACATATATACCATGATGAACCATAGCCCATGGACGGCGTGGATACAAAACATATTTCAGGTGGGTCCCATCCCAACTGGGCAGTGCCGATAAAATACATACACCACGGTAGGGCCCACCATCCTACAGACGGTGTAGATAAAACACATACATCATATTGTGGCTCGGCAAATGGGTGGCGTAGACATACAATACATACATCAACGTGGGCCCCACACCACCCTGGACAGATGGATAGAGTGGATATAGAATAAATACATCAAAGTGGGGTCCACGTCCCCAAATGGATGGACGTTGAGGATACAACACATATCTCATATGTGGACCCCTCAGAGACTTGTTGACGTCATAAGTGGGACCTACAAAGCTTGATGGATGGACGGTGTTTGATAAAACACATGTCAGGGCAGGGCAGGGCATGACAGCACCTGTCCAAGCAGTCTAACACCATCCCTCACATCTGGACAGTGTAGATGAAACAAATATATCAGAGTGTGGCCCACATGGCATAAAGTACATACATCGAGGTAGGGCCCCACCCCACATGTACAACACATGTGGGTGGGTCCCATGCCCAAGATAAAAATGGATGGATGGTATGCATGAAATACGAACATCAAGAGAACCCCACATAACTGGCTGACATCAACCTCACTAGCTATATAGCTGGTGTGCGGTGGACCAGCCAATCCACATCCATGCCCACCATAACGTTTATTTCCATCCAACGGTTGATAAGGTCATACAAACCCAGATAAAGAGGAAAAAAAATTTTCATAACAATCCAAAACTTCTGTGACCCAAACAGGGTTTCAATGGTAGACGTTCAACCATCACTGTTTCCTGTGACGTGGGCCACCTGAGTTGCCATGTACAACAAACCTTTGGGGGGGGGGGGGGGGCGTGCCCTAAAGGGGGCCCACTAAATGCACAGTGTTGATGTCCACACACACACGGTGGGGCCTACGATTGGGACTCATGGTCCCTGCCTCTCCAGCGGCGCAGCAGCAGGATGCTACTACAGCGTCCTCTGGACGTGCAACAGCAGCAGCACCTACTGCCTTAAATATATATTTTTTTAATTTTATTCTCCCACGGTTTTTCCTAGGTGGGGCCCGCATCAGGAGAATCCACTCCATCCATTGGGTTCTATGGCTCAAGACAGTCCAAATGAGCCCAACATTCAGCATGTTTCGATGTGTAAAAAAATCAAAGTGGGCCATAGCGGATTTTAACAGTCAAAATACTATTTTCTAAGATACGGCCCACCAGATATCCGGATTAACTTCATTTTTTGGCTCAACGCCTAAAATGATCTGGGGAATGGGATGAATGGCATGGATTAGACCCCATACATCAAGGTGGGGCCTACATGAGTGGCCCACCCAAAAAGCTTGGAATCAAAGCTAATATTTTTTTCTTCTTTGTTGTTATTAGTACACCCACTGTCTGTTCACACTTCACTAAACGTCCAGCGTCCAGGGACGCTGGACGGATGGTGTGAATATTCATTTCATTAAGGTGGGTCCCACATGGATGTGGCCCCACTTGATTTGGGTCGCACAGATATTTGTGTTTTCCCATCACCATTAAGGTAGGGCCCACATGGCCTGGACGGTGAAGATCCTACACGTCCATCAAGTGGGTCCCACGAAGGTGGACGACTTGGATAAAATGCATACATCATGGGGCCAACAACAAGGGAAGAGAGAGAGAGAGAGAGAGAGAGAGAGAGAGAGATCGAGTGATGGAGGGACCCCGGCACTATGGGCCCTCCCTTTCGTACATCACAACATACATCAAGTGGGTCTCATTACATGTGGACCCACCGATCAAAAACCAACGGTGGAGATCCATTCTCCACCAAAATACAAGGTCTAGATGACCCTATTTATGCAAGGAAAATAAACATCATGATGGGGTCCATGGAGAATGGCCCTATCATGGAATGATCATGAGAATCAAGGTGGGCCATTGGCTACATTTAGGGTCCAAAGTGGGATCCATACCATCAATCGATAGGACCCCACTTGGCCCATCATCAAAACATGAAATCTACGCCTGTAAAACACCCACCGTTCGATCTTCTTGGTCCGATGGAACGTCGAACTCCTTGTGTCTCACTTTGATGGAGATGATGAGCATTGAAGGGCTAGGATGATGGATCTTGGGATAGGAAGTGGGCCATGCAAAGCTCTCTCATGAAGCTCTCATAGGCGTTGGGTTGCTTACTTGAAAATGGAGAAAATGAAAGAGAGAGAGAGGATGGGATGTAAAGAGAGAGAGGGATGGGTGGAGTGAGTGATGTACTTGAAATGATGCGGTGATTGATGGGATCGATGGGATTGATTTGATTAGAGATTCTCTTGGGATTTGCAACGCGCAGCGTTTTCCTTGAACTGAACGCGGGCCCAAATCTCATGGCCCGGGTATCGCCTCAACGCGTAATATGCGGCGTCAGAACTGCGGCAACGGCGCGGTGGCAAGGGTACAAGTCTGGGGTCGAGCCGACTCTGATATACGGGACACGACTCATGATCATGCGCAAACGCCGATAACAAATCGCGGGTCGCCAGAATTCGATCAGGAGGACCGCGGAAGCTTATGGAACAGTACGGGCTAGGATACGAGCCTTAGAGAGAGAGAGAGAGAGAGAGAGAGCAAACTTCTTCCTCTCCATGTTCGCATGACACCACCTGAGTGCCCCTTACATGGGACCCACAATGATGATCTAAGCCATCCATTACACTTTCACTCTCCCAAGCATTCTCTTCATATTTCCTCTTTTGTGAGCTATCCATCAAGTGACCTTAGATCTTTATCAATGACATGACTTTAAATATATAGATTTAATACATCACATCTTAATCTCAACTAAAATGAGCTATCGAGCATTATATAAAATTATTGATATAAAATAGTAAGAAAAGTTACAACCATTGGATCATTATAGACGATCATATACATCATTTGATCTTAACCTACATATCTGTAAATTTTAATTAAAGCAATTAATCACAGCCATAAAACTAATTCAAAACCATTATTCCACACCATGAACCATGCCACATCATCTCTATTCAAAAGAAACAATTAAAACATATCCCATATGCCCTAATTGATCGTTGATTCAAACTGACCATTGACAAAATGTCAACTTAAATCAATTAAATCTCCTAATTTGCACTTTCTTTGTAGTCTAAGTTTGAAATGGGCATTCCTTATTAAGGTGTACACCATATGATTAATTAAAGCGCAAAATGGACACACTTATCCAGGTAATCAAAAATAAAAACCAACTAATACCTATAAATAAGATCACTTTGATATAACTTTTTGTTAGATTTTTTGAAAATGTCTCAAAAAATAAAATACTTATAGATGCTCAGGTTAATTGATTAATCCTTATGTGTAGCACCCCGAAATTCAAGGACCGAGTAGCTACTCGGCTCCCGAATTCCTGAGTGCCACGTGTGCAATAATGAGTCACAAATACATATAGTTAATCAGGTATTAGCAAGCAATGACGAATTAGACTAAGCATGTGTAAGACCCGACCCGAGTGCATGTGTGTGCATGAGTGTGTATGAGTGTGCATTTTGCTTCTCTTATTCCCGCGGTCCTACCGGTCAAATCCCGGTGACCCGCGACCCCCAGATAGTGTTTGTGGTCATCCTTAAGTTCGGTCATGTAGACCCAACTTGGATCAAGCCGAAACATATGCCATCTTGTTTGCATCGTCGTTGCGGTTCCGATGCTATATCTTGTGCGTCCATCCGATGTGTAGATCATAAGTTATGTGCATCTCATTTTCTAACCATTGATCATGATCATGTGTCTCACCTAGTGTGGAGAGCATGTTTTTCAACACGGCCCACTCCCTCTTGTGCAATTTCCAATACACACCACCCATACACCACCCAAAGTTCCATATCCTACACTACGCACTACCCAAACACCACCCATCCCTAGCCTATAGCCTCCATTAGGCTTTCTTTTGCTATCTCATCATGGAGATCTCTATTCAAGCCACTCTTCCCTAGAGAGAAATGATGGAATTCTCTTATCTAGGTGGTCTCTTTTAGAGAGACCATCATTGCTTTACTACAAACCTCTCCCTCTCTCTTCTCTCCCTCATTTCTCCCTTCTCATTTCATTCTCCCAAGCTAGAGATAGATCTTGGATGTCCCACCATTCCAGCCCTCTTTTCATCCATTTTCTCTTCATCCATCCATCCAAAACACATCTCATCCATCAATCTTGATTCCTTGGAGCATTTTGAGCTTGGAGATCTATGTTTTAGTGAAGATCTGTAGGTGGGTGCTCCTCTAAATGTACACATTTTTTTCCATAGCTTAGATCTTCTCTTTTCTTCTTTTAGGAAGTGTAAGACCCGCCAATCAATGGTTCCCTTGGATGTGGCCAAATGGCCTACCTTATGCATGCATGTCCCATGCATGGGGTTTTTCCTTTATTGTAACGCCCTGAAAATCGGGGGTCGAGCATAAACTCAACTCCTGAGTTCCAACGCATCACTTATGTAACAAAATGAATGATGATTGAATGTTGTCTGCATTTGAGCATTGAACATGGTGAGATTAAGCCAAACAGCATATCATACTCCAGAGACAGTTAAATTACAAGCGGAAGACTGTGATAGATATATAAAATATAAAAATAGTGGTGAGTCTCCAGAGTATAATAATGTTACCAGGTTAATGAATTACAAGTACAATTCAAATTATACCAAATGTGTAGTGTCATCTAGTCAACATCCTTATAATCCCGTCGATCAAGACACGGCTCACGTGAAGCCGTCAGCATAGCTTATACGAACAAGCATCATTGTCATCATAAAGGTCCGGCTCCGTCTAAAGAGTAGCATCGCCATCTGCAATCAGACAAAGTCTGGTGGGTGTTCGGAACACCGTCCCGTAACGTGGGAGTGAGTAGCTAACTCAGTGGAACAATAAAGCATAGGTTAACATGTTATCAATTCAGTCAAGCAGTAACGATAAATCAGTACAATCAAACACTCCTAACTACTCTTATTAATGCAAGTATGAATGCAGTCATGATGGATGCCCTCACCGACATACTCATGCGACACCATCTTACGTTTGCGGCATGCTTGCTTTCCTCAGTGCTCCACATCTTCCAGGCACATAATGCATGATGAGCATGATTACCGAGTTGTTATTAGTCCATTTCAAACAACAGGATTGGGAAACTAAGGTACCTCCCTTGTATCATTCCCAAACATGATCCATTCTAGGGTCGTCAGTCCTAGACAATCTCATACGATGGTGTGTTTCTAGGTCGCTGCAAGGATGTCAGGGCTGTTACACGGAATCGTTGCACCACTCCCCCATCACCTTATCAATACAGGCCTAGTTTATACTCTGTTACTACGGGAAGGCTCATCGCCTCACCGCAGATTTAGAGTATGCTTGAGGTCACTGCACCGGGTACGGTCAGGGCTGCTAGGGCTGTTACACGAAATCGTTGCACCACTTCCCCATCACCCATCAAGCAGTGTAGGCCGACAGCTCGAATATAGTGTTCCATACTACCATAATCATCTCACAAGTCTGGTTGCTCACTGGTCACTACGGGGAGGCACGTGGCCCCAGCGTAGGCCGACAGCTCGACCATAGTGTTCCATACCACCATGTCCGGCTCATGAGTCTCAGCGGATCGAGGTACCATGGTTAAAAGGGATTTCACTAGTAAGTTTGGTATCCTAGGTTCAAGCAGTAACGTCCAAACATGGTGAACATACATAAGACAGATCGGGTTGCTTGACAAGCTCGGCTAGCTCGAGCGCACAACAAGTTAAACGATATGAAGCACATAAGCACTTCGTGTGGCCAACCACTATCGCCAACCAAAGTACGACTCGGGTTCGTCGAACACACCTCACGTGGCAAATGAATCCCAGCCAGGAATTCAATCCCGTTACCGATTGCCTGGACTATAATCATAGCCCCAATCAGATTCAATTGCTGATAGTTAAAGCAGTAATGGATCAAGATTCAAATCATACAATCAAATCTGATATTATCCGTTTAGGGCTGCCAAGGTTGTTGCACGCACTCATTGCTCCACTCCCCCATCACTCATGACGGATCATACAACGTAAACATGAATTTAAACATATGCATTACATAGATAAAATCATAAAAGCAGTTGAGCATGTTATGAAGCACAACACAAGCATGAGTTTGTACATATTCAATTCCTAATCACACGACTATCCAAAGAAATCATACACATAGTTAAAGGAGTTGAGAATCATATCTCAACACTCTTATACATTAAAATTTGCTAACTACTACTCATTCAAACATTTCAACAAATACTTTAAAAGACATACACCAACATACATGACATATGTTAATCACATAGGCATTAGGCCAAATCCTTTCACTAGGGAGTTCCCCACTCATAACACGCATACACCCATGACAGATAGTCATGGAAAGTAGGAATCCAAGTTCCATATTCATTTGAACATTTTCACAAACACTTGGGCTACACATTTCAACATATATAGCGTATGGTAGCCGTGGCGTGATTCAGGGCAAATCCTTTTGTCAAAGGGGTATCGCCAATACAACAATCATATATCCATGACAATTAGCCATGGCGAGCACGAATGAGAATTCTATACTCATTCAGTCATTTTCACAAACACTTAGAATACACTATTTCAACATACATAGTGTATATTAGTAAAACATGTATTAGGGCGAGCCCTTTCGCCAAACAAGTATTTTTTCTATATATAATATATTCATACAGAAAATAATCATGGCAAACACATTTCCAAAATTTATACATATACGATACTTTCTACAAATACCTAGAGTATGTAAAATTCCATATTTTTCATCTTTAATCGAAACGGAAAACAAACAGCACTTTGTACATGTGCAATTGCATGCAGATCATGAATCTATCATTATCTAACATTGAAAGTATTGAAAACCATAACCTATACACCTAAAGTCCGCACCTTTTGTCGTAGAATCATAACGAAGTCGATAGGTTTGATAAGCTTTCGTATACGGCAGTTTGACAACCTATAGAACGAAATAGGTTAGCTATTTCATAACCTACAACCTATACAACCCCAAAACAGATTAGGGTTAGGGTTTCTTACCTAGAAACGAAGTTGGAATCGCCGGGAAAGCAATGAGTATGGAGCGGTTAAGCATGGATAGCAGCAGGGAAGCAAGGCAGGGAGATGCTCCCACATCTCCCACACTTTCTCCCTCTTTTCTCTCTTCTCTCTCTAGGGTTTCTCTCAAAATTCGTATGGCTGAAATGAGAGAGGGTTTAAGGTCCTTATATAACCTAAAAACTCACCGAAATAGACTCCAGGTCAAAGTATACTTAGGTTATAACCAAAGCGACCCTTTTCCAGCTCAACGGAGGACTTCCGGCGGGCCTCCTTGAGCCAAAGGTCGGACTTAAGCTCACCGACACCGGATTTACATTTAGTTAAGTTTTCGTTTCAGTGGGATTCCCAGATCACGCGTGGCGGACCAGTTTCAGTTCAACGTTCAGCAGATCTCGATCGGAGATTCCGAGTACATGGATATGTGTATGAAATTTCTCCTGATCCGAGGGTGTAATTTGGTCTGATTCTGATGGTCTGGTTGCTTAATACTGATCCGCAAGTGAGAGGTGCCAGATTACTATTTAAGATATTTTATTTGTAAAGAAAAACATGTATTTTCACACTCCTCGCTCCGGACTCAAGCGAACAGCCATGAAACACTGTCTGGATTCAATTTTTGATATGGTTGTCAAGCCCAGCGAGGCGGTCCTAAGTCCTTAACTTTGTATTATTCGGACTCCCGATGTGCGGTCCAGAGCTGATACGGAGTTTCGAGATGCTCCCGAGAGCAGCCGGGTAACGAGATTGATCTTAGATTTTAGGGTAACCTAGCGTCAATGATTTTACAAGTTTTGGGTCTTACAGATCGTATTTAAAGTGATTGGTGCTAATTTCACAGGCACTCTAATTTAACATTAGCTAATTCTTGCCTAATTTCTAAAGGATTTAGTCCTAGGTGATTTCGGTCTGAGGTGGTACTTAGTCCTTTGTAGCAATGTTTAGTTTAAGTATTGTTCTTCATCACCTAAACTTTAAGATAGTGTCTAATGTGAAAGTACTTAGAAGGATTTAAAGAACGAGGTGGTGAAAGGTGAGATTTGTGAGGGAAATGGGTTAAGGAGTAATTTTAGACTGTGGGATTCAGTTCTGACAAGTTAATAAGGTGTTAGGATTGACCCATTGCCTAAGGACATCTAATCCCAAGTTGGCAAAAATCCGGGATGTTACATTTATGGGCCCCATCATGGAGGTTTCTCCTAATTCCATAGCATGATGGGTCATCTAGACCCTTGCATCATGGTTGGGATGGCATCCCAACCATTCATCTTAAATAAAGATCATGCATGATGAAGATCCATGATGTAATATGAATGTGAATGAAATGTGTGGGTGTGATTGTGTTGGGGAAGGCTCAATAGTGGCGGAGCCTTCTCCCTATGGCTGGGATGTTCTTCCTCTTATCTCTTCTTTCTTCTATTTCTGATGATGATGAGTGTGGCCCTCTTGGTGGGCCTGAATAGTCCAAAAAGTTCAGTTAGAGTGGGATGCCCATACACACCTACACTATGGTTTTGGGTGTCCCATTTGCTGACCTTTAATGATGCATGCAAGTGTAGTAACTTTGGGATTTGATTTAGACATTTGTGGGGCCCACTAGGGTGGGCCATAACACCTAGTTTTTTGGGTAATTCCCTTTTTAATTAACTCATACATTTAATTTAATCCAAGTGTATATTGCTGTCTAGAATTCTCTTGACAGTTTCTAGTTGATTTTGGACTAGATTTTGGGGCTGTTTGGGGGACTTTTCTTGCCCATCAAATATACTTTTCTGAAAGGTGGGGATCCTATCTTGGTGTCCCCCAAATTTCAGCCCTATCCGACCTTGATTGAGGTCCTAAAGGTGTGGCCCAAGTGAGATGGACAGTCTGGATTTTCTGGACTGTTCCTTCAATATGTCAGTTTGAAAATCTTTAATTATAAAATAACTTTTGCATTGGTGGGCCACTTCTATGGACCCCACCCTATGGTATACATATGAGGGGATGTAAAATCTATTTTTCCCCAATTTTTGGAGGCCTTTAATCCACACCATTGGAAGCTTATATCAGGGCCAGTATAAATTCTACTCTAACTAGATTTTTGGACAGACAATTTTATTTTAATTCAAATAAATACTTTCCTAATTCAATAAAATATGAAATTTTTTCAGGGAGTTTCCCACCCATGATAAGACCCACCTACCAAATTTCGGGGCCAACGGACCCCTGAGCGGTCTTCAGAGAGGGCTGGACCGGCCCACCAGGCTGGACGCCCAAGGCTGGGACGTCCAGCATGGGCTGGCCGTCCATCATGTTTTGGCCCACCTTGATGCATGTTATATCGACGCCATCCCTCCATAGTGTGTTCCACATGGGACGTGGCCCACCTCCCTGTGGGACGTCCACATGCGGGGCCCACTTTGATGTGTTTTGGGGACTGCCATGTAGGCCCTCCTTGACCGTCCACCAAGGACGCCCAAGCCTATTGGGTTGCTGCTGGACGTCCAGTCCAGCAGCATGGCCCACTTGATTGTGTTTTATGCACTCCATTCATCTGGTGGGGCCCATAGTGATGTGTGTGTCTGTCACCAGTAAATTATAAGTTTATAAATTGATTTTTATTGCTAGACTCCAGCAGGCCCAGAAAACAGATGGGTTGGAATTCCAGCAATAGGCCCAAACTGGCTGCCCTTAATGGCATGTTTTAGGGCAGCATGGACCACCAGATTTAAGGATGTTATATGCACATATCTTACCATTTCCCTGATGTGCCTTTGGGCTTAATTAGTGCACACTTGAGGCCCACCCCAGTTGGGTTTTTATTGGATCAATGTTCATAGCTATTTGTTGGATTTTCTAGGCCCATTTGTCCTGAAACTTTCTAGATAGGCCCCTTGACCTTTGGGCCTGCATTTACTACTTATTGTGATGAGTTTATGGGCCATAATATGCGAGTAGTTGGGCCCTTGGTTGCCCACAAAACTAACCATTGTACTTGGGCCAAGTTGTGAGGCCCAACTCACTTAAAATAAGTATAAGGATTGCCCTTATGGTTGGATTACCGGGCAACCCATTAGGCCCACCACAATATGTGGGTTTATGACCTTTATGGTTGGGCCCAAACCTTACTTGAGGGCCCACCATATTGCCTATATGTTGGGCTTGATGTATAGCCCACTAGGTCATAGATTGCTTAGGCCTTAGGCCTTGTTTCATATTTGAGTAGTGGCGGGATACCTCTTGGGACCTAGTTAAGGTTAGATGTCCTCCTTGGTGGCCCTAAGGTAGACCCATGGGTTGCTATGGGTGGTTTAAAGCCCACCATAGGCCTTCGTTAGGACCGCTTATTCCTTTAGGCTTATATATTGTCCTCCTTAGGTTTGTGGGCTACCCCAAAGTATTGGGCCCCCACTAGAGGATTGTTCCTTAGATTAATTGTCTAAGTACCTAAACTTGATTCCTTCCTTGGGAAGGAGGAGTATATTTTAAGTCATCATCGCTGTATGGTGCAACCTCATGACCCATATGTATCATGGTGTGTTTGAATTTCATTTGTGCATGGTCATTGGGTTGATATGATAGAGGGATGAATTCTCCTCTTGTACACATTGAGTGCTTAGAGATGGTGCATATTGTAGTGTGCGTGACCCATGCATCTGACATCGCATCTCATGGACATTATCGCTCTTGCTTCATCAGAGCTATAGCCTCCATAGATACATCGTGGATGGCCATGATTGGAGATCGGAAGTGTTACCTGAGCATATCGGGTGCATAGGATGCCCTTGGGCGAAAACCCCAAAACTTCCATGGTACCAAGGATCTGCCCCAGTGCCGTAACCGAGTGAAAACCATGACCGCACGAGGGCCTTACACCATTAGGCCGCGACTCCCACTGTCATGTAGTCGGTTGGGATGGGGTGTGGCCTTACTCGCCTGTGAGAGAGGGCAATAGTTAGGCTGAGTTTGACCAGATCGTGAATGGGTCCGCTACCGTCGAGCCTTGCTGCTGATTGGCTGACCACGGGCAGGTAGTGAGGTCTCTTACGCTCGTTTGACTGTGCGGGTCTGGAGAGCGGCAGTCATCCTGCAGTGTGCTTGACCCCGGTAGATTCCTTATGATAGAACTATACTTGTTATGTGGATTAGATATGAGGACTGGCATCACTTCGCATTACATTTGCATCGGCTGTATAAGCTTTATATTGCATCGCCTTGGTATGACGCCCAGTACTCATTAAATTGTATAGCCTCGGTATGGCTTCTTGTATTCATAGCAGCCTTGGTTAGGCCTGTGGCATTGGCATCGATCATGTTTTCCTTCTATATCTCCTATTATTCTTTTGCGCACCATCGTCACACACTTTTACCACCTTCTAAGCTTCTATAAGCTTATGCACGATTGATGCGTGCAGGAGATCCTAAGTTAGCGTCGTAGCAGTGGAGCTTGGATAGGAGTTGAGCCGAGGATCCCAGTGTTGCAGATCTTTCCTTCTTCTGTTATCATATGTATTTCCTTCAGCCTTGTATCTAAAGCTCACATTTATAGTGGATTTTGCTGTGTGTTCCTTTGTTATTTCTGAGATTTACTTGTTGTGATCTTGGGTATGCTCGTATTGGAATGAATATATGATTATGAAAATCCTCCTTGTGGGATCCCAAGATCGGAACCTGCTTCAAGAGCCGAGAATGGGGTACTACGGAGGCTATTGCAGCCAGAACCGGCTATCGGGTTCCTTATAAGTCCGGTTACTGAGTCTGGGGCGTGACAACATGTTTAATTGCTAATCAGATAATTAAGTTGTAAGTGTTACTAACCAAATAAAGTTCTATCGCAAATTCATATCCAACATAATAACTTAATAAATTTGAATAACAGTCGTCCAGGGATCTAATCCCATACGCTCATCACACCCAAAATGATCTGGGCTCTGGTCCAGTCCCGCCACATCCACCTCGCTAATATGCCCCGCCAAACTCCTGATAGTACGCCCGCTCCTCGTCGTCGTCAGCACCGACATCATTTTAGTATGTGTTGCTCTAGGGTACCTTCATCTATATCGGGTTCTGGTTGGTGTTTTAAAACACCGTCCCAGAGTAGGAGTGAGTGATCAACTCAGTGGTACCATTAGCAATAGGCATACGAATTATCATGCATAGGTTACATTTAATGAACAACAATCATTATAGAATCCTAAACACTGTTGTTAATGTAAATGCATGATTATGATATGATGCATGCCCCTCACAAAAACCAGTACTCCCTCAAGCAACGACATCTAACGTTCGCAATGAAACAACACTCCCTCCAAAAGTGACCTCGACGGCATAATCGCCACAATAATAAATGTAATGTCATGGAACATTTTAGTCAGGTTGATTAGTTATTTCCATTCATCCAGCAGATTGGGGAAACCGGAATACCCTTAGTGGAGTTATTGCTCTAACCCGATCACGCGGCTCGAGGGTCGTGGCCATGTGACTCTCGCGACCCTTAGCCCTATCTTGGAGTCGTCAATTTCGAAAAGTAGTAAAAACATAGACAAACAGATTGGGACTTAAATGTCCTACTCACGGTCACTGTAGGAAGGTCGTCACCCCAACACAGGCCGACAGCATGGGTACAGTGTCTCATACCACCATTCCTGGCTCACGAGTCCAAGTGCTCAATGGACACTACGAGGAGGCTTGTCACCCCGGCGTAGGCCGACAGCACGGGCATAGTATCCCATACCACCATCCCTGGCTCATGAGACTTTGTGGGTCGTAAATCATAATTAACAATGGGCACAATGGTCTTAGGGTACTTCGGGTTCATACAGCCGTGATCAAACAAGGTTAACGTATAAGGATAGTCGATTATTAGTCAATGCGCCCCGACGGGCTGAACCGTAGCTAATCGGCCTGAGAACACTGTCTCGTGTAGTCCAACTACGGCCAACAACCTATAGTTCAACTATTCGGGCCAGATTCACTCGCGGGTAGGTCCAACGAAAGGGGTCGCCCAAGTAATTCCAGGTAATCGGCCCATCCATAAGGGTTTATGCAATAATACACAACATGTATTATTAAATTCAGAGATAGTTCACCCATGACAAGCATAAATCAGTAATCTAAGTACATGGACAACAATATATCAAGTTCCGCTAACCCATACGGGTCATGTTCATCATATTTCAACATATACAACTATAAGGGCAACCATGCACCAATATATAACAACTAGTCTTTCATGAGTTAACATAGATCACATAATTTAGCTATAAATCAAGGAAATCAAGCAAGTAGTTCAACAATCAGCAATGTGACAACATTCCACGCCTTTACTCCTAGCATAATTGACATGTAGCAATAATTCAACCAACAATCAGCAATTTACAGCAATTCATGTCATCATTTAAGCATAGTTAGCACCAAATCAGGAAATCAACAATCAACTAGCATAAATTTAGGGAAAGCTATATATTTGCACCCTACATGAGCATGCAAATGCACAAGTCATAGATTTGGGGTATTAGGGTCTAATCCCCTTTCATAATTTCAACAATTTCTAGTCCATTATCCTAATTATGCAGCCCAAATGAAAATTCAGCAACATGCACCAACATTCACCAAAAACGTTCGTTAAACCTATACTAGGCACGATAATCGACTACCTAAAGGTAATGGTCCTCACCTAAACTTAGCCGGAGATTGTCGAGACGATGCTAGCGACATCGGGTCCACAAGCTCGAGGTGTCGGGACCCCGCATTGCATTGGATGGACAAAGATCATATGCATATCGCAGAAATTATGAAAATAGAGTGAGAATTCCTACATTACCTTAGATGGGTTGGAATTCTCCTTCTAACGGTGGAGAACAATCAGGATTTCCAGCAGAAGAGGGGAGAGGACGTCGAAATTTACGAATTCCGGCCACCTGGGTCACATGCAAGTGTGGTGCCCCAATCTCTCTCTCCTCTCTCTCTCTCTCTCTCTCTCTCTCTCAGCTGTTGGAAATGGGGTTTGAGAGAGAGGGCAGCTCTTTTATATGCCCAGAATTATTTTAACTAACCCTAGGTTTTGGGTAATTCCCCAAATAGCCAAGCGGGGCCCATATCTGGTTATTGGAGCTACTCTGATGGCCCCCTGGCCCATCTGATAATGGAATTGGTGCCTCATGACCCGATGAAGGGTTGGGCGAAGTTTGATTGCAAACAGATGCGAGATTTTGCCACAGTGGCCCGATTCACGATCAACGGTCATCGTTCCATGATCAACGTCCAGATTTTGTAGGTGCGGGCCTGGAATTATTTCCAACCTTCGGTGTGAATTTAGAAGAGATCTGATGGATGGAACGCCTGGATTTGCATACTCAAGCAACAGGGTTATTTGGGTAAATTTCAGAATTTTGTCACTTTTGGCCAGGTGACTTGTAGTTTGCAAGTGCCAGCAGGGTAGCACTGTTTGATGGTTTCTGGGTATTTCCGGGGCCTGGCGTCCGCGTGAGACCATAAGCCCAGCGAGCCCAAAGGTCTTGACAAAGTTTCAGAATTTTTTTGGACCTTCCTCGGGCGATACACGGCCCGTACGGACAATCGCCGAATATAAAGGGGCTACCTGGCTCTACGGCCCATGCTCGACCCGAGCATGACTTGATTTCATCTCATTAGTGGTTAAGTTTATCATTGATTAGTCCATAGTAGGCCCACACGTGAGACTGAATTATCGGGTCCTGCGTCAATTCGCACATGCGCCTCAGGACACTGTTCCCTTTTTTGGACGGGTGTTACACTATGGATCATAATTTAGATATTGGTAAGTTTCTACCATTAACCAAAATCGGATATTTAAATTTAGATGTACCTTTTGTTCGCCACTATCAAATATCATTCAATTTTTAATGTCATACCTTCAAAGTAGAAAGTATTCTATTAAATTAACCTGATATGAAGAGAGGAGAAAACGTACACACAAAAATCTTAGATTAAGGTTAGGGTTACACATAAAGAGAGATATTCACAGTATGTCAAATGTATGGACGAGTTAATGAAGGGAAGGTATGAGAGATAAGTTTCTCTTTCCTTCTCACTTCTATCTCTATATGATAACAACCTATAGAGCTTAAGTGACCAAGAATTTCTCTTTTTTGTCTTTGCCCTCTAGTATAGGATCTTATATAAAAGCATGAGTTACAGTTTCAAGGAGAGACACTAGTATAATATTCTACTATAGGGTTTCAAGGAGAGACACTAGTATAATGCTCTACTATCCTACAAACTTTGGTATGTCTTAATATATTTAAAATTTATGATCCTACCTAGGTATGTACCTAAATTGGCTCCATCCCTTCATTGAACATAGCCATCCATCCCTCATATAAATCTAATCCAAATCTAGTGAGAGATGACAAAATCTTAATTGTCGAAATTAACATCATGTGATAAAAATAGTTTAATAGTTAAAACAAAAGATCAACACTTGAAAATGCTCGTAAAACCTTTGGGGTATTAATATAAATGAAAAATCACTTACTTGATGGTTCTATCTAATAGATCTTAGACATAAGAATGTAAAAAACTAATAGATCTTATACTGGATCATATGGATATCAGTCATATCTTAGTGCATGAACCCAATAACACCCACATATGAGCTATTACAATTGACTTCGTGAGGTGGGCCAAAGCACATTACATCAAGAACTTGAACTCTCCATGCATCCTCAAGTTTAAGCATTGGTCGAAGCTAGTATACACAAGTTAATCTAGTCCAGGCATTATAGTATCCAGCCTAGAGACTTAAATGATCATTCAATATAAGTTCCCATTAGGTCTAATACCAAGAGCCTATTCCTATGACATACTTATATTCTTATATAGGATAAGGCAGAAAACAATTACTCATTTTCAATTCTAATGGTGGAGACCTTTTATTGCGATTTA
Source organism: Magnolia officinalis (assembly GCA_021015155.1). Taxonomy (NCBI): domain Eukaryota; kingdom Viridiplantae; phylum Streptophyta; class Magnoliopsida; order Magnoliales; family Magnoliaceae; genus Magnolia; species Magnolia officinalis. The sequence goes on from JAJHSJ010000001.1 coordinate 50,422,769, forward strand.
TCATTAGTTACCTTATACAAGATGGCCACATAAGAATAATAGTTACTACAAATTTATACTACAACTTTCTAAGTAGTCATGGAACAACAAGATATTGAGATCCATGGAACATATATTTCCCTTGACGTGGTCATTGTGTCCAATCTCAAGTACTTAAAGACTACCAGAGGAATCCCTTTCTTTTAATATATATACATGTATGATCTAGGATATAACCACATTAAATATGGCATTAATGACATATCCACACAGGACCTATGGTCATCCTGATCTGCAGTTAAGAGAATCAATTGAAGGTTAGGATTAACTCATTAATTTCTTTGCAGGGCTCACAATAATAACACATACCTCAACCTTAGCCTTATTGGGGCTAAAAGGCCTCGACCCTGGTCCTGGCCTTAGTCCTACAAGACCAAGCAAGGCTAAGGGCTAGCCTTTAAAAAAATAGTGAGATGATCACCGAATCTTCCTAAGAGATGGGTGATCATCTCCCATGTCTACAACAAAAAAGAGCCTCTCTGCCATATTAGATCCTTCATCCTCTTGAAAGATGTGACTTTTCACCTATGGTGTGCATTCATCACCCACTCTATTAGCCATGCTAGTATTACCTCTAGATACTTTGTGTCCTCTTTTAAAGCTGGCTATTGTTCTGCCACATGCTCCCTCTGTGAGTTCCAGCTCTTACCCCATAGTCTTTAGGTGTCCTTTTTTGTTTCTCTTTTCTTCCTTATTTCTTTTATTTATTTATTTTGCTCATTTTTCTTTGTTTTCACTCAGGCCCGGGGTCATGGGCTCCTTTCCTTGTTTTTCTCTCTTCTAGGGGAGACCCTCTCTTTTGCTTATATTTCTTCTAGACTTTTGTCCTGGATAGGTAATAAGAGAGTCATTTCCTACTTGTTTTTCTAGAAAAAAGTGAGATGATCAAATGTTTGAAATAATCTAAATTTTGTAGTATCCCTCCATCCATAATATTTTGCATCACACAAAACCATTATACAATTGGTTTTAATCATAGAAACACGATGTAAATCTAAAAGTGCTTCTAAATTACACATGTATGTTAAATGGGACCATGGACAAGTGTCTTCAAATCCTTCACTTTTTTAAAATAAAACTGACCTACTTAATGATTGGATTGGGCCAATGGACTGCCCAGGCCCTAAGGCCAAGTTTAGGGGGTCCCAACCCTAGTCCTACAAGGCCAAACTGGGTAGCTCAACCCATTTCCACACCTAATTTAAAATGTATAATTAGTTCTAAAAAATTATTATCATCAATTTTAAAATGAAAGATTTACATGACATAGACTTAACTCTAGATATTTTCAAGGAGTGACGGAGAGATTTTTTTAAAATCTCAATCCAATTATATTGAAAAACTAGTTAGAATTTATAACCTCTTTTCTTATAATATTATGAGTTATCTTTTGATCATATTACGAAATTAACGAGAAAGATAAAGAATTTTATGACTTGAATATTCAAGTAAAATGGGTAGCTTGATGCATGTTATAAATTGCAATAGGCCAAGCATAACTTTTATAATAGTAAAATTATTAGATATACTTACAATCCACTAAGGAACAATAGAATGTATAGAATTTCATGATATTTTAGAAGGTTTAAAATTATGCTCTTCATTATTTTAATTATCTCAAAACTCTAGAAGGGTTCATGCTATATATTAAAATCTTATTCTGATACGTTAAGATTACCCATATATTCACCATGAGAGGTGGGACAATATCATGAAAGTCCAACAATAAACCATAATTTCTCATCCTATCATGGAGTTTAAGATTTTAGCCCTAGTTGTAACCAAGGCCGAGGATGAGTAGATTAAGACATTATTGTATATTTTGCTATTGCTTCTAAAACCCACTCTTCATATATTTTCACATTGAAACTGGGTGACACCAATTAGTAGGGCTAACAATAGATTTTTGAGATCTTACAAAAATATGGCTAATCCTTTAACTAGAGGCCTTTTAAGGAAAAAGATAAAAGAAATTCCACGGAAAATGGGGTTAAAGCCCTTATATAAAATTTTCCAATAACGATGATTAGATCTAATGATTGAAGATCCTAAGAAATCTACGTTTAATGTAAATCCTATGTTAAAAGATTGCTTAGAGCATTAACATAAAAGAAGAGAAACCAACTTTCTATAATTCCATTACTAAGGTGTTAGTGTTATTTTTATAATGTAAGAGAGGTTATACTAAGTTCTTTAATGAGTTGATAAGTATTATAGTGAAACGTTTGTTATGTTGGATAAATTTCCTAGGTTTGGTTCCTATAGTTAGTTCTCAATAATCATCAAAGTAACAATTCAATACCCAACTAAACTTTAATTTGTAAGCTATATGTGGCATGTGAATTCATGACTCAATCAATGTTTAAAACTTTCAATTAAAGATTAATAACTTCGAACTCAACTTTCAAATCTATCAAATACTAAAATTTAGGCTTAAAAAATCAACAACACTAAATATCTTATCATTCTAATATCTGGACTATCTTTAAAATTACTTATATTCACAGAAAATTTTTAAACAATTTTTAAAATTTTAGCTAAAAAATTCAACATCACAAATGAAGAATTTTCCAAAGGAAACACTACCCCCAACCTAAATTCTACATTATCTTCAATGTATAATTATTTACAATTAAAGCAATATGAGAGGCAATGAAAATAAAAAGGAATAGATGAAAAATACCTGAAAGACAATAGCATATAAGTGCTAGTGCGAATTTTCTATCAATTGGTGTTTAGTAACTAAACTTAACTAATAAAGCAAACTAATCCTAGAAAGCAGAGGGGGAAACTACTCTAAATTGATAAATCAGGATCATCCAAAGGCATAGATTTCTCCTCCGGCAAGTATCTCAACAAATTTCTCAATAGGATTTTCAATAAGATCATCTATAAACCTACTTTATAGTAAGTTTGGATGTCATTGAACATGAATATCTAGAGAAATCTGTGAATGTCATTAAAGATTTTCCTTTTTAATAAAAAAAATTTGTGAGGTGTCCAAAGAGTATATGATTCACTTGTGGCAGAAAATTTTTCTATGTTAGTGCACCACGGTAAATAAGAAACTATAGATAATTGAAATTAAAATAAAATCTCTTTGGCCAGAGTAGTTTCCATGAAAGCCAAAGTTTTAATCTTTGGTTTAGATTATTTCTTTTCCACCTTTGATGGTAAACATTCAGAATTAGTGGAAGAAGGCACTTCAAAATAAAATAAACTCCAGTCAATATCAAGCACCATGGTACAATCCCGCAAGGCATTCATTATATTTATAATATATGATCATCTGAATCTGCAAACTATGCCAAGCATACTTCTAGAGATTTGAAAAATTCAGTTGGGAGAAGCTCATCATCCACAAATGTATCAATTAAATTAACCTCGTGGATCATATCCTCATTCGCAAATTAAACACATTTAATTTTAAGGTCATATTCCCAAATGATATTTTCATGATTCTATTCTGGCAATTGATTATAACATTAAGGTAGCTAAGAATGGTCGGCCCAAAATAACAGGAATCTAAGTGCTCACATTTATAACTGGGTAGTAAAACCTATTAACTTTGACCAATACATCTTCAACTACTTCTTTCGGTATCTTAATCAATTGGTCATCCAATTATAACATTGTCTTAGTGGGTTTCAACTCACCAAGACCCAATTGCTCATATACTGAGTATGGTATCAGATTAACACTTGCCCTAAAATCTAGAAGTGCTTTATTGACCCGGAAGTTTTCTATTATACATGAGATCGTAGGACTTCCAGGATCCATGTATTTTGGGAGAGTGTTTTGATTAATAATTGCACTTACCTGTTCTGTAAAGAAGCCATTTTTATATACGTTCAACTTATGCATTACCGCACATAAATCCTTTAGGAATATGACATAAGATGGAAACTGTCTAATTGTATTCAACAAGGAGATGTTGATCTTGACTTGTTAGAAGACCTCTAAAACATCTTGATTTTCACTTCACCATTTTGATGAGACAAGACGTTGGGGAAATGGGGCCACAAGCTTAGGCTTACTCTCTAGTTCTTTATCATGTGGGGCATTACTAGATATATTATCATCCATTGAATCACTGGATTCCTCAATTTCCTTATTGATATCTTTGCCACTTTTTAGGATGGTGATTGATTTAACATGTTCCACATGTTGGACTAAAGAATTAGGATAACTTATTTCGAATTGTCCCTTGGGGTTAGGTTGAGGTTGGGTCGGAAAGGTCATTCTGTCACGCCCCAAACCCGAAAATCGGATTCACAGGAATCTCGATCGCCGAATCCGGTGCCGACAGCCTCCGTAGTACCCCATTCTCAGCTCCCAGTGCCCATATGCCAGGTTCCGATCCTGGGATCCTACAAGGAGGTTTTTCCAACATACATTTATCTCGTAAGAAGAATAACCACAAGTTTACCCAAATCACAAAAGCAACATCATCATCACATATCCACTAATATAAACATTTGAATACAATACTGAAAGGGAAATACGTATGTCAAAATCAAAGCTCCAGAAATCAATACATGCTCCAAGCTCCACGCTGCTACAACCTAACATCACCTGCATGCATCTATCGTGCATAAGCTTATAGAAAGCTCAGAGGATGGTGTAAGTGTGTGCACAAGGAAAGTGTCAAGTATACAATACAATGTCATAATTAAACAATATCGGAAACACTGGTAAGATCATAAATCACACGATATCAGAGTAAGCAGAAATACTGACAAGTCCATGAGTCAAATAATATCAGAGTACGTAATACAGATCAGCTATGCAAATAAGGAGTCGTAAAGATCCAAATATCAGATGTCGAGGATGCAATGCAATATACAATTCCTGATGAGTTCACGAATACCGTCAATTGTATCTAAACCATATAATTGCAGAAACACAGTAACCCAAAATACCATATGCCGATGATGTAATGCAATATGCAATATGTAGTGCGAATGAAATGACCAAGCTGCAGTGTGAAGTCAGGATGATAGTACGTGGTATCGCAGGCTATGGGGCCTATCATAAAGGACTTCTATCCAAACCAGTCCCATACCTAAATTTGGATAGATAGACTCAATGTGGTAAGCTCCTGATCTCAGGTTAGTCGCATAGCCCAACCGAAATCCTTAACCATTGCGAAAGTACACATAACAATTAGTTACGCACTACTAGCCTAAGTGGATAGTGAATGAATGAATATGATGCTGAATATGTAACTCCTGCTCCACAAATGAGTACTGTACATCTCTGAGATCATCACCGAGGTCTACTACACTCCAAGTTGGCTACCGCCCCGGCCAGCCGCGCAGCCCAGCGAGTGGAAAAGACCTCACTACCCACCTACCAGTAATATACAATGCCTACCCAGCTCGTGGATAACGGACCCATTTGGGAGCTGGTCAAACTCAGCCTAGCTTATAGCCCCCTCACTCGAGCGGATAAGGCCACATCCCCTCCCAACCAACCACAACACAGTGGGAGACGTGGCCTACTGGTATTCGGCATTCGGGCGCTCATGTATCCACTCGGTTTAGACGTTGGGGCATCTCCTGGCCATGGAGGTTTAGGGACTTTCACCCACAGACATCCAAAGTGCCGAGATACTTGAACCAAACATTTTTGGTGTCCCATCTAGCCATCCACGACATGCCTGTGGAGGCTACGGCCCTGATGTCGCCAGGGCCTACAGTAATTACAACACATAATGCAAGGTGCATGAGTCATACAATCCAGTCATGCATCAATCCTGCGCATACCGTGCGCTCATGTGAGATAACCTCCGCCCATCAGGGAGTCTCATAGCAACCTGCCCAATGACATATGAAATGGTCAACCACATATCATAACAAATATGCAGATGATGCGTATGGGCATATATCATGATGTTATGCTATCACATACTCATAATTGGTATCAATAACCAGCATCGACAATCGACCTCGACAATGTGGACGTTTAACCAACATTGCCATCAAGAAATGACCCACATAGAGCCTAACATATAGTGGACCCATGGCCTTACACAAGGGCCAAATATACAACACCATGGGCCTCACTCAAGAGCTTAATACACATCATGATGTACCTTTTACATGGGCCTAACATACATCACAATGGGCTCCATCATCTGGCCCTCAAATGTATCACAATAGGCCTCATCACATAGGCCTCATATACATCACATTGGGCCTTAACACGGGTTGAATACACATCACAATAGGGGCTCAAATACGGGCCACATATACATCACATTGGGCCTTGACAATCGGCCTCAATATCCAGCCTTGACAATCGGAGTCAGCCTTGATAATTGACCTCGACAATCGGCCTATACAATCGACCTTAACAATCGGAATCGGCCTCGACAATCAGAATTGGAATCGGCCTCGACAATCGGCCTTGACAATCGAAATCGGTCTCGACAATTGAAATTGGCCTCGACAATCGAAATCGGCCTCGACAATCAGAATTGGTATCGACAATCGGAATCAGCCTCGACAATCGAAATCGAAATTGGCCTTAACAATCGGAATCGGTGAGAATGGGCCTAACAAGGCCTAAGGGAAGTTCACAATGTGGACATTAAATCATCATTGCCCATCAATGCGGCCATTTAACCAACATTGCTCCCAAGGAGTGGCCCACATAGAGCCGAATGTATATTGGGCCCATGGCCTCATGCACACAAAGGCCTCATACATAAAATAATGGGCCGCATACCATCTCGATGGGCCCCATACAATCATAATGGGCCTTACACAAGGGCCTCAGACATTACATGGGCCGGAAATACATTGTAATGGGCCTCATCATATGGGCCATAAATACATCACATGTGGCCATGCCCATGGGCTTGATATACATCAAGTGGGTCACATCTCATGGGCATCGTAACGGGCCTTGTATACATCAAGTCGGGCCTCATTATATGGGCCAAAAATATATCACAGTGGGCCTTACCAAATAGGCCGGAAATACATCACAATGGGCCTTACCAAATGGGCCACAAATACATAACAAGTGAGCCCTACACATGACCCTCAAATACATCACAATGGGCTACGACCCATGGGCCTCAGTACATCACAATGAGCCATAACCCATAGGCCTCAAATACAATGAGTGGGCCGCATTAATGGGCCACATTAATGGGCCTCATATATGACAGGAGGGCCGCAACAATGGACCTCATGAGGCAGCCCATGGTTCAACCAAGATAGGTGGGCAGCCATGCACAACATACACATTAAGGTGGGCCCTACACAATTAGCAGGTGGGCCTGCACAATCCCCATAGGCCCCACCAGATGGACAACTAGGATATACAATGCATATGTCATGGTGGGCTCCATCGCTGATGGCCAACAAAGATAAAACACATATATCGTACTGCCTCATGACTTGGTGTAGATATACAACACATACCTCAAGATGAGCCTCACACGCACCGTCCACATGGACGGTGCGTAGAATAAATACATACATTAAAGGGACTGCAAGATGAAACACATACATCTAAAGTGGGTCTCACCGTCCTGTGGTGTGGACGGTGAAGATAAAGCTCATATATCACAATGGGTTCCACCGTTCATAGATGGACGGTGGATACATATATCAGGGTGGAATTCCTACCATCCAGATGATGGACGACGTGGATGCAATACATACATTAAGGTGGGTCCCACTGTCCAGCAGTTGGACAGTGGAGATACCAACCATATCTCAAAAGGGTGGGGTCCACGTGTGTGGCCCACCAGCTGGGGGCATTGTCCAGATGGATGGCTTGGATATAACACATGCCCCATGTGGGCCACATAGAGAGGGACGGTTTGGGTATAACACGTACCTCATGTTCAGACCCACTGAACTTGCTGGCGTTAATACAGCAGTTATATAGCTGTTGTACGGTACTCCAGCCAATCCACTTCATAGAGGTGGATCCCACGTGGGGCCCACCATGATGTTTATTCTCCATCCAATCTGATCATAAGGTCACAAATATCTGAATTAAGGGGAAAAAACAAATTTCATATATATCCAAAACTTCCATGACCTAAAAAGATTTTAATGGTAGACGCTCAACCTCCTGCTCCTTTTGGTGTGGACCACCTGAGTTTCGTGAACAGTTGATTTTTTGGACGATCCCGCTTGCCAAAGGGGACTCATCAAATGCACGGCGTGGATGTTCAACATACATCATGGTGGGGCCTATAATGGGGCCCACGGTCCAGCCCGTTAGAAGCAGCAACACACTGCTTGTTGCAGCGTCCTCTGGACGCTAGCAACAGCAATGTCATTTCTTTTTTTTTTTGCTAAGGAATTTCATAGGTGGGGCCCACATCAGGATCATCCAGTCCGTCTGCTGGATTCCTAAGCTGGTGACGGGTCTAACAAGCCCAATATTGGATATGTTTTGACGCACAAAAACATCACAGCGGGCCCTAACAGTTTATATCGCCCAAAACCACTATTTTCTACAATATGGCCTGCCAGAGATTCAGTTTGGCCTCATTTTTTGGCTCAACGCCTAAAATGAGCTGGGAAGTGGGATGAACGGTGTGGATCAGATCCATACATCAAGATGGGGTCCACATGAGTGTGACAAGCTGATATTTGTGTCTAACCTACGTCCAAATGGCCATCTGGACGTCCTGCTGCTGCTATGGTGCAGCCCACCAAACACTGTGGAGTCATTACATCAAGGTGGGTCCACAGTCAGTGTGGCCCACCCATTGAATCAATCTGATATTTGTTATTTCCCTTCACCCATGCATGTCCAAACGAACAACAGGAAGGTCAGCTAGGTGGGCCCATTGTGGACAACGGTTGGGCCACTAAATGGACAGCGTGGATAAAAATCAAGCATCGGGGTGGGCCATCAATCAGGGAAAAAGAGAGAGAGAGAGAGAGAGAGAGAGAGAGAGAGGATGGTGATGGAGGGACCCCGCCACTATGGGCCCCTCCTTAATACAATACACACATCAAGATGGGTCCCACCACATGTGGGCCCTCAAATCACAAAATCAACGGCGGAAAACCATAAAATCACCCACCTTTGATCTTCTCTTCCTTCTTCTGCCAATGTGACCTAGAGCTTCAAGGGGTACGGTTCAACGGTCGAGATGGACTTTGGATGGTGGAGATGGGAGGTAGGAAGGTGGGCCACATTAGCTCCTCTCATGGAAGCTTGGAAGATTGCTATCATGGGTGTTGTTTGAAAATGGAAAGAGAGAATGAGAGAGAGAGAGATGATGGGAGAGATGATGGGAGAGAGGGATGGTGAGTGGTGGAGTGATGTGTACTTGACATGTAAGGGAGAGAGTTGACTTTAGGGATGGGTGTTGGTACTTGGGATGGGATGTTGTACTTGACATGTGAGGTAATTGATGAGACATTTATCTTAGGATTTGCAATGCGCAACTTTTTCCTTGAACTAAACATGGGCCCACATCTTCTAGCCCGGGTATCGCCTTAGCGCGCGAGACGCGACATAGGAACCGCAGCAACGGCGCGGTCGTAAGGATACAATCTTGGGTTGAGCCAACTCTGATATATGGGATATGACTCAGGGTCACACGTAACTGTCAATTACAGATCGCTAGTTGCCGAAATTCGATCGAGATGACCGCGGAAGCCTACGGAACAATACAGGCTAGGATACAGGTCATAAACATTCTCTCTAACACTTAGATGTGTCTCAATTCTTCCAATCGAAGTTTTAAGTTCATTGATGCCCTATATTTGCCCTTGCATGGATGCATTCAACATATCCTCAATGATTTTTTTTTCAATGGGATCGAGGACCACTCGAAAACTGTTGTTTTGAATTAATGATTTCACAGCAGCTTAACACCTTTCTTAGCCTTACTTATCATGTTCTAATTAGACTCCTAAGGCTAAAGAATGATTAAAAAAAATTATCTATTAAGCCATGATCATCTATAAGTTCAAAGTTTGTTTTGCGTCAAAGGTTACGGTTACTAGGGCACTTCATATATATGTTCTTTACTCCTTGATGCTCATGTCCACTTGTGTCTTCGATTTTAAGCTTCTAAGGGCTTATCCAACTCCCTGACATAATGAATCACGTGATTAACAAACAAGGTGCACAAATAAGTGTACTACCAAGAAAGTCTTAACAGTTGGTGTCATTATTACCACTGCTTCTTGTAGTGTAGTCCACTCAAGCCTTCAATCCGCCTCTTTTTTGGACTCATGCCCTAAAATGATTTGTCAAAATGGATGAATGGCAAGGATAAAACACATACATCATGGTGGGCCCACAAAGCACTTTCCAGGATTGTCCTCTCTAACTAAGGGCCTGATGGGGTTGTACTCCTTGTCTAGCGTGGTGCGGGATAAGGTGCGGCCTTGATTATGGGGCAAACCTTGATGTATGTATTGTATATCTACATTGTCCATCCATTTTTCAGCACATTGCCTAAACATGAAGCATATCTAAATCTCAATTGGACCACCCCTCAAGAAATAGTGGTGATTGATCGTTAAAAACTCATTGTGGGCTGCAAAAGTTTGGGATCAAGCTGATATTTTAAAAAAAATATTCCCTCCATCCAGATCTGTGCAACCTTGGATCTGCTTTATTTTTGGGTTCATGCCTTGAAATGAACCAGCAAAGTGTACGGATGGCATGGATATACAATAAATACATCAAGATGGGCCACACGGTTAGGGCTGCACTCATGGCCTCACCCAACATGATGCTGCCTGACTGTGGGGCCCACCTTCATTTATATGCAGCATATCCACGCTGCCCATATGTTTTTCCAGCTCTTTTCAAAGCATAGGCCCAAAAGTGAAGTAAATCCTGATCTAAGGTGGATCACACTACAAGAAACAGTGCGATTAACCATTAAAAAAATTTTGTTGGCTATAAAAGCTTTGGATCAAGATGATATTTGTTTTATCCCTTCATCATGCCTTCTGTGACCTTATCAAATAAACACTTCGGTGGGCCCAAGAAGTTTTTAATGGTGGGGTTTAATCATGGACGCGAATTGCGTCCTACCTCCGCCCAGACGGTAATCCGTCCGAGCAGGGATCTGTGGGGACCACCATGATGTAAGTGTTTTATCCACGCCGTTCATCAATTTTATCAGATCATTTTAAGATACAATCCTAAAAATGAAGAAGGTCCACAGATCCAGTGGACCACACCAAAGGAAGCTGCAGTGATAATGACACCCACCGTTAAGGGCCACCGTGATGTTTTCTTACCATCCAACCTATTCATAAGGTCATGTAGACGTGGATGAAGTGAAAACACAAATATCGGCTTGATCTAAAACTTCTCAAGCTCCCAGGAAGTTTTTAATGGTGGACGTTCAATCCCCACTTTGTGGTCCACATAACCCTGGACCTGCCTCACTTTTTGTATCATACCTTTAAATGATCTGAGAAAAACTATGAATGGCATGGATAAAGTACTTACATCACGTTGCGCCCCACAGAGCCTTGCCCAGACGGATCACCGTCCGGGCGGGGGTAGGATGCAATTCGCATCCTTCAATCACCGTTCCTATAAGGGCGTGTTTGGATTCATGTATAGTATTGTTTTGCATTGTAAATGTGTACGGACACGGAATACCTTTCACTGTAGCACAGTGTACGTCTTGAATGTCGTAAACTATCACACTGTTTGTTTTTTACCCGAATTCATATACGTATTAATTGCGGAATTCATTGTCGACGTTTGGGAACAGACTCCTCATCGGGCCAAAGATGTGTAATTGCAGAGTACAATACATACACACACACACACGTCTTTGTCCATATGAGGTCCACATTGTATCTGGGACCCACCATGATATGCGTGCAGGGATTGCAACATTGAACGATCTCACGTGGCATGGTGCACCTGCCATTTCTAACCTAAAGAGAAGTAACATATGTGTGATATCCAATCCCCGTCAGTTTTGTAGTGTGGTCCACCTCTGATTTATAACCCTCACAGGAGGTTTTCAACGGTGGATATCCAATCAGTGTTGTGGTCCACCTCTGATTTATATCATGATCTGGACCAAGCCACACAGTAACTGTACATTTAAAGAAGTAATGATCAGTGGTGGGGTCCACACACTGGAGGGTGCATTTCTGCTGGGAAATAAAAACAGAAATAAATTAAAATTTTAAAAAGTGTTTCATGCAACTGAGTCTTACAAAATAACCAAAATAAAGTCCAAAACAAAATAGCAATTCTAGAGCTGTCAAGCTGAGACAAACATCTCCTTTAACCACAGAAAATGTTTCCATCAGCAGGCCTATTATGTTTTAAACACTCCCTATGAGATGAGGTTTGAAACAATCCATCTGACCACCACATATATTATCAGCCCCCTATTAGAACTTTAAATATAGGGAAACCATGAGCCGAAGAATCGACATCTCCTCTCACATCCGGAACGACAGCGTCAGAGAAATGTGAGCCATCAAACCGATCTTCGTTTATAGCCGGAGCATGAGTTCGTGAAGATTCATTCTCGCGTCTCTTGGAATGTCCCTCATTACGGCAAATATGCCCTGTGGCCTACAATAAATTTGAACAAAATTTATGAGAAAAGAGAATAACCTGCTGACCGATCAAATGAGTGATTTTAGTTACAACAAATTATGAGAAAAGAAAAAAAATATGTGCAGCCGATCAAATACAAATGATTTCAGTTACAAAAAATTATGAGAAAAGAAAAAATAATCTGCTGACCTATCAAATGAGTGATTTCAGCTACAAGAGATACGTCAGGATAAAGAAACCACTAATGGTTCGCCTATCCAAAATTAGAAAGTTTATGATATACCTCAAAGTTCAGCCAAGCTGTTGCGGCCGCCTTGAACGATTTACTAATGTCTACATCCTGAATATCAATCCACCAACGCTTTTGCATCCTCCCATTTCTCATAAACACCTGAAACTCTTCCCACAAACACCACATAATATTTCTTCATAATTTCTTGTAAAAAATAAATTAATATCGCCAAAGCATCATTGAAGATAACTGAAGTAGTTTATATGAACAGATCAGTATCCTAAAAGATGTCTGATAAAATTAGTATCTGGGTGATGTTTCATAGCAGTAGTTATGGAAAATTTCTTACAAGTTATGCATTTGTAGTCTCACCTCAACAATTCACACTCATACAGTAACTAAACATTCGAATTCCATGTCAATGTAGAATCTGATATTTTATTGTTGTGGCAGGATTTAAAGCTACCCTGCTTACTGATATAAAATGTCTACAAGTTCAATAATCATAAGAGGGCACTGTTATCGTCCACGATATCATAAGAGACAAACAGCAGTTAACATCAGAAACACAGTCTTTTAAACAAGCATTGCACACTGGATTGAAATAAGTAGAGCATCTCAGAGCAATCAAATAACCACAACAATGTAGACATCACAAATGCAGTTTATGCATTCATTCAGAGGCAATTTCCCATGTTGTACCTGCACTGATGAGCAAAATACCAATCCTGTTATGAGTTAGATAATAGAAGAAACTAGTAATCGACGTAGATATATGAATGATGGTCCGACCATCATTAACAAAAGTTTCCTGCAAGTCCAACGAGCAGAGTGTTGGATGCAACATCCAGCACCCAAATATCCAGCAGCAATCCACATCATTAATATAAACCAAACAGTCATGAAAAGAAAAAAAAAGTGTTTAGTTGTTTATAATTTCAATTCCAGCCAAGCAGATCAGTATCAGGCAGGCGGATTGCGGTCCAAGAGTTTCTGGACCCACTCATTGCGCCTCTCATGTCCCATTTTGATGAAAAAACCTGCACTGACAATATCTTGTTGCATCAACCTAGCGGCGCAGACCTGATCTTCGTGGCTCAGACCATCAACCTCCTCTAGTATGTCCAGCAATTTCTATACTCGGGTCATACTTTTTCCTGTGTCATTGTTATGGTAAGGGTCTTGACGGCGTCTGCCATTTCTCCCATTCTATCACCTATGTTTCCCCTTCTTCCTCGGGATATGCCTGTAGCAGTGCTTTGGCTATTTCTAGACCCATGGGAGGTCTCCATAGGCCCTTCGTAGACCCTGTTTGACCGCTGTTGTGATCCGTCATTGAGATGAAATGGCACACCACTTACATGTTCATCATCCTCATCTGAAGATAGGCGAACAGTTTCAGTTCCATTGTCATCAAAATACTCATCAAAATCGAGTTCGTCTCTACCGCGAAGTTTTCCATAAAGAGGAGATGAGTACGTTGTGCTGGTAAATGTGCCGTGAGCACAATCATTACCAAACATATATGTCAAATCATTGTAGCGGTCGATGTGTTTACCACGCACTCTCTCAGCATATGGATGAGACTGGAAAACAATCATATATGAATATAAGCATGCCTAAAGATAATTCAAGAAATATACATAGTAAAAACTGCACGAAAAAGAAGTATTAAAGGGCTTTTCGGTTGACTGTAATGATCTTGTTACTTACCAAAATATAGCCTTCCCAAACATCATCTATTGCCACAACCATTTTCAAGTCCGCATCCCATCTAAAACCGTCGACATTTAGCATATTCCTAACTACCCAATATAATTTTTTCAAAGTTCGCAGACGGTTGGAAATATACTTATTCTCTAACTCCACCCCACATCAGTTGAATATTTCAGTGATGCTTGCCTTATAGGCTTCAGGCTTGAAACCAATATCACTCTTACGACCCAGATTGACTTGCTCAACTAGTGCATCAACAAATGCATTATCCATCGGATCGCTCCATTGAACATGCACTGTTTTCTTACTTTCTCTGGTTATTCGAGTGCGTGCACTCGGAGACCTGGATGACGGATCTTTCTGAAGTGTCGGCGAGCTTGTCTTTGACTGAGTACCGAACATTTTGCTAGTTGATGCAACAATCTTCTTGGGTGAAACAGTACATTTGGAGGGTGAGGGAGTGTCACTCTTGTCTTTCCCCACTTTGTACGAGCTTTGAAGAAAATTCATATTGGTCTAGGCTACAGTAACAGTCAATGGAAATACAATCTCATTATACAAATTAAATGACGTAAATTACATGTTTAAACAGATCCAAGAGGATAATATGCATGCGTACTGAAATCATATTGTAAAAAGTCGTCACATATTATAGAATCCATATAAAGAGTTTGAATTTGTAATAAAAAAAAAACCCCAATAGCACACACCAAAGAACAATTTCTCCAACAATACAGTACTGCTATTGCAATAACAGCTTAAAACAGTTACTAAAAAAATAGAAAATCAATGATGATGTCGCGTTCGAGGAAAGTTATCATTCCACATCCTCTCCGCAATATCATCTCTCTTTTTTATCCATTCATCTCTCGCATGGTCTGTCATAGTAGACGTTGTGCGCTCCTCCTCTGTAAGAGATATGTCAATCGGGGATGGCGAAATTTCCTCCATACTATCTCCAATATCACCCACTGTTTCCGGAAATCCATCTTCACCACTAACACGGATGAAGTTGTGCATAACACAACAATCTATAACAATTTTGACTTGCGTTTTAAATTTGAATTGTGGTGCTATGTGCAGTATAGGAAATCGTCCTTTTAAAAGACCGAAATAGCGTTCAATTATATTTCGTAATTACGCATGACGATAATTGAAGAGTTCTTTCTTATTAGCAGGCTTCCTCCCAGTATGAAATTTATTCAAATGATATCGTACACCTCAATAAGGTGTCATAAATCCTAGAGAATGGGCATATCTCGCATCGACAACATAGTATTTTCCTACAAAAGTAATATTTACATATTAAGCAGTAGCCTAATTGCATGCAACATATTTATATAAAATAAGCAACAAATATTCTTTACCATGAGGCACAAGGAAACAATCAGGACGACGTGTTAATGCATTTTGTAAAGCACGAGCATCGGAGGCAGAACCATCTCAACCTGCTTACACATATACGAATTTCATATCGAAAGTACAGGCTGCCAATACATTCTAGGATAAGAAACCTTTTTGATTTCGAAACGTTACACTTGCTTCTTTCGGCAAATAGGCCGATATATGGGTGCCATCAAGTGCCCCAATACAGTCCTACAAGAAACATTAAGCTGACTTTTAGGTTTATATTATACAAACAACAATTTACATGTATTATCATTGCATATTTTCGTATTGTCTTACCTGAAAATAAGGGCTCCACATTGGATTATCATATATCTCTTTCGGTGTATGCAAACCTGAAAACTTTACATATTCCGAATAGAGGCCTATTACAGCATCAAGAACTCTATTGAAATGTCGACTCACGGTTTCACCAGACCGTGCGAATCGATTACCGATAACACGGTTTCGCACGTTGTGACCAATAGTATGAAAGAATATGACGACTTATTCCTCTAAACTACATCTTCTTGTGTCAGACAACAAATTCTTATCTCTTAACAAATAACATAGCTCAAAGAACTTATCACGACCCATTCTTAGTTGTGCAAGACAGTCTACATTGCTCTTCTTTATGATCCTATCTATAAATCTATTTCTACTTATATGACAATCTCGTGGCAACGACTTCATACAGTAATGACGATAATATTCAGTAGCCCCCTGTAACATCCCGGATTTTTGCCAACCTGGGATTAGACGTCCTTAGGCAATGGGTCGCTCCTAACACCTTATTAACTTGTCATAACTCAATTCCAAAGTCTAAAATCGCTTTTGAACCCATTTCCTTCACAAATCCCACCCTTCACCACCTTGTTCTTTCAATTTTTCTAAGTACTTTCACCCTAGACGCTATCTTAAACTAGATAAGTAGTATAACTTGGATTACTTTATATACAAACTACAAAGGCCCAGGTATCACCTTAGACAGAAATTACTCAGGACTAAATCCTTTAGAAATTAGGTGAGAATTAGCCAGTGTTAAACTAGAGTACTTGTGAAATTAGCACCAATCACTTTAAATACGATCTGCAAGACTCAAAACTTGTAGAATCACTGACGCTAGGGTACCCTAAAATCTAGGATCAATCTCATTACTCGGCTGTTCTCGAGAGCATCTCAAAACTTCGTATCAGATCTGGACCGCACGTCAGAAGTCTAATTAACACAAAGTTAAGGAATTAGGACCGCCTTGCTGAGCTTGACAACCATCTCGGAAATCAAATCCAGATAGTGTCCCAGTGTAATTCACTTGAGTCCGGAGCAAGGAGTGTGAAAACACTTGATTTTCTTTACAAATAAATATCTCAAATAGTAATCTGACACCTCTCGCTTGCAGATCAGTATTAAGCAACCAGACCTTCAGAATCAGACCAAATTACACCCTCGGATCAGGGAAAATTTCATACACATATCCATGTACTCGGAATCTCCGATCGTGATCCGCTGACTGTTGAACTGATACTGGTCCGCCATTTGCGATCTGGAATCCCGACTGAAATGAAAACTTAACTAAACGTAGATCCAGTATTAGTGAGCTTAAGTCCGACCTTTGGCTCAAGGAGGCCCGCTAGAAGTCCTCCGTTGAGCTGGAACAGGTCCGCTTTGGTTATAGCGTAAGTATACTTTGACCTGGAGTCTATTTCGGTGAGTTTTTAGGCTATATAAGGACCTTAAACCCTCTCTCATTGTAGCCATATGAATTTGAGAAAAGCCCTAGGAAAAGAGAAAGAAAAGAGAGAAAAAGAGTGAGAGAAGTGGGAGAATCTCCCAACTGTTATTCCTTGCCACTACACAAGCTGCACCACCCCATTCTCATCGTTTTTCCGGCGATTCCGACTTCGTTTCTAGGTAAGAAACCCTAACCCTAATCTGTTTTAGGGTTATATAGGTTGTAAGTTATGAAATAGCTAACCTATTTCATTCTATAGGTTACCAAACTGCCGTATACGAAAGCTTAGCAAACCTATTAGATTCGTTACGATTCTACGATAAAAGGTGCGAACTTTAGGTGTATAGGTTATGGTTTTCAACGCTTTCAATGTCAGATAATGATAGATTCATGATTTGCATGCAATTGCACATGTACAAAGTGTTGTTTGTTTTCTATTTCGATTAAAGATGTAGAATATGGAATTTTACATTATAGGTATTCGTAGAAAATATCGTATACGTATAAATTTTGGAAATGTGTCTGCCATGATTATTTGTTATATGAATATATGATATATGGATAAAATACTTATTTGGCAAAAGGATTCGCCCAAATACATGTTTTGCTAATATACACTATGTATGTAGAAATAGTGTATTGTAGAAAGTACCGTATACGTATATATTTTGGAAATGTGTTTGCCATGATTATTTGCCGTATGAATATGTTATATATGCATAAAATACTTGCTTGGCGAAAGGACTCGCTCTAATACATGTTTTACTAACATACACTACGTATGTTGAAATAGTGTATTCTAAGTGTTTGTGAAAATGCTTGTGAGAGTAAGTGTTTGGATGAAGATGCCTTAGGTAGGTGTTGAGATGGGATTCTCAACTACCTTAGAGACATATATGATTTCCTCCATGTGGTTGTTTACTTTAACCACTTACTTATGAAATACATGTGTTAGTATTCATGTTTATATAATGCTTTATAACATGCTTTATAACATGCTCTATAACATGCTTTATGACATACTTGTTAACTTGCTTGAATTACTTTGTTTATTATGCTTTACTCTACATGCTATGAATAAGGATTGAGTTTGGGACTATGTCTATAGTCCAGACAATCGGTACCAGACTTGAGTTCGTGGTTGAGATTCATTTCGCCACGTAGGATGTGTTTGACGAACCCGAGTCGTACTTCAGTTGGCGACAGTGGTTAGGCCATGCGAAGTGCTTATGCACTTCATGTCGTTCAGTTGATTGTGCGCTCGAGCTAGTCAGGCTCGTCAAGTAACCCGATATGTCTAACGTATGTTCACCATGTTTGGTCGCTACTGCTTGAACCTAGGGTACCAAACTTACCAGTGGAATCTCGTTAACCATGGTACCTCGATCGCTAAGACTCATGAGCCGGGCATAGTGGTATGGGACACCGTGGTCGAGCTGTCGGCCTACGCTGGGGCTACGTGCCTCCCCGTAGTGATCAGTGAGCAACCAGACTCGTGAGCCGATTATGGTGGTATGGGACACTATATTCGTACTGTCGGCCTACATTGATAAGGTGATGGGGGAGCGGTGTAACCAATGTGCATAACAGCCCTGACAGCCCTTTGTAGTGACCTCGAGCATACTCTGAATTTACGGTGAGGAGACGAGTGTTGCCGTAGTGTATAGAGTATGAACTAGGCCTGTATCTGTATAGTGATGAACCGTTAAAAAGGTGATGGGGGAGTGGTGTAACCTTTGTGCGTAACAGCCCTGACAACCTTTGCAGCGACCTAGAAACACACCATCGTATGAGATTACTAGGATTGACGACCCTAGAATGGATCATGTTTGGGAATGATACAAGGGAGGTACCTTAGTTTTCTAATACTGCTGTTTGAAATGGACTAATAACTACTCGGTAATCATGCTCATCATCGCACTGCATGTGCCTGGTAGATGTGGAGCACTGAGGGATGAACGCATTCGCGAACGTAAGATGGTGTCCCATGAGGGTGGTTTGGCAAGGGCATACATCATGTCATTTCATACTTGCATTAAATAAGAGTAGTTAGAATTGTTTGATTGTACTTCTTTATCATTACTACTTGACTGAATTGATAACATGTTAACCTATGCTTTATTGTTCCACTGAGTTGGCCACTCATTCCCACGTTACGAGACGGTGTTTTAAAACACCCACCAGACCCTGTATCAGATGCAGGTATCACTGGAGCACAGGAGACTGAACCCGACTTCTATGACGATCAGGTGGAGTTCTCCTACATGCAGTTCGCTGGAGGCTTCGCATAGGCTGTCCAATGTTACGGGGCTACAGGGTTGATAATTTCAATTGTACCATTTTGACATTTTGATTTAGAACCAACATGTATATATACGGTGACTCAGTTAGTGTTCATACTCTGGAGATCGAGAATGTTTTGTTTTATATATATCTATATACACCTTTCAGTCTTCCGCTTACGTTTTATACATGGATCTGGAGTATGAATTACTGTTTTGGTAGAATCTCACTCATGTTTATTGTACTAACACAGACAACATTTAATCATCATTATCTATGTTGCATAAGTGATGTTCTGGAATTCGAGAGTTAAGTTACTACTCGACCCTCTATTTTTCGGGATGTTACACCCCCATAACACATGCAGAGGCTGCAATTGCAATTAATGCTGCTGCAATTTCTGTTTCATTCCAATCACTATTGGAGGAGTCTGCCCGGCTAGAGTCCTCACTATGAGACCCCATGAGTGATATGGGTTCTGACCTGTAACTTTTTCAAGTTACCCTGTTTTTAATAATTTAGTGTAACGCCCTGAAAATCGGGGGTTGAGTAGCAACTCAACACCCGAGTTCCAAAACATCACTTATGCAACATAAATGCTTATGATTGAATGTTGTCTAGGTTAGCGCATTAATCATGAGTAAGATTATACCAAAACAGTAATTCATACTCCAGATCAAGTTATAAAACACAAGCGGAAGACTGAAAGGTGTATGTAAATGTATATAAAGCCAGAAACGGTCACAATCGGTCTCCAGAGTATGAACACCTTACTGAGTCACCATATACATGTATTAGTTTCAAAATCAAAATGCCAAAAAAAGTGGTACAACTATAATGGTAAACCCTGTAGCCCCGTCATCTGAATGACCTAAGCGAAGCCTCCAGAGAACTGCATGTAGGAGAACTCGTCCTGATCATCGTAGTAATTAGGCACAGCCTCCTGCGTCTCGTTGATACCTGCATCTAAGATAGAGTCTGGTGGGTGTCCAGAACACCGTCCTGTAATGTGGAAGTGAGTAGCTAACTCAGTGGAACGATAAAGCATAGGTTAACATGTTATCAATTCAGTCAAGCAGTAATGATAAAGCAGTACAATCAAACACTCATAAATACTCTTATTAATGCAAGTATGGAATGCAGTCATGATGCATGCCCTCGCCAATGCTCCCTCGTGTGACACCATCTTACGTCTGCGGCATGTGTTCATCCCTCAGTGCTCCACATCTTCCATGCACATGCAGTGCTATTTATGAGCGTGATTACCGAGTTATTATTAGTCCTTTTCATACAGAATTATTATGACGTGCAGTGCTATGTTATGAGCGTGAGTTATTATTAGTCCTCGAATTATCATAACGTGCAGTGCTATGTTATGTGAGTTATTATTATGTTATGATATAAGGGAAACTAAGGTACCTCCCTTATATCATTCCCAAGCAATGATCCATTCTAGGGTCGTCAGTCCTAGATAATCTCATACAATGATGCGGTTCTAGGTCACTGTAAAGGGCTATCAGGGCTATTACACGTACTCGTTGCACTGCTCCCCCATCGTCTTATCAATACAGGCCTAGTTTATACTCTGTTTACTAGGAGAAAGCTCGTCGCCTCTCCGCAGATTCAAAGTATGCTCAAGGGCTGTCAGGGCTGTTACACACAATCGTTACACCACTCCCCCATCACCTTATCAGTATAGGCCGACAGCTCGAATACAGTGTCCCATACCACCATATTCGGTTCACGAGTTTGGGTTGCTCACTGGTCACTACGGGGAGGCCCGTGGCCTCAACGTAGGCCGACAACTCGACCACGGTGTCCCATACCACCATGCCCAGTTCATGAGTCTTAGCGGATCAAGGTACCAAGGTTAACGAGGTTACACTAGTAAGTTTGGTACCTTAGATTCAAGCAGTAGCGTTCAAACATGGTGAACATACATTAGACAGATCGGGTTACTTGACGAGCTCGACTAGCACGGGCGCACGACAAGTTGACGACATGAAGTGCATAAGCCCTTCGCGTGGCCTAACCACTGTCGCCAACCGAAGTACGGCTCAGGTTCGTCAAACACGTCTTACGCAGCGAATGAATCTTAGCCACGAATCCAATCCCGTTACCGACTGCCTGGACTAAATCATAGTCCCAACTTCATTTTATTTCATCAAGAATCATATGAGATAGTTAAAGTAGGAATAAACAAGCAATTCAATTCTTACAATCAAAGAAGCATGTTATGAAATACAACACAAACAAGATTTCACACACATTCACTTCATGAAATAAAACAGACATTACAATGTAATGTACATGTAGAAAATCATACACATAATTGAGGTACGTATCTCGATCCTCCTACAAAGCATTCTAGGTGATCACTAGCACATTCAGACATTTTCACAAACACATAGACTACATACATCACCTTACATGATGTATGAGGATTACACATGTGTTAGGCCAAATCCTTTCACTAGGGAGTTGCCCCGCATACCACGTGTATATACCCATGACGGATAACCATGGTGTGCATGAATCCGAGCTCCATATTCATTCGAACATTTCTACAAACACTTGGGCTACACACTTAGTCACATATAACGTATATTTGCCGTGACGTGATTTTGGGCAAGTCCTTTCGCTAAGGAGTTGTCGCACATGTATTAGGCATATATTCACGACAAATAAACATGTTAAGCACAAATCCAAATTCCAAACATATTCAAACATTCCAACATATGCATAGAATACACTATATTCTACATAGTTCATGTAAACTCGTATAACAAAACAGACGACGCATTTTGCATGTGTAATAGCACCCTTGTCAGTTATAAATCATTAACTGACATTGAAAGCCTTGAAAACCATAACCTATACATCTAAAGTCCGCACCTTACGCCGTAGAAGTGTAACGAACTCGATAAAATCTCTAAGTCTTCGTCAAGGTTGATATGACGACCTAAATCATGAGTTGAGTTAGCTATTTCGCTACTTGCAACATTGGAAACCTTAGAACAGATTAGGGTTAGGTTTTTCTTACGTAGGAACGAAGCCGGAATCGCCGGAAAAGCGATTAGATCGTGATGGTTAAGCACTATGATAGCAGGGTAGAGTATCAGGAAGAATCTCTCACTCTTCTCACACTTTCTCTCTCTTTTCTCTCCTCTCTCTCCTAGGGTTTCTCTCAAATTCGTATGGGCTGAATGAGAGAGGGTTTAAGGTCCTTATATAGGCTAAAAACTCACCAAATTAGACCCAGGGCCAAGGTATACTTAGGTTATAGCCAAAGTAGGTCCGTTTTGTCTCAACGGAGCACTTCTGGAGCCCCCCCTTAAGCCAAAGGTCGGACTTAAGCTCACCAACCTTGGATCTAGGTAGAGTTAAGTTTTTGTTCCAGTCGGGTTCCCAAATCACACGTGGCGGACCAGTTTCAGTTCAACGGTCACTGAAACTCGATCAGGATTACAAGTACACGGACATGTATGGGAAATGTTCCCTGATCCGAGGGTGTATTTGGGTCAGATTTCGATGGTCTAATTGCTTATATTTAGCCCACAAGCGACAAGTCTCAGATTACTTAAATTAGATTTAATTTCTAAAGAAAACTATGTTTTCTCACACTCCTCGCTCCGGGCTCAAGCAAATAGCCCTGGGACACTATCTGATTTTGACTTCCGAAATGGTTGTCAAGCCCAGTAAGGCGGTCCTAATTCTATAATTTCGTATTATTCGGACTTTCGATGTGCGGTCCAGATCTGATACGGAGTTTCGTGATGCTCCCGAGAGCAGCCGGGTAATGAGATTGATCCTAGTTTTTTGGGTAATGTAGCGTCAACGATTCCACAAGTTTTGGGTCTTGCAAATCATATTTAAAGTGATTAGTGCGGATTTCGTATATAATTTAGTTTAACACTAGTTAATCCTCGTCTAATTTCTAAAGGATTTGGTCCTGAGTGATTTCTGCCTGAGGTGGTACTCGGGTCTTTGTATAAGATTTTCCGAGTCGTTACATTTCGATAACAGAAAAAATCCCAAATGTACAGTAATGCTAAAACACTCTTTAGAATAATATTCTTACAAGAATTCTACAAATAGTGTATCTGTTACACAATATACATTTCATTGAAGATAATAATAATCATTCATGGATCAAACATAACAGAAAATAATTTATATGTTAGTTTATTCAAAATATTAAACAGTAATCGTACAACGAACATAAGTAATGCAATAATTACAGACGAAATTCAATATTCTTTATGCCACATCATGTTTAATATAAACTGACCAGTATACCACACACCTGTTGACAGTTTCAAATGAAAAGTACTAATAACTTTGAAGGTCAGCACTCTTGGAAGACTGGACTGCAGTAAAGAGCTACAATTAGTCATGTTTCAAATGTAGATTTCACAGTGCTATATGCAAGTGAAGATAGTATTCCTGGAGAAATGTCTAAACACATGATTTGAGTATTCACTTGAAAATACACGAACATATTACAAACTTCATTCGCATTGAGTTTGGAATATTACCTACACTATCCAACAGTGGTGCTAATATGAAAAACAGTAATGATCCTACACAAATCTCATTGGCATTGAGATTACAATATTACCTCCACTGTCTTTCAGCACCTGCGATTTAGGGGAAACCCCAACAATATTTCATAAACAAACGGAAGCTGCTTCTTCATCTGGTGATGAAAGTTTTCTTATATATTTATTTCCGATATCGTTCTGACTGTCGAAGAAGATCATAAAAACAAGTCAAATTGACATGCATAAGTCATGTCACAAGTATCTGGAGGTGTATCCATCTACGAAATTTTCTCCAGGATCGCAGTAATGTCACGGTGGTACAACAGACTTTAAAAGATATTGCAGATGTACTGCATCACCTGCCCGCATCGTAGAGGGAGAGAAAATCTTGGTCTAACACCCATAGAGATGCGACTGCAAGTCTTGGGATCATCTCGTGGTGAACACGGAGATGAGGAAGACCAACATGCAAGTGATAAGATCCATCAGACGGTGTTTTTTTAATCCTCTCCTCCAAAAAAAAAACAATGACATTCCATTATATGCATAGGGTTTTATTTTTACCTTTGCCCATTACCTGGATACCACTGAATCCGTGAGATGATTGTTGTAGCAGTTGGAACCGGGACGGAATCAGGGCAAGTTCACGGGGACTCGCCAATCTAACGATCCTTAGACGAGCACATAACAACAACACACACCAAAGAGGACCACACGTAACCATCCATAACGAGGATCTTGAAGATCTGCTATTGTATTCTCAGCCAAACAGATCAGTGAGGAAGAAGGGAATGGATGTGGGAGGGACAATATGCACCCAATGGAGTACATGCGCCTATGGTCTGCAGTGAAATAGCGGTGAAGACCGCTTGAATAGAAGTTGGAATATGCCAATATGTCCTAGAGGAGGGTGAATAGGACTTTTAAAGATTTATGAGTTATTTAAAAATCCTATCACACTAATCCTATCATGTATGCAATTTTTCAGGATTACTGAAATGTAACTCTACTGGCTTCCAAGCCAAGTAGAGGATTAATCACAAACTAATCAAGACATAGCAATATGAAACTTAGTCTATGTTGGATGTGATTGTGTGTGTGGTGTGAGATGTGATCAAATATATGGATATGAAAGCATTGACATAGAACACACACATAGAAGAATAGCAATCGCAAACACAGTCATTTTTATAGTGGTTCGACGATAAGTCTACTCCACTTCCGGTTGCAGCACTCAACCCTTGAGTGTACCGGATTTCACTAAGGAGGTTTCTTAGGGTTCACCTCTAACCTAAGGTTTTAAATCAAGTTCACCTTCAACCTTTACATAGAGGTTTCTACTCAGTTCACCTCTAACCCTGGAGTTTCACTGGTTCACTCCTAACCAGATGTTTATGCTCTCCATAGAGCAAGGGTCCACACAACGCACCCAGAGGTTTCTACTCGGTTCACCTCTAACCCTGGAGTTTCACTGGTTCACTCCTAACCAGATGTTTATGCTCTCCACAGAGCAAGGGTCCACACAATGCACCCACAGCGTACACTCCCGCCGGAGGCCTCCTTGAGGACTTCAAAGGGTGAGAATCACTTAAGACCCAATCCTAGAAAGGAATGATTGCAAGTGTCCTCCTAGACTCTAAATACTTACTGATAAGTTGATAAGTCTCGTTAAGCACAACGCCGAAAATCTCCTCCTCCTTGTTGACAAAGAGTTTCTGCTTCCTTGATCCGCAACACAAAATATATACCAAGACTAAGCTTAGGGTTGGGTTAAGGTGAAGATGGAATCCTACTCTATAAAGGTTTTCCTATAAGGAAGGTAGAGTAGTTCCAATCTTATGCATTCAAGGCATCCCAGCATAATGATTTGCCATTAAGGTAGTAGCTGGAGGATCCTTGAATGCGAAAGTTCATTCTCCAATCCACTCTATCGAATATCAATGGTGATGGTGGATTGGAGGATGAACTCCCTTGAGAGAAAGGGATTAAGGTATAAGATGTAAGTTGAAACACACAAAAGCTCTCTCTATTCTCTCTTACAACAACAAAAGAAAAGTCCTCTATATATAGGCAAAAAGTTCCAACGGATATAAAACGGTTACATTTATGACAAAGTTCGATACATTGAGCAGGTTCGATATCATCGAGCGTATACTCTCGATAGTATCGATGGTCTGCTCGATGACTCGGACTCGATGTCATACGCTTTTGAAACTCTTTGCCAATTGGTCGATGAATCGAAGCTGTTGTCGATGTCATCGGATTTCGAACTCCGATTCCATCGATGACAGGTTCGATCCATCGACACTTGAAAAATGAGAGAGACTTGACTTTGAGATATTTCAGGTTTTCATGAATGATCGGGGGAACCGTCGAGGTCATCGGAATTTGAATGTCGATGATATCGAGATCAGAGTCAAGGCATCGATAAATCCAGCTGATTTATCTTTGAACTTGTTGGACAGATTATGGCTTTGTTCGATGCAATCGATCTGGTGTCGATATCATCGATATTTAAATATCGATTAAATCCAATGGCCCCCGATCATAGTTAAAAAAACAACCTGAAATAACTGCTGTAAGAAATGCACGCCCACTGTCGATATCATCGATAGACCTCGGATCTTATCGATATTTGAATTCAGATCATATCGGACGGTCATCGATATATCGAAGAATTTTGAGATTTTCATTAAAAAACAAGGGCGCTGAAAATCTGTCTGTCGATCTTATCGAGCCACTCTCGATGGTCTCGAGATTTGAATATCGATGATATCGATATATGTATCGATATATCGATAATTCGTCCAGATATATTGTGAAGTTGTTGGACATATTTAGTGCTTTTATCGATGATATCGATAGGTGTATCGATATATCGATAAATCCGTCCAGATGAATATTTAGTTGCTGGACATTTTGGTCCTCTTATCGATAAGATCGTTAAGGTATCGAGGACATCGACAGTGCAGGTCGATCATATCGATGGTACTTCGATAAAATCGACAGGGCAAGGAAAACTTAGAGATTTTCCTATTTTGCAAAAAGTTTTCTCACCATAAAGACCCTAAGATGTCTATCTTGTTTTAAGGGTTTTAATCACCAGGTGTTTTGGGACACGGGATGTGAGGCTATAATTACCTATTGCGAGCTTCTACACATCCGGTTGAGGCAGACACTTGAGATAATCTTCCTATCGAGTTCTGCAGGCAGTCTGACTCACCACACATGTAACTTGACAAACCAGGGCACTAGCAGGTGTACTTTCATGCAGGACTAAAACGTATTGAGGTTTTTCTTTCTCGCCGCAGGGCAGTTCAGTGCAATGACACCACTGCATTTTTCGATGTGCTGAATTTTGACATGAGATTACGCGTGGAAGCCGAAATCTGGTTCGGTGACGTAATCGGGTCCCTCGTCCACGACCACTTTTAATTCGAATTCAAATGTTGCATAACGTACTGTCCACCTGTAAACACATTACAGTGCAACACCACCTGCGCCGTGAATCCAAACACGGCCTAATATGGTTCACCGGAGATTTATATTCACTTCGTTTCTGGGCTCATCAACGGCTGGAGGGATGCGGATTGCCTGCAACAATAATCTCTAGGAGGAAGAAGTTCCTGCAATCGAGCTAAGTGGGTCTACGATTGTTTGTGAGAAATCTACTCCATCCATTATTTTATTTTTTAAGTCATAGAGACAAAAAATGAGGAGTATCCAGAGCTCAAACGAGCCACACAAAAGGAAACCGTTTTCAGTTCATCCCGAGGGGAAATGAAGTTATGAACTGTTTGGATGGCATATTAAAATCAAGGTCGATCACAGAAAGATTTCAACGGTAGGCATTCTTCCCTACTTTTTCCTGTCGTGTGGCTCACTTGATTATTATATCCTCTTCATTTTTGGTTTCCGGTCCTAAAATGAGCTGGAAAAAAGGATGGATGGGATGGATTTCTCACAAGATCACGGTGGGCACCTAGCTTCGGAGCGCTGCACAGGCTGTCGAAGGCAATCCGCGTCCCGGCAGGAGACAGTAGCTTAAGATCAACGTCCGCAATAGGAATCGTACCTTACAGTTGTCAGAATCGGAAACGGTACAAGTTGGACGCGGATTGATTACTACCCCACCGGTTACTAACTAGGAACAGAGGGCTCAGATGGACCACATAATGTATTTGTTTTATCCACACCGTCCATCCATTTTTTCATATAATTTAAGGGTACAAACCCAAAAGTGAGATGGATCAAAGGCTTAAGTGAAACACACCACTGGAAGCAGCGGTGATAAGAACATCTACTGTTGAAACCTTTCTAGAGCCCAACGTGATGGTTAATTTCCATCTAACCTGTTCATAAAGTCACTTAGACCTGAATGTAGGAAAAATACAAATATCAGCTTGATCCACAACTTCTCTGTCCTCCAAAAAGTTTTCAACGGTGAGTGTTTAATCCCCATTGTGTGGTCTACTTGAGCCTTGAAATTGCATTTTTCTTTGATTATACGCCAAAATGATATGGAAAAATGGTTGGACGGTGTGGATAAAACCCATGCATCACGGTAGCCCCTAAGGGCCCCTGTCCCTTTCTAGCTAGTGACGGTTGTGCAATCGTGCGGAGAACGTTGTACATCACGGGCCGCGCTCACATGGCGCCGGTGACACCCCAAAGATTTCTGGTACCAGGCTATTTTGGGGCCCACGTATTTTTTTTAAAAGAGGATTCACACCGTCCATCGTATTTAATCCTCTTATGTTTATGTAGAACTCAAGACTCAGGTCGATCACACCATAGGAGTAATACTAGATTATGCCTAAAACAAATAGATTCACGCAGTGATGCCCCCCTTAGCTTTGGAATTTCTTGAATTTTGGTTTGCCTCCTCATCGAAGTGGGTCCCGTCAGATGCATGGATTAGATGGCCTATAAACAACACAGTGGACCCCACAAGAAATCTAAAAGATTATATTATATTTATTGGTTGCCATAACTACCGATTGGGTTTATGACCTAAAACCTGACGACATAGCTGATGGACGGGGTAGATCTAGTTTAAACATCATGTGGGCCCCACAATAGCTCGTGCTAACACTGTTACCATGTGAGCGTTGTCTATCAAGTAACAGCTAATTCCTCAAAATGAAAAAGTATTGAACGGTCCAAATTCAACAAAACAATGTTCATTAGTCAGATGTCAGGATTATCGAATAAAAATAAATTTAATCCTGAGATCAATATAAAGGTGGGTCCCACTCACTACTTGGACAGTTCAGATTCGAGATGGATTCCACGTATGCAGTAAGGGAGCCGCTGCCGCAGAAGTACCGTTTTTAAGGTACGACGCTCGGCACCGTATATCATTCCCGCGCTTCTCTCCTCTCCCCACCCATATAAAGTAGTTCGTTATAAACGAATATCTCATTTCTATCCTCTTTCTGTCTCTGCGAAAATCGCCATTTTCCAATGGCGTATCGCAGAAAGCAGCCATTTTCTAGGGCTTCGACATTCAAAGAAGATTTCCGCTCCTCTCGAGAAGATTCCAAGCCCTCGATTTCTAGGTTTTCTACCTTCAAAGATGATATCGGATCATCTTATGATTCCTCCTCCTCCTCCTCTTCCTCCTCCTCATCTTCTTCCTCTCTCGCCACTCAAGCGATCCGAGCTTCTTCCGCTCACCGAGATTCTTCTATCTCCTCCGCCTATGGAGAATCTGCTTACAGAGAGCCGACTCGGCAGAGGCCCGATCCATTGTGGCAGCAGGTCAGTGGTTTTCCTTCCGTTTTGAATTTTTTTCCGAGTGGATCGGTTGTTTTGTTCTTGAATTGGTGGAAACTGGGGTTTCACTTTGTGCTTCGAAGATTGGTGGTTGAATTCTGGATGGCTGCTAATGTTGTTTTCCTGTGGTTACTTGAAATTCCTTTCAATGGTTGGATTGGATGAGGAGTGGTGAAATTGTAGGAGAATTAAGGATTATTTGGTGGAATCCATTGCTGGTATTTGAATTTTGGAAATTTGTGGGGTTTTTGATGATTCTGTGGATAATATGGGATTTCTTTAGTGGAATTGATTATATGGTGGTTGATATTTTGGGAAACTGTGTGATGAGTTGGTGCAAATTTTTGAGTCAGATGGAAAAGGATTCAATGTTGTTTTTTTCTGTAATTATGTTGAAATCTTTTTTCTTTTTTGCCATGGTGGAATCGGATGAGGAGTGGTGGAATTGTAGGAGAACTAAGGATTCTTTGTGCAATTAACTATTGGTGTTTGAATTTTGGAAATTGGTGGGATTCTTTTTTATAATGAATCTGTGGAGAATTTCGGATTCTTTTAATGGAATTGATTGCCGGTGGTTGATATTTTGGGAAACTGTGTGATGACTTGGTGCAGATCTTTGAGTCAGGTGGGGATTGAGGGTTCTCTGTTGGTGTGGATTATTGGTGGATGGAATCTCTCGAAATGATCGAATAGGTGTCTTTTTTCTCTTGAATAGATGGAAAATTTCTTGTCGTTTTGATGGAGATAATCCACATTTGAATTTTGGGAAATGTTGTGGGTTGTGATGCATCGGTCGAAATATTTTGATATTTGGTTTCTCTTTGGCTTGGTGGAAAGTTTATAGCTTCCATGGTTGGATGATCATGGGTGGTTGAATTTTGGAAATTACCGCGATGAATTTCAGAACTTGGTTGAAATTGTGTCACGCCCAGAAATTAGGTACCCGAGTTGGCCAGGCCCGAACCTGAATCCAAGGACTGTGAGTTGTACTTAAACAAAATATGCATCGCAACCCACATTATTTTCATACATTTTCAAAGCAATCAGAGCAAATAAAAAGGGGCAAAATAATTATCATTAAATAACATCCACAAATCAATCATTAAATATTTAGTTACATTGATATTCGAAAATAATTAATAACAACATACATTGATCTTTAATTAACTTCTAAATAAATGGGGGAAAAAGTCTTCAATCTTGCTTAACTGATTCTTCATATACAAACCCTGCAAAATAATTTATACGAGTGTGAGCGCGACAACTCGTAGGGTCACATCCTTACCAAAATTGAAAATTCTACGTTAACACAAATAAAATTCAATAATACAAATATGATTAATTACGAGTATTGAATCGTCATTTTACATAACAACAATAACAATTTATTTTTCGTAATAACAAAATAAGATAATGCAGTCATCTAAAATCAATACAGGTTAGAGCACCCGTGTGTGTTGATCCTTTTAGGGAATGACCCTCAGCAGAGCAGCTGGTGAATAAACTTTTAGGGTAAATACCCAGGGCGGAGCACTCGTGTGTGTTGATCGTTTTAGAGAATCGCCCAGGGCAGAGCACCCGTGTCAATCCTTTCGGGAATGACCCTGGGCAGAGCACCCGTACTGTGCCGATCCTTTCGGGAATGACCCTGGGCAGAGCACCTCATAAAAATAACATAATAGTCCTTCCAGGGCAGAACACTCATAATATAATTAAAAACATTTAACAATAATCAAATGAATTTATTTCACATATTAGAAGTCAAATAAATGCATTATACATCACGTAAAACCAAAATCAAATGACTTAAATCAACAATATGAAATAAATAATTAATGAAATGAAAGTATATAATAATGTAGTCTTTTCAATTAGGAAAATCACCTACCTGGTGTGTTAAGTGGAGATTGAATGGCATAGTTTGGACATTGTAGATTGGAGATGGATCCAATGGACAGTAGAAATTTCCCGATTTATAAGTTGGCTTGAAAACGGAAAGAGAAATGAGGAAAAATCGGAGAGGTTTCAATTTGCGTGGATTGCATTGTGAAAGCCTTTCAAATCCCTTACTGCAACTGAAGCTAGGTGGGTCCAACGAGACATTTGTGAGAAATCCATTCTGTCCAGCTACTTTGCCGGGTCGTAATAATACATAATTCTAAAGGTAAGGCAGATTTAGAATTTAAGTGGGCCATAAGACTGAAAACAGTGGGGTTGAACGTTTGTCGTTAAAATCTTCTTGGGTTGATGGTGAGCGGTCTGGACTGTTTGGTGAGTTCCACCGATGAAGAATGGTGGAAGAAGAAAAATGAGAGTTTGAATGGGAGAGGAAATTGGGGATAGAGGTTAGGTCGTGCGGTGACGTGCACTAGCATGTCACTGCATTGTTTTTTTTTTTTTTTTTTTTAAAATGATGGAGAGCCCTGCAGAGAAGGCAATATAAATCCACTCCGTCCATTATTTTTGCTCGATCATACTAAGGCATGGGCCCAAAAATGAGGTCGATCCGAAGTTCCTGTGGGCCACACCATAAGAAACAGTGGGGAGTGAGATGACCACCATTAAAAGAAATGGGTTGTTACAAATTGAATTCGTGTTTGTCTTCCCTTTGAATTAGAGGAAACTTGGGGTTTATTTGTTGGACTGGATGATCAGTGGATGGGTTTTAGAAAATGCTTGATGAATTAATGGAAAATTGGGATTTTCTTTTCCAAATATGATTATGTATATTTTCTCAAGGACTTGATGCTTTGTAACATTGGATTCTGGAAAATGTTGTGGAACACCAGATATGTATGTGTTTCGTGGAGTGGATTGGTTGGACTTTTTTTGAACTGGTTGAATTGGTTTATTTATTTATTTTCTTTAGAATGTATTGTCTAAATTGGAGATTTTGAATGTTTCAAATCTTTTTAGGTTCAAGATATCATCAAATGTAACATGTCACAATATGAATTTATTGTGTTAGATTCTTGATATATAATACAATTATCAATTTATCAGAATGATCTCTGTCTTCCAATTTATCATTGTCATCATCATCGTCGTCGTCATCACCATAGCCTTTCCTAGATAATTGGGATCAGATTTTGTGTTTCCTTGGTAGACATTCAACAATTGGCTGCCAACTTGACAACAACTTCCTTCTTTATGAACTGGCTGACACATCATTATCGGGTGGAGGGGATTTTCGTAGCTAACATTATTTATTTATTTATTTATTTATTTTATAAAGGAACTAACATCAAATCACAATTATCTGGCTTATATAAAGTAGCTAAATCTCAACTATATCACTGCTAAAAGAATATTTTATTAATATGATATATGAAAATTCACCTTTCAAAAAAAAAAAAATCATTTGCATAGTACAATTTAGTAAAGTCCCCATGGGCCTCACAAGTAAAGCCAAGCCTCCCACAGTTCTGGTGGGCTTTGAAACTCAGGCGTAAAATTAAGCCTAAGCCTGACCCAACTTGGATGGTCCATAAAAATCCAATTAGCTACCCAGCTCAACTCCCTAAATCGTCATCGTTGTCGTCATCATCGTCAACTAATCCTTATCCCAATTAATTGGGTTGGCTGCATGAATCCTGTTCCGCCATTCCCCTCTATCAAGGACCAGAAGTTTGGTTAGAGCATAGGTCATCAAGTCTTTTCCCTTTGCCCTTTTACAGCCTTCAACTTGTAACAACTCTCTCCTTCTAACTGGCGTAGTTCTTGGTGTCTGTTGCACATGACCAAACCATCTATGTCTACCTTTCTCTCATCTTAATATTCACTCCCTAAATGAGACAATACAATACTTTTTGACATTATTGATCTTGGTATGATGTTTAATTTCATGGAAATTACTTGGGGAAGAATGTATTGAGGATGCATTCCGATACTATGCGTTTGTATTGGAATGTATTGAGGATACAATCCGGTATAAATGGTACTTTCCAATACAATGGTGTATCTCAATATGAAGATTATTAATCGAAACACCCAATGAATTTATTGTGATGAATTGCTGATTGGATACGATAAGTACACTCCAGAGCGCTGCATACTATATATGCCCTGATGGTGTATTTAGTGTCATTATAATATGGAAATTTATTATACAGTTTAGTAACAACTCAATGGGCCTCACTAATGAAGCCAAGCCTGCCAAAATTTTGGTAGGTGAAACTCAGGAACAAAAATTAAGCCCAAGCCCGGCCCAACATGTGGCCGATCCATAAAAGCCCAATGGGCTACACAGGCCAACTCCCGATACAGTACGATATGGTACCTTCCAACATCATGATCTTGGGATGATATTTTAATTCATTAAACCGTTGGTCTAAGAATGTATCAAGGATGTGTTAAGATGCTACACCGTTTGTATTGAAATGCATTGACAATATAGTCCAATACAATTGGTACTATCCAAAACAACACCACATCT
Source organism: Magnolia officinalis (assembly GCA_021015155.1). Classification (NCBI taxonomy): domain Eukaryota; kingdom Viridiplantae; phylum Streptophyta; class Magnoliopsida; order Magnoliales; family Magnoliaceae; genus Magnolia; species Magnolia officinalis. Next base: position 50,457,457 of record JAJHSJ010000001.1, read on the forward strand.
CATTACATACATTTTTACTGTATCGCCAATGAATTTATCTTGATGCAGTCCTGATCAGATATGGTAAGTACATTATGCTTCAATGGTGTGTGTAGCGTAATTTCTTGGAATCAATTTATTTATTCCAAGTATAAAAGCAATTTTATGGTAGAAAAGTTGTCTCTATTTATTATCTGATTAGTAGTAGAAAATCATTTAAATGATTGTTTTATGCACCAATTATCCCCTCCAAACAACACCAACGTGAAGGCCATAGGAATTGGCTGAAACCTGTGGCTCATTGATTTCTTCCTAGTATATTGGACCATGTTACTTTTGATGGTTGTATCAAAGGAGTAATTGGTGTATATGTTCTAGGAACAATGGCTTGATTGTTTTATTTATCAACTTGTCAAGAAAGTTGTGTTAAACTTTCCAACTGCTGCCTTTTTTCTGATTCAAATAGTGTCTCATATGTTGATGCCCTTGCCTATTTACTTATTTTGAAAGGCCCCTTGGTTGGGTAGTTCTTCTGTCTACTATCAGAATTCCTGGTTCTTTCTTCAGTTATTTAATACTCTCCACTTATTTGTTATTCTTTTCTCACTTTTCCAATCATAGATTTGTAATTTGATCTTTTGAATTCCATAAATATCTTGAAGTGCTTTTCATCAGTAGGAATCATGTTGAGAAAATTCTAGCAACTTTCATTTTGATAGCCTTTCTTAATTAGTACAAAAAAGAATTACCCAATGGTTTTCTTTCTCTTTTTCTTTTCTGATTTGGTTATGATGCACGTGATTGTAGGATTCTAGAACATATGACTATACATCAATAAACAGTCTGAACGAGTCCAAATATGGATTTTGGGGTGTTTTGGCTAGAAAAGCTAAATCAATTCTTGAGGATGACAACATGGCTCAGAAATTTGAAATACCTAGCAGAACTGGACCCCAGATGCTTGATACATCAACAGATGGTCAGGTGAGATTTCAGCCACTAGGATGGTGTTTAATGTTGTTAACCAAACTAGCTATTTTGGGTGCACTATTCTCTGACTTCTTCAAAGCTTATGATTTTCTGTTGGCCTCGGGCATTTACTGGTGTTTGACCTGAGGTTTGTAAACTTGATTGAATGAAGTGATTAATTTGGATTTTATATCACCGGAAAACTCACATTATTGATCTTACTTGAAAAACCACATTAGTCAAGACCACAATATAGGCTTTTCAATGTTGGAAAAACCCAAAAGTAGACCACGGTATAAGATTTTCAATGTTGGAAAAACTCGCTTGAGTACTTAACCAAGTTTTTGAGTCGACTCGGGCCTGGGCCATCATTGAGTTAAAATCAAGGTTTGATTCTGTTAAACTTTGGTTCTTTAAATGCAATTTCTTATGCTTGGTAGTAGAATCATTTTTAATCTCCTTTTTTGTAATTCTGTTTTCTCATTGTGCAGTTTCACCAGTCACATCAATCACCTGAGAGCTCCCAGAAGTCGGGAAGTCCGAAACTGCAGAAGGGTTTAGATGCAATCACTTCTTCCCTTAACTACCTTGGTGGTACTATTGGAAATGCCTTTGAGGTTGTGTTTTCTTTCAGAATTACTCTTAAGAGAACAGCTTATAACTTTTCACAAGTTTACATTTCTTACACCCTTTTTAGACTGGTCACTGTATGTTTCTACTTTAGGTTGGAAATTGTAGTAGACTCAACTTGATGCTAGTTTTCTGCAAACAGAAAGTTGGATTCTAATTAAATATCTCAATCATCTGGCAAAGTTACCATTTAGGTCTCTTTTTCTCTCCATACTGATATTGTTTCCTACATTTCTTCAGGAAGGTCTAACAATCATGGAGAACAGGACTGCCGACATAATCTCAGAAACCCGCAAGATGAATATCAGGAGGAAGGGAATCAATCCTGATCAACAAAACCAAGCCAGTGATTCATTGAGTCCACAGCAGCAATCGCCTCAGATGCAAACGGACCAAGAAACTCAACTTAAGGCCTCCCGTGATGTATGGTGGCAACTGCGTATCATCAGATCATGCAGCTAAAAAACGTTTTGCCTACATTGGCTCTTGGCTTCTCTCTAGGCAAATTAACTGAAATCCTTGTCCGAGCGACCAAAAACCATGCTTTAGATTCTTGGGACTTGGAACTGGATTAAGTTAATTGGTTTGGCAGGGAACTGAGCAATGTCCCAGAAAAACCAAAGATTTGACAGACTTTCTGAAAAGAAGAAGAAGAAGGAATTAATTAAGTCAATTGACTTTCCTTTATTAATCACTGGTTCGGCAGGTGACTGAGGCTGCACTTGGATGATTAATGAGTTGAAGAAAAACAATAGGTGGTTCAATTAAGTGGAAATGACCATGTTGTAATTGCCTTCACCAGTATTCATAATGAGGAAGCGGTCCCTCCAGATATTACATCCCTTCCAACTCCAACTTGAAGCAACATAATTGCAATTGGAGCCTAATGCCTCAGAATACAATTACAATCTGGTCATGTCCATTTAATCGAACCAGCTATTGCAAATTCAATGGTGCATCCAAAGGCGGACTACAGCGATTGGCCTCTTCTTTTCTTTTCTTTTTTCTTTTTTTTCTAAATAAACTTCTCCAAGTTTAATTGTTTTTTAAAAGGCAGAAATTGAAAACATTCTTTGGTTTCCACCAGATTTTTCTTCCTTTCGATGTGGGGAATGGTTGTTTTGTTTTGTTTTGTTTTGTTTTGTTTTTTTTTTTTTTTTTTTTTTTTTTTTTTTTTTTTTTTTTTTTTTTTGCGATTTTAAACAATTTCTTCAGTACCCCTCCGTCTGCCTGAAAGTCAAGTTTTCCTTTTTTTTTTTTTTTTTTTTGAAATATTTAAAGAATAAATATCCCCCCCTCTCTTTCTCTCTTTTGTTTTTAAAATATTTAAAGAATAAATATTCCCTCTCTCTCTGGTTGAAAAATGCATAATTATTGATGGCCTCAGATTTGACTTGCAGGTTGCGATGGCAATGGCTGCCAAAGCCAAGCTTCTTCTGCGAGAGCTGAAAACTGTAAAAGCAGACCTAGCTTTTGCAAAGGAGCGGTGCGCACAGCTAGAGGAGGAGAATAAAATCATCAGGGAGAGTCGTGAAAAAGGAGTTATTCCGGAAGATGACGATTTGGTATGCCTGCTTTATTCTTCATCCATCAGATGCATTCCTTGCCATGATTTTTAAAGGTATTTTATAATGGAAAGTATGGACGTTTTGCCGAAGCCCTCATGCTCAATGCCCTATACACTTCCCCGACTATACTGAGGCACGTGTTTATGAGTTCCAAGCCATTTATCAAATGGATTACACCATTGATGTGACCTGGTCCAAGTATCAGGTTGGCCAGTAGACCTCTTAACTGCTGCTGGATTCAAGAACAGAGTGTGGGCTGTTGGTCCCCAAAATCAACCACTCAGGAATTGTCTAACCAGCCTGATTTTTAGACCAAGTCACTTCGATGGTGAGCCTAGAACTAGACACTGCCCATGCATGGTTCAGTATTGGATGCACGTTATGGTTAGGTAACCTCTGAATGGCATTAGTGGCGAGCCATTTTAGCTCATTGTTGCAGTGCAAGTGTTCGCATCCTAAGATGCATACATGTATGTGTGCTGTATGATGTGCATGTCATGTGCATGCAGAATGCGGAAGTCCAAAAGCTCCCTTTGGGCTTGGTGCTCAGTTCAGTTGACTTGGTTCTTCCATACATTTAAAGAAAACATAATTGCCAAAAAAAAAAAGGCTCTAAGAAAGGTCGAAGAGGTTAATCACGGCAGATGTGTCAACTTGATAAGTGTGTGAGAGATCTGAGCCATGTACAAGGTGGGCCATTGTGGGAACATGGGGTCCCAAAATCCAGACTGTTCCAATCATCGGGCGGGTATGCTTGTATGCTGAATATAGGCAATTGGTGATTTTCTTTGTCCATGTTTTCATGAGTTTGGTTATGGTAATGACTGGATTGGCCTGATTTATGGGCAAGATGTCTGCCCCACTTTGATGATTGGCCTGGATCTCTCACATGTGTGCTACGTTGGCACGTGTCTGGTGATTCACCCCTTCAATTTCTCCAAGCACGAATTTGTCTGTCTACCCACTTTGCAGTATACATTGACATGGATTGAGTCCATTCAAGTTGAGAATCTAGACAAAAGTTTTGAGCACTGGTGTGATGTGTGTATTATGTTGTGTAATTCTTAACTAGTGTAAGATCCACATGTCATTTGATCAGCTTGGGCCCACCTTCTGTTTCAGAAACCTGACTACAAATTCCTTACTTCGAGAAGCGTAAGCTGTTGTTGTGCTTTCATTTTCTGAATGGTGGTGACTCATCTACTGTGAATTTGACTGTGTCTGCGAATCCAGACCACCCCCTTTGTGGATGGAGCAGTCAGTCATAGCCATCTGATGTTACATGTTCAATTTGGACAGATGGCCAGTTTAGTTTTGGCTGTACATGCATTGGCCACCAACTGGATGGTTAGGATTGTTTATTGTTTACGCATGTTTCACTCACAACGGGCCTCCAGCATCTGGATGGATAGGATTGACTTACAAGTTTACATGTACACCCATTTATAATTGTTCTTATAAGAAAACTGCCAAAAACCCAACACTGTTAAGCTTCTGGCTGTGTCTCAGATTCGCCTCCAACTTGAGACACTGTTAGCAGAGAAGGGGCGACTAGCTAATGAGAATTCTCTCTATGCTCGTGAAAACCGCTTCCTGCGGGAGGTTGTTGAATATCATCAGCTCACCATGCAAGATGTCGTCTACTTGGACGAGGGCATCGAAGAGGTCACAGAGGTTCGTCATTTCCCGATCATTCCAATTACAGAGGTCCGCCTGAGGCCTCCATCCCTGCCACCGCCGGACAGGAGTGAGGGCCCTCCTACTGCAAATACAAAAGGCACCGTCCCGGATCAAGCGATTCCGGATGCACTTCCTGTTCCCGCACCTCCATCAGGTTCCCCCGCTGCTGCTACTCCAACAGCCCCCGTCCTAATACCTGCAGGTGAAGATCCAAAACAACGGCAACGTTCCCCAAGCCCTTCTTCTTGAATTGTGAGCCATCCACCACTCTTCTTATACCCATTCTTTCCATTCTTTGTATGTAACATTAATTTTGTTTTATCGATGATCAGCGTTTCTGTTTGCTTATCATCAGTGTTGCAATAATCTTTCTTTTCTTCTTCTTCTTCTTTTTTTCTTTTTTCTTTTCGTAATCTGTAACTTACACATCTCTGATCCTGTTTGCTCATTGTTATTGTGATTCTTTCTTCTCTAACTCCCTGAAATGCTTATATTGACTGGGTGTAAGTAAGGTGGTTTCAGCTTTTGCAGCAGAAATCGACATCAATAGTGAAAAAAGAAAAGGTTGCTCTACCAGTCCATATTGCTGTGGCTCCTTGTAATTCAATCCTAAGCATCAGTTTGGGTGATGCCTGAAAATTAATTCGTCTCATTTTAGTTCATCGTAATTCAGATGAACGCATTTTCAGGCATCAACCAAAGAGGCTCTGAATGGAAGATTTCAAATTTTGTTCGTAGGTTAACCTAGGCACATTGGAGAAGTGTGTTAAACCCACGGTCGTTGGTAAATTTTGCTCATTGATCCCTGGTGGTCTATTGGAATGGCAAGTCCTGAAACTCACCCTGATTAAATGATCTCAACCATTTGGGTCCTTACTCATGCATTGGTAGTAGACTCATAAGAGTTTCACCACGAGGTCGTACCCATTGTGGTGAAATCCCACTTTGGTGTGAGTGTGTTATAAATAAAAATAAAAAATAAATAATAATAATAAAAAAAAAAAAAAAAACAACCATTAAAAATAAGTAGGCCTACAATGTTGACCAGGTGGACACTAAATGCAATTCAAATTTGAGAGGGGAAAAAAACTAGTAACGGATTCCTATGAAATGCTGCTGAATTGTGGAGTTGTTTGATATTCAGGTAGATTGTGATGGTTGAAGTGTTGCATTAATTGTTGAGATTTTGGTTTTAAAAATAAATATTTTTTTGAAAATTTTATTTCCCGCCGAAATGAATTTGAAAAAATAAAGGAAAGATTACTTTTTTTTTAGTCCACATCGGATAAAGTGGAAAAAAACTTTTTATTTATGAGTCTTTGAGTGTGGAGTATTCTTACTTGGAGCAATGGAGGTAGAGATGCTCGGTTTCCATATTCCAGTGCTACATACTAGAACGCACGTACGCACGCTCGGGCTCGGGCAAGGGTGTGGACAACGTGGTTGTAGTAGCGCTAAATGGCGCATTTTGTACTTCGCACATGCACATCGTATCGCAAAGTGGTCGCTCCCTTGCGACCTTACGCAAATCGCCGCGAGACGGTGCAAAAGAGAAGTGCGAAGTGGAATGGGCTTTATAGGCTACTGGAAATGGTCAGATCAATGGATCCAAAACCGTCAACTATTTTTTAGAATGGCTAGTAGCCTTAGTAGCGAAAACAGTCCAAAAACGAATGACCCTTGATGATCCAACAGTCATATCGTTGATCTAACGATCTAAAACGTTCAAAATTTAGTGCCAACAGTCAGAAACATTTCACAAACATTCTGAATCATTGATGACCACCTGGTAATGGTCCACCCCCAGATGTTATATAAACTGGACCTTTCAGGTATAGAATCATCCAAGTCCAATAAATCCAATCCGATCTGATCTCTCTAAGTTTTCCTTTTAAGGTTATTCAAGAAGAACTCGCTAACTGAATCATTGAGTTCGATCACTCAATAAATCTATCAGAGTTCTGAATTGCGTTAACCAAGTCCCTGAGTAAGTCCCTTCATGATTGTTGCATGCAGGGCCTTAAGAAAAAAAGCTTGTCTTATCTTGGAAGCAATTCACCTGTAACACATCAATTGTCTCAATTTCAATTGAGAAGGGTGTGAATCAAGCTTTAAGGACAACGTATTATATACGTGATTCAACATAGTGTTAATTTTATTTTTATTTCTTCGATTTCCAATATTATTTGTGAAATATTTTCCAACATTCTTAAAGCTTGATTATGTATACCGAAAGCATCGCATCAATTAAACTGATGAACTGAGATTTGATCATATTGGACCGATTTGATGGTACAAAACGATACAAACTTCACCAGATGAAAGAAAAGTTTAAGTTTCTTTTCACTGCCTTGAAGATATTCTATATTCTGGACCCCAATCTACAACCTCTACCAGAAGTGACCGATAACGACACCCCAAAACAAATCACTATCAGAATCAAATGACAATAAGACGAACTGTTGTGTCGTAGTCACATTCTCAACGCGTTGTCAGATGGGTTGTACAACCTATACACAGGAACAACTTCAGCGAAAGAAATTTGGAATGCATTGGAATACAAGTACAAGGACGAAGAAGAAAAAACGCAAAAAATTTCTAATCGTCGGGTACTTAGATTTTATGATGGTAGACAATAAGCATCTACTAGCCCAAATTCATGAATTATAGTTGATCGTAAACAAAATAAAGACACTAAAAAATGACTTACCTAAATCTTTCCAAGTCAAAGCTATTATAGCCAAACTACCTCCAAGTTGGAAAGACTATAAGAAGAAGCTATTACATGAATCAAAGAGTTCACCCTGAAATAAATAAAAAAAGCATATTCGTATTGAGGAAGAATCTCGCAACCAAGATAAGAGGGATGACATCAATGGTGCATCCTCGTCTAAGGTAAATGCAGTAGAAAAACCGTCCCAAAATAATAACTCTGAGAAGAACGAATCCCTAAAACCCAACAAAGATCAAGGGAAATTCAAGAAAACTCAAAAGAAGAAAAACGGTAAACCCAAGGGTCCTTGCTATGTCTGTGGCAAGATCAAACATTTTGCCTGAGTCTGTAGGGACTGCAAAAAGCCTAGGAAAGAGGCTAATATAGTAGACGATGATATCATAGCAATGGTCATGGAAGTGAACATAGAGTTCAAGAGAAAGTCTATGATTGGTGGTATGATACAGTTGTCACAGTCTATGTATGCAACGACATATTTGCCTATAAACTCCTGACCTTAGAAGTACCAAGTTGGGACCGAGAGTTATAAATTGTATCTTTGTAGGATATGCACAAAATAGTAAAGCCTATAAACTCTTAGATTTATAATCCAATGTGATCATAGAATCTAGAGATGTATAGTTCTTTGAGAACTCGCTATACATGGAGAAAAAAGATATCGTGATTCTATCGCCTAATAAAACTATAGAGAACTCAAAAAGAAGTTGAAACTCGTAGCGAACCTCGTAAGAACTAAAGAACAAGAGTAGATAAGAGTTTTGATCTTGATCAAATAGACTCTCAGCATCTCTCTTTTCATCTAGTAGAGGGTGATAGAGAGAAGGTCATTAGAAAAATATTTATGATTTTGACTGTAAAAGATAAACCTAAAACCTTTAGTGAAGCTATGACTTCAAAAGATTTCACTTTTTGGAAAGAAGCCATTAATAATGAAATGGATTCAATTGTGTCAAATCAAACATGGGAATTGGTAGACCTACCTCCATGATCTAAACATATAGGGTGTAAGTGGGTATTTAAGAAGAAATACAACACTAATGTGGTACAATACAAACCTTTAAGGCTAGATTAGTAGCCAAGGCATTTCATCAGAAAGAACGAATCAATTATTTTGACACATATTCACCAGTTGCTAGAATAACATCGATTAGGATTTTATTTTCTTTAACATCCATACATCATCTTCATATCCATTAAATGGACATGGAGACAACATTCTTGAATGGTGACCTTGATGATGAGGTATACGTTGAGCAACTGGAAGGATTTGTTCTACTAGAAAATGAAAGGAAAGTATGTAGACTCATTAAATCTTTGTATGGATTAAAACAAGAGCCCAAACAGTGGCATGAAAAGTTTGATTCAAATATGTTATCTCGTGGTTTCATAAATAACATAACCGATAAGTGCATATATTCTAAAGTTTGTGATGATTATATTGTGATTATATATATATATATATATATATATATATATATATATATATATATATATATATATATATATGACATGTTAATTATCATAAAAAAAAATAGAAGATGTAATTGAAACAAAGAGGTTTCTCTCTTCCGTTTTCAAAATGAAGGATCTTGAATAAGTGGATACTATACTAGGTATCAAATAAAAAAAAATAAAAAAAACAAAAAAAAAAACAGTGGAAGTTATGCGTTGTGTCACTCGCATTACATTGAGAAGATATTGAACAAGTTTAACCACTTGAAATCAAAGAGGCGAAAACCTCATTTGATCCAAGTATCAAATTAAAAGAAAACAATGGAAGAACAGTTACACAACTAAAATATGCTAGTGTTATAGGCAGTCTTATGTATACTATGCAGTGCACAAGACTGGATATTGCATACACTATGAGTAAACTAAGTAGGTTTACTAGTAATCCTAGTGTAGAACACTAGAAAGCTATAAGTAGATTTCTGAGTTATTTAAAATAAACCAAAGAAATAAGATTATTCTACTTAAAGTTTCTAGTTGTATTAGAAGGATCTACCGATGCGAGTTGGATATCAAGTGCAGAGGACAACAAGTCCACAGCAGAGTAGATATTCACTTTAGGAGGTGCAGCTGTATCTTGGAGATCCAAGAAACAAACTTGCATAACGACTCAACAATGGAGTATAAGTTCATAGCCTTGGCTGCAACTGGCAAAGAGGCTAAATGACTGAGGGATTTTTTATTATAAATCTCATTATGTGTGAAGCCTATACCGATTGTTTCGCTTCATTGTGATAGGGAAGTCACTTTAACGAGAGCCTATAACGGTACATATAATGGGAAGTACAAACATATAAGTCCGAGACATGATTATATAAGTTAGCTGATTTAAGATGGAATCATTGCGATCTCATTTGTAAAGTCAAGTAATAACTTGGCTGATCTTTTTACTAAACCTCTAACAAGAGAGGTAGTAAGGAAAACGTCTAGAGAAATCTGATTGAAACTCTTTAACCAAAGTTCCACCAGTTATAGAAACCCAACCCAAAATTAGAAAATTTCTAATGTTTGGGTTCAATGAGTAAAATAAATCACTGATGAGGGAAAGTTTTAACACTAAAGTAGTAAATAATATCATCCAAAATGAAGAGTGTTGGCCGTTACAACTATATATCTGAGTCTTAGAACTCCTAATGAAATCCAATATATAAAATAATTGTTTTAAATAGTAACAGACACTCTTGAAGGATTTCACCTATACGGACATAGAAGTGGTGTCGCTTCTCATGAGAGTTGAAGTTTCTCTCTGGATCGTTCATTAAACAGGATAAACACATGGGCATTAAAAGTGTTAAGCGAGTAATGTAAAGGAACTTATATAACGCAGATGATATTATGTGTGTGACATCTTTGGTTGTGTCATTAAGGAATAACTAGTTCAAAGCCACGGCTACCAGAGATTTCGACAAAACTTTAAAATACTTACATTAAGGAAAGATTCAAATCGTAAAGATAACTTTATCTATGTATAAAAGTTGTCTTTTATCTCTGACAGACTTTTCTACTATTTATTTTAAAATCAAGTGGGGGATTGTTGAGATTTTGATTTTAAAAATAAATAATTTTTTGAAAATTTCGTTTCCCGCCAAAACAAATTTGAAAAAACAAATAATTTTTTTTTTTTTTTTTTTTTTTGTTTAGTCACACATCGGATAGAGTGGGAGAAAATCTTTTGTTTATAAGTCTTTGAGTGTGGCACGCACATGCGCTCGGGCTCGGGCACAGGTGTGGGCAATAGCAAGGGCGAGGGCGTGGGCAGTGTAGTTGTAGTGGTGCTAGATGGCGCTAGATGGCACACTTTGCACTTCGTTGTTACGAGACGATGTGATCGTGGTGTAAGAGAGAGGTGTGAAGTTGTCTGAGCTTTATAGGCTATTGGAAATGGTCAGATCAGTGGATCCAAAACTGTTGAACGTTTTTTAGAACAGCTAGTAGCCTTAATACCCAAAATGGTCCAAAAACGGACAACCTTTGATGATCCAACAGTCAAATCATTGATCTAATAATTTGAAACATTTAGAATTTAGCACCAATGGTCAGAAACGTTTTAAACCATTGATGACCACCTCGCAATGGTCCACACCCTAGATGCTAATTAAACTCGACCTTCCAGGTCCAGAATCATCCAAGTCCAACAAATCCAATCCGATATGATCTCTCTAAGTTTTCCTTTTAAAAGTTATTCAAGATGAACTTGTTGAGTGATTCGAGCCTGTTGCGCAGCACGCCATCAACGCAGTGAGCCTAGATCCAATCTAAGGCCTCACCCACAAACAATAGACAGGAAGAAATATAAACTAGAAATAGATCAAAGCAATCCAAAACAAACCACAAGACAAGATATACGTGGAAAAACCCCAAACTATGGTAAAAAACCACGGATGCAAAATTCCACTATGAAGAGAAACGAAGATTACAAGGCAATATACTAACCTCTCCCTTGGAAGTACAGAGAAAATCCTTTGCCCACACCTCAGAATAATTTCCTAAAATTCACCTTAACCTAGAATAGCCCTAGGGACCCCAATTTATAGTTTTGGCAACTTCCCTTTCCGCATCCCAGTTGCGAAAGGACTTGCGACACGAAATCCGCGAAACTCCTTTCGCATCCTAGTTGCGAAATGACTTGCGACACGAAATCCGCGAAACTCCTTTTGCATCCCAGTTGCGAAAGGATTTGCGACACGAAATCCGCGCAACCTTGACTGGTCGTGGGTGGCCCCAGATGTGGCTCCACTTCTCAACAATCTCCCACTTGGAGACACATCTCCATAAACCTTTGTCTTCTTCATCCGGAGTGCACCACCTCCCCATCTTCAAGCCTGAAGACCAATCAAAGCTGAACAGAGCTTCAACTTCTCCCTCGTGACCGCCTTGGTCAGCATATCTGCAGGATTCTCACTTGTATGAATCTTCTCCAGAGCAATCGATCCATCTTCCAGTAACGAACGTATGAAGTGATATCTGATGGCAATATGCTTGGTCTTTGAATGAAAGGCTGAATTCTTAGCCAAGTGTATTACACTCTGATTGTCACTGTACAGCTTGCAATCTGCTTGCTTCTTACCCAACTCTTCCATAAAACCTTGCATCCACACCATCTCCTTGCATGTTTCTGTAGCCGCAACATATTCTGCTTCTGTCGTACTGATAGATACTATCTTTTGTAACTGAGAGACCCAACTGACTGCAGCACTACCCAGAGTAAAAACATAACCCGTGGTGCTTCTTCTGCTGTCGATATCTCCTGCCAAATCTGAATCCACGTAGCCTTGTAACTTGATTTCTGATCCACCATAACACAGCCCTACGTCCTTAGTACCTACCAAGTACCTAAGGATCCACTTCACAGCTTCCCAATGTTCCTTCCCGGGGTTGTTCATGAACCTGCTAACAACTCCCACTGCTTGAGCAATGTCTGGCCTCGTGCTCACCATAGCATACATGAGACTCCCAATAGCTGACGCGTATGAGACTTTAGCCATGTAGTCCTGTTCCTCCTGCGTCTTTGCACCTTGCTCCTTAGATAGCTTAAAGTGGTTGGCTAATGGAGTGCTAACCGGCTTAGCACCTCCCATATTGAATCGATCAAGTACCTTGGCTATGTACTCTGCCTGTGACAAAACTAATTTCTTGTTTTCCCTGTCACGCTTTATCCTTATGCCTAGGATTTGTTTTGCAGCTCCTAAATCCTTCATGGAAAATTCTCTAGACAATTGTCTTTTGAGATCTGAGATGTCCTCCATGCTTGAGCCAACCACAAGCATATCATCAACGTACAGAAGAAGGATGATGTATGACGTATCAAACTTCTTCAAGTAACAACAGTGGTCTGCATAACATCTCCTAAAACCGTTTCCCGACATGAAACTATCGAACTTCTTGTACCACTCCCTCGGGGCCTGCTTCAGGCCATATAGACTCTTTTTCAGTCTGCACACCTTGTTCTCATTACCTGGTGCCACGTATCCTGTCGGCTGATGCATATATATCACTTCTTCAAGGTCCCCATGAAGAAAGGCTGTCTTAACATCTAGCTGTTCTAGATGTAAGTCCTCTGAAGCCACTATACTCAAGACCATGCGAATCGTAGACATTTTCACTACCGGTGAAAATATTTCAGTGAAATCGATACCTGCCTTTTGTTGAAACCCTTTCACAACCAATCTGGCCTTGTACCGTTTCGAACCATCGTGCTCCTCCTTCAGTCTGTAAACCCACTTGTTATGAAGAGCTTTCTTACCCTTGGGTAGAGTGACTAGCTCCCATGTATGATTAGACTCAAGAGAGTCCATCTCATCATCCATGGCCTGCTCCCACTTAACCCGTATATCTGACTGTAACGCCTCTTCAAAACACTCTGGCTCACCATTATCTGTCAGTAGTAGATAATGTAAGGAGGGTGAGTATCAGACCGTGGGTCTCCTCTCCCGAGTAGACCTCCTCACAACTGGTGTATGCGGCTCTGCCTCATCCTATGACACTGTAACACCCATGTCCGGTAACTCTTCCAACTCTACGAATTCCTTTTTCTCGGCCTTATTTTCCTGCACACTGTCCTTATGCATCACTTTTTCATTAAAGATTACGTCCTTGCTTCTGATGATTTTTCTGTTTTCTGCATCCTAGAACCTGTAGCCAAAATCATGTTGCCCATAGCCTATAAACGTGCACCTCCTGGACTTCGCATCCAGCTTGTTTCTGTGCTCTGCATCCATGTGAACATATGAAGTGCAACCGAACACTTGAGATGTGCAAGGTTCACTTCTTTTCCAGTCCACGTTTCTTCTGGTAGCCCACCATCCAATGGTGCTGAGGGACTTCTATTGATGAGATATGCGGCAGTATTCACAGCATCTGTCCAAAAGGTCTTGGGCAACCCTGCATGTAACCTCATGCTCCTGGCGTGCTCAAGGATGGTCCTGTTAATGCGCTCAGCCACACCATTCTGCTGTGGTGTCCCTGGAATCGTTTTCTGATGTTTGATTCCATTTGCTGCACAATACTCCTCAAACCTCTTATCACAATACTCTCCCCCATTGTCAGATCTGAGACACTTTACTGTTTTACCTGTCTCATTTTCTATCATAACTTTCCACTTCTTAAATACATCAAATACATCAGATTTATGTTTTAAGAAGTAGACCCACAGTTTTCTACTAGCATCATCAATAAAGGTAACAAAATAACGTGAGCCACCAAGAGATAATACCTGTGCCGGTCCCCACACATCAGTGTGTACAAGCTCCAACAGATGTGTCTTTGGAGCGCGTCCCGTCTTCTTGAATCTTACCCTCTTCTGCTTGCCATACACGCAGTCCTCGCAGAATTCCAAGTCAATAGACTTCAGCCCTGGTAGCTTCCCTTTTGACAATAGCACTTTCATCCCTTTCTCACTCATATGTCCCAGCCTCTGATGCCATAACTGCCCATTCACTCCAGTTGATGCGACTGCGAGTGAACTATACGATCCTGAAGTCACGTACAAAGTACCTTCCTTTTTGCCTCGAGATATTACCAAGGCACCTTTTGTGATCTTCCAGGAGTCACTGGTGAATGTCGTCACATAACCGGTATCAGCCAACTGTCCCACTAAGATCAAATTACGTTTCAAACTCGGTACATGTCTGACATCCTTCAATTTCAAGACCGTTCCGTCTTTCTGATTTACATGAACATCTCCCTTTCCAACAATATTGCACGACTCATCATCACCTAGGTAGACTCTCCCAAAGTCACCTGACACATAATCACGCAGAACTTCCTTACACGAAGTAGTATGAAACGAAGCACCCGAGTCTATAACCTAAGACTCATTCCTCGCATCAAGAGACAAGATCAACGCCTCTGTGTCGCTCTCCTCAGACAGATTCACTGAATCTTTCCCACCTTGAGAGCTTCCTTCTTGTTTCTTGAGCACCCTGCAATCACGTTTCATGTGCCCCTTCTTGCCGCAATGCCAACACCCGTCTTTGTCTTTCGGTACCTTGGACTTATTCCTTGACTTAGAACGCCCGTGTTTATTACCTCCTTTGTTCAGCGATCTTCCTCTTCCTTCAACGTTTAGAGCATTCCCTGAATCCCCTGAAACTCCTGATGCCTTCCTTCTAGATTCTTTGCTGAGAATTAGACCGGCCACATCATCAAATTTCAGCTTTGTCGATCTTGAAGAATTGCTCACAGCAATCACCAAACCATCCCAACTGTCTGGCAAACTGGATAAGATCAATAACGCCCTGACCTCATCCTCAAAAGCAATGCCAATGGATTCCAACTGGCTCGTGACTGTATTGAACTCGTTTAGATGTTCAGCCACGCTCTCACCATCTGACATCTTCATGTTGAATAGCTGTTTCATAAGATGAACCTTGTTGGATGCTGAGGGCTTTTCATACATGGTGGCTAGGGCTTCATTAATTCTTTTGTCGTTTTTACCTTGGATATATTGAAGGCGACGCTCTTAGACAAAGAGATTCGAATCGTTCCTAAAGCCTTCCTATCCAGTAAAAACCATTCATCATCTGTCAACTTTTCTGGTTTCTTCTCTTTTCCTCCTATAGGAATATAGAGGTCCTTCTGATACAGATAATCCTCCATCTGCATCTTCCAGAAGGCAAAGTTTGAACCATCAAACTTCTCAATTCTAGTTTTTCCATCTTCTGTCATCGCTCCCAATAGAACTAAACCAATAGCTTTGATACCAGT
The DNA here is from genome assembly GCA_021015155.1 of Magnolia officinalis. Lineage (NCBI taxonomy): Eukaryota > Viridiplantae > Streptophyta > Magnoliopsida > Magnoliales > Magnoliaceae > Magnolia > Magnolia officinalis. The sequence goes on from JAJHSJ010000001.1 coordinate 50,473,231, forward strand.
TGTTGCGCAGCACGCCAACAACGCAGTGAGCCTAGATCCAATCTAAGGCCTCACCCACAAACGATAGACAGGAAGGAATATAAACTAGAAATAGATCAAAGCAATCCAAAACAAACCACAAGACAAGATATACGTGGAAAAACCCCAAACTATGGTAAAAAACCACGGATGCAAAATTCCACTATGAAGAGAAACGAAGATTACAAGGCAATATACTAACCTCTCCCTTGGAAGTACAGAGAAAATCCTTTGCCCACACCTCAGAATAATTTCCTAAAATTCACCTTAACCTAGAATAGCCCTAGGGACCCCAATTTATAGTTTTGACAACTTCCATTTCCGCATCCCAGTTGCGAAAGGACTTGCGACACGAAATCCGCGAAACTCCTTTCGCATCCTAGTTGCGAAAGGACTTGCGACACGAAATCCGCGAAACTCCTTTCGCATCCCAGTTGCGAAAGGACTTGCGACACGAAATCCGCGCAACCTCGACTGATCGTGGGCGGCCCCAGATGTGGCTCCACTTCTCAATAGAGCCTTGTTTCAGTCACTGAGTTCGATCACTCAACAAATCTGCCAGAGTTTCGAACTACGTTAACCATGTCCCTAAGTAAGTCCCTTCGTGATTGCTACACGTAGGACCTTAAGAAAAAAAGGCTTGTCTTACCCTAGGAGCAATTCGCATGTCACCCATCAGCAGTCTGAATTTCAATTGAGAAGGGGGCGAATCAAGTTTTAAGGACAACGTATTACATACGTGATTCAGCCTGGTGTTAATTTTATTTTTATTTTTTTCGGTTTCCAATATTATTTGTGAAATCTTTTCCAACACTCATTAATCATCCAAATTTCAGGATTTATTGTAGACAAGTCATCCATCCAAAGTTCAGATTGATTGATAAATATGATCTTTGACCAATGGGCATTTCTGATGCAGGAAAGGGTGTGATGAGGAAGATCAGGGTCTACCGCAAATGTGCAAAACCTTGAATCCACCAGGTTATTTTTTAATCCACAAGAAAGAAAAGGATTAATCAGTAATCATCATCAGACTTTCGATTACATCAATTATAAAGGAAAGAAAAACCCTAATTAGGAATCCTAATTCGACTAAACTAAAATTTACCTGAAATAGTAAAATTTACTAAAAATAGAAAGTCCTAATTTAATCGTGCCAAATGATTCCAAGCATGATTATAAGCAAATCCTAAGAAGACCGCATATATAGTAAAACTCTGGGCCTGTTTGATTTTTCAATTTCTAGTAAAATGCAAGATAAATGAGTCATGATTACCATTTCTAGGTGTTGTTTAATAAGGAATTATGGCTCATATATCAAGAGTAAAAATACACTTTTGGAAGAATTATAAAAGAAAATAATTATAACCCATTAATAACTGTTTACTGTTGTAATTGGAAAATCAATTAGGCCCAAAAACAGAGGAGATACATCCAACCTTAAATTTACTAAAAATAGTAAAATTTTCCTAAAACTGCGATTTTGAATTGGAAGGAAGCATTTTCTTGCAAAATGGAGCAACACAATCCGCTTACATAAGTCGATTGGCTCGGATGACATGTTCTAGTCAAAATTCATAGGTCGTGCGCCCTATAACAATACTCGGATAAAAAATTATGGCCAATTTATGGTTCACACTTCGAATGATAATTTCTCCCTATTCAGAATGAATTTCTTTTATTCGGATGTGCCTGGGGCCCAATTACGTCATGCCCTATGTTCACTCCCCAAGTATAAGGTTGTGATGTAGTAATAAACTCGGTGAGACTGAGGTCGAATCCCAAGGGACTAAAACCTGTACGTAATATGAAACTAAGTAGAATTAGAATTAGACTAAGACGAAATCTAAATCGAATAAATTTAAGGAATAATGGTGAAATATTTATCTAAAATTTAGAGAAATCAGAGGTAAAAAACTAGGGTGCCAAGGATCCACTTGTAGCAATTGGGAAGTTACCTTGTATTGATTCAGGGACACAACTGGAATTAGAGTTCTATCTTATCCAGTTGGTAAGAAGAGATTTGTCAGATCTCTGAACTTCTCATGGATCCAATCATCAACAGATAAGATTGGTGAAGATTTGGAAGTGATTCCGTCACCTAACCATGCCCAGGAGACTATGGTAAACAATAGCAATTTACCAATCTCACAGCCAATCATGAGAGAATTGTGAAAGTTATGAAGGGTTCCGTCATCCAACCATGCCCATGAGACGATGGTGAACAACAGAGTTCCCAAGTTCACAATCTCAATACATGAAAAGAGAATATCTCAAGCTATCGCAGATCCATTGTAATTTGAGTCATAACAAACTATTAAAAACTAAAAATACTCCTTATAATTAAACTAGAATCTTTGAGAGTTCCATAAACATAAATCAAAGCAAAACTAACATCCCAATCACGCTACAAGCTTCACCTCTTAGCCCTAGCTAAGAGGTTTAGCTTACCATAGGTATGATTAAACTAAATCTAAGAAGAAAAAAAAAAAAAAAAAAACAAAAACAAAACAAGCTCTCTCCTGTGATTCACGTCCAAGCTGACTGGATCCCTTGATCTCCCTATTTCTTCTCCTTTTATAGAGGCAGCAGGGGTGGTGGCTGGTCGGTTGGAGTTGTTATGTAGCGAGAGCAGAAGAGCTTCCGTAACAGCGTGCGCGGCAACGAAAACGGACACCACCTTCTTGTGAACAGCCAGATTTGCGTAACTCGTTGGGCCCACATACTGTGGTGTTTATAAAATCCACACTGTCCATTAGATTCCCCTCGAATTTTCAGTCGGAGAGGGACTGATTTGGCTTGGATTCGGCATGGCTCATGGGATTTGTGCTTCTATCATTCATCCTCCGTTTCGACGGTTAAAACCGATCTCCATTGTTTCCTGAGATTTCTTCACCTAGGCTTGGATGATAGGGCCTGTGGCTCCTACTGGACGGTCTGGATCGGACCGTTGATGTACAATGGTTGCCCACAATGCTTCGTCCAACGCCCAGTGCGAAACAGAGCTAACGCAATCCTTTTCATTGTTGTTGTTGAGGCCATGATCGATGTCAGGGGCTGCTCTAAGGGGTAGGCAGGTGAGGCAATCGCCTAAGGCCCCCTAATTATGAAGGCCCTATATTATAGCAAAATTAAAATTTCTTAATTATGAAGGTCCTATATTATAGCAAAATTAAAATTAAGAAGAAGAAAAAAGCCTAAAATTTTTGAAATAAAACTTATTGAAAGGCCTACAAAATAGGAACATTTAAAAATTAGTTTACAAATTTGAAATTGAAAATAAAAAACAAATCCTATAAACTAGCACTATCAATAATAACAGTCTAACTCTATCATCTCTTTTCAAAATAATAGCATCATTCCCAATAAATTCTTCTCCTAAAACCTAGGACCACAACTACCTACTTTATTGCTAATTAAGTTCTCAAAAAATTAAATTCTAACGTCATTTTTTAAAATTAAATTCTAACTTCATTTTTCTAACAGTACAATGGCACACCAATGTCTAATTAGATTATTAGTAGTGGATTGTTCTTTTTACTAAACAACAAAAAAATCGCACAACAGCTTCTCAATCTCAAAGTATTTCCTACTTTTTTGCTATACAATATCTGCAAAACAACTTCTCAAATAATCGGTAAATCAACTTCTCATAGTCTTGATCCGTTGGTTGTTGTTGCTTCAACAAATCTAGGATTCGTCAGGTTCTATTGTTCAAGAATTTATATTTCAATTTATTATTTATATCAATTAGCTTTTGTTTATCTATTATTATTATTCCTTATTTGTGTCAACTTGTTAATATTTAAAATGACTGGTACAAAATATGCATCTGGATATGAAAAACTCAAGAAAAAAAGGAGAATAGAAAGCTTAGTGCAATCTTAAAGAGGGGCCCTTAACAAATATCTTGTTGACAAAAGGGAACCAAATGCTAATCAAGAGGTAATAGGTGACGAACCAAGTATTAGGGGGAACTTAAAAGAAGTTGATAATGTTGATGTGACTCAGGGGGAGAACTTAGAAGATAATGTTGATGTGACACAACAAAATGAAATTTTGGAACAAATTGTTAGTGAGACATACATAGATAGTCTAAGCTGTGATGATCAATCTATCTTAAATACCATTTGTTATGATCCTGGACATTGAAAGGAAATTGATACGAAGTTACGAGATACCTTAGTAGAGAAAGGTCCAATTAGAATTGATGATATTAAGTTCCCAAAAGATGAAAATAATAGATATTTCTCGAAAGAATATTATATTCGTAGACAGCAGAATGAGAAAAAGCAAGATAGGAGATGGTTAGTGTATTCAATAGATACAGATAGAGTATTTTGTTTTTGTTGTAAATTGTTTGGCTCAAAATATAGTACAAGTCAGTTAGTTAACGAAAGATGTAGAGATTAAAAAAATCTTGCTAAAAAGCTCAAGTCTCACGAAATATCTAATGAGCATATTATCAATATGACTAGATGGTTTGACTTGGAAAAGAGATTGTCAAAAAATGAGACAATTGATAAGAGTGTCCAGGATCGAATTAACAAGGAGAAAGAACATTAGGAAAAAAATTTTGTTAGAATCATTACTGTGGTGAAGACGTTAGCTAGAAACAATCTTGCATTTCGGGAGAAGAAGGAAAAATTATATGAAGATAATAATGGAAACTTTTTAAGCTTGATAGAGATGATAGCAAAGTTTGATCCTATAATGCAAGAACATATTAGACGTATTCAAGTACATGAGATTCATAATCATTACTTGGGACATAACATACAAAATGAGTTGATTTTGATGTTAGCCGATGAAGTTAAAAGTATGATTATCAAGAAAATCAAAAGAGCATAGTATTACTCGGTTATTCTTGATTGTACTCCCGATGAAAGTCATCAAGAACAAATGACTGTTATACTACGAAGTGTTGATACTTCAGTAAGTCCAATAAAGATTGATGAACACTTTTTAGAATTTTTTATGGTAGATAACACATCGGGGAAAGGACTTTTTGACGAACTTTTAAGTACACTAAGGAAACATGATCTTGATGTGGATGATGTTAGAGGACAAGGCCATGATAATGGATCTAACATGAAAGGTAACAAACAAGGTGTGTAAAAAAAGCTTTTAGATTTAAATCCTAGAGCATTTTATACTCCTTGTGGCTGTCATAGTTTGAATTTAGCTCTTTGTGATATGGCTAATTCATGCTCTAAAGCAATATCATTTTTTGGAGTAGTACAACGTATATATTTTTTATTTGCTTCTTCTACAAAAAGATGGAAAGTTTTATTAGAGTATATTACTTTGACTCCTAAACCTTTGTTCCAAACACGTTGGGAAAGTCGCATTGAAAGTATTAAAGCTCTAAAATTTCAGGCCCCAAAAATTAGGGATGCTTTATTGAAATTAGCAGAAGTTAGTGAAGATCCTAAAACAAGGAGTGAAGCCAAATGCTTAGCAACTTATGAGATTGAAAATTTTGAATTTCTATTGAGAATGAATATCTGGTATGAGATATTGTTTGTTGTAAATTCCGTTAGTAAAAACTTACAACTTGAAAATATGCGTATAGATCTTGCTATGGATAAATTAAACGGACTTATTACTTATTTAAAAAACTACAGAGAAAATGGTTTTAAATCTGCTTTGGATTTATCTAAAAAAGTTGCAGTTGAGATGGATATAGAAGTTGTATTCCGTAAAAAGTGTGTCATTCATAGGAAAAAACAATTCGATGAAAATGAACAAATGATGATGAAATGATGAAGTCGGCAGAGGAATATTTCAAAATTGATTATTTTTATTATATCGTAGATCAAGCAATATCTTCCATGCAGGATAGATTTGAACTATTTTCTAAGTATGATGACATATTCGACTTTTTGTTTGGTCTTGAAAGATTAAGATCTTTTGATGATTGCGCTTTCAAAAAAAAAACGTCTCGATCTTGAAAATTTTCTTAAGCATGACATGCATTCTGATATTGATGGTTTGGATTTATTTTCGGAATTAAAAGTCTTAAAAGAAGTTGCAAAAACAGAAATTAATACTCCAATTGAAATACTTAATCTAATAAAAGGACTAGATTGTTTTCCAAATTGTTTTATTGCATATAGAATACTACTTACCATACCCGTTACAGTTGCATCTACAGAAAGAAGTTTTTCAAAACTAAAGATTATAAAAAATTATTTACGAACAATTATGTCTCAAGATAGATTAAACAGTTTAGCAATTTTATCTATCGAAACTGATTTATTGGGTAAACTTGAATACAAAAGTTTAATTAGTAATTTTGCATCTAAAAAGGCAAGAAGCAAATTTATGGTTTAATTTTGAATTTACTATTATTAATTTTTTAAAAAAACTAAAAAGCCTCATTTTTATGCCTTGCCTAAGGCCCCCAAAAATGTTGAGCCGCGCCTGATCAATGTATATGGAGAAATCCAGTCCGTCCATTACAATACTGGTGAAAAAAAATTCAGGTATGGTGGTTTTTGGATTGAATTCAATGTGGCCCACAAGATCTTCTACTCTGCCGTTCATCCTGCATTTAACGGTTGGGAACGTGAAGATGCTTGCATGAGGCCAAAAGGATAGCTAGGCATGGGTTACACTCGCCCTCTGGATGCAATGGACGGATCCGATCTTCGAAAAAAACGACGAGTGGGGCCCACCATCAAGACCCGGCGTCGGTTAGCGAGACGCTGTTGCGTCTCTCTGTTTCTTTGGAAAACTGTCGGTCAGCAGGCGCTGACCGTCCTTGGCTCTTATGGTGCGCGGCGTGAGTATGTACATGCTGTGCACATGCTTGCTTGCATGGGTCCCACAGTGGTGTATATGTAAAATCCGCTCCGTCAATTTGATATGTTGCCCCATTTAAGGAGTTGAAACCAAAATTGAAGCATTTCCAGATACCAGGCAGGCCCCAAATGAGTGATTTATAATCTAATCTGTCTGTTGGGCCACTTCTACAAGGATATGAGGCTTGAAATTCGACGTGTACGGTTAATTTATGATCTTCAGGCCCTGTATGAAGTTTCGAGCTGAACGGATGGTGGGAACCTTATGATCTTGCATTTTGGACGTCTTTCAGGCCGCTTGAGTTTCAATTTCACGATTTTCTCGAATCTCTGGTGTCTAACTCCGTCGGTCTTAGACCCCTGGGGTCCGTCCCATGTCTTGGTAAATTCTGAACATTAAATCCATACTTTTAACATCCTATTTCAATCCAAGCTCGTAAATACACCCTGCATCACAAACACGATTAAATCGGGCCGTTAAATAGTACCATGTTCGTAATCCAGGCAATAACTAGGGTCTGATATGCAATATTTGACCCTCAACACCCTACATAGGATTAGGCCTGGATCTAACATACTAGGTCTGGTTTTGTTCAAGCTTCCTTCGATTCATCTGTGTCAAGAATACGCCTGCAACTTGCTTTACATTAGTCCCCTCCACTTGAAAAGAACTCGTACTTGAGTTATCCATAGGATTTGACTCATGATACTCGTACAAATTTTCTACATTAAACATCCATGAGATCTTCAAGTCCTTGGGAAGATTGACGACATAGGCATTATCATTGATTTTCCTGAGTATTGAAACTAGGCCTATCTTCTTATTTCTCAGCTTGTTATGTCCTAGTCGGAAATTGCTCATTGCACAAGTGAACCAACACGTTATCACCCACCTCAAATACCTTCTGGTGCTGATGTCTATTAGCCTCTTCCTTGTACTTGGCATTAGATGCCTGTATTTTTTTTAAACATCGGCATGCATAGTCGTGATCCGATTTGTCATATTTTCCACAGTAATACTCATTCCTGGTAACTTAGGCAATGGGACAATATATGCTTGGGGACTCGACCATATACATCCTCGAATGAGGACTTACCGGTGGACCAATTATGCATATTGTTGAAGGCGAACTCCACCTAAGCCATAGTATGATCCCACTGCTTAGCTTATCACCAAAGATACAACGCATGAGGTTTCCAAGTATACGATTCTCCACTTTTGTTTGTCCATTTGTCTGGAGATGGTAAGCACTTCTAAACTGCAATGTGGTGTCAAATTGTCACCACAAAGTCATCTAAAAGTGTCTAAGGAATTTGGTATCATGATAGTCTTGAGGACACCATATAGTCGCACGACCTCTCTAAAGAACATATTAGCCACATGGGTCGCATCGAGAGTCTTCTTGCACAGGATGAAGTGGGCCATCTTGGAGAACCTGTCAACCAACATAAATTCTGAATCCATACATCATTGGGTCTGCGGAAGACATAACACGAAATTCATGGACAAGTCCTCCCAAGGGCCATCAAGTACATGTAAAGGGGTGTAAAGGCCTGTGTTATGTGACTGCCCCTTATATGTTTGACATGTATGACACATCTGCATCGCTTTCCGACATCCCTCTTCAAATGTGGCTAGAAGTATTGTTCCTCCAAAAGGGTCATCGTTTTATCTCACCTTAAGTGATCATCGAGGCCATCACCATATAACTCTTGAATGACATGCTCTTGTAGTGAACTCCGTGGAATGCATAATTAGTTTCCCTTGAGGAGAAAATAGTCATGGATATGCAGGACACTTGGTTGACTAGCCTTACATCTAACCCACGTGTAACACCCCGCACTTTTCAGTACTCGGGTGTTACCCTTATAATCTAAATTAACATATTTGTGTGAAGGTAGACACCTAACTTACATTATTCCCCATCATTTGATTCACAATCCTCCCATTTCAACCGTTGATTCTCAAAGGGGACCGTCACATTAACATACACGACATCGAACTTCAGAACACCAATTTATGGACACCTCATCTTGATAAAATTGTACACAATATCTGGTTAACCAAATGAACCAAGCATTTATAAATTCAGCTTATGATTAATAAGAACCACTGTTCTTTGGGCCCACAACGTTTTAAATCAACAATTTGTCCCTTATCAAGTATTTTGAATACATGGTTATAGAAGAAACCATTAGGAATCCCAGGAGTCACTAATGATTAGGTTTGAAATTGATTTGACCGTCAGATTGACGGTATCAATAAATTAAACCAAGATCACTTGGTGTAACCCACTTGAGCCATAGATCTAACTCACAGTTGGAATGATGGCATATTTAGGATATTAGAACCTAATGATCGGGGCAGATTTCTCTGGACATCACTGTGGGCCCCACCTATACACCTGAGTGCACACCAGCATGTGTACACACGTTAACCACCAAACCCATCAGTTCGGTCAAATAGGGCTAACTCGATAAACACTCGAAAAAGAGGAATTTCCTCTCTTTGATCGGTTTCCCGCCCAAACCTGATTTAAATGGACACCTTTTGTTCTCGCTTACCATGGCCCACGATGATCATCCATGTGAACGATCCAAACCGTCCACCGTGTGGAGCACGAGATTCTGACTAAAACCTCGTAATTTTTGCACACTAGGGCACATGAGAAGGTGCATAGTATCGATTGAAAACATCTATCGTGTGAGCGGATATACAGATGGACAATGCCCATATTTTTTATCGTGGCCCACCATTTGGACCCATTCGTGAAATCTGAGTCATTCATCGTGCCAAGCACTTAATTTCAACCAAAACCCATAACTTCCACACGTATTTATACTCGTGCATGCGCACAATCTTGGGCACAAGAGGAGTCATATGCAGCCATTGTTCTGAGAATGGGAATCATTTGCTGCCAGCCTGACAATCTTTGTGAGGTAGCATCCGTAAATCCCAACCCTCCATTTTAGGATTTCCATAGCTAGAGTTGTTGGAATATTTGGTTGAATCAAATAGACTATTAAAATCGAGAACCAAAAAAGAAAAAAAAATTGATAAAGAAGACTTATTGAATTGAGTCGAGGTGTGACGTGAGTCACTCGGCTTGAAATCAAATTTGCTCCCCTTGGACAGCATCCCAAGTGTAACAGGTTTCTAGAGCAATCAACCTTCAGGATACAACGACTATGACGCGGTCCCAACAGTGCCTCACTGTACGTGGGCTTGAACCACTTGCAATTTAACCCGAAAATTCTGAGTTAACTCAACGAGGAACTCAGGCAACAAAACTTATAAACTAGAACAAATAGAGTTTTATAAGAGGAGAAAGGAATTTTTCATAATTTAGAAATTGAAATAAAAGCCCTTATATAGACTTCGAAGTGATGCATTAAGCACCTTTTTGAAAGTGTTTGGTCCGTTGGGTTTAAACCCAACAGGTGCGACCAACCAAACAGTCACATCTCTCTGGTTTAAAACGAAAAGGTGCAAGTATGAGTACACTCTCGCATTAATAAAGTCTCGTGAGTACCCATACACACCCACGCAAGTACACCCGCACCCACGCCCAGCCCAGCCCGTCGTGTCGCGTCATGCATGCGCACGCGCACACGGACACGAACACGGACTCGGCTGGGCTAGGCACGATGCGGTTTGGCTCGGCTCATCTCAGTGCATGCGTGTGTGTGGTCAATGATATAGATTAGAGTTATTGGCATACCCCCCTCCCTATTAGGACTAAATTTACATGGCAAAAAGCCTATTTTATATATAAGAAGATTTTCTTTGGTAAATCCGATATAGGACAAACCCACAACTCGAAAACATCGGAAATTTCAAATGAGGAGGGAAACCAAAATATTTTGAAATTCTAATTTTAAGATAAATTTTGAAACAAAATACAACAATCCTCCACATGTTTCAAAATAAAAAGTCTTTCAGGTTAAAGTGTAATAGTTGTACAATGGTATCGGTGTCACCACAGACTTGAATCCACATTAGAATAAGCAAAACAGGTCTAAAGGAATCAGGTGACACCATAGTCTTGAACCTGAATCCTTTTAGTGTAAATCGCAAGTACATGTCACTCACATAACTCTTCCTCTGCAAGTGATTATGCGGTTCGATGCTTTTTGGCCATACACCATTACATAGATTTCATGAGTGCTCAAGAGAATTCGCTTAGATTCTCATAGGAAGCGACCTCCACCTTCACACCAATATAAGTGAATTTCATCAAATATATGTAGTAACGGTATACACCTATGGCTATGGATTCATTAAGAGTTCTAAAAAACTTATTCTTCTGCGTTGTTGCTCGCATTGCTATACCATAGAAGAGGCTCATATATCTCAGTGTAATCGTCTACCTCGTGTTTTGTTGTTTACCTATTGAACCTATCTCATGAGATCTCCACTTGTATAGGTTGGATTACTGACACTAGCAGTTCATATATTAGGCTTAGTCTCATTCCTTTCAATGTATCATCGATTAATCTTTTAGATAGTCCTTTGGTTAGAGGATCTGCTAGATTCTTTTCTGGCCTCATAAAATTAATAATTGTAACTCCATCACGTAACATGTGTTTCACTATGTTGTGTCTGAGTCTAATATGTCTGCTCTTTCGATTATATTTTACTTTTTGCTTTTGCTATAGTTGCTTGATAATCACAGTGAATAGACACGGCTGATATAGGCTTTGACCACAATGGTACATAAGCTAAGAGATATCTAAGCCACTCGACTTCTAATCCAGCCTTTTCTAAGGCAAATAAACTCGGATTCGATAGTTGATCAAGCAATACACATCTGATTGGTAGACTTCCAAGAGATTACTCCTCCACTCAAAGTGAAAACATATCTGCTAGTGGATTTTATCTCATCTGAATCAGTGATCCAGTTAGTATCACTATATCCTTCTAATACAACAGGATAACTATTATAATATAAACCATATGCCACACTGCCTTTTAGGTATCTCAAAATCCTAGACAAGGCTTTCCAATGCTCTTTTCCTGAGTTATGTGTATATCTACTTAGCCTTCCTATTACAAAAGCTATGTCTGGTCTAGTGCATTTTGTTAGATATATGAGGCTACCAATTATTCTTAAATATTTCAATTGAGACATACTACTACATGTATTCTTCATGAGAGTTACACTGTAATCATAAGGTGTACTGATAGGTAAACAATCAAAATGGTCGAACTTTCTCAGTGGTTTTTCAACGTAATGGGATTGTGATAATACAAGATCACCATTTTTCCTGATTACTTCAATATCCAAAATTACACTAGCCTCTCCTCAGTCTTTCATGTCAAATTTAAATGACAAGAATTTCTTAGTCGCATTAACTAATTTAATACTAGTTCCAAAAATAAACATGTCATCAACATAAAGGCGGATAATAACACAATCGTTTTAAAATTTTTTACTATATACACATCTATCTACATCATTTACATGATAACCATTTGATTTCAAAACACCATAAAATTTTTCATGCCATTATTTAGGAGCCTGTTTTAGACCATATATGATTTAATTAGTCTGCACACTTTATTTTCTTTACTTGATATCTTATAACCCTTAGGTTGCTCTATATATATTTCTTTTTCAAAGTCTTCATTTAAGAAAGTCATCTTAACGTCCACCTGTTGTACCACCAGTTTATATATGGAAGCTATCGCTACTAAGACCCTAATAGTTGTAATTGTAGTTATAGGGAAATAGGTATCAAAATAATTTATTCCTTCTTTTTCTTTAAAGTCTTTTATTACTAACCTAGCCTTAAACTTATCAATAGTCCCATCTGATTTTAGTTTCTTTCTAAACACTCATTTACAGCCTATTGGTTTGTTTTCAGGTAGTAAGTCTACAAGTTTCCAAGTATTATTAAATATACTAGATTCCAACTCATCATTTATTACTTCCTTCTAAAAGGTTGCATCTGGAGAGTTAATCGCTTCTGTATAAGTTGTAGGATCATCTTCTACTAAGAAGGTGAAAAAACCATCTCCTAAGTTTATTTCTCTTATAAATCTAGTATTTTTTTCTTGGTTATATCTCTTCTACTACTTTTTCGTAAGCACTTTTAGTAGTAAATGCGATATCTGATCCATTAACTTCCTCTATTCCTATAGACTTAGATTTTATAGAGAATACGTTCTCAAAAAATTCTGCATCGCTAGCTTTTATAATTGTATTAGGATTTAGAATATTATTTTTAATTTTTAAAACTAAAAACCTGTAAGCTACACTGTTTTGTGCGTACTCTATAAATACATAGTCAGTCGTTTTATGGCCTAACTTTCTTTTCTTAGTTTCAGGCAATCCTACTTTAGCAAAACACCCCCACACTTTCATATATTTATAACTAGGAACATGATTCTTTCAAAGTTCGTATGGTATTAGTTCAGAAGACTTAGAAGGAATCCTATTTAGGATATAACAAGCAGACAAAATTGTTTCTCCCCACTTATTTGAGGGTAAGCCTGAATTATTTAATATAGCATTCATCATCTCCTTAAGAGTTCTATTCTTACGTTCTGATATTCCATTCTGTTCTGGTGTATAAGGAGCAGTAGTTTCGTAAACTATTCCACTCTTTTCACATAATTCTCTAAATTGAGAAGATTCATACTCATATCCTATATACGTTCTAAGTCTTTTAATTTTAATATTTAAATGATTTTCAACTTCAATTTTATACTTTAAAAAAAAAAACATCTAAAGCTTCGTCTTTGTTCCTTAACAGATAGACTCTAGTAAACCTAGAGTAGTCATCTACAAAAGTTATGTAATATCTTTTTCCACCTCTAGATATGTGATTTCTAAAATCACCTAAGTCACTATATTTCAACTCTAATAGAATATGAGATCGTTCTATTCATTTAAAGGATTTTCTAATGAATTTTGATCCTATACATGTTTCACATTTATTGAATTTTTCATTAGATATATTAAGTAATAAACCTAGTTTGTTCATTTTCTTCAAAGATGTTACATTCACATGACCTAATCTACTATGCCATAGATAAAAGGGTTTAACAATATAAACATAACTTGATATCATATTATTATTATTATCATTAAATACATTTATAATTAATAGACCATCACTGCCGTATCCCTTACCAATAAAAGTTTGATTCTTAGTCATTACAAGTTTATCTGAATCAAATACTAACTTGACACCAGCCATATTTAGGAACGAACCAGAAACCAAGTTTCTTCTAATGTTAGGCACATGTAGGACATCATTCAATAGCATCGTCTTTCCAGAAGTGAGTTTCAGAAGTACTTTCCATTTTCCTACAACTGGAGATGTTCTAGCATTACCTATGAACACCTGTTTATCATCTCCTGATACTTGGTGAGATGTGAATTACGATTCTTGCACACGTGCTTAGTTCCACCAGTGTCTAGCACCCACTCCAAGTTATTTATAAGAAAGACTTCTGACACCACAACTACTATCATGTCAAACTCATTGCATGTTTCTTTAAGATTAGCATACGGCTTATCTTTGTTTTTCTTAAGCTCGTGATGTCCAAGCTTTCCACAGTTGTAGCAATTTCCTTTTTTCTTGAATTTATTGTTTGCATTCTTCTTTTTAAGCTTGCATTCATTGGCATAATGTGAAATTGCGGTAATGACCGCTTTAGTTGAAGTAGGAATATGTCAAGATGTCCTAGACGGGGGTGAATAGGACTTTTTAATATTTTATGATCATTTAAAAACCTATCAACCCTATCCTGAATAAATATGCAAGTATCAGAATTTCTTCAAACTAACTCTAATGGCTTCCAAGCCAAATAGAGGATCCAATCACAAAACTATTCAAAACATAAATCAGATAAGAACCATAGTTCATAATGGATGTGACTGTGTGTGAGATATGATTCTAATTAGTTTTAGGTAATCATGTAAGCATGCATTATGAGAACATTCAGAAAATCACACAAGCAGTAGAAGTAAATGGCAATCTCAAACACAGTTGTTTTTATAATGGTTTGACTACGTATCTACTCCACTTCCGGCGGATGCACTCAACCCTTGAGTGTAACGGATCTCACTAACGGAGGTTTTAAATCAGGTTCACCTCAAACCAGTACAACCTACACTAGGCTGACTCTAACGTGTCTCCACGACACAAGTTTGTGCCCCACACAGGAGCAAGGATCAACACACAACACCCAGATTTTTAGGCCACACAGGCCAAGGATCCACACAAGGAACCTAACAGTTTATGCTCCCATGAGCAAGGGTCAACACACAACACCCAGGTTTTAGACCACACAGGTCAAAGACCTACATAAGGACCTAAGCTTATGTTCTCCATAGAGCAAGGGTCAACACACAGCACCCCCCATGTACACTCCCGTCGGAGGCCTCCTATGAGGACTTAAAAGGGGTGAGAAGCACCTTTGACTCAATCCTACAAAAGGAATTATCAAAAGAGTCTCTCGACTCTAATGACTTACAGATAAGTAAATGAGCCCCATTTAGCAAGCTGATGAAGATCTCCTCTTTTGATGACGAAGAATCTTCAGCTCCTTGAACCACAAGATAGAAGATGCTCCAATGTATAGCGACGGGTTGGGTCAAGGTTATGTTGGAATCCTACTTTATTAAATGTTTTCCTCTATTGAAAATAGAGTGATTCCAACCATCTATGCATTCAAGGTATCCCAGCTCAATGATTTTCCATTAAGATGGTAGCTGTAGGATCCTTGAATGCGGAAGTTCATTCCCCAATCTACTTTATTGAATATCGATGATGAGGGTGGATTGGAGGATGAACTCCCATGAGAGAAAAGGTTTAGGGTATATGATCTGGATTTAAATACTCAAAAGCTCTATCTATTTTCTTTACACAACCAAAGGCAAGCGCTCATTAAATAGGCAAAACGTTCCAACGGATATAAAACAGTCATATTTTTGACAAAGTTCAATATCATCGAGCAGGGTTTGATATCATCGACCATATACTCTCGATAGCATCAAATGGTCGCTCAATGACATGAACTCAATCTTTCAAACGCTTTTGAACCTTTTTGCCAACTGGTCGAGGAGATCGAACACTCTTCGATGTCATCAAATTTCGAACTCCGATTTCATCGAAACAAGGTTCGATTCCTCGACATTTAAAAATGTGAGAGCAATTGCCTTCGAAACATAACAGGTATTTGATATGATCGAACATCCCTCGATATCCTCGGAATTTGAATATCATTGATATTGATGACGATGTCGATTCATCGATACTTTCAAGGAATTTTCCTATAAGCTTGCAGGACAGTTTGTGTCCTATTTCGATGACATCGACCTGGTCTCGATATGATCAATATTTGAATATCGATTTTATCGAGAGATCTTTGATACTTGAAATGTTTTACCTGAAAACTTGCTGGATAGTTTTGTATCCCAATCCGATATCATCAAAGGTCTGTCGATATCATTGAGGTTTGAATTTTGAGGATATTGAGGCTCCCTTCGATATATCGAAAATCACATGATTTGCCTTAACAGCATATTGGACACATCTGACTAGATGTCGATTTTATTGAGTCGTCTTTGATGAACTCGAGATTCAAAATTCGATGATATCAAACAGTCCATCGATTCATCGATAATTCAGTCCAGAATTCTTTGTAGTTGCTGGACATCTGAAGTCCTCAATTTGATATTATAGAGTGAGTTTCAAGGACATCGATAACAGGGTTCGATTCCATCGAACCACGTATCGATAAATCGACAAAGGCAGAAAACTTAGAGATTTTCCTGATTTTGCAAAATAGTTTTCTCACCTTAAACCCTAAGATGTTCCATCCATTTTTAAGGGTTTTATATACCTGGTGTTTTGGGAAATGGGATGTGAGGCTAAGGTTTACCTTTGACATGTTCGGGTACACCTCCTGTTGAGTTAGACGCTTGAACAATCTTCCTATGGGGTTCATTTGTCTTGATGACTCAACACTCACGCTAATTGACAAACAAGGGCACTTTCAATCTCCCCCTTTGTCAATTACGTGACAAAACACTTGAAGTCCTAGAACAACATCTAGACCAACACCATAAATTGTGTGTACTTAAACTTTACACAATTTTACAAAGCTATTGAGTTCACACACACACACACACCCACACACACACACACGACTGTATCATTCAGTAGTTGTTGCTCCCCCTGTCTTCTTGCAGCTGCTCCCCTTAACACCTGTACCACCATTAACAAATAGATACACACAATTTTCCTCCGTGGTGGGATTTGTTCTCCCCCTTTTTGTTAGTCATTGGCAAATGGTAATATATCAATATATGTTAACTGAAGTTGAAGCATAAAGATATGGGAGAATCAAAAGAGACCCAGATATTACCATACATACCAGATACATCGTGAAAAATGCAAAATCAGTAAGAGACAAATGTAAAACAAATAATGACATCTCTATTTGCATGGAAACAATTTATGCATATCAGGTCCAAGGAGAGCTGTGATTTTAACACAAAATAGTAGCATAGCTTTGAATGAATATGCAGGAGAAGGAAAATCACAATTCATATCAGCGTTTCTCAGAATTTCACACATAATTGAGAACGGAGAGATATGACAACAAAGATATATGAATTATAAATCAGCCAAAACAATATATCCAAAATAAAAATTGCCCAAGCATGTCAGTATTTCATCATCCATCCCAATCCAACAAAACCAAATATCTAGCCCTACCATGGGCAAGCAAAAAGACAAGTATTTTTCTCACGCAAAGGATATCCATAAGCCAAAAAAAAAAAAAAACTGTTAGACCTGTCATGTTAGGTAGCCATCACATACACACATAAGATCGCAAGGCATTCAAAAAGATATCCATGCCCATACGCTGAGATGAGTATTTGGTGTATGTGAAGGTACGAAGACTATCGATACTATGGTGGAGGGGCTGATGAAGACGGTGTTGTATTATCTCGTCAGCAAGTTATCAGATCGACCAATTGCTGCACCGACTGCTGCATGCTAGACATCATCTTCTCCAACGCTGATAACCACGCATCATGTCTCCCTAGCTTGTCCTCTATTCTAACCAATCCCCGCTGCGTTGCCCCGACCCTATCTTAGTGAAACTTGAAGCGTTGGGTCTGAGCCGAACCATTCAGATCTGGAATTGTTGTGACTCTAGAGGATCTCCACCATTTTGTGTTTTGTCTTCTCCCATTTCACCACCTTCATGAATAGCCTCCTCAGATTCTTCTTCCACATAGGCATGAAATTTAAGGTCCAATTTTCGAATATTGACCTTGTTAAAATGCTGAAGAGGACGCTCAGGATCGTCTGTCTGAGAAATACCGATTGTATCGCATATCACATGAATGATGTGAGGAAAGGGCAAATATACTGCTCTGGACTGGTGGATGACACTTATTATTTGGTGAAGGATCAAGGTAGGTAAACAAAGTTTGACTCCGGTGGCAATAAAATACATAATCATGACCATGAACCCAGTAAGATCAGCGCGATTGGGTCCACGAGGATAGGCATTTGAGCAGAATATCCCGTGCAAGACTCGGTATCGAGGGTGCATATATTTCGCCTTTAAAGCACTCCCTTGGTACCATGGGATATCTCGATCCTGACACAGGAATTTTGTAATTGTAGACTGAGTGATGGGATTTTCAAGATCAAGGTCAGACAACCCAACTGGAGACAAAGTTAGACCCAAAATGCTAGCGATGGATTCTACAGTAATGTCAACACTATCATCCCCGACTGTGAAAGTAATGGATGGTGGTTCTAGTGTTGGAGAATGACAGTATGCAAGGAAGCGGTAGGTCCGCTCATTATGACATGGACCTTCGAGATTAAGAAGGGGCAACCAGTCGATTGCCTCTAAGAGGGTTTCCACATTGTAAGGTTTTATGCATTCCCTACAAATCCTACGCTCATACACCAAGCGCCTCCCTGAGTACTTTTCAAGTAAGTGTGGAGGAGGACCCACAACAGTATGTGGCGGTGCTGGTGCTTTAGCCGGAGCTTCTCTACGAGAAGATTGCCGAGTAGAGGAGCTCCGTGGGCGTGCAGGGGATCGTTGAGACTGAGCCCTTCCTTTTTCTCTTGAGACCACAGATTCCTTTCTGGCAGGCCTGGATGACTCACTGATGGTAGGAGACTTTCCTTTCTCCGTACTCATTAGAATAACTCAGAAGGAAATGTCAAAGAAGAAAGGAATCTAAGGACTATGAGAACAATCCTGAAATTTCTAACTAGATAGGCCCTAACACAATGAAGTATACGTTGAGGAATCAAGAGTATGTGCAAGAGATTACCTGATTCAAGACACCCTAGATGACATAAGGTTGACAAACAATGAGAGCCACGGAAGAACTTTCCAGAGAAATCAAACAGGGAAGCAAAAAGTGATTTTTTTCCCGCTCGCCAGCTATTTATCGGGCGGTAAACTTCGATATCATCGAACATGGTTTCGATGATATCGATATAACCCATTCGATGTTATCGAAGATGTCCTCGATAACATATTAGAACATGCGACGCTTTCGATTCCGAAGGGGCGTCGATGATATCGATTTTTGGTCGATTTAATCGAGGATCCATATGATTCATCGACACACTTATCGAAGATAAGGTGTATATCATTCATTTCAGCATTTTGATGTTCTTTCAAAAATGTATAACTTAGTATATTTTCATATCAGTCTGTATACACATCAAAATTTGTACAAAAGTTGTACCAACAAAATTATAAACATCAGAATGTTTATACAAAAGAAATTGAGGTGTAGGGACCTCAGATATATCATGAAACTCATCAAAATTACATCTTTTCGACAACCGTCCAGATCTAGATGCATGACCTAGACATGTTTTTCATGCTCAATTGTTACTAAGCATATGGATCAACCTTTCCATTGTCATTGATGAC
Source organism: Magnolia officinalis (assembly GCA_021015155.1). Taxonomy (NCBI): domain Eukaryota; kingdom Viridiplantae; phylum Streptophyta; class Magnoliopsida; order Magnoliales; family Magnoliaceae; genus Magnolia; species Magnolia officinalis. Next base: position 50,492,998 of record JAJHSJ010000001.1, read on the forward strand.
ATAACAGTGGTCACTAGTGCGAAGACCCTCCATAATTGATTTTCCTGATAGATCCAGAATCTTGTACTTTTGTTTGTCAAAGGTAACCACATGTTTGTTGTCACATATTTGAGAGATGCTTAAAAGATTATGAGTCAATCCTTTTATGCAAAAAGCATTCTCCCTTTTTAGCATTTCCATTCCTTTTATGGTTCCGCATCCTACTACCTTAGCGGTGCTTCCATCACCGTAAGTGACTATCCCATCATTAAGATCTAAATAATTTCAGAGAAGGGATTTGTCACCTGTGACATGTCTTCAGCATCCGCTATCCAAGTACCACTTAGTATTATTGCCTGTTATATGATTTGAGTGAGTGACAAGGCAATTTTTCTTATCTTTCACTACCTATTTTGTGACAGGATTTCTTTCTATGGTAGTTTTTGCTTCATTAATCAAGTTGGGTAACTAAATCATGTTCCCTTGTTTCATAAATTCATTTGTTTTTTTATTTAATTCAGCCACCTGTTCCAACAGCTCCTTCATTCTCTTGGTCATTCTGGGTGGAGATGGATATGTTTCTTTTTCCATATTGTTTAGTGGATTCTTAGCATTCTGTATTGATTTTCCGGTTTGTCTGTATTTACCAGTATGATTTGGACTGGAATTAGATTGAGTCCACCTTGGAGTAATACATTCAAATTTGAAATGGCCAGAGTCTCCACACGAATGACAGATAGAAGTAGTTATTGTTTTACTTCCTAATGCAGCTGATTTCTCAAATATTGGTGCAGCATTTTTGGATTTTGATTTGAATTTGTCATATCCTAATCCACTCTTGTCTTTTCCAGGTCTTCCTATCCCTAAGAGTTTTTCTAATTCTTCACTACTCTGGGAAAATTTATAATTTAGTTCAACAGATTTTCTGGATTTCTCTATATCAAACATAAGGGTGTGATTTTCATTCTGAAGATGCATGTTTTTATCTTTCAATAGTTCAATCCGTTTGTTCAGTTTTTAGACTCAGATTTGAGAAAAGTATTGATTCTTTCAAGCCTATCATTTTTAGAGTGGTATTGTTGTAGATCATTAATCAAGTGTGTATTGATTTTCAATATTTTGTCTAGATTATTTGCAGCAATTTATTTTTGTTTTCATTTATCCCAAGTCTTTTAAGGATATTGATGCTATGGATATAAAGTTGATTATAGGCATCCTGCAGTTTATCCTTTTCTTCTTCTTCTTTCTCTGTTTCCTCATCATCAGATGGAAATGATTCAGTGGCTTGTGGTTCTTGAATTTTCTCAATTTCTATGGGAATGATGGAGGCTGTAGAGACCATAAGAATTTTCAAGGATTTTTGGTCTCCATCACTCTCTGAGTCACTATATTCTGATTTTGACTCATCAATATCATCCCATGTGGCTGTCATTGCCTTTCCTTTGGTTTTCCTATTTAGGCATTCAATGGACAGATGTCCACACTTTCGGCAATGTAGCATTGTGATTCTTTGGACTTCTTACTAGATATACCTGTGAAATGTTTGTTGTCCAACTGTCTTCCTTTAAATGGTCGGCCATGATTTTTATGAAAGAATTTTCGAAACCATTGAGCCAACAGAGCTACTTCCTCATCTTCATTCTTCCTTTCACTTTCATCTTCCTCATTTGTAGTGTTCTTTAAAGTTTTGAGGACAGTATTTTTAGGTTTAAGAGTTTGTTTGAAGTGTAGTTCGAATGTTTGTAGGGAACCTACTAGTTCTTCTACTTTCATTTCATTCATATTTCTACATTCTTTAATTGTTGTAACTTTCGAATTGAATCGTTCCAGTAAGGATCTCAGAATTTTCCTACAAATTTTTGGAACCGGTACTTTTTCTCCTAATCCACCCATGGAGTTACAAATGATGTTCAGTTTTGTGAAAAACTCCATGAAGGTCTCATGCTCTTCCATTCTGAGACTTTCAAACTGTGATGTTAAGAGTTGTAGTTTGGATCTTTTCACTGTGCTGGTTCCCTCATGGGTTGTTTTTAACAAATCCCATGCTTATTTAGTTGTTCCACACATACTAATTTGATTGAAGACTTCTTGGGACACAGCATAGTAGATAGCATTCATTGCTTTAGCTTCAGACATTTGTTTTTCTTTCTCAAATGTTGTCCACATGTCTTTGGATTTCGATTTGGTGATAGTTGCGCCATTTTCAAGTACTATTTGTTCGATTTTCAACAATATCCCAAACATCATGATCCAAAGATCTCAGAAAGTAATGCATCCTAGCCTTCCAGTTTGCATAATTTAATCCATCAAATACTGGAGGTCTAGTTACAGATGAGCCCTCTCCTTTAGCCATATTACCAACTTCAGTCAAGATCACTCTCTAGGCAGTGAAGCCCTTAAGAGAGACCCGCTCTGATACCAATTGAAATTGTAGTAATGACCGCTTTAGTTGAAGTAGGAAAATGCCAAGATGTCCTAGAGGGGGATGAATAGGACTTTTTAATGTTTTATGATCATTTAAAAACCTATCTATCCTGAATAAATATGCAAGTATCAGGATTTCTTTAAAGTAACTCTAATGGCTTCCAAGTAAAATAGAGGATCCAATCACAAAACTATTCAAAACATAAATCAGATAAGTGTTGGGGATTTTTGTCCTGCGGAATCACATAGATCTAGATCTAGGATAGCAATCCAATGGCACCAAGCACACACACAAGAAAAGAGAACACACACATTTAACGTGGAAAACCCTTGCGGGAAAAAACCATGGCACAAAGCGACAGATCACCAGTATGAAAGCATCAATTACAAAGAGAAAAGACTTATCCGATTCGAACAACCTCGAATCTCACCCTTGCTACACCCTTTGATAACCCTAGAACCCTTTAGAATACCTTTAGGAAGTCTTGGAATAATATTAGAATAGCCCTAGGGACCCCAATTTATAGTTTTGGCAACTTCCCTTTCGTATCCCAGTTGCAAAAGGACTTGCGACACGAAATCCGTGAAACTCCTTTCCGCATCCCAGTTGCGAAAGGACTCAGATTTAAGACATCTCGCAACAATCTCCACCATGTCTTCAATCTTCAACCTTGTAGCTTCTTGACCTCTTCTCTTATTTCTACATCACATCATAGCTCAAGATCACATTGGCCAACCAGCGCCAATCACGAATCTGATAGATACCTGCTATATCGTCGGCGCGAATATCTCTGAGAATCCGATTTCTTCTCTCTGAGAATAACCCCTCGCTACCAACCTCGCCCTTTATCTATACTGTATCCTCCTGAAGGTCCACCTGCATCCAACCGCTCACCGACCCACTGGAAGCTCCACCCACTCCCATATGTTAGTCTGGTATAACGAATCCATCACATCGCCCATAGTCACCTTCCACTTCTCAGCACCAGGCTCACCTAGAGCATCAGAATAGAAGATGAATCCTCTGTGATATTAAAGTCGTCCATGTACCACACCGATATCCTGCAATCATGCCGTATGATTCTTCACACAGGTGACTACTCCACCTGCTCTGTATCCCTGTCCGCAAGTCTCAGCCTTCCTGCCCTACCCGCTCATGTGGCCATGCCCATCATGCCACACACGTGCAGAGGTGGAATCCGCTACATCCACTGTAGCTCCACCTTTTGAAGTGCTCCCGATCAACCTGTAAACATGATCGAGTCATTGCGCTTTCATGATTACCCGTGACCCCTTAGATACTTTAAGAGCACCATCAATACATGTGTACTTGCATCCTTTTGCCTCAAGTACACCAAGAGAAATCAAATTCTACTTCAAATCAGGAACGTGCCTCACATCTGTCAAGGAACGCTCTACCCCATCAAACATCCTGATGTGCACCGTACTAACAGGCACAACATTACAGGCAAAGCCATTGCCTATAAACACCTGTCCACCATCGCACTCCCTGTAGCTGGTGAACCAACTGCGATGAGGAGTCATGTGAAAAGATGCCCCTGTGTCTAGCATCCACTCGTCCTTACGATCATCGTATGACCGTCTGAACGAAGACACAGACAAAACATCACCATCACAACCACTCGATTCATCTGACGTGGCAGTGTTAGCCTCCCTGCATGAAGCCTCAGAATCTTCCCTCTTAGATTTAGAATTTTCACAATCCCTCTTCACATGTCCTTCCTTCCCACAATTCCAGCACTTTACCTTTCCTTTGCCCTTGCCCTTGGATTTGAATCTAGAACCTGAAGAACTTGTACCTTGTTCAGAATTCTTACCCACTGTAAACAGTGCATCAGAAGATGTCCCCATGTTGTTGTCTAGCTGTCTCATAACCTTCCCTTGAAGGGCTGAGATAACAGTGTCGACACTCAGGGTTTTATTCATGCTGCACATAGTGTCCTTGAATAACTCATAGGACGCCGGGAGAGAATTCAGCAACATACATGCTTGTTCTTCATCTTTCATCACTTCCTCCATATCCAGCAATTTGCAAACCAATTTATTAAAGTTGTTGATGTGAGCCTCCAGATCTCCACCCTCTGCCATCTTGAAGTTATACCACTGCCGCTTCCAGTGTAGGCGATTTTCAGAGGATTTCTTCGCATAGACATCCTCTAACTTCGCCCATAACTTAGCTGCAGTTTTCTCCCTCATGACGTTGTAGAGAACCTCATCCGTGAGACATAAACGGATCGATGATAAAGCCTTCTTATCAAGAGTATTCCAATCACCATCAGTCATAGTGGACTTCCGCTCCTCAAGAGCACCATCTTCGCCTTGTTTGATTAAGGAACCCATCATCTTGATCTTCCATAACTCAAAATTATTTTTCCCTGAGTACTTCTCAATCTCATACCTGGCACTCGCCATTATTACTAATCCCTCAAATTCAGATCTGTGCCCAACTTTAGCTCTGATACCACTTGTTGGGGATTTTTGGCCTGCGGAATCACACAGATCTAGATCTAGGATAGCAATCCAATGGCACCAAGCACACACATAAGAAAAGAGAACACACAGATTTAACGTGGAAAACCCTTGCGGGAAAAAACCACGGCACAAAGCGATAGATCACCACTATGAAAGCATCAATTACAAAGAGAAAAGACTTACCCGATTCGAACAACCTCGAATCTCACCCTTGCTACACCCTTTGATAACCCTAGAACCCTTTAGAATACCTTTAGGAAGTCTTGGAATAATATTAGAATAGCCCTAGGGACCCCAATTTATAGTTTTGACAACTTCCTTTTCGTATCCCAGTTGCGAAAGTACTTGCGTCACAAAATCCGCGAAACTCCTTTCGCATCCCAGTTGCGAAAGGACTTGCGACATGAAATCCGTGAAACTCCTTTCCGCATCCCAGTTGCGAAAGGACTCAGATTTAAGACATCTCGCAACAATAAGAACCATAGTTCACGATGGATGTGACTGTGTGTGAGATGTGATTCTAATTAGTTCTAGGTAATCATGTAAGCATGCATTATGACAACATTCAGAGAAATCACATAAGCAGTAGAAGTAAATGATAATCTCAAACACAATTATTTTTATAGTGGTTCGACTACGTATCTACTCCACTTCCGGCGGACGCACTCAACCCTTGAGTGTACCGGATCTCACTAACGGAGGTTTCAAATCAGGTTCACCTTAAACCAGTACAACCTACACTAGGCTGACTCTAACGTGTCTCCACGTGTCTCCATGACACAAGTTTATGCCCCACATAGGAGCAAGGGTCAACACACAACACCCAGATTTTTAGGCCACACAGGCCAAGGATCTACACAAGGAACCTAATAGTTTATGCTCCCATGAGCAAGGGTCAACACACAACACCCAGGTTTTAGACCACACAGGTCAAAGACCTAAGTTTATGCTCTCCACAGAGCAAGGGTCAACACACAGCACCCCCCACGTACACTCCCGTCGGAGGCCTCCTATAAGGACTTAAAAGGGGTGAGAAGCACCTTTGACCCAATCCTACAAAAGGAATGATCAAAAGGGTCTCTCAACTCTAATGACTTACAGATAAGTAGATGAGCCCCATTTAGCAAGCTGATGAAGATCTCCTCCTTTGATGACGAAGAATCTTCAGCTCCTTAAACCGCAAGACAAAAGATGCTCCAATGTATAGCGATGGGTTGGGTCAAGGTTATGTTGGAATCCTACTCTATTAAATATTTTCCTATATTGGAAATAGAGTGATTCCAACCATCTATGCATTCAAGGTATCCCAGCTCAATGATTTTCCATTAAGATGGTAGCTGTAGGATCCTTGAATGTGGAAGTTCATTTCCCAATCCACTCTATTGAATATCAATGATGAGGGTGGATTGGAGGATGAACTCCCATGAGAGAAAAAGGCTTAAGGTATATAATCTGGATTTAAACACTCAAAAGCTATATCTATTTTCTCTACAAACAACCAAAGGCAAGCTCTCATTAAATAGGCAAAAAGTTTCAACGGATATAAAACAGTCATATGTTTTACAGAGTTCGATATCATCAAGCAGGGTTCGATATCATCGAGCATATACTCTCGATAACATCGAATGGCCGCTCGATGACATGAACTCAATCTATCAAACGCTTTTTAACCTTTTTGTCAATTGGTCGAGGAGATCGAACACTCTTCGATGTCATCGGATTTCGAACTCTGATTTCATCGAAACAAGGTTCGATTCCTCGACATTTGAAAATGTGAGAGCAGTTGCCTTCGAAGCATAACAGGTATTTGATATGATCAAGCATCCCTAGATATCTTCGAAATTTGAATATCGATGATATCGATGACGGTGTCGGTTCATCGATATTTTCAAGGAATTTTCTTATAAGCTTGTAGGATAGTTTGTGTCCTATTTCAATGACATCGACCTGGTATTACTATGATCGATATTTGAATATCAATTTTATCGAGAGATCCTCGATACTTGAAAGATTTTACCTGAAAACTTTCTGGATAGTTTTGTGTCCCAATCCGATATCATCGAAGGTCTGTCGATATCATTGAGGTTTGAATTTCGAGGATATCGAGGCTCCCTTCGATATATCGAGAATCACATGATTTTCCTTAACAACATATTGGACATATCTGACCAGATGTCAATTTTATCAAGTCGTCTTTGATGAATTCGAAATTCAAAATTCGATGATATCGAACAGTCCATCGATTCATCGATAATTCAGTCCAAAATTCTTTGTAGTTGCTAGACATATGAAGTCCTCAATTCGATATTATCGAGTGAGTTTCAAGGACATCGATAACAGGGTTCGATTCCATCGAACCACGTATCGATAAATCGACAAAGGTAGAAAACTTAGAGATTTTCTTGATTTTGCAAAATAGTTTTCTCACCTTAAACCCTAAGATGTTCTATCCATTTTTAAGGGTTTTATATACCTGGTTTTTTGGGACATGGGATGTGAGGCTAAGGTTTACCTTTGACATGTTCGGGCACTCATCCTGTTGAGGCAGACGCTTGAACAATCTTCTTATGGGGCTCCTTTGTCTTGCTAACTCAACACTCATGCTAATTGACAAACTAGGGCACTTTCATAATCTCCAGGTTTGCCACAGTTAAGACATTTTCCCTTTTGTTTTCCCAACTTGATTCCATAAGATTCGCCTTTAAATCTATCTCATTTGCATTTTCTTTTTGGTCCTTATTTCTATTGGCCTCCTCTATTCGGATGTGTACGATTGTAGTTTCCAATGAAGCATCGTTCTTTTTATGTTTCGTTTTATTCTTATACTCTTTCCTGGAGGGCGGTATCTTTTCTATCAGCGCTCCTGATTGAAACGGTTCATCCAATTTAATTCCTTCTAATGATAGTTCATGAACTAGATTTTGAAAATCATGAATCTGATTTGTGACAGGTTTATTGTCTATCATTTCATAATGAAGAAAATTAGCGATTGCATGTTTCTTAGCGCCTACATCTTTCAGAACATACTTCTTTTCTAAAGCAGTCCATATACCTTTAGCAGACTCATAAGAAGTATACACATCATATAGTTCGTTGGACAAAGAGTTCATAATATAATTTTTGTAATTATTTTCATATACTACTTCAGTTTGATTTGTTAGATGTATAATAAATGATTCAGACAATACGTATGAAACTTTAAGGGTGGTTAGTGCGAACATAAGTTTCTATTTCCACTATTTAAAGCATTGTCCAGTGAACGGATCGATTTTGGCTAACTCGATAAAGGCATTAACTGTTACGGTACACATAGTCTATGTAATTCAACAATTTGATTTCAAGATTATTGGAATATTTGGTTGAATCAAATAGACTATTAAAATCGAGAACCAAAAAAGAAAATAAATATTAAGAAAGAAGACTTATTGAATAGAGTCGAGGCGTGACATAAGTCACTCGACTTGAAATCGAATTTGCTCCCCTTGGAAAGCGTCCCAAGTACAACAAGTTTCCAGAGCAATCGACCTCCAAGATACATCGACTATGACCCGGTCTCAACAGTGCACTCACTGTAAGCGGGCTTGACCACTTGCAGTTTAACCCAAAAGTGCTGAGTTAACTCAGCGACAAACTTAGCAACAACAAAACTTATAAACTAGAACAAAGAGAGTTTTATAAGAGGAGAAAGGAATTTTTCATAATTTAGACATTGAAATCGAAGTCCTTATGTAGACTCCAAAGTGATGGATTAAGCACCCTTTTGAAAGGGTTTGGTCCATTGGGTTTAAACCCAACATGTGTGACCAACTGAACAATCACATCTATCTGGTTTAAAACGAAAAGGTGCAAGTGCGAGTACACTCTCGCATAAATAAAGTCACACGAGTACCCATACACACACACCCACGTGAGTACACCCGCACCTAGCCCGTCCCGTCCCGTCGTGTTGCGCATGCGCACGCGAACATGCACACACACTCAGACTTGGCTCGGCTCGGCGTCATGTGCCTGTGGTCAATGGCATTACCCCCCCCCCCCCCCCCCCCCCTCCCCAGGACCAAATTCACATGCCCCCTGAATGGGCTCAAGCCCCAAGGCAAAAAACCTATCTTATATATAAGAAGATTTTCTTTGGTAAATCCGATGTAGGACAAAACCCACAACTCAAAAACATCAGAAATTTCAAATGAGGAGGGAAACCAAAATATTTGAAATTCCAATTTTAAGATAAAATTTAAACAAAATATAATAAGAGCTAGGTGCGGAAGGAATATTTATGTTTCATTCGTTGGCTTGATTCTAGTCATTCATGTGCTTCTAGAAGCTACTCCAACCAATCCAGAGCATCCAAATGGGATATTTCATCCCAGACAATTCGAAAACCCTAGCTACAATGAGAGAAACCATAGCCGCTGCTATTCTTCCAGGTCTTTCTGAAAGCTTAGCTGAACTCTTCTTCCTTTGAACCCACCACCCAAACGGAACCAGAGCTTCAAAATCTCTCACCTAGAAACTTCATGGCATCCATCCAGACCATCCAGCATGGTTAGATTGAAGAAAGAAGTAGTGGGAGAGATCCCGCCATTGTCAGCTATCATCTTCTTCACTGATAAGTGTCAACTGAGAAGAGTCAATTGCGGCCATCAATTCTAGATTAAATCATCCAGTTGTGTCGTTCGAGCTCTGGTCTAGAGAAGAGAAGATAAAAGATATGAAAGAAAAGAGGGAGAGAGTGAGTTCATTGTGTAGCACCACTTTGTGTCGCACCAAGTCCACATTATTGAGTTGGGTTATGGCGTTGATTCTAGACCGAGTCCAGTGATCCACAAAGTTTCAAGAAGAAAGAAGAGGAAGGAAAAGAACAAAAACACAGAGAGGAAAAGGAAGAGCGAAGAGAAGATCAGCATCAAAGGTTATCACTGAGTTTTCCAGTTGAGTTGACTCGTTGTCGAGTCAAGGTACGTCGGACAGTTGGGTCTAATTTGAGAGAGGGTAGAAGATAAAGGAAGAAGGATCAAAGAGAGGCAGGGGCTGTGAGCCACCACTGATTTGATTGGGCTGATCTCACCGAGTCCGTAATTCACTGTTGACTCGGGTACGACTCAGGGCCGAGTTAGGGTCTGGTTTGAGTTTAGACACTATTAGTTGAGCTAAGAGAGAAGATAAGGGAAGAAGAAAGAGAGAAAAAAGGAAGAATGGAAAGAGGGAAGAAGAGGAAGAAGGTTGCAGAGTGACTCGCAGGTTCGGGTTGCTGTCGAGTCAAGTGGATTCGACTCGTTAAGACTAAGTCAAGCCGAGTTTTGGTCTAGCTACCCTGCTGGACATGTCAGAGAGAGGAAGAAGAAAAGAAGGAAGAAGAAGATAGATCAGTTAAGGGAGAGAGAGAGAGAGAGAGAGAGAGAGAGAGAGAGAGAGAGAAGCAGAGCATCGAATTCGGCTCGTGCTAAGAAAAGTCGCAACCGAGTTGTTGCCGAAACACACCAAGTTAGGTTCAAACAAAAGTGAGTCATGTCACCTTGGATCCAACCACATCAAAAGATTCATTTGGTTTTGTTTTAGGCACCGAATTCACTGTCATGTGCGAGGATTCATCCCACCATGCAACATAGCAGCTGGCCTAGGAGATTTGTTGATCGTGCCTGGATCGAGTCGGGTCATGTGTTCGAGTCGACTTAAGAAGGGATTCTAGAGGGCGAGCACTCAATTCTGGCAACATTGGGAGGTGATTCGAATCTTGAAAGGTGAGGATCGCCCTTCAAGCTTTCCTAAATCATGATAGTTAGTTTAATTAATTTATTTTTAATAATTGCTTGATATAGTATTCAATGAAAATGATGATAAATGGTAGTTTTATTTGAGTAATTCTTCATATATGATTATTGATTGGATTTAAATTCAAGTATTTAAACATGTTATGAATCTCATATATCTCTATTCTGGTTTAAAATGAGCGCTTTGCATGTGTATTTTCTATTGATAATGTTCGTGGCTTGTTTTGACACTTGGGATTGCTGGATGATATTTTTGGAGTTCCTCGAACTAGTGGTCATTTGTGTAATGAATTAGATGGAATTTTGATGTAGACTTACCATCTCGTGAATAATTTGTGCCGGTGGCTTTTTGGTTAAACCCTTTTATTGTAATCTTAAATAGACTTTTTGCCCAATGTGGCTCTTGACGAACTATTTTGAACAAACTTGGGATGGTAAGTTCTACCTGTTGTATCGTGATAAATCATTAGTTGAAGCGGTTACCATTAAACATCCTACTTGTTAGACTCTCATGAGCCGAGAATGGTGGTATGGGATATTGTGCCCGAGCTGTCGACTATGTTGGGTAACGAGCCCCCCATAGTAACCTTTGAGCTTTCTTAAAATAGTTGTTTGAAATTGGACTAATAATGGTTGAGCTAATTGTGTATTTCATGATATGTGGGCGATATTTGGTGGCTAATCTGGATGTTGTTGCACGTACCCTTTGTTGTGGTATTTTTCGTTAGCTCCCAAACCACTGTCGATCTACCCAATTTTGTGTGAGCTGTCACTTAAGCACTTACTTGTTGTACTTTCGCTGGTGACTAGCCACTGAAGATTGCATGTCAGTTTTGCCCCACTCGTGGGTTTGTTTAGCAATTTGTGTGAGTTAGTTACTTGAGCTCATACTTGTTGTACTTTCGCTGGTGACCAGACACTTTGAGGTTACATGTGAGTTTTGCCCCACTCGACGGGTTTTTTCCCTAATTGCCAACTGGATAAGGATCCCTAAGCTGATGTGCATATGCATACATCCATGCATTTAAATAAGATCGCATTATGAATTTCTTTATATGATCAACTATCATTGGTTACTATGATGGATTGTAATATCATTTGTTATGATCATTATAAATGGTTTAGTGTAGACCTAACCTGATAAACTATGTTTAACTATTGTAAAGGTTTGGTAAATCTTGAGGAGTATACCTCACTCCATTGATGCTATCGAACCATATTCAGTAGTTGTAGGAGACATAAATGATGTGCATGTGGGTGCTCATGTGGCACATGAGGAGCTAGATGATCTTGCGGCTCTTGATTCTAGATTTCACTTATATCGATTTTGTACTTTCTTATATTTGTAAATCTTGAGACATTGGTTTGTATAAGCCTATGGACAGCCACTCATATATCTTAAATGTGTATTCAGACTGTCGTTTATGTTTGATTTGTTTCTCTTCTGCTGCAGTGCTCACTCTTAAAAAAGAAAAAAATATGTATATATATATATATGTGTGTGTGTGTGTGTGTGTGTGTGTGTGTGTGTGTGTGTGTGTGAAATTTGGGCTATCTTTAAAGGTTAACACTTAGGATTTCAGAAAACGAGTTCTAAACTTGGGTTACGAAACCGGGGCATTACAAAATGATATCAGAGCGGAGTTTGGACCAGGTCTTAGGGAAAGAGTTTATACAAACCTCAACTGTCTCAAGTTAAGGTATTAAAATCTAGAGACTTGAACTTGAGTGAATCTCCCCTAGAATTAGGAGAAATTAAGAATATAAACTTTTAGGCTCCCACTGAAAAATTGTTTAGATAACTGTTGAATTTGGAAACAAAACTTAGGTACCATGGGAGAACAAGTACCCACTATGATGTACGTAAGAGTTAATAAGAACACTCAATGAACTTAACTCCCGAATAATGAAATAATTTTTTTTTAAAATGTAAACCTTCTAGAGTCACCCTATACTTTAAAACAATATTTTCCACAAATCCCAGCAATTAGAAATAATTAAAGAAAAAGTTATAGATTTTTGGGTAAATTTTCACCTTTAGACTGAACTTTGAGATTAAATGTGAGAATATATATGAACTTGGAATATTTCAAACTCAAATTTTTATAAATTTTATTTTAAATTCTTTTAGATAGTGCATATATAGTCAAAGTGCATAGTAAAAGCGTGTTAGACTAATTGGGTCTAATCCTCATGACAATGGAAAGTTACATGATATTTTTCCAAGTGTCTCAAATAATCGGAACCATGAACCGACAAGACCATGTTTAAGCAAAGTATATGTTGTTTGATCAAAATTCCAAATCTTGGGTGACAACAATGATCTCAATGCCATGATCAAGCAGAAGGTTAATGTTCACTAGGATTAAGAAGGATACCGATAACTCACTGCCTGACCAGACAAAAGTGTGGCATATCAAGCTCAGACTTACAATAACCGTTTGTTTGTGTTATCCTGAGAACTGAAAATAGAAAAGATTATTCTACTCTAGATAGTTGGGAACTATCATTAAAAATAAAAATAAAAAGAAGATATAATATTATTATTAGTTGTCACCTGAATGAACTTCTAATCCTTGTAGATACTATAGGAAATTGTGATCTTGGTGGCATCAAAACAAATCCCTAATTTTTCAGTAGTACTGGAAGAATTTCTAACCTTTAATGAAACCTATATACATTAGTCAATTAGTTATATTAGAGATATAAGGGTTGTGGAAAAATTTAGATATAACCTGTTAAAATCTAGGTTGTGATAACACACTTGGACACATACAGGATAGACTACACCATTAGGATAACTTTCTACTTGTAATGTTAATAATTGGGATATACGATATCGAATCTTGAGGGTGAGTTTTTTCTTTAAGAGGGTAGATTGTAACACCCCATGTAAGGTCCGTATCCTAGTCCGTACCATTCCTTAGACTCCCGCGATCCTCCCCATCGAATTCTGGCAATCCGCGACCTGTAATCGGCGTTTATACGCAACCCTAAGTCGCATCCCGTAGATCTGACGACTCGACCCCGAGACTTGTACCATTATGATCGCACCGTCGCCGCGGTTCCAACGCCACGTCTTGCGCACCGATGCAATACCCAGACCAGGAGTTGTGGGCCCGCGTTTATTTCAAGGAAAACTCCGCATATTGCGAATCCTAAGAGAATCTCTACCCAAACATCACATCAATCAATCAATCATTAGTCAAGTACACAACCCATCACACTCATCCCTCTCTTACACAAGCCATCCACAAAGTCAACTCTTCCTTACAACAACCCCTCCCTTCCTTACAACAACCCATCCCTCTCTCCTTACATCTCATCTCTCTCTCATTTTCTCTACCATTTTCTAAGCACCAAAGAGAGTGAATGTCTAAGCATTTCCAAGCAAGAGGAGAGCCAAGTGTGGCCCACTTTCTTACCCCCAAATCTCACCATCCAACCCTTCAATCTTCATCATCTTCCATTAAAGAGAGAGCTTAGGAGCCAAGGATTCTAAGGAGCTAATGAAAGAAGTGTAATCGGTGGGTGATATAGGATTTCCACCATTGATCTTGATGATTTGAAGGCCCACATGTGGTGGTACCCATTTGATGAATGCTTTGTATCAGGTATAGGGAGGGCTCATAGTGGCGGAGTCCCTCCCCTCCACACGTCTCTCTCTCTCTCTCTCTCTCTCTCTCTCTCTCTCTCTCTCTCTCTCTCTCTCTCCTCTCCTGCCCCCCCTTTCCTTGTTGATGGCCCACCTCAACGCATATGTATTTTCATCCACACCGTCCACCCAAGTGGGATCCACCATGCACGCGTTGTATCCAACATCCAGCCCCGTCCAACAGTCCCACCTTGATGTCCATTTGGTCGAACCTGGATGGAGGTAAAACATAAATATCAGCTGACCCAAAGCTTTGGTGGGCCACCATGTGGACCCACCTTGATGATATGTGTATGTCCACACCGTCCAGTCTGCTGGACGGTGAGATCCACCGTGATGCAGGTGTTTCATCAACACCGTCCATCTGGTGGGACTCCACCTGATGTATGGGTTTTACCCATGTAGCCTGTCTGTTTTAAGGGCGTGGGACCCACCCCACACGTGCTACACGTGTGGGGGTGGGTCCACCTTATATGTGTTGTATTTTCACACCGTCCATCTCTTGATGGTGTGTCATGTGGGGCCCCTCGTGATATATGTGTTATATCCCAACTGTCCATCTGGACGGTGGGGATCACCTAGCAATATAACTGCTGCATTGATGTCAGCAAGTTCCGTGGGTTTGATCAAGAGGTATATGTTTGCATCCTAACCGTCTGTCTGTAGAACGTGGGACCCAACTGTGATGTATTTGTTATATCTGCATCGTACATCTGTGTGTGACCCACCATGATGTATGCGTTGACACCGTTCAAATGGGTGGAATGTAGCTGGACCATCTGTCCAGCAGCTGCAGCGGCCCACCTTGATGCAAGTGCTCTATATCCTCACCTTCCAATCATTGTAGAGATCGTTTTGTGGCATTATAAAGAGAATGAGATAGATCTAAAATTCAAGTGGGACCCACTGTTTATATTTCATCCACGCTGTCCAGCAGCTGTGGAATCCAACGTGATGTATGTGTTGTACTCCGCATCATCCAGCCATGCATAGTGGGACTCACATGATGTATGTGTTTTATATCCATGTCATCCATCCTTACTGGACGTGCAAGGCCCGCCTGCTGTACACGTAGGGCCCACCTGCTGTACACGCAGGGCCCACCTGTTGTATGTGCAGAGCCCATTGTGGCCATATGTGAGGCCCATTATGGCTGTGTGTGTGAGGCCCACTTGATTGCGTACATGAGGCCCGTGTATGCGGCCCATTGTGATGTATATTAGGCCCGCGTGACAGGCTCAATGTGTATGAGGCCCTTGAACGAGGCCCATTGCGATGTATGTGAGGCCCATTGTGATGTACGTGAGGCCCTCGTGTGAGGCCCATTATGGTGCATATGAGGCCGAGGTGATGAGGCTCAATTGTGATGCGTGACTCCACCATGATGTATGAAAGGTTATGTGTGATGCCCATCTTTGTTTCTTAAGTAGTATTCAGGCCATGGGCCCCATTGTAAATTAGATTTCTTAATGGGCAGCTCTTTAGAGAGTAACGGTGGTTAAATGTCCATAGTGGTTAAATGTCCACATCGTAAGTCTCCCTAGGGCCCGTTGTTAAGCCCATGACCACCTTACCTTAGTGGGCTACCCCAAATCATTGGACCCCCCTACCATAATTGTTAGGCCTATTCTTGATATAAGTAGGTCATCTAGGCCCATCCTTGATATGAGGAGAATACATCATCATCATATAATATCTCCACGATCCATGCTCATGCGCATCATATGTATGCTTGATATGAGTGATTGATCATAGCACATGCCATTGGGCGGATTATTATGGGACTCCATGATAGGAGTTGACCACATGAGCGCACGATATGCGTAGGATTACTGCATGACTGGATAGTGTGATTCATGCATCTCGCATTGTGTGATATGATTACTGTACGCCCTAGCGACATCAGGGCCGTAGCCTCCACAGGCATATCGTGGATGACAGGATTAGACACTAGAAATCTTTCTCTACATGGGATGCGATAGATGTCCTGAGTGAAATTCTCTAAACCCTTATGGTACCAGGAGGTTGCTCCAACATCTAGACAGATTGGATACATGAGCGCTAAGTGCCGAATACCAGGAGGTCACGCTTCTCACTGTGTCATGGTCAGTTGGAAGGGGGTGCGACCTTATCCACCTGAGAGGAGGGGGTAAAGCTAGGTTGAGTTTGACCAGCTCAAGGAATGGGTCCGTTATCGACAAGTCGGGCCCGATAATGGCAGGCAGATAGTGAGGTCTCTTCCACTCGCCTTGTTGCGCGGGATAGGGAGGTAATCTGGTTTGGAGTGTATTAGACCCCAGTGATATTCCAGAGTTGAGTTGTATTAATATATGGATTCAGATGAGGACTGGCATGCTTGTGTTGCATCTTGCATATGACATTTGGCTACGTAGGTCTCGCATCACATCCTCTTGGTATGGCTGATAGCATTCATACCTCGCATTGCATGGCCTTGGTATGACCGATAGCATTCATGCCTCACATCGCATGGCCTCGATATGGCCGATAGCATTTATGTCTTGCATTGCATAGCCTTGGTACGGCTGATAGCATTCATGGACTTACCAGCATGTTTCACATTGCTTTGATATTGCATACTTGGTACTTACCTTGTGCACACACTTACACCACCCTCTAAGCTTTCTATAAGCTTATGCACGACCATTGCATGTAGGTGACGTTGGATCGCAGCAGCGCTGAAGCAGGAGCGTGTGACAAATCATCTTAGAGCTTTTGTCTATCTTTGTATTTCTCTTTCTACATTGTACTCAAAGTTTTTGATATAGTGGATACGTGTTGATGTTGTTTTGTGACTTGGTTATGCTTATGATTATGCTCCTATACAAAAAAAAAAATCATATTGAAAATTTTCCTTGTAGGGTCCCAGGATCGGAATCTGGTATATGAGTGCTGGGAGCCGAGAATGGGGCACTACGAAGGCTGTCAACGCCAGATTCGGTGATCGAAAATTTTATGAGTTGAATAACTTAGCGATTTTCTGATATAGACCCTTAACGTATGTGCCTTCGAGAGTTCTCAAAGCTGATAGACACCTTTGTTCTTTTCTGTAGACCATGCCGCCTAGGCGAGGCACCCAAGGACCCGAGCGGCACTCACTCCACAACCGAAGATTCCTGCTCCACCACCCGCAGTTCCCATTCCACCACCTGAGACTCCCACAGATCCTGCACCCCCGTCCGAGACCAACGCAACCCGTACTGTACCAGTTAGCGTCGATTAGTTGCAGCAGATGCTCCAAGCTGTGACAGTCGCCCTCCATGGGCAAGGCGGGTGCCCCGCTGAGACCCAGGACCAGGCAGAGTAAGAGCGCGCGAACGCCTTATTGCGAGATTTTCTTCGGCTCAATCCCCTGCGATTCCAGGGAGAGCCCGATCTGGCTGCAGCAGAGAGGTGGCGCTCCCAACTAGAGAAGATGTTCGAAATCATGAGATGTAGGACCCAGCAGCGGATCCCATTGGCAGTGTATGTACTTAAGGGTGAGGCCGAGCATTAGTGGACCTCCGTCACCAGTGCTGGAGGGCCTGATTTCGTCTGGACATAGGAGAATTTTGTGGACCGGTTTAACCGGCAGTATTTCCCCGACCACATTTAAAGGCAGCGTGCACTAGAGTTCAAGACTCTAGTGCAGGGGAATATGATGGTGGCTCAGTATGCGGATCATTTTGTAGCGCTGTCCAGATTTACACCGTACTTGGTAGATGATGAGGGGAAGAAGGCCCACCATTTTGAGAACGGCCTACGTTCTGGTCTCCAAGGCCGTGTTGTTGGGCATAAGCTCCCGACTTTCAAGGAGGTAGTATGGAGGGCCTAAATCTACAAGGCTGAGTGGGCAGGTGCGCAGAGTGACCGTGATCAGAGGAGAGACTGGAAGAGGCAGGCCCCCTCTAGTGGCTCCAAGCAGCGTCAACCATAGTAGAGGCACACAGGCTGCCCAACCTTCCGAGCGCTAGTAGCACCTCCAACACCACCTCCGAGGCAGTTCACCAGTGTCTGTTTTGGGTGCGATGAGACGTGGCACCGTATTTGGGAGTGTCCCCGCCCTCAGCAGCAGCAGCCAAGAGCACCACAACAGTCTCCATCGCAACAGTAGCGATTGTAGCTACCTCAGCCGTCGAGGCCCCATCGGTAGCCGAGGAAGCAGTATAGGCCGCCACAGCTGCAACAGCAGCAGAGACCTCAGAGGGGACAGGCACATCCCCAGGCAGCTCAAGCCAGATTCTTTGTGGCTAAGCAGGACCCGTAGTCATCAGGAGGGGTTGTCGAGGGTACCCTCCATTTCTGCATGCATAGCACGTGTATTATTTGATTCTGTTACATCTCATTCCTTTGTGGCTGAGGATTTATGCCGATCGATTGATTTTCCATTAGAGTCTACTCGTGAGGGTTTGTCAGTATTAACGCCCTTGGGGAAGACTGTAGTGTTGGGCCAATTTTGCTCGTCTTGCCCCATTCTAGTTGGGGATATCTTTTTGCCTGCTGATCTCCAAGTTCCAGTCATCCTGGGCATGGATTGGCTCACCGAGTATCACGCCATATCGGACTGCTCCACAAGGACAGTCACATTTTGTATACCCGATGTGTCGCAGTTCCAATTTGTAGTAGAGCCTAGAGGAGAGCCATTTTCCTACCTGTTGTCGTGTGCCATTGAGGAATCAGTTACTTTAAGTATTGAGCAGCTGTCAGTCGTCTGTGGTTTTCATGATGTGCTCGAGGAGATTCCGGGTTTACCACCTCACCAGCACACGGAGTTTCAGATTGATCTCGTGCCCGGTACCGTGCCTATTTCGAAGGCCCCATATCGTATGGCGTCGTTGGAGTTGCAGGAACTGCATAAGCAGTTAAACGAGCTACGCGAGTTAGGCTTTATCCGTCCGAGCAGTTTGACGTGGGGAGTGTCGGTACTCTTCGTGAAGAAGAAGGATGGCTTGTTGAGGCTCTACGTGGATTACCGTGAGCTCAATAAGGTCACGATCAAGAACAAGTATTCGCTCCCGAGGATCGACAATTTATTTAATCAGCTGAAGGGTGCACAGTTCTTTTCGAAGATTGACCTGCGGTCTGGCTATCATCAGATTTGGGTCTGAGACGAGGACATCCCGAAGACAGCATTCAGGACACGCTATGGTCATTTTGAGTTCCAGGTCATGTCCTTCGAACTGACCAATGCGTCTGCAGTATTCATGTAGTTGATGAACGAGGTCTTCCGTCCATATCTCGATCAGTTTGTTGTGATATTCATTGACGACATTCTGATATATTTGAGGATCCGTGAGGAGCAAGAGCAGCATCTGGAGATTACCTTGCAGACCCTCTGCGCACATCAGCTCTATGCGAAGCTCGAGAAGTGTGAGTTCTAGCAGGAGGAGGTGAAATTCCTCAGTCACGTGGTGACGAGGGAGGGCGTCGCAGTGGACCCCTCGAAGATTCAGTGGGGCCAACCCACAAACGCATCTGAGATCCACAGTTTCCTTGGTTTGGCAAACTATTACCTACGTTTCATTGAGGGCTTCTCCCGTATTGCAACCCCGTTGACCAGGTTGACTCGGAAGGGAGTTGAGTTTGTTTAGAGCGACGCATGTGAGTAGGTATTCGCAGAGCTGAAGGATCGTCTGACGTCCTCACCTATCCTCACTCTTCCCTCTGGGAGTGATGGATTCGTAGTTTTTACCGATGTCTCGCATATTAGTTTGGGTGCTTTCCTAATGTAGTACGAGAAATCGATGGCCTTCGCATCTCGCTAGCTCAAGGTCCATGAGCAGAACTACTCCATGAGTGATTTAGAGTTAGATGCAATTGTCTTCACACTGAAGGTGTGGATGCACTATCTTTACGGGGTTAGGTTCGAGCTCTTCTCTGACCACAAGAGCTTGAAGTATCTCTTCTTGCAGTCTGAGTTGAATATGAGGCAAAGGCGCTGGATGGAGCTCCTGAAGGACTACTATTTCGATCTTCAGTACCACCCTGGCAAGGCGAACGTGGTGGTGGATGCTCTTAGCCGTCAGCCATGGGGCCTGGTGGCACATATGATGGTCTAGGAGTGGAGGATGCTTGAGGATATAGGAGAATACGCCTTTGAATTTGGTCTGCAGTCTACTATCATTCAGTTATCGAGCCAGTTGATTAAACACTCTCTTGTCGCAAGGGTGATCAAGGCTTAACAGACAGATGAGTCGTTACAGGGCTACCGAGCAGAGGCCGTATCTGAGGGGCAGTTGGATTGGCAATTGGTTTTGATGGTGGACTTCATTTCAGAGGCCATTGTGTGTTCTAAATATTCTAGAGTTGCTCATAAATCTGATGACCGAGGTACACCGATTGAGATTTACTATTCACCTGGGCTCCATGAAGATGTACCGCAACATGAGGAGGCAGTATTTGGGCGGGGATGAAGCGTCAGATTGCTAATTTTGTGGCCAAGTGTGACACGTGTCAGCGTGTCAAGACCGATCATCAGAGACCCCCAGGTCCATTGCAGTCATTGAGCATCCCGACATGGAAATGGGAGCACGTATCCATAGATTTTATCATGGGTTTGCGGAGGACTTAGTGTGGTCACGATGCCATATGGGTTGTTGTCGATCATCTAACAAAGTCTGCACATTTTCTTGTGATTCGTGCAACCTGACCTTTGGACCGGCTTGCCAGATTATTCATCGAGGAGATTGTGAGACTGCACGGTGTTACATTTTCGATCATTTCTGACTGAGACCCGAGGTTCACGTCTCAGTTTTGGAGGAGCTTCCAAAAGGCAATGGGGTCTACTTTGCAGCTTAGCACCGCGTATCCTCCGCAGACCAATGGAAAAACCGAGAGGGTCAACCAGATCCTTGAGGATATGCTCAGAGCTTGCGTGATCGACTTCTTGGGTAGCTGGGATGAGTATTTGCGCCTGGCTGAGTTCGTATATAATAACGGCAATCAGACGACTATTGGCACGGCTCCTTTTGAGGCACTATATGGCAGACCGTGCATATCACCGACTTATTGGACCGAGGTTGGAGAGCAGCGTCTCCTAGGTCCTAAGCTTGTGCAGTAGACATCAAAGGCTATCGATATCATCAGGCAGAAGATGTGCACAACTCAGAGCCGGCAGAAGAGTTTTCTGATCATCAGTGTCGTCCCTTGGAGTTTGCCGTTGGGGACCATGTGTATCTCAAGGTCTCACCTATGAAGGGTGTGGTTCATTTTGGAGCGAAGGGCAAGCTTGCCCCGAGATTCATTGGACCTTTCAAGATCACTGGGTGTGTTGGCACCGTGGCCTATCGACCTGCCTTGTCATCTTAGTTGTCTGGCGTCCACAACGTTTTTCATATTTCTATGTTGAGGAAGTGTGAGTTAGACATCGTTCCCATTATTGATTGGCAGCCGTTGGAGGTTCGTGAAGACGCTTCTTACATTGAGCAACCAGTTCGTATCCTTGATCGGAAGGAGCAGGTCCTCCGGACCAAGGTCATTACTTTGGTGAAGGTTTAGTGGGGTCACCATTCTGTTGAGGAGGCATCTTGGGAGCGCAAGGCTGAGATTCACGAGTGTTATCCCCATCTCTTTAATGATTGATTATATGTTGTATCTTGTATGCTGTCTCCGATTTTATATGATGATAATTATGTTTCCTCTTCTCTTATGAGTTATGTCTAGTTGCGTGATAATGTAAATTTTGAAGACAAAATTTTTATTAGGAGGGGAGAGCTGTAAGGCCCGTATCCTAGTCCATACCGTTCCTTAGACTCCCGCGATCCTCCCCGTCAAATTTCGGCAACCTGCGACCTGTAATCGGCGATTACATGCGACCCTAAGTCGCATCCCGTAGATCTGAGTCGACTCAACCCAAGACTTGTTTGGATTAATTCATGATAGTATTTATAGATGAAATTTTAATATATCCAAGGCCTGAGAAGATCATGTGGGACGCTTAAGGATCACTTTACAAATATTAAAGAAAAATCAATTATACACTAAGTTGACAAAATGAGATTTTTAAAAATAGGAAGTGAAATTCTTAGGTCACATGGTTTTAAAAGGAGTGTTTGTGCATCCATCAAAGGTCGAGGCAATAATGAAATGGGAACAACCTAAGAATGTAACTGAGGTGTGCATTTTCATAGTTTAACTGGATATTTATTATAGGAGATTTATCGAAGGATTCTCCAAAATTGCTAAACCATTAACTCGATTAACAAGAAAAGGCACACATTTTAAATGAAATGAAAATTTTGAATGGGCTTTCTCTAAATTAAAGAATCGACTAACGTCAACAGCAGTTCTAACCATACCAGCCTCAAGAGATATTTGTACTTCACAGTGATGTGTTATACAAAGGGTTGGGATGTGTTCTTATGCGATGAGATAAAGTAATAGCATATGTGTCAAGGCAGTTAAAAACGCATAAACATAACTATCCTACACATAATTTGCAACTAGCAGTGATAATATTTGCCCTAAAAATTTCGAGATATTATCATATGGTAAGAAGTTTGCATTGTATTCTGATCACAGGAATCTTAAATTTTTTTTACCAGAAAGAATTAAATATGGGGTAGAGGAGATTGATAGAATTCTTGAAGGATTAGGATTTTTATATTTGTTATCACCCAAGTAAGGCAAATCTTGTGGCTAATGCATTAAGTAAGAATACACAAACTTATGACATGTCTAATGATCCAAGAGTGGAAGATGCTTGATAAAATAAAAGATTTTAATGATCAATTCAAAGCAGATGATTCGCACACTTATCTCAACAACATAATAGTGTAGCCTACTTTAGTGCGTTGAGTTGTAAAAGCACAAAAGGATAATGCTAGAGTAGTGAAAGCAATAGGGAATTATAACCATAATAGCGAGTAGTCGCATATGATGGAATCAGACTTCGATGAAGATTATGTGTTCCGCATATCCCGAATTCAATAAGGAAATTTTGGACAAAGCACACCACACAAATTCACAATTCACCTACATGGAATGAAAATGTACTGTGACATTCGAAAACAATATTGGTGGAACAATATAAAGAGAGAAATAGCCTACTACGTGTCTATGTGTTATGTATGTTAACAAGTTAAAGTTGAGCATCAGAAACCATTAGGGTTACTTCAGCCCTTGCTAGTCGTAAAATGGAAGTGAGAGTACATTACCATGGATTTCGTGGTAAGATTTTCGAAGACCAGACGTAACACGATGCCATTTGGGTAATTGTTGACTGATTAACCAAGTCTTCAAACCTCCTCCCTATTCTATTTCTTCATCCCAAGATGAACTGAGTAAGATTTATATTAAAGAGATCATTAGACTACATGGTATCCTCATATCTATTGTATCCAACCGAGACTCTAGACTTAAGTCACGCTTTTAGAGAAATTTTCAAGATGCTTTGGGGACATCACTTGTAAGGCCCGTATCATAGTCCGTACCGTTCCATAGGCTTCTGCGGTCCTCCCGGTAGAATTCCAGCAACCCTTGACTTGTACCCGACGTTTGCGCACTATCCTAAGCCGAGTCCTGCATATAGGAGTCGACTAGACTCAAAACTTGCACCCTAGCGACCGCTCCGTCACCGCGGTTCCAACTCAGCGACTCGCGCACCGATCCGATACCTGGGCCAGGAGATGTAGGCCCGCGTTCATTCCAAAGAAATGCCACGTGTTGCGAATTCCAAGAGAATCTCTGACCCTTCACATCAATCAAGTCAAATACATCCTCCATACCCCAATGCCACCTCACCCTATCCCAAGTACAAGCACCCATTCTCTCTTTTCCCCAAGTCAACTCTCTCTCTCCCCACCCGTTTTGAGATTGGATGAACGCTATGATGGACCCCCTTGTATGAACCGTCCATCCATCCAATCCAAACCATCCAGCGGTTTGGATGTGGACCATTTCTGCTCCGTCCATCCAATTTCGTGGGGACCATCGTGATGTATGGGTCTTAGCCGCACCGTCCAGATGGCTGGACGGTGGGTCCAACCCACTGATGTATGTGTTACATCTGAACCATCCCTCCATTTTTACACCCAAACCGTCCATCTTTTGGTGATCCACACCGTCCGTCTGATGGATGATGGGCCAGCAACCACAGCTGCCGCATCTCGGCAGCAAGTTTTGTGGGTCCCTCCGATGTACATGTTACATCTAAACCGTCCATCCAATTGGCAACTCATCTCAAGGCCTGAGACCAAAAATAAGATAGATCTAGT
Organism: Magnolia officinalis; assembly: GCA_021015155.1. Lineage (NCBI taxonomy): Eukaryota > Viridiplantae > Streptophyta > Magnoliopsida > Magnoliales > Magnoliaceae > Magnolia > Magnolia officinalis. The sequence goes on from JAJHSJ010000001.1 coordinate 50,517,531, forward strand.
TATCAAGTGGACCACACTGCAGAAAAAGTGGGATTGAACGTCTACCATTGAAACCCCTTTAGGTTACAGAAGTTTTGGACCAATATGAAATTTATTTTCCCTCTTAGATCAGGTCTTTGTGACTGTATGAACAGGATGGATGGAAAATAAACGCTATGGTGGGCCCATTGAGGTTTTAACAGTGGAAAATCATCATCTCCACCGTTATTTGTGGTATGGTCCAGATGATCTTTTGATATAATTCATTCTTGGTTAATACTCTAAAATGATTTCTAAAAATAGATGAATGGTGTAGATGGTGCAGCCTATTGTTACGCCCATTTGTTGCGGCCCATAGAGATGTATTTAGGGCCCATTGTGATGTATTTAGAGCCCATGGGTAGAGGCCCATTGTGATATATTTGAGGCCCATGGGATGTGGCCCTTTGTGATGTATATTAGGCCTGTGTCAAATGCCCATTGTGATGTATATGTAGCCCATATGATGTGGCCCACTTGATGTATGAGAGGCCATGGGCCCACTATATGTTAGGCTCTATGTGGGCCACTTCTTGGGAGCAATGTTAGTTAAATGCCTACATTGATGGGCAATGATGGTTAAACGTCCACATTGTGACCTTCCCTTAGGCCTGGTTAGGCCCATTCTCATCATTCTCTAGTGGGTTACCTGAAAAGGCCTAGCTATATGTCCTAGAGGGGGGGTGAATAGGACAATGCCAAATAAAACTTATAACAGCGGAATTAAAAAGAATATAATTGCCACAGTAAATCACAATGCAGGAAAGTGAAACAACCTCAAAATTTAGATCTTGAGAGGTTGATACAAATGTTGTTCTAAGGACAACCTTTCACCAAAAACCAGAGTTTATGGTAGGACAACCTTATTTCTAGAAAGATCTTTGTATCAAATCTCAAACCAAAGAGGAATAAAGAAATAAATACAAACTGAATTGAAATAAATTATAATCACAAATGTATTGTTCTAGGGACAGCCATACACCATAAAAATGGCAAGGCAACCTTGCTGGAACAACTTTTAAAAGAAAGTGAATATCAGGCTGATAAAGGAATAGCAGAAGATAAATTCTAAACTATTACAAAATTCTCACAATGCTTGAATTAAATGATTACAACATTCACCACCGTACATACATCCCACAAAAGAATAATTAAAGATTAGAAGTACAAATCATTCAACCAAAACACAAGGGATTATAGTGGTTCGCCTGTGTGTTCACCAACTGTTAAACAACAGCTACACAAAATGCTACTCCACTCCTAATATCCTCACACAGGGGATATTAGCGTTCACTAACAAAATAGGTTTTCCGAGGTTTACCAAAAACCTTTACAATTGTGTCTTTGTCTGTGGGCTTACACAATTAAAAAAAAAACCCCTCTTCTGAGTTTTCCTGGTTCTCCTCAGATAACCAATACAATAAGATTTTTCTGGCAAATCTTGAAAGAAACCAAAACAAAAAGAAATTTACAATTAAATGTAAAATACTTGATTATCTCCTTCGTTGTAGCAGCCCAGTAGAACCAAATCAGAGTAGATGATTGAATGTCCAAGTTCAATGTCCAGTACTCAATTTATATGGTTCTAATTCTAATAGATTTTAAATTAAACCAAGTAGGGCTTGCCTTAATTGATTTTGATTCCAAAGAAAGGGAATAACAATTCCTCTTATCAAATTAGATTGGAATAGCAGAAACAAAATCAATTAAATAAAGCTAAGGAAAGAGAATATTAAATAAGCACACTTAGCTTAGATGGAGCACAGAAATATCTCTCAGAAGTTCGACGAAGATTGACTTGAATGGATTAATTAATTCGATGTTTTCTTCTGAGATTCGTGCTCTATTTATAGGTGAGCAGATCGCATCTTCGACTGGTCTAAGGAGCTCTTCGACTAGTCAAAGAAATAATAAATTTGAAAAAAATCGGGCGCGATAAGCTTTGACCGTTCTACGACTGGTCGAAGGCCTCCTTCGACTGGTCATAGGTCACCTTCGACTGGTCGAAGACCTTGTGAATTATCGCTGGACTTTGTGTCGAAGATATACGACTGGTCGAAGAAGCAGTCGACACTGTTCCTACGACTGGTCGAACAGATTCCTGGACTAGTCGAAGCCTAACAGAAATTATCCAATTTTTGTAACAAACTTACGACTGATCGAGGAATTTCTTAGACTGGTCGAAGCAACTCTAGGACTAGTCGAAGAAGGCCTAGGACTAGTCGAAGAACAGACCAAACTTATGTAAAATAAACATTCGATTTATGTATCCAAAGTGACCTACTTCTAAGGTCAACCTAAGGTCAGTCAAACCTCAACCATGAAGTAAGGACATTGAAATATTAGGAACTAGTGACCTACAAGTATGAGCCTTGAAGTCTTGATGTAGTTCAATCTTGAAATCTTGATGTAGCTCAATCTTGAAAGTGTCTTGAGTTCTTTATGAACTACCTTGTAGTCTTCTTGAAGTCTTGCAGCTTGAGTCATGTCTTGTGAGTAGTTCTTGCATTCAAGTTTGATCTTTGTACTTGTGAGCTTAGCTTGTTCATGAATGTTGATCTTTGAGAGAGCTTCAATTATGCAAGATATATAACAGTGATTTTGGCACCACAAATTTGACAACAAACAGGGATATAAAATATAGCACTTACATTACCCCTAACGATTGAGCTCCATTGACATTGATTGGACCATCATCGGCCGTCTATCTATGGACCCCGCCTTACGTCAAGATCGATTACTTATTCCGATTATCGAGGCCGATTTTAATTGTCGAGGACGATTCTGATTGTTGAGGCCGATTCTAATTGTCGAGGCCGATTCCGATTATGGAGGCCGACAATCGATTGTCGAGGCGGATTCTAATTGTCGAGGCCTATTCTGATCATCGAGGCCGATTCCAATTGCCGAGGCCGATTCTGATTGTCAAGGCCGATTCCGGTTGTTGAGGCCGATCATCGAGGCCGATTCTGATTGTCGAGGCCGATTCTAATTGTCGAGACCAATTCCGATTATCGAGGCCGATTCTAATTGTCAAGACCGATTTCGATTATCGAGGCCGATTCCGATTGTCGAGGCCGATTCCGATTGTCGAGGCCTATTCCGATTGTTGAGGTCGATCATCGAGGCTGACTCCGATTGTCGAGGCCGATTTCAATTGTCGAGACTGACCACCGAGGCCGATTCTGATTGTCGAGGCCGATTGACAAGACCCATTGTGATGTATATGCGGCCTGTACTTGAGGCCCATTTGTGATGTGTATTCAGCCCATGTTGAAGGCCCATTATGATGTATATTAGGCCTATATGACGAGGCCCATTGCGATGCATTTGAGGGCCAAGTGATGGAGTCCATTGTAATGTATATTAGGCCCATGGGAGAGGCCCATTGTGATGTGATTAAGCCCTTGAGTGGGGCCCATGGTGTTGTATATTAAGCCCTTTGTGAGGCCATGGGTCCACCATACGTTAGGCTCTATGTGGGCCAATCCTTGGGGGCAATATTGGTTCAATGTCTACATTATCGAGGCCGACTGTCGATGTCAATTATCAAGGCCGGTTATTGGTACCGATTATGAGTATGTGACAACATAGCATCATGATACATGCACATACGCATCATCTGCATGTTTGTTATGAGATGTGGTTGGCCATTGCATATGTCATTGGGTAGGTTGTTATGAGACTCCCTGATAGGCGGAGGTTATCTCACATGAGCGCACGGTATGCGCAGGATTGATGCATGACTGGATTGTATGACTCATGCATCTTACATTGTGTGTCATGATTACTGTACGCCCTAGCGACATCAGGGTTGTAGCCTCCACAGGCATATCGTGGATGGCCAAATGGGACATCGGAAATATGATATTAGCATCGGGCCGCCATAGATGGCACTGGGTGAAAATTCCTAAACCCTCTTGGTACCAGAGGACACTCCAACGTCGAGACCGAGTGGATATATATGAGCGCATGAGGGCCGTATACCACTAGGCCGCGTCTCCCACTGTGTCGTGATCGATTGGGAGGGGGTGTGGCCTTACCCACCTGAGGGAGTAAACAATGTTATGATGAGTCTGACCAGCTCGTAAATGGGTTCGCTTTCGATGAGTCGGGCCAATATTGGTAGGCGGATAGTGAGGTCTCTTCCACTTACCCAGTTGTGCGCTTGATGAGACGGCAAGTTGGGATAGAGTGTACTAGACCCCAATGATGATCTCAGAGATATACAATACCGATTTGTGGAGCAGAAGTTACATACTCAGCATTATATTCATTCATTCATTCACTATCCACTCGGGTTGGTGGTGCGTAACTAATTGTTATGTGTACTTTCGCATAGGCCAGGATTTCGGTTGGGGTGCGAGACTAACCTGAGATCAGGAGTTTATGTAATGCCCTGAAAATCGGGGGTCGAGCAGGAGCCCAACTCCCTAGTTTCAGCACATCACTTATGCAACATAGATAATGATGATTAAATGTTGTCCATATTAGTGCATTTAAACATGAGTGAGATTATATCAAAACAGCATATCGTACTCCAGAGACAGTTAAATTACGCAAGCGGAAGACTGTGATAAGTACATATAAGCATATAAGTGAATTGCAAGTCCCCATAATATGAACGTCACCAGATTAAGTAATTACATAAATAATTCTAAAATTCACAAAATGAAAATGTGTAATGTTCCACTATCCATATCCCTGTAGCCCCGATTCGCAACCCCAGGTCTACGTAGACCCACCAAAGAGTTGCATGTACGAGAACTCCTCCTCAACGTCGTAGAAGTCAGGCTCCGCCTCGTAGGCCTCGATATCACCTGAAACTACAACAGAGTCTGGTTGGTGTTTTAAAACACCATCCCAGAGTGGGAGTGAGTGATTAACTCAGTGGAGCTGCAAGACAAAGGTTAACATGTTATCAATTCAGTCAAGCAGTAATGATAAAGCAGTACAACAATCATATCATAAGTACTCTTGTTAATGCAAGAATGGTATGCGATAATGATGTATGCCCTCTCTTACACTCCCTCAGCGACATCATCTCATGATCGCGACATGCACCACTCCGGACACATGCACTTCCTCGCCAAAGCACATGCAATGCATATATGATCATGTTAGCCCATTTCTTAATTAGGTTTATTCAAACAGCATATTCAGGAAGCTAAGGTACCTTCCTTTTTATCATTTACCCAAACAATGATCCATCTAGGGTCGTCAATCCTAGTTAATCACATACGATAGGCAAGTTCGAGAGTTTACACTCTAGGTCACTACGAGAGGCTCGTCACCGTCAGCGTAGGCCTATTTTGTACTCGAGGTCACTCCACCAATGCCCTACCAACTGGCAATCTATTTTCGAAGGCTCATCGCCAACCCGATTGGGGACCACAGCCAGGCTGCACCAGTGTAGGCCAACAGCTCGAATACAGTGTCCCAAACCAATGTATTCAACTCACGACTTTGGGTTGCCCACTGGTCACTACAGGGAGGTTTGTCACCCCAGCGTAGGCCAACAGCTCGACCACGGTGTCCCATACCACTATGTCCGGCTCATGAGTCTTAGCGGATCATGGTACCATAGTTGAAGCGGGTTTTTCATTGGTAAGTGATACCTTAGGTTCAAGCAGTAGCGTCCATACATGGTAAACACATAATAGGCGAATCGGTTTATTAGACAGGTTCGAGTGGTACGAGCGTACGCTGAATTCATCGACATGGTACCACAATCGACAATCATCGTACGACTCGGATTCACTGAATGCATCAACTATGGCGAGACTAATTCGGCCACTCAAACAGGAATTGTTACCAATTGCCTGGACTACGTAGTAGTCCCAATCATATTCAAATGCAGCATATGGAGACACGTGATAATCATATAGGCATTTAACAAACATTCCCAACACGAATCTCATTCGAGCATTTCATCGAACACATTGCACATATTGCCATATATTGCATTTCATCCATAAATTGCATAATCGGAATTTAGGTTACATGAAGGAAACTATACAAATAGATAAGGTAGTTGAGAATTCTATCTCAACACCCTTATTAAATACAGTTCATCAAACAATATCTCATTCAGACATTTCTCAACCACTTTGGACATGTTATTATACATATGCATTTTATACATAAACCACGTAGTTGAAATTTAGACTACATGGAGGAAAATTATATATCTACATAAAGTAGTTGAGAATCCTATCTCAACGCCCTAAATAAATACAATTCATCGGACAATTTCTCATTCAAACATTTTATCAAACACTTAGACTACTCAGTACTTTATACATAGACTAAATTAGTTACGACATATATTATGGAAAATCCTTTTACAAAGGAGTTGTCATGCACACAACAAACGTGGATTCTAGATTAATAGTATTGAGAAGCACAAATCACAATCTCATGTTCATTCAGACATTTCAACAAGCACATGGAATGCATATGTGTTCAACATAGTTCATACATATGTAATACATGGAAAACACCGTAACTAAGCTCATATGGCAGCAATCAAGTCAAACATAAATCATTAGCTAACATTGAAAGCCTTGAAAACCATAACCTAAACGTTTATAGTCCACACCTTTCGTCGATATACTCGTATCGAACTCCGCTTGTACACTAAGTCTTCGCCTACAGCACAACGACTACCTGAATCACGAAATAGGTTAGCTATTTCAACGATTCTACTATTTGGATTTCTAAAATAAAATTAGGGTTAGGATTTCTTACCCAAATCGAAGTTGAAAACGACAGTGTAGCGACACGGAAGAGATAATTTGATCCGTGGAGTGGTAGGGACGAATCCCGGTTACTAACTCCAGAACTCTCTCACTTTTCCTCACTTTCTCCTCCTCTTTTCTCTCTTCTCTCTCCTAGGGTTAGGAAAATTGTATGAAATAGAAATGGGGTGGGTTAGGTCCTTATATAGGCCCAAAACTGAAGAAAGTGGCCCCAGGGCCAGCGTATACTTAGGTTATAGCTAAGAAGCAGTTGTTTCGATCCAACGGATCTAATCTGGAGACCCCTTTTCTACATACGGTCTGAGGAAAGTTTCCTGTCATTGGATCTAGGTCAAGTTAAGTTTTCGGTCTGATCGGATTTACGGATCGACCGCGGAGGATCAGTTTCAGTTCAACGGTCATCGACACTCGATCAAGGCCACAAGTACATTGACCTATGTTGGGAAATTTTCCTGATCCGAGGGTGTAATTGGGTCAGAATCTAACGGTTTGAAACCTTAGATTTGGCCTGCAAGCGAACGGCCCAAATCACTTAAGTTTGAGTTCATTTTCTAAATGTATTCACGTTTCTCACACACTTTGCTCCGGACTCAAGTTGTGCGTTTCTGGATACTATTGGGACTTGATTTCCGAGATGGTTATTAAGCCCAGTAAGGTGGTCATAACCGTATAGTTTCGTGGTAATCGGACTTTCGACGCGTGGTCCAGGTCCGATACGGCATTTCGATGTGCTCCCGAGAGCAACTGGGTTTTGAGATGGATCCTAAGTTTTTAGGTAGTATAGCGTTAACGATTCTACTAGTTTTGGGTCTTACAAATCGCATAGAAATCGGTTCAAGCTAATCTACCGATTAATTGGGTTTAATACTTAATTAATTTTTGTCGAATTTCTAAAGGATTCGGTCCCTAGTGATTTTTGCCTAAGGTGGTACTTGGGTCTTTGTACGGATTTTTCTGGGACGTTACAATCTACCCCCCTTAAAGAAACAATTTCGTCCCCAAAATTGCCTAAGGGTAATAAGTAAAGGTTTTATTATTTCATTTGCTTGGTTCTATTGGTTTCAGGTTTATATACGTGTTAGGGTATATAATAACTACACTAGCCTAGCTCATAATGGTCTACCCCCCTTAAAAGTTTCTACCTTTGAGGTTTAAAAATAAATGTCCAAATCATTATTATCGTGCTAAGTATTTGATGATAAAGTTTACCTGAGGGTGGTATAATCTACTCCTTACGATTGGGCTAATACAGAAAGACAGTTATGGTAGGCTCAAATCCGATACGTCGATTGCTAGCCTGACCAAGGCAGACAACTCATCGTGTCCCTTCCTAATCCTGATGGATCTTGGTCTTCTGCTCGGTCAAAGCAATGAGTCCTCTAGTAATCACTCAGGATTGAGAATTGAGTTAAGCCGCGAATGCCTCGTAGGGATATGGTTCTGAAATTTCAAAATCTGTTCATCCTAAGTATTTAAGGGGTATTATAATTCATTAGGAGGTTCAAGCCTTATGTTTATAAGGTTGTCCTTTGTGTCTTGTTCAACAAGGGTTCTTGTTTGACCTATGTTTAACTTGGTGGATAATAAGTTCTTCCACGGTGCTTATAGTCAAAAGATTATACTAGAAGGATTTTTAATCCCCTAAAATTAGATTTGTATGTCACCATTTCGATCATACGGCTAGGGGGTTATGGGCAACTTGAAGTTATAAAAATTTTCCGTTTTAACCCTTCTATTATTTATAACATATTTGTCACCTCTAGTTACCATATTATTTTTGTAATTTTTATAGTAATCCATTATTAGGCTTATTCTTTCATGTGAATTGGTTTAATACTTGAACCCTACTTTCTTTCCTTCGACGACTTCATTACTGACCTTCTAAGGAAGATCCAGCTCCTATTTAGTGACCTAACCTTACTTATAACCTAGATCAATTTCCTTCGACCATGGGCCAGTGAGCTATTACCCACCAGCTTTTGTCGAGCCTATGAGCGGGTAGACTATCAAGTCAATGTGCACCGCTCTGTTTCCTAAGCCTATCGGGCAATCCTTACAAAGTTTGGTAGTATCGGAGAAGGTCCTTGTCGCGATAAGGACTCTCAACACGCCCGTAAGGGTAGTGTTCAATCCCAAACGCTTAACTGTGGAGAATGACACTATTAAAATAGTTGACCCAATGTCTACCAATAGGAATACAGGTGTACCTTGACCATGGGCAGTGACCTCAAAGGCCAAAAGCGCTGCAGTTGCTAACTCAGGTGTTTCAGCTGCAAGTGCATGTACACGTGCTTGTTGAGGGCGATTTGGTTGCGTTGCCATAGGTCGTTGAGGTGGAGTCACTATAACACGTGGCGACTGACGGTCGATCTTCTGATGTAGTGTGAGACCGCTGTCTTTCATCTTAGTAAAACAGAAGGGGTCAATGTGTCCCCCTTTATTACAATATGTACACAAACGATTCGTTGGCCTCTGTTGGGTCGGCGGAGCAATGGGCCTGGGAGGCGAGTTTACATGTGGCCTCTTACTTAGGACTGGTCGGTGCTATAATTCAGGCCGAGGCCTCGCGCCCATTAGTATACGTGTCTGAGAAACTCTGTCTCCATCATGTTCAATTCGTAAAGACATGTTGACTAGCTCGGCGTAATTGGGAATGCTAGCGCAACACATCTTAGTGCGGATATCGGGCCGCAGCCTATCTGAAAAACGTCGCATTTTCATCGGGTCATCTGTTAGAATCAAAGGAGCATATCTGGCTTGCTCCATAAATTTATTCTCATACTCTGACACGGTCATCCCTCCCTATCGGAGGCGAAGAAACTCTTCCTCTTTCTCATTGCGGTAGGTGAGAGGGAAATGCTTCCCATGGAAGTGTATCTCAAAAGCCTCCCATGTCCATACATATCCAGCAGCAACGGTCCTAAGGACGCTGTCCCACCAGATACTGGCCTCCTTCTCAAACATGTACGTGACCAGCTCAACCTACTCTGCCACAGTGCAGTGCAGCGGCTTCAGCATCTTAGAGATGCAATCAAGCCAATACTCGGCCTCCTCGGGTCTGTGAGTCCCCACAAAAGTATGAGGTCGGAAGTGCTGGAATTGTTCGAATAAGCCACTGGCACTCATACTTCCAGCAGGCTGCACTGGTGGTGCAAACGGGACCGTGTGTATGTTCTGAGCAATGGCCTCCGCAATAGTGACCAAAAACTGTTGTTGCTGCTGCATCAAGAGCATCATCTGCTCCAACCTATCAGGAGGAGGAGCCTGGTGTATGTGGGACATCGACGAGGACGCATGGTTCTGCTCGGGAACCGGTGGTGCAACAGGTGTCGGCCCATTTGTGGGGCCAGTGGCCAGCTAAGAATCAAGCATAGTCTCGTAAGTCGGGCCCGAGCTAGGGTCCATATGGCTATCGCTGAGGGGAGGTGCCCCGTCAATCAAGTCGCCAAGTGTGAGACGTTCCGTACTCCGTGTGGCCTCAGGTGACATTCCCTATATACAACATAGGGTGAAACCCATGTGAGACTTAGCATACAACACTCAACTTCTCAAACATTTTACATATCTCATAACCAACGAAGCCACATGCATTTCATTTAACCAAAATTGTCATAGTACATGAGACGTAGCATTACATGGATCATGACAGAAAATGCAGGGAAACTAATCTAAGCAAAGTTTCAAACTACGATATTGCTAAGCCTATCAAGGCTACACATAGAAACAAGAAAACAAGTAACAAAGCAAACTAAAAGATGACTACATGCACGACTAGTCGTCTGAATCTGGTGATGGCGGAGGTGCACCCTTGTCCTGCACACAGCACAGGATAGCCTTCAAGGTACGAGACACCTTCTTAAATTTTTGTTTCATGAAGGTCCGAGTCTCTGTGATCTCCTGTTTCAGGGCGACTTGGCCCTCCTCAAGTCGAACCAAGCATGCTTCAAAGTCAGCCCGATCACTGTCGCGCTCCTGTGTAGCAGGAGAAGAGCCCTCATCCGAGTGTTGGGCCTCATCAACTTCTTCCTCGCTCTTTCCTTCTGACACATTTTCTTCCTCTATCTCGTTACTTTCTTCCTCTTCACTTTCTGTCTCATCCCCATACTCGTCAAGTCAGGCTTGACGTTGTCGAGGGCCAATCCTCATGTTGTTGAGCGTAGTCAAGTTAATGAAGCCGATCGGTGCAAGGTCGTCCATGTTAAATCTGTAGGCGAACTCTCGAGCAATCTTGCATACAAGTCGGCCAAATGGATGTGAGACATCAGCGCGTAGTCTGGACTATCTGTAGTAGGGTGAACGTAGGTAGACACAGCCTGTCTCCCTGCCCAACTCTATACAAAAAATCCACCATCAAGCGAGTGCATTCGGTATGGTTGCCCCACTTTGGATACACATTATATGTGAATATGTGGTGGAGCAGGTGAAAATCCTCTGTCAATTTCGTCGATGAGAGGCATCTGCCTCCCCTCCAATGAGCTAGTCGGCCGCAAAGGTACCGTGTGCGGCGATCTCTTTCTCGCATTCTCTTGAGATTCTTTTCGCTAGCATGCACCTCACTCCGTGGAATTCCCATGATCCGGGCCACCAAATCTACATTGACTGTTGCTTCCCGCCTTCCCAAGGAAATGGTGAATTGTAGGGGCTCCAGTAGTGGATTCCGAATGCGGGCATAGAAGGCTCGAATAGTGTTCTCACATGCGTGAGACTTGCCCTTGAATATGGGACCCCACTCAGCATCCACCAGGAGGTCCATCACTGGATATAGCCCAAATAACCTTTCGTCTACATGAGCTTCAAGCACAACCCTACGGCCACCAAACCGACCGTGTTCGATGCCCGGCGGTAGAAATCTTTCGAGTGGAATTTGGGGATCGAGATCCCGCTTCGACCTTCGCTCTCGGGTGGCGATTGTGCTAGCTTCAGTGCCCGTCTTTTTCCTTAGATGGGTAGGGCAGCTAGGCCCGGCTTTGTCAGTGGACGCTCTTGTCTTTCCCATGAGAGAGAGGAGTGTGGAGAGCAAAAATACGGTGGCCACAATCTCCAAGAGGGCCATAGTGTTGAAAAACTTGCAAGTTGAGATAGGTTGGTGGGTTTTGGAGTTTATGAGTCACCAAGGTAGCTTGGTATGCTCAAATGAGAGGGATTAAAGGCAATAGGTGGTTATAAAAGATGGGTTCCTTAAGGAAATGTTGGAGATGGGTATTTAATGAAGAAGGTGAAGAAGATGTGAGAATGGAGGTAGGATTTGAGGGGGAAAATAGGATTTTTGGAAGATTGGAAAGCTTGGAGGGGTGGAAATAGAAGAAACGAAGCAAATGGGGAGAATAAAAGGGGTCCCACACGATTTCATGGGCCCCACAGCCATGCACATGTGTCAGCCCGCCCGACCCGTTATGGCCAAACAGGCCCAGACGAACCGGATCGGGGTGCGCCCTAGTCGACACGGTTCCACCCCGGTCTGCTGGACCGGGCTGGGTGCCCCCCCCCCCCCTGGGCGGTGGCCACCCCCCTCCCGAGGTGCAGGAGATGTAGAGGGGACCCCCTGGGTCCCACCGATTTGCGCGGTTTGGGCCCCCTCGACCGTTTAAGGCGGTTTTGGGTCCCGACAAATGCGTATTCACGGGTTCCACACCATTCAAGTATAGGATGCGTTGGATTAACATCCAAACCCATCAATTGACGGTCTACTGAGGAATCGGGATCACTTCACATGATCACCGATGCATACGTTTTAGACTTCAACGGTCAACTTTTGTCGATTAGTGAAATTGGGAATCCTACGACTGTTTCTATGTTTTATCACCCCCTCCTACTTCAAAGTACATTAGTGTACATCGTGTTACCATAACCCAGGTCCAGTTTAATTCAAATCATGCTCTGATACCAACTTGTAACGCCCTAAAAATCGGGGGTCGAGCAAGAGCTCAAATCCCGAGTTTCAGCACATCACTTATGCAACATAGATAATGATGATTAAATGTTGTCCGTATTAGTGTATTTAAACATGAGTGGGATTATACCAAAATAGCATATCATACTCCAGAGACAGTTAAATTATGCAAGTGGAAGACTGCGATAAGTACATATAAGCATATAAGTGAATTGCAAGTCCCCATAGTATGAACATCACCAGATTAAGTAATTACATGAATAATTTCAAAATTCACAAAATGAAAATGTGTAATGTTCCACTATCCATATCCCTATAGCCTAGATTCGCAAACCCAGGTCTACGTAGACCCGCTAGAGAGTTGCATGTAGGAGAACTCCTCCTCATCGTCGTAGAAGTCAGGCTCCGCCTCGTAAGCCTCGATATCACCTGAAACTACAACAGAGTCTGGTTGGTATTTTAAAACACCGTCCCAGAGTGGGAGTGAATGATCAACTCAATGGAGCTATAAGACAAAGGTTAACATGTTATCAATTCAGTCAAGCAGTAATGATAAAGCAGTACAACAATCATATCCTAAGTACTCTTGTTAATGCAGGAATTGTATACGATAATGATGCATGCCCTCGCCTACACTCCCTCAGTGACATCATCTCACGATCGCGGCATGCACCACTCCGGACACGTGCACTTCCTCGCCAAAGCACATGCAATGCATAAATGATCATGTTAGCCCAATTCTTAATTAGGTTTATTCAAACAACATATTCGGGAAGCTAAGGTACCTTCCTTTTTATCATTTACCCAAACAATGATCCACTAGGGTCGTCAATCCTAGTTAATCACATACGATAGGCAAGTTCGAGAGTTTACACTCCAGGTCGCTACGAGAGGCTCGTCAGCGTAGGCCTTTTTTGTACTCGAGGTCACTCCACCAACGCCCTACCAACTGGCAATCTATTTTCGAAGGCTCGTCACCAACCCAATTGGGGACTACAGCCAGGCTGTGCCAGTGTAGGCCAACAACTCGAATACAGTGCCCCAAACCAATGTATTTGACTCAGGAGTTTGGGTTGCTCACGGGTCACTACGGGGAGGTTCGTCACCCCAGCGTAGGCCGACAGCTCGACCACGGTGTCCCATACCGCCATGTCCGGCTCATGAGTCATAGAGGATCATGGTGCCATGGTTGAAGCGGGTTTTTCATGGGTAAGTGATACCTTAGGTTCAAGCAGTAGCGTCCATACATGGTAAACACGCAATAGGCCAATCGGTTTATTAGACAGGTTCGAGTGGTACGAGCGTACGCTGAATTCATCGACATGGTACCACAATCGACAATCATCGTACGACTCGGATTCACTGAACGCATCAACTATGGCGAGACTAATTCGGCCACTCAAATAGGAATTGTTACCGATTGCCTAGACTACGTAGTAGTCCCAATCATATTCAAATGCAGCATATGGAGACACGTGATAATCATATAGGCATTTAACAAACATTCCCAACATGAATCTCATTCGAGCATTTCATCGAACACATTTCACATATTGCCATATATTGCATTTCATCCATAAATTGCATAATCGAAATTTAGGTTACATGAAGGAAACTATACAAATAGATAAGGTAGTTGAGAATTCTATCTCAACACCCTTATTAAATACAGTTCATCAAACAATATCTCATTCAGACATTTCTCAACCACTTTGGACATGTTATTATACATATGCATTTTATACATAAACCACGTAGTTGAAATTTAGACTACATGGAGGAAAATTATATATCTACATAAGGTAGTTGAGAATCCTATCTCAACACCCTAAATAAATACAATTCATCGGACAATTTCTCATTCAAACATTTTATCAAACACTTAGACTACACAGTACTTTATACATAGACTAAATTAGTTGCGACATATATTATGGCAAATCCTTTTACAAAGGAGTTGTCATGTACACAACAAACATGGATTCTAGATTAATAGTAATGAGAAGCACAAATCACAATCTCATATTCATTCAGACATTTCAACAAGCACATGGAATGCATATGTGTTCAACATAGTTCATACATATGTAATACATGAAAAATGCCGTAACTAAGCTCATATGGCAGCAATCAAGTCAAACATAATCATTAGCTGACGTTGAAAACCTTAAAAACCATAACCTAAACGTTTATAGTCCGCACCTTTCGTTGATATACTCGTATCGAACTCAGCTTGTACACTAAGTCTTCACCTACAGCACAACGGCTACATGAATCATGAAATAGGTTAGCTATTTCGTCGATTCTACTATTTGGATTTCTAAAATAAGATTAGGGTTAGGATTTTTTACCCGAATTGAAGTTGAAAACGACGGTGTAGCGACATGAAAGGGACGATTTGATACATGGAGCGTTGGGGACGAATCCCGGTTACTAACTTCAGATCTCTCTCACTTCTCATCACTTTCTCCTCCTTTTTTCTCTCTTCTCTCTCCTAGGGTTAGGAAAATCATATGAAATAGAAATGGGGTGGGTTTAGGTCTTATATAGGCCCAGAACTGATGAAAGTGGCCCTAGGGCCAGGGTATACTTAGGTTATAGCCAAGAAGCGGCTGTTTCGATCCAACGGAGCTGATCTGGAGGCCCCTTTTCTGCATACGGTCTGGGAAAAGTTCTCTGTCATTGGATCTAGGTCAAGTTAAGTTTTCGGTCAGATCGGATTTACGGATCGACCGCGGAGGATCAGTTTCAGTTCAACGGTCATCGACACTCGATCAGGGCCACAAGTACATTAACCTGTGTTGGAAGATTTTCCTGATCCAAGGGTGTAGTTAGGTCAGAATCTAACGGTTTGAAACCTTAGATTTGGCCTGCAAGAGAACGGCCCAAATCACTTAAGTTTGAGTTCGTTTTCTAAAGGTATTCGTGTTTCTCACACACTTCACTCCGGGCTCAAGTTGTGCGTTTCTAGATACTATTAGGACTTGATTTCTGAGATGGTTGTCAAGCCCATTAAGGCGGTCATAACTGTATAGTTTCGCGGTAATCAGACTTTCGACGCGCGGTCCACGTCCGATACGGCGTTTCGATATGCTCCCGAGAGCAACTGGGTTTTGAGATGAATCGTAAGTTTTTAGGTAGTGTAGCGTTAATGATTCTACTAATTTTGGGTCTTATAGATCGCATAGAAAGCGGTTCAAGCTAATCTACCGATTAATTCGGTTTAGTACTTAATTAATTTTTGTCAAATTTCTAAAGGATTCGATCCCTAGTGATTTCTGCCTGAGGTGTACTCAGGTCTTTGTATGGATTTTTCTGGGACGTTACAGTTTACCACATTGAGTCTATCTATCCAAATTTAGGTATGGGACTAGTTTGGATAGAAGTCCTTTGTAATAGGCCCATAGCCTGCGATACCACGTACTATCATCCCCACTTCACACTGCAGCTTGGTCATTTCATTCGCACCACATATTGCATATTGCATTACATCCTCGGCATATGGCATTTTGAGTTGCTATGTTTCTGCATTTTATATGACCTAGATGAGGCTGATGGTATTCGTAGCTCTTCCAAATTATATATTGTATTGCATCCTCGATATATGTATCTGGTTCATTATGTTTCCGCATTACATAGCCGATTTACATTACTTTCTTGGTATATGACATTGGCTTGCTTTGTCTTCTCATCGTATATCCTGGATGAGGTTGATGATATTTTTATAGACTTGTCAGTATTTTTGCTTACTCTGATATTGTATAGTTCATGGACTTACCAGTAATTCCGTTTACTCTGATATTACATTCTGAGCACGCATATATTTCTCACACACTTACACCACCCTCTAAGTTTTTTATAAGCTTATGCACGATAAATGCGTGCAGGTGGCGTTAGGTTACAGCAGCGTTGAGCATGGAGCGTGCAACCACCTTCTGGAGCTTTGATTTTGGATATATGTATTTCCCTTTCAGCACTGTACTCAAATGTTTATATTAGTGGATATGTGATGATGATGTTGCCTTTGTGATTTGGGTATACTTGTGGTTATGCTTCTTACGAGTAAAATGTATATTGGAAAATCCTCCTTATAGGATCCCAGGATCGAAATCTGGCGTATGGATGCCGGGAGCCGAGAATGGGGTACTACGGAGGCTATCGGCACCGGATTCGGCGATCGGGAATTTTGATCTCAGTTTCTAAGTTTGGGGCGTGACATCGCTCAACTTCATTACTACTTTTCATCTGCAACGGATGGACAAACTAAACGAGTGAATCAGATCCTTGAATATATGTTTCGCGCTTGCATTCTTGAATTCAAAGGAACTAGGACAAGCATCTACCATTGATCGAGTTTGTTTATAATAACAATTTTCAGTTTAGCAACAGCATGAAACCGTATGAAGCATTATATGAAAGATCATATAGATCACCAAATTATTGGACAGAAGTTGACGAAAAAAGCCTACTTGGACCAAAGACCGTGCATAAAACAACCAAAAATATACATATCATTAAGGACCGTCTATGTGTGGCACAGAATCAATAAAAGAGATACGCAGACAACCAGAGGAAAGACTTAGAGTTCTTCATGGGCGATCACATACTACTCAAGCTATCACTAATGACAGAAGTCATGCGATTCGGGAAGAAAGAAAAGTTGGCACAATGCCACATTGGGCCACTTGAGATCCTTCAAAGAGTAAGCTCGTAGCCTACAGACTAGATCTAACACAGTTATTTGACATTTACGCTGTATTTCGCTGTAACAACTCAAAAAATTCCGTACAATGGCCCGAGTACCACCTCAGGCAGAAATCGCTTAAGATCAAATCTTTAGAAATTAGACAAAGTCAACTTAGTGCTAAACAAGATTAGCCATGAAATCCGTACTAATCACTTTAAATACGATCTGCAAGACCCAAAACTTGTAGAATCATTAACGCTAGGTTACCCTAAAATCTAGGATCAATCTCATTACCCAGCTGCTCTCGGGAGCACATTGAAACTCTATATCGAATCTGGACCGCACATCGAAGGTCCGAATAATACGAAATTATAGACTTAGGACCGCCTTGCTGGGCTTGATAACCATCTAGGAGATCAAACCCAGATAGTGTCCCACGGCTATTCGCTTTAGCCCGGAGCGAGGAGTATGAGAAAACCTGGTTTTCTTTATAAATTAAATCAAATTAAAGTAATCTGAGACTTGATGTTTGCGGGCCAAATATAAGCAATCAGACCGTCAAAATTTGACCCAAATACACCCTCGGATTAGGAAACATTTCATATACATGGCAGTGTACTTGAAATCCCCGATCGAGTTTCAGTGACCGTTGAACTGAAACGGGTCCGCCATGTGTGATCTGAGAATCCGACTGGAACGAAAACTTAACTCCACCTAGATCCAAGGTTGGTGAGCTTAAGTCCGACCGCACGTAGAAAAGGGGCCATCAGAAGTACTCCGTTGAGACGGAACAAACCCACTTTGGTTATAACCTAAGTATACCTTGACCTTAGGTCTATTTCAGTGATGTTTTAGGCTATATAAGGACCTTAGACACTCTCTCATTCAGCCCATACGAATTTGAGAAAAACCCTAGGAGAGAGAAGAGAGAAAAGAGAGAGAAAGTGTGAGAGTTGTGGAAGAACCTTCTTGATACTCTAGTCTCTTACTATACACGCTTAACCCTCATGATCTAATCATTTTTCCAGCGATTTCAGCTTCGTTTTTAGGTAAGAAAACCCTAACCCTAACCTGTTTTAGGGTTTCAATTGATTCAATTAGCGAAATAGCTAACACTACTAGTGCTTTAGGCCGTTGTACTGTCGTGGAAGAAGCCTTAGCATTCCTACTAAATTTATTACGCTTCTACGGCGTAAGGTGCAGACTTTAGGTGTATAGGTTATGGTTTTCAAAGCTTTCAATGTCGGTTAATGATTTATAACTGACAAGGCTGCTATTTCACATGCAAAATGCGTCGTTTGTTTCGTTATACGAGTTTACATGAAAGATGTAGGATATAGCCTAATCTATGCATATGTTGAAATGTTTGAAAATGTTTGGAATTTGAATTTATGCTTAACATGTTTATTTGTCGTAAATATATGCTTAGTACATGTGCAACAACTCCTTAGCGAAAGGACTTGCCCTAAATCACTCCACGGCAAAAAAATGAAATATGTGTTAAAGTGTGTAGCCTAAGTGTTTGTGAAAATGTTTCAATAAACATAGAACCTGTATCCATGCATGCCATGATCATCTGCCATGGGTACAAGCATGTGATATACGGGGCAACTCCCTAGTGGAAGGATTTGGTCTAGCTTATGTGTAATCATCATACGTCATGTATGATGAGGTATGTAGTCTATGTGTTTGTGAAAATGTCTGAATGTGCTAGCAATCACCTAGTACACCTTATATGAGGATCGAAAGATAAATCTCAGTTACCTTAATAGTGTGAATGATTTCCTATAGGTACGCTCTAATGTATGGTCTGTTTTCACTTATGGAATGATTGTGTGCAAAATCATGTTTATGTTGTCTTTCATTATATGCTTATGTGATTGTAAACTTCATGACTTATGAAATGCATTACTGTCTTGTTTGACTCACATGATTACTTGATGAGTGGATTGAGTTTGGGACTAAGAGTTAGTCCAGGCGATCGGTAACGGAATGGAATTCGTGACTGAGATTCATTCGTCACGTGAGATGCGTTCGACGAACCCGAGTTGTACTTCGGTTGACGATAGTGGCTGGCCACACGAAGTGCTTATGCGCTTCATATCATTCAACTTGTTGTGCACTCGAGCTAGCCGAGCTCGTCAAGTAACCCAATCTGTCTTATGTATGTTCACCTTGTTTGGACGCCTCTGTTTGAACCTAAGGTACTAACCTTACCAGTGGAATCCTGTTAACCATGGTACCTCGATCCGCTAAGACTCATGAGCCGGGCATGGTGGTATGGGACACCGTGGTCGAGCTGTCGGCCTACGCTGGGGCCACGAGCCTCCCCGTAGTGACCATTGAGCAACCAAACTCGTGAGCCGATTATGGTAGTATGGGACACTATATTCGAGCTGTCGGCCTACACTGGTAAGGTGATGGGGGAGTGGTGTAACGATTCCGTGTAACAGCCCTGGCAGCCCTTTGTAGTGACCTCGAGCGTACTCTGAGTCTACGTGGAGGCGATGACCCTTCCATAGCAACAAGAGTACAAAATTAGGCCTGTATTGATAAGGTGATGGGGGAGTGGTGCAACGATTCCGTGTAACAGCCCTGGCAGCCCTTGCAGCGACCTAGAACCACACATCGTATGAGATTATCTAGGATTGACGACCCTAGAATGGATCTTTTTTTGGGAATGATATAAGGAAGGTATCTTAGTTTCCCAATCCGGCTGTTTGAAAGGTATTAATAATAACTCGGTAATCATGCTCATCATCGCACTGCATGTGCATGGAAGATGTGGAGCACTGAGGGATGAACGCATACCGCGGACGTAAGATGGTGCCGTATGAGAGACCATTGGTGAGGGGTATGCATCACGACTGCACTTCATACTTGCATTAACAAGAGTTCTTAGGATTGTTGATTGTACTACTTTATCATTACTGCTTAACTGATTTGATAACATGTTAACCTATGCTTTATTGTTCCACTGAGTTAGCTACTCACTCCCACGTTACGGGACGGTGTTTTGGACACCCACCAGACTCTGTCTTAGATGCAGGTATCGATGATACCCAGGAGGCTGAGCCTGATTATTATGATGATCAGGATGAGTTTTCCTTCATGCAGTTCGCTGGACGCTTCGCGTAGGCTATCTAAATTTATGGGGCTACAGGGTTTATGATTATAGTTGTACCATTTTGACATTTTGATTCAGGAACAAATACATGTATATGGTGACTCAGTTGGTATTCATACTCTTGAGATCGAGATGGTTTTGTTTTATACACATCTATATACATCTTTCAGTCTTCCGCTTGCGTTTATACATGGATATAAAGTATGAATTACTGTTTTGGTATAATCTCACTCATGTTTATTGCACTAACACAGCCAACATTCAATCATTATTCTCTATGTTGCATAAGTGATGTTTTGGAACTCGAGAGTTGAGTTGCTACTCGACCCTCAAATTTCAGGGCGTTACAAGTTGGTATCAGAGCATGATTTGGATTAAACTGGACCTAAGTTATAGTCCCACTACGTACGCCTTTTTACATTGGAGGGTGCGAGAACAATGTAGAAACAGTTTTAGGCATCCCAGTTTCGTCCAACGGCGAAGTTCATTGAAAACGATCACTGTAAACGAGTCTGTACTCAACCCTGGCCGCACGGGTCGACCTTAAATCACTTCTAGACTATCACCAGACGGGTCTAGATCACAACTCATCCCATCCCGGCCGTTAAAAATCAGCAAAAGATAGTATGTATCAGAAAGTACCCGAAATGACCTGAAATGGAGCAAATCGGGGTCATGGGCCTACCCACGCATGTCCAGGGGTACCCAGGGTGGGACCCATATGTTTTTGGGGCCTAGGGGGCACGAGGACCTCGCCCACCTATCCAGGGAGTGGCGAGGCCCTCGCCGAGTCGGCGAGGCCTCGCCGGTCAGCGGCTCGGCCGGGCAGGCCAATCGGGCCGATCGAGTTTGGGGGTTTAAGAACCCCCCTGGTATGTGTCCCGTCCATTAAATCACTCCCAAACCCCTACCTCCTTCACAAATCTCACCTCCAAGCTCTCTTTTCTCTCTAAACTTGTTGTCCTCTCTCTCAAATCTCCCTTTCAATCGTCCAATCTACCATTTACGACCACAACCCATTCCCTTCCAACGTTTTCAGCAATCCATACCTCCCTACTCACTGGATTCTCTCTCATTTGAGCCATTACACCTCCCATTCGTGGCTCCAAATCGTGTAAGCCACTGACCCATCCCTTCTCTTCATTTCCCTTCTTTACTCCTTGTAAGTTGGGCCTCTACAACCCCTGTTGAGACCCAAGACGTGGAGAACCAAGCCTCCAGCCCTTTTTCTTTCCTTTCCTTCACTTTTCATGGCTTTCTTTGCCATTGTTTCGACCATTTTCTCCATCTCCACCATCCTTTCTCTTATGGGAAAGAGAAAGAGTGATGCGGATGAGGCTGGGCCTAGTGCCCTACACGTTCAAGGTGACCAAGAGGTGCCGCCGCT
This sequence comes from Magnolia officinalis, assembly GCA_021015155.1. Classification (NCBI taxonomy): domain Eukaryota; kingdom Viridiplantae; phylum Streptophyta; class Magnoliopsida; order Magnoliales; family Magnoliaceae; genus Magnolia; species Magnolia officinalis. Next base: position 50,539,401 of record JAJHSJ010000001.1, read on the forward strand.
AGCATGAGCATTGATCGAGAGTTGCAGATGAAGCGGGATCTCGATCTCCGAGTTTCTGCTATGAGAGCTCAGTTGGCGGCACTACCTCATGGAATTTATGAGGACCGTAGGGTTCTATTTGAAGCCCAGGTGGATGGGCGACTCTTCAGTGAATCTACTTATTCGAGCAATTGGAGGCGACTCATTAGGGTCCGCTATTTGAGGTCAGAGGTGTCCGAGCCTTCTACGCCAACATTCACGAGCCTACACTGGAACCTTTGCAGTTCCGGCTCTCATGCGGAGTGGATCGGATTGCCACAGTTGATGTTAGATTGATTTCGTGGCTTATGGATATGCCCCTTGGCGAAGTACATGCTAGTGAGTAGAATCTGGGGAGTGTATGTGAAAGGGATCGTCGCACACGTTTCCTTTGTGGTGGCCAACTGGTTGAGTGGCAGCCAAATAAGAGTCTGCTAGCGTCTCATATGGCAGACGACTTCTGCCTACTACATCACATCTTCACATACAACCTCTACCCCAGACACAGTAATCGCAGCGAGTGTACGCGACACATGGTAGATTCTGTACCAAGTGGGGCAGAGGGTGAACTTGTGCGTGCCTACATTCATGTTGCGACAGATAGTGAGTACTGCACGCTCCACCAGAAGCTCTGATTTCTTCCCTTCGGCCGACTCGTATGCAAGATTGCACGGGAGTTTGTCTACAGTCTGGGGATGGAAAGGCCGGCACCAATTCATCAAATTGATGAGAGTACTCTCCATCAGATGGAACTCGGGGCATGGCGACGACGTGCCCGACATGAGGAGACTGAGGATGAGGTGAAGAGCGAAAAAGAAGAGAGTGAGGAAGGGAGTGAATCTGAAATAGAAGAAGAAGAAGAGGAACCAGAGGCTCAGGATACCGAGGAGAGCTTCCCTCCTACGCCACCAGAGCAGGACGCGATTCAAGCTGCAAGGGATGCTCGTATGATTCTCATTGAGGAGGGCCAAGCCGCCTTGTGGTAAGAGATTGGGCAGGTTCGGGCTGAGCTTGGTGAGACCCGAGCCAAGCTTGAGGTGACCGAAACCTTCATGAAACGGAATTTTAAGAAGGTGTCTCGCACATTGAGGACTATCCTGTGCTGTATACAGGACAAGGATGCCCCTCCTCCATCGCCTGACTCGGATGCCTAGTCATCCATGTTGTTGTTTGTAGTTTGTTTTGCTTACCGCTTTAGGCGGTTTATGTTTTCATGTTGATGGGTGCAGTAGTTAGTAGTATGTTTTAAGTGTTTGAAGCTTTTGTTGTAGTAGCTCATATGCATCTCCAGTCATGATTCATGTAACTCTGTATTCCATGTATTATGACAATTTTGGTAATGAAATGCATACAGCCTCTTTTGCTATGAAGTGTGTGGAATGCTTAAATGATTGTGTATTGTGTTGTTATGCTTTATCTCACATGCGTTGCACCCTATGTTGTATAGGGTATGCCACGAAAATATACGCGGAGCACGGCACACCTTCTGCTCACTGATATGATGGACCAAGCTCCTTCCTACGGAGATGGTTGTACGGACCCTGGATTGGGTCCGGATCGTGAGACTAGACCTACGTCACAGCCTTCCACTGGTCCTACAGCTGGACTGCCACCTTTTAACCACCGGTTCGTGAGCAGAACCGGGCATCCTCTTCGACACAGTATAAGCCACAGGCTGCTCCACCTACTGATAGGTTTGAGCAGTTGATGATATGATGCATCAGTAGCATATGCAACAACAGCAGCACCAGCAGCTCTTAGCGATCTTATCTCAGGGTAGGAGTGCGACTCCACCTCCACCATCTACACAGCCCTACCGAGACTGCAGAGCCTCTTGCTCAGGCTGAGGATGTACCTCCACCTGCACCTGCTACCTACACTGCGGGAGACGTGGGTACTCGCGGTCTTCTCGAGCATTCTAGCACTTGAGGCCTCCTACTTTTTTGGGTTCTCACAGACCCGAGGAGGCTGAATACTGGTTAGACCGCATCTCTAAGATACTGAAAAGGCTGAGCAGGTCGAGTTAGCTGCCTTTATGTTCGAGAAGGAGGCTAGCTTGTGGTGGGACAGTATACTGTGGACCGTCGCAGTAGGATATGTATGGACGTGGGCTGCCTTTGAATTCTACTTCCACGAGAAATACTATCCTCAGGCCTATCGACACGAGAGGGAGAACAAGTTCCTACGCCTCAGACAGGGAGGCATGACAGTTGCTGAGTATGAGCATCGCTTTACCGAGTTGGGCCGCTTTGTTCCGACTATCCTTGCTGATGAGCAGATGCGATTCTGAGGGCTTGCGACCTGACATTTGGTCGAAGATGTGTTGTATCCATATATCATCTTATGCGGAGTTGATTCATATGTCTATTCGGGCGGAGCAGGATGTAGACCGTTTGACACGCTCTCGTGGCCCTATGGTGCCCAGGCCACGACCGGATACGCAGAGCAGGCCTTTCCTCGGCAAGAGGCCTCATACTGATTCGCCTCCCAGGATCGCAGCACCAGTGGTTCCGATGAGGCGCCCTGGTGTGACTTGTACTTACTGTGGGAGGCCAGGACATCCTGCTGAGAGTTGTTTTACGGATGAGAGACAGCGGCTATTCACCGCCTCAGAGGATAGATCGTCCTTGCCCACAAGCTATATCGGCTCCACCGCTACGGACAACACCAGCTCACCCATCTTTCAGACCTCCTGCACCACGCTTCAGGCCGCCTCAACGGCCCATGGTACCTCAGCCCAACCGATCTCAGCAGGCGCGTGTTCATGTGCTTACAGCAGAGGAGCCAGAGACCACACCTTCATCACCTATGGCCTTCGAGGTCACTGCACGCGTCCAAGGTACTCCCGTCTTCTTATTGGTGGACACTGAATCCACTACCTCTATGATATCATGCACGGCAGTCAAGCGACTGGGTTTGGACACTGCTCCTACGAAGGGAGGGTCATCACCGCCACGGGGACCTTCTCTGATGTTACTATGATATGTGAGAGCTGCCCAATAGATTTAGGGGGCAGGATGGTACCAGTTGATCTGATTGTCGCCCCCCTATTTCATTACGACATCATATTTAGGATGGAATGGCTCACTGAGATGCGAGCAGAGATCGACTGCGAGACTAGGGTGGTGACAGCCTATAGACTTGATGGCACGGCCTTTACTTTTCCTGTTCAGGTCAGTCACGCTACTCGGTTGAGATGTTACGCTTCTTCACTGAAGGATAATGATGGTCCGGTGCTTGTAGAGACACCTGTAGTCCAAGATTTTGCGGATGTCTTTGAGACAATCCCTGGTTTGCCACCTTGGCGCGAGATCGACTTCACCATTGATCTTACGCCTGGTGCGACACCCATCTCTCTGCCGACTTATCGTATGCCTCCGTGTGAGATGGAGGAACTGCGGAAACAGATTGACGGGCTGGTAGAGAAGGCCTTTATACGACCAGTGTGTCTCCCTGGGGAGCACCTGTACTGTTTATGAAGAAGAAAGATGGCTCACTACGATTGTGTATTGATTACCGTAGGTTGAAGCAAGTCTCCGTGAAGAACAAGTATCCTTTGCCCAGGATAGATGATCTGTTTGATTAGTTGAAGGGGGCAAAGTATTTCTCGAAGATCGACTTACAGTCAGGGTACCACCAGTTGCGCGTCAGAGATGAAGACGTGCAGAAGACAGCTTTCAGGACCTGTTTTGGGCATTACGAGTTCCTGGTGATGTCGTTCGGTCTTACGAACGTACCGGCCGTGTTTATGGACTTGATGAACAGGGTATTTCGGCCATTCTTATACCAATTCGTCATCGTATTCATTGATGACATCCTGATATATTCCACGTGTCGGGAAGAGCACGAGGAGCACCTGAGAGCAGTGTTGGATACTTTGAAGAAGAACCAGTTGTTTGCGCAATATAAGAAGTGCAACTTCTGGCAGGGGGAAGTCAAGTTCCTGGGACATGTGGTGTCCAAGGATGGGATAGCTGTGGACCTTGTTAAGGTAGCCGCGGTTCAGGATTGGAAGCAGCCTGGCTTGGTTACCGAGGTGAGGAGTTTTCTTGGCCTGGCAGGGTACTATCGACGCTTCATTTAGGACTTCTCAAAGATAGTCAGGCCGTTGTCACAGTTTACGTGTAAGGATCTGAAGTTCTCCTGGAATGAGAATGCAGAAGTAGCTTTTCAGAAGCTGAAGGATAGACTGACGTCCACCCCTGTGCTAGTATTGCCAGAGCAAGGGGTTAAGTACACGATATACACTGATGCGTCTCGCATTGGCTTGGGTTGTGTCCTTATGCAGAAAGACAGGGTGATTACATATGCCTCGAGACAATTAAGGAAGCACGAGGAGAATTACCCTACACACGACCTTGAGTTAGCAGTTGTTATCTTTGCATTGAAGTTCTGGAGACATTACCTCTATGGAGAGGAGTTCGAACTTTTCTGCGACCACAAGAGCCTTAAGTATATATTCACTCAGCGGGACTTGAATATGAGGCAACGCCGATGGATGGAGACGTTGAGGGACTTCAGGTTCGAGGTTTCCTACCATCCTGGCAAGGCCAACCTTGTGGCAGATGCGTTAAGCCGCAAGAAGGCTATAGCATTTGCGGCTCCGCTGATGATAGCAGTGTGGGATATGTTGGAGTTCGTGTAGGACTTCGAGCAGAAACTCACAGTGGAGGAGCCATTTGAGAGCGTCGCGTATATTCGGGCGCGACCACTAATTGATGACAGGATTATTGAGGCCCAGAAGGGCGATGAGCGGTTGGTTGAGCGTCGAGAGCATGCTAGTGACGCCAGGGACTCTGAGTGGAGAGTTGGCACTGTTGGGGGCCTACGATACCGTGGCCGCCTATGCGTCCCAGATATTCAGGACTTGAGACAGGAGCTTCTCGATACAGCTCGCAGTTCGAAGCTTGCGATGCATCCTGGTAGCACGAAGATGTATCAAGATTTGAAGAGGTCGTATTGGTGGGACAACATGAAGGTCCATATCGCAGAGTATGTTTTCCGTTGTCTCACGTGTCAGCCGGTCAAGGTCGAGCATCGCCGACCTCCTAGACTCCTTCAGCCCATGCCCATAGCTGAATGGAAGTGGGACTTCATCTCTATGGATTTCATCTCGGGGTTACCGAAGACGAGAAAGGGTTATGACTCTATTTGGGTGATCGTGGACCGGTTGACCAAATTGGCTCATTTTCTCCCTATCAGAGTGACGAACTCTGCAGACGACTTGACTAAGTTGTACATCAAAAAAATAGTGCATCTGCATGGAGTTCCTTTAGAGATCATGTCGGACCGCGACACGCTATTCATGTCTATCTTCTGAACTCGTATCCAAGAAGCGATGGGTGTGAAGCTAAAGTTTAGTACTGTATTTCACCCTCAGACCGACGGGCAGACAGAGCGGGTGAATCAGATTTTACAGGACATGTTACGGGCCTGTGTCTTGGATTTCAAGGACAGTTGGGATGACTGTCTCCCGTACGCAGAGTTCGCCTACAACAACAGCTTTCAGGCGAGTATTGGCATGGCTCCTTACGAGGCCTTGTATGGGCGCCCTTGCAGAGCACCGCATTGGTGGGCGGAGGTTGGCGAACGTAGTTTGATTGGCCCAGAGTTAGTACAGGCAACCTCAAAGAAGATCGACATTTTCAGGTGTCGACTTCTTATGGCCTAGAGTAGACAAAAGAGTTATGCCGATATGAGGCGGCGACCGCTGGAGTTTGAGGTTGGAGATCATGTATTCCTCAGAGTTTCCCCTATGAAGGGAGTCCTTCGGTTTAGGAAGAAAGGGAAGCTTATGCCGTGATTCATTGGCCCATTTCAGATACTTGATCGAGTGGGAGAGGTGGCATACCGTCTCGCTTTGCCCACACCACTCGCGGGCGTGCACAACGTATTTCATGTATCTATATGAAAAATACGTCCCTGATCCTTCACACATCATCCATTGGGAGCAAGTGCATTTGAGCGAGGATGCTACATATGTACTACGTCCGACATGTATCCTAGATAGGAAGGAGCAGGTGTTGCGCAGTAAGGTGATTCCACTCGTGAAGGTACTGTGGACGCATCATACAAAAGAAGAGGCTACTTGGGAGACAGAAGCCGATGTTCGAAAGAACTACCCTCAGCTTCTCGAGGAGTACGAAAAGGTACTAATTTTGAGGACAAAATTTTTCATTAAGGGGGGTAGATTGTAACGACTCGAAAAATTCCTTACAATGGCCCGATTACCACCTTAGGCAGAAATCGCTTAGAATCAAATCCTTTAGAAATTAGACAAAGTCAACTTAGTGTTAAACTAGATTAGCCATGAAATCCACACTAATCACTTTAAATACGATCTGCAAGACCCAAAACTTGTAGAATCATTAACGCTAGGTTACCCTAAAATCTAGGATCGATCTCATTACCCAGCTGCTCTCGGGAGCACATTGAAACTCCGTATCGAATCTAAACCGCACATCGAAGGTCCGAATAATACGAAATTATAGACTTAGGACCGCCTTGCTAGGCTTGATAACCATCTAGGAGATCAAACCCAGATAGTGTCCCACGGCTATTCGCTTGAGCCCGGAGCGAGGAGTGTGAGAAAACCTGATTTTCTTTATAAATTAAATCAAATTTAAGTAATCTGAGACTTGATATTTGCGGGTTAAATATAAGCAATTAGACCGTCGGAATCTGACCCAAATACACCCTCGGATCAGGAAACATTTCATATACATGGCAGTGTACTTGAAATCCCCGATCGAGTTTCAGTGACCGTTGAACTGAAACTGGTCCCCCACGTATGATCTGAGAATCCGACTGGAACAAAAACTTAACTCCACCTAGATCCAAGGTTGGTGAGCTTAAGTCCGACCGCACGCAGAAAAGGGGCCGCTAGAATTGATCCGTTGAGACGGAACAGACCCACTTTGGTTATAACCTAAGTATACCTTGACCTTAGGTCTATTTTAGTGATGTTTTAGGCTATATAAGGACCTTAAACACTCTCTCATTCAACCCATACGAATTTGAGAAAAACCCTAGGAGAGGAAGAGAGAAAAGAGAGAAAGTGTGAGAGTTGTGGAAGAACCTTCCTGATACTCTATCCTCTTACTATACACGCTTAACCCTCGTGATCTAACGTTTTCCAGCGATTTCAGCTTCGTTTCTAGGTAAGAAAACCCTAACCCTAACCGGTTTTAGGGTTTCAATTGATTCAATTAACGAAATAGCTAACACTACTTGTGCTTTAGGCCGTTGTACTATCGTGGAAGAAGCCTTAGCATTCCTACCAAATTTATTTGGCTTTTACGACGTAAGGTGCGGACTTTAAGTGTATAGGTTATGGTTTTCAAAGCTTTCAATGTCGGTTAATGATTTATAACTGACAAGGGTGCTATTTCACATGCAAAATGCGTCGTCTGTTTCGTTATACGAGTTTACATGAAAGATGTAGGATATAGCCTAATCTATGCATATGTTGAAATGTTTGAAAATGTTTGAAATTTGAATTTGTGCTTAACATGTTTATTTGTCGTAAATATATGCTTAGTACATGTGCAACAACTCCTTAGCGAAAGGACTTGCCCTAAATCACTCCACGGCAAAAATATGAAATATGTGTTAAAGTGTTAGCCTAAGTGTTCGTGAAAATGTTTCAATAAACATGGAATCTGTATCCATGCATGCCATGATCATCTGCCATGGGTACAAGCACGTGATATACGGGGCAACTCCCTAATTGTAAGACCCATATCCTAGTTCGTACTGTTCCGATGAATCCTGCGATCCTTTCCGTCGAAGTCCGGTAATCCGCGACTGATAATCGACGTTGCGCACGACCGTAAGTCGTATCCTTTAGATTCAAGTCGGTTTAATCTGAGACCTGTATCATTGCGATCGCACCATCGCCGCGGTTCCAATGCCGCGACTCACGCACTGATACCCTGACCAGAAGATGTGAGCGGGCATTTATTTCGAAGAAACACCGCGCTTTCTCAATCCCAAGAGAATCTCTACACAATGTCAAATCAATCCCATCAATCAATCAATCCCATCAATCATTCAATCACTTCAATGTCAAGTACAAAGCAACCCATGCTTCCTTTCTCCACAAGTAAAGCAACCACCAAAGTCAAACCATCACTCACCTCACATCCATCACTCTCTCTCCCTTACAACCCTCTCTCTCTTTCTCATTTCTCACCACAATTCCAAGCAACCAAGAGCACCCACGTACAAGCCTTCCATGAGAGAAAAAATGCATGTGTGAGGTGCACCTTTCCCATTCCAAAACCCATCATCCTAGCCATCCACTTCTCATCTCCACCATCAAAGTGGAGCACAAGGAGGGTGGCGTTCCAACGGACCGAAGAGATCAACCAGTGGGTGCTTTGATAGGGTAGTTTTTATACTTTCTTAGATGAGCCAAGTGAGGCCTACCGATCAATTGTATGGATCTCACTTAGGACCCTAAGATATGGCCAATGACCCACTATGATTATCTTTTGATGTATGACTAGATGCAAGGGAGGGCCCATAGTGTCGGGGTCCCTCCATCACACGTGTGTCCCACCTTTTTCTCTCTCTTTCTCTCCCTTTTCATTTTTTTCTTTTCTTGTGATGAGGTGATTGTATGGCCCACTCGGATGGACCCCACCATGAAGTATGTAGTTTATCCAAGCCATCGGTAAGTGGGGCCCACCTTATGTGTGTGTTGTAACCGCCCCATCCTCCATGTGGTGGCCCACCTAAACCGGGCCCACCTCGAATGCATGTGTTGAGTCCAACCGTCCAGCGTCCAGGGACGCTGGACGTAGAAAGGAAAACACAAATATTGGCTGGATTCTCAAGCCTTGGAGAATGGCCACTTATTTAGGCCCCACCTTGATGATTGGATTCAATCCAAGCCGTCCATCCCCTTTCCTACCTCATTTTAGGCATTGAGCGAAGAGATAAGGTTAATCTGACCCTCAGGCGGGCCATAGCATAGCAAACGACGATTTTCACCGTTTAAACCTTCACAGCAGCATTGCTGCTGCTGCTGTCAGAGAGAGAGAGAGGACGTCAGCGTGAAACGGGCAGGGACCCACAGCCCCAGCCATGGGCCTCACCATGATGTATATTTACCATCCAAGCTGTTCATTAGGTGGACCACTGCCTGACGTGGGCCCCCTTCAAAAATCAGGCCAATCAAGCGATCAGGCGGCCCACATCACAGGAAATAGTGTAAATTTGCTTTGGATCAAGCTGAAATTTGTTTCTCCCCTTCGTCCAGGCTTGCCTGACCTTATGAACGGGTCGGATGGAAGATAATCATTAAAGTGGGCCCCACATGGGACCCACAATGATGTATGTGTCTTTTACCACCGTCCGCCTGGACGGTGGTACCCACTGTGATGTGTTTGTTTTACCCCACCGTCCCCTGGATGGTGGGCATGTGTGAATGTGCACGTGTGTACATGCGTGTGTGAGTGTGCACGTGTGTGCATGTGTGTGTGAGTGTGCACGTGTGTGTGCATGTGTGTGGTGTGGTGTTGTGTGTGTTGTGTGTGTGTGTGTGGTGTGGTGTGTGTGTGTGTGTGTTGTATATATATATAATATATTATATATATATATATATATATATATATTATATACCTGATGGTGGGCCTCTATGGGCCCCACCATGATGCATGTGTAGCTCCAACCCATCCAACCATTTTGAAAGATAATTTTGGAGCTTGAGCCCAAAATGAGTCAAATCTAGGATTAGGTAGGCCACCTTATAGAAAGTAGTGGATTTAATTGACCACCATTAAAACCCTTGGGCCACCCATTTTGGACAGGTATGATATTTGCTTTTCCCTTTCAGGTCATTGTGACCTTATGATCAAATTGGATGGGAAATAAATACTATCGTGGGCCTTGGGATTTCAATGATGGAAATCATTATCACCACTTATGTAAGGCCCATGTTATGGGGCCCATTCGATGTATTTGTGGTCGTTACTGAGGCCCACCTTGATGTGTAATTGTGACCGTTATTGAGGCCCACCTTGATGTGTAATTGTGGCCGTTATTGAGGCCCACCTTGATGTGTATTTGTGGCCATTGTTGAGGCCCACCTTGATGTACATAAAGCCCATGTGATTAGGCCTATCTGGATGTATTTGTGGCCCATGTTATGAGGCCCATTGTGATGTTTTCAAAGGCCCATGGGTTATGGCCCATCGCAATGTATATAAGGCCCATTGATGTGGCCCACCTGATGAATGTAAGGCCTATGCGATATGGCCCATTTAATGTATTTAAGGCCCAAAGGGATGTACCTAAGGTCCATTGCAATGTGAGATTCCTCCCTGGTTTATGTAATGATATTTATGGCGGGCCATGCCTTGGGAGCAATGTTGGTTTGACGTCCACATTGTGAGAAAATGTTGGTTAAATGTTCCCATTATAACTCTCCCTAGGGCCCATTAGTAAGCCCATACTTGTTGATAGTTCACCACTTTATAACATGTTTAGTATAGCTCCATGATTCATACCCATACGCATCATTTGTATGCTTGATATGAGGAATGTTTGATCATAGCATAAGCCATTGGGCTGAGACATTTACGGGACTCCTTATGAGACGGAGTGCCCCATATGATTGCGTGGTACGCGTGAGATTATTGCATGATTGTACGGTGTAACTCATGCATCTCGCATATGTATGACTTGATCACCGCACGCCCAGAGACATCAGGGTCGTGGCTCCACAGGCACATCGTGGATGGCCGTATCGGATACCGGAAATACTTTGTTCTAGCACTGTGGGACTTAGGATGTCCTTGGGTGAAAGTCCGAGTGGATACACGAGCGCCCGAGTGGATACACGAGCGCCCGAGTGCTGAATACCAGTAGGCCACGTCTCCCACTGTGTCGTGGTCGGTTGGAAGGGGGTGTGGCCTTATCCTCCTGAGTGAGGGGGCTATAAGTTAGGCTGAGTTTGACCAGCTCGCAAATGTGTCTGGTATCGACGAGCCGGATAGGTATTGGCAGACTACTGGTCAGGCGGATAGTGTGGTCTCTTCCACTTGCTTGACTGTAAAAGCTAGGGAGGAAGCAGTAGTGTGAGGTGTATTAAACCCCGGTGATATCCAGAGAGGAACTGTACTGATATGTGTACTTGATGAGTACTGGCAGGCTTGCTTTGCAACTCGCATATGACATTTGGCTACATAGGCCTCACATCGCATGGTCTTGGTATGGCCGATAACATTCATACCTTGCATTACATAGCTTTGGTATAGCTGATAGCATTCATGGACTTACCGCATATTTCCGCATTACTCTGATATTGTACACTTGGCACTCGCCTTACACACACTTTCACCACCCTCTAAGCTTTTATAAGCTTATGCATGATAGATGCGTGCAGGTGGCGTTAAGTTGCAGCAGCGTTGAGCTCGGAGCGTGCAGCAGTCTTCTGGAGCTTTTGGAGTTTTCTTTGATATCTTCATATTGTATTTCCCTTTCTGCATTGTACTCAAAGTTTTTGTTATAGTGGATATGTGGTGATATTGTTTTGTGACTTGGTTATGCTTGTGGTTATGCTCCATTACAAAAAATAAAATAAAAATCATACTGAAAATCCTCTTTGTAGGATCCCAGAATTGAAATCTGGAGTATGGGAGCTAGGAGCCGAGAATGGGTTACTACGGAGGCTGTCGGCGTCAGATCGGCGATCGAGAATTTTGTGAGCCCGGTTTCAGAGTTTGGGGCGTGACACTAGTGGAAGGATTTGGTCTAGCTTATGTGTAATCATCATACGTCATGTATGATGAGGTATGTAGTCTATGTGTTTGTGAAAATGTCTGAATGTGCTAGCAATCACCTAGTACACCTTATATGAGGATCAAGAGATAAATCTCAGTTACCTTAATAGTGTGAATCCTATAGGTACGCTCTAATGTATGGTCTGTTTTCACTTATGGAATGATTGTGTGCAAAATCATGTTTATGTTGTCTTTCATTATATGCTTATGTGATTTTAAACTTCATGACTTATGAAATGCATTACTGTCTTGTTTGACTCACATGATTACTTGATGAGTGGATTGAGTTTGAGACTAAGAGTTAATCCAAGCGATCGGTAACGGAATGGAATTCGTGACTGAGATTCATTCGTCACGTGAGATGCGTTCGACGAACCCGAGTTGTACTTCGGTTGACGATAGTGGTTGGCCACACGAAGTGCTTATGCGCTTCATATCGTTTAACTTGTTGTGCACTCGAGCTAGCCGAGCTCATCAAGTAACCCGATCTGTCTTATGTATGTTCACCATGTTTGGACGCCTCTATTTGAACCTAAGGTACTAACCTTACTAGTGGAATCCCGTTAACTGTGGTACCTCGATCCGCTAAGACTCATGAGCCGGGCATGGTGGTATGGGACACCGTGGTCGAGCTATCGGCCTACGCTGGGGCCACGAGCCTCCCCGTAGTGACCATTGAGCTACCAGACTCGTGAGCCGATTATGGTGGTATGGGACACTATATTCGAGCTGTCGGCCTACACTGATAAGGTGATGGGGGAGTGGTGCAACGATTCCGTGTAACAGCCCTGACAGCCCTTTGTAGTGACCTCGAGCGTACTCTGAGTCTACGTGGAGGCGATGACCCTTCCTTAGCAACAAGAGTACAAAACTAGGCCTGTATTGATAAGGTGATGGGGGAGTGGTGCAACGATTCGATGTAACAGCCCTTGCAGCAACCTAGAACCACACATCGTATGAGATTATCTAGGATTGACGACCCTAGAATGGATCTTTGTTTGGGAATGATATAAGGAAGGTATCTTAGTTTCCCAATCCGGCTGTTTGAAAGGTATTAATAACAACTCGGTAATCATGCTCATCATCACACTGTGTTGAGGGTCAAATATTGCATATCAGACCCCATTTATCGCCTGAATTTACGAGCATAATACTGTTTAACGTCTCGACTTAACGTGTTTGTGATACAGGGTTTATTTGAGAGCACGGACTACAAAAAGATGTTAAACGCACGAAATTAACGCTCTGATGATGCCAAGGCATTGGATGGGACACCATGAGATCAAGATCGAGGATTTACACACCAGAGATCAGTGAAATTCTAGCCACTCACTTCAAAACAGGCCTGAAAAATGTCCAGAATGCAAGATCACAGGGTTCCCACCATCTGATCGGCTCGAAACTTCATACATGGCCTGATGACCATAAATTAACCGTACACGTCAAATTTCAGTCATTGGATTCTTAAGAAAGTGGCCCAACAGTCAGAACAGTCCACTAATCATCAATCTGAGGCCCACTTGATATCTGGATATGCTTCAATCTTCGTCTCAACCCCTTAAATTGGATGGAGGAGAGGATGACTGGATCAGATTTCTCTTAAACATCACAGAGAGCCTCACCTGGGGGGCATGCGTGTGCACAACCATTGCGCACATGCAACACGCCGGAACTTCCCATGTCGGTCAGCGGGTGCTGACCGACACTTTCCTCATGAAACTCAAAGATGCAACAACGTCCGCACTAACCGACGCTGGGTTTTGATAATGGACCCACCCATCATCCAAACGGATGATCCGGACCATCCATATGCTCCACAGGGTTGGGAAGATCCTATCCACGGTCGCCTTTTGGCCCCATGCATACGAAAACACGTAGATCGTTGGAAAAATGCAGGATAGACGGTGATTTGATTTTATACAGTAGACCGCACAAAAACTCCATGAAAACTACTCCTTCCTGACTGAAATTGCACCAGAAATTCAATGAACGGGTCGGATTTCCACAAATGTATCACTGTGGGGACCACCGAACACATCAGCGCCCGACCTTCAAAATCCAAAACGGCAACTTCCGTTTTGCGCTGTCTGCGAACGGACGGCTGGGCCGTTTTGCGGATGGTAGTGGGCCCCACCCATCACCCATACTGCTCATCCAATCCATCCACCGTGTAGAGGGCTTCGAAAGCTTCAAAACCATGCTGATACTTTACACCCATGCGTGCACACGTGTGCGGTACAGAGATCACAAACGGACTGCCCTGTAATGTTCAAAACTGATCTTTTCATGATTTCTTCTCTGGGCCGCGTCAATGGACATTCAAAACCACCCATTCTTGACTGAAATTTCGTTCTGAATATAATAGACAGGGTGGATTTCCCAGAAAATACCTCTGTGGGGCTCACCGATCACGACAGCGAAAGGGTGCGAAAGGTTTCGCACATATTAGGAAATCTGGTTTCCAGGCGGTTGTGGGCCACCATCTTTGATCATATGGTAGATCTGAATAGTCCATCATTAGAGGACCCAAGAAAGTCCTAAGGGACGGTGTTGTTTTGGAATTTGAGCGAGGAAAGTGTCGTGTTTCGAGGCCCCGAACTTGGCTGCGAAAAGACTTTCTCTGCATGTGCGACAGCTTTTCAAATTCGATTTTCTCCACTCTAGTAGCTATAAAAAGGGTTTTTGGACGTGGGGAGCAGGTATCGAAGGCCTTGGACGAAGAATCTCACGTGAGAGAGAGAAAGACAGGGAGAGTGGAAAGAGTTTTTGTTGTTTTTCCTTTGGTTATGCTTTTCTTCTCAAATTTCTGATGAGATCTAGCCCATCCATGTGTGGCTAAACCTCTTAGCTAGGGCTAAGAGGTGAAGCTTGTGGCGTGATGGGACCGATTCTATGGCGTTGATCTATGGTTATGAACTGATGTTTGATTCTAGTTTGATTAATTGAAATATTCATAGTTTTAATGATTTGTTGTGACTTAAATTACAATAGATCTGCGATGGCTTTGAGTATTTCCTTCTTCCTCATATTTTGATTGTGAAATCAAGAAACCCTGTTGTTCACCATTGCCCTTTGGACATGGTTGGATGATGGAATCCTTCCTAACATTCATACATCTTCTGATTGGTTATGGATTGGTTTAAGTTCTGTTGTTTACCTTGTCTCATAGGCATGGATTTGTGATGGAATCATATCTAATTCTTATACCTTTCATCTATTTGAAAACTAGATCAAAAGGAAGTTCACATTGATTTTCAAGTTATATCTTCCAACTGGATGAAGATGGGACTCGAAGTCTAGTTGAGTTCATGAATCGACCATAGATCTCCCTGATCTCTACAAGTGGATCCTCTGAATCCCTAGTTTCCCTCTCTCTGAATTCTTAAGTTTAGATTAATAATTCACCATTATTCCTCAAATCACAATTGGTTTAGATTTCATCTTAGTCTAGTTCTAGATCTAGTTATTTTCAGATAACGTACAGGTTTCAATCCCTGTGGATTCGACCTCGGTCTTGCTGAGTTTATTACTACATCACAACCCTATACTTGAGGAGTGAACACACTGCATGTGCCTGGAAGATGTAGAGCACTGAGGAATGAACGCATACCGCGGACGTAAGATGGTGCCGTATGAGGGAGCATTGGTGAGGGGCATGCATCACGACTGCACTTCATACTTGCATTAACAAGAGTTCTTAGGATTGTTGATTGTACTACTTTATCATTACTGCTTGACTGATTTGATAACATGTTAACCTATGCTTTATTGTTCCACTGAGTTAGCTACTCACTCCCACGTTACGGGACGGTGTTCTGGACAACCACCAGACTCTGTCTTAGATGCAGGTACCGATGATACCCAGGAGGCTGAGCCTGATTATTATGATGATCAGGATGAGTTTTCCTTCATGCAGTTCGTTGGAGGCTTCGCGTAGGCTATCCAGATTTACGGGGCTACAGGGTTTATGATTATAGTTGTACTATTTTGACATTTTGATTCAGGAACAAATACATGTATATGGTGACTCAGTTGGTATTCATATTCTTGAGATCGAGATGGTTTTGTTTTATACACATCTATATACATCTTTCAATCTTCCGCTTGCGTTTATACATGGATCTGGAGTATGAATTATTGTTTTTGTATAATCTCACTCATGTTTATTGCACTAACACAACCAACATTCAATCATTATTCTCTATGTTGCATAAGTGATGTTTTGGAACTCGAGAGTTGAGTTGCTACTCGACCCTCGAATTTCAGGGCGTTACATTCGCATATCAATGTTACAAAGATACAAGAAGGACACTTCACACGTCATTGACTGACAGCCACTAGAAATTTGAGAGGACATCACGTATGTAGAATAACCAGTTCGCATCCTCAACAAAAGGGACCAAGTACTCCAAACCAAAACTATACCATTCGTAAAAGTGCAGTGAGACATCACGACTAAAAAGAAGCTTTATGGTAATGGAAAGACAAGATTATAAAAAAGTACTCTTGCTTGTTTTAGATAAATTAAATTTCAAGGACAAAATTTTCATTAAGGGGAGTAGAATGTAATAATCCAAATTTTTTTCATGCATGTGTGACCATCCAATTGTACACTCGCTCTTTTCCCCCACCTGATCATCTACCACGGACGTGATCAATGTATGTGATCACCCATTCATCAACTCATTTTATAGTTTACATGATTGTCCAACAAAATACATCTTACCCATTCATTCACTTAACCATACATTCCACGTACGGTATAACTCACTAATGCAACACATCTCACATGCAAAAAAGAGCATGTATTTCAATGTTTCTTTTTAAGTTAAGAATTTAAATGCTTTTTTTTTTATGAAACACCTGCATGTGTTAAGTAAGTATTAATATTGTAAGATTATCATATGGGTGTGTGGATTTTATGATGCAAGAGGTGCATGATTATGATCAGAGATCAATAATCTAGACTCTCCATCTTACCTAATAACTCAAATATTACAAAATGTCCAAGTTATATACTAATATCAGCCAACCACTCATTCGTTAACTTAAACTAACAGCATATAACCATTAAATTCATACAAAATATAAACGTTGTCCATAAAACTTCTCAACTCACCCTCAAAATCCATCTACCACCCAAATCCATCAATCCATTTAATTCATCAACCCACTCACCTAATCAGCCATCCATTGTAGATAAATGATTTCAGGTGTCCATCCATGTATACATTGCCCACACATGACAATCATGCACACACATTGTCATGCACCACAAGCGTCACAACATACATAAACGTGGGGCATTGTTATAATAAATGGGAGAGAGGGTGTTTTATTTACAAAAAAGGTCATTTAAATGCACATTTAGAGTCTTTTTAACATGTGTGCATTAAGGATGGTGGGACTCTTTGTTATAAATAAGGTCGTGAGTGTGGGATTTGAGGAGTGAAGTGTGAGAAAAAAGGAAACCAGGAAAAAAACTAAAAAAATTCTTAAGCTTTTATCAAGGTGGGTGATTTAATTCCTTTTAAATTTTCATATTATTTACATATTTTCTATTTAATCATTTATTTATTATTTATTTTGATTTATTTATTGCTAAAATTTTAGTTTCTAAGAAATTTAATAATTGAATTGATTTAAATTAATCTGAAGTCTAACTTAAGTCACTAAATATTTTTAAGAATTTTTCTTTTTATTTTAATTTTTTGAAATATTGATTAATTATAATTTAACATCTATTCTTTTTTTTTTTGTATTTTTTATTGCAAAATTAAACAGGAGATTAATTTTTGTAAATTAAATTTGAATCATATTATTATTTATTTATTTAGAATCTGTAATCTAATTCCAACAATTTTTTAAATTTTTATTCAGTATTGAAATTCTGAAATTTTAAATTATTAGTTTAACTCTTAATCGCCTTTGAAATTATCAAAAGAAAATATTAATGATTACACATAGAATATAAAATTTACCCTCATTATTTTTATTTACTCTCATTTTAATTTTATGAAAGTAATTATTAGATTATGAACATATATTCATGTAATTAATTGTTAAATACATGTTAATTTCATTTAATTTATAGGATTATTTCTAAAATTATAATTAGTTCATCATTAATTTTCTTTTATTTTTAACTTTAGAATTTTTATTTATCATTAATTAGTAATATTGAAAATTGCATTTATTTAGTTTTCTGAATCACTAGATTTTCATAAAATTTTACTATCATGCTCTGTTTTAAAATTTAGAAGATTAAATTGTTCAATAGTTTAAAAAATAGAGTTTATATAAATTATTTATATTTATTATTGATATTAAAAAGCTTTGTTAATTTGCAACCTTATATAGAATTCTCTAAGAGATTATTTATATTTAATTTATTATTTATAATAATTCATGAAAAGTATTACATTCATGGCATATTTACAATTCCAGTACTTAAATTCATCTTCTTTCATTCTCCGTATTTTAATTCAATTATCTCTTTTATCTATAAATTTTTTTATATAATCTGGGTGTTTCAAATTTTGGATAAGAAATTATCCCACTAAGTTGTTATGTTCACACTATTACAACAATCCACAGGTGCAAAACTAGAATACTATGAGTAGGCAGGCTTCTACTACTAATTTTTTCTTTCTAGCATTTAGTTTAGTTTGAATTTTAATTTAGTTTTATTATTCAGTTTTAGTTTGAATTCTATATTTCAATGAAAAAGAAACTATCAAGAGAGATGAATTTAGTGAACATTAAATTAATAAGAATTATTTCAGTAGTATTTTTCTTTTAGATGACTCCGAATATCTATTAAATTTAATGGAATTATGTAGATTGTAATAAATATCAATTTATTAAACTCACGGGCTTAAGATTCGGGTCCTGAATAATCCTATACGAGTACCCAGATTTTGGGGCGGGACACACATAGACCCCGTCCAATAGTCCAGTGTCAGTATGAAATCCACATATGTTAACAACAGGATTAAAAATGTTGAATCTGTCTTTTAAAATGGATAAAAAGGTCTTTTTACAAGATAACAACAAAATTATTTAGCAATCTTCCTGCCAAAGTCAAATGAGGTTGTTTTACCACCATATTAAAAAAGGATAAGTAGGTTTTTAGAAGAAAAAAAAAAGTTTTAAAATAGGCTATAATTTGTTGATGGCAGAAAAGATAAGCGGTTGTACATCAATGTCATAAAAAAGCCTTCATGTCTTTTAATAAGTTTAGTATCATCTTTTTTAAAATGTAGTATGTAATACGTATTTGTATCAGATAGTGAGCGAAAATCTATCTAATGGTGGAATCTATAAGCAGGTTTTTGAAAAAAGTTTAGAAGTGGGCTTTGATTTGTCAAATATCAAAAAAGGCAGACAGTACTACGCCAAAGCCCCTATTAATAACGCATTGTCTCATTATATTTATAAGTAGATAAAATATTCTATTTTAAATGTAATATATGTAGTTTGGCTATCCCACTTATAATTACAAATTAAAACTTGTTTTATATTCTTTTCTTATTTATCAGCTATTTATTTTTACACCATTATCGTAAACTCATATCCATACATTTAGTCCTCTTTGGCCACCTTTGATTGCTCATCCCTTCACCATTTATTGAATGGATGAAGACTATCACATAGAAAGTGATTTTTTGGCAGATAATACAAATCAATGATTAGTTAAAATTGACTATGAGCGGTTTAATTGTGATGTATCTAAGATCGATCGTTTGATTAGGTCAATCTCAAAATCAATGGTTAGAATGGGCCTATCAAGAATGAGCACTCTGGTTGGGCAAAAAATTGGAGATGAGTGTTTCAATTTGGTAAAATTAATGAACAACTGTCTAATTGAGTCATTAAAAATGAATGGTCTGATTGGATTGATATTAAAGTCCAACGGTTTGATTCAAATGATATTGAAGACTAACGGAAGATAAATAGATTATTTGGATAGTATCAACGGCCGAAAGTATAATTAGATTAAAATTGGAGATGAATGCTCTGATTGGACAGAACTTCAAGATAGACAATGGATTGAGGCAGTATTAAAGATTGATGTCCAGAGTGAGACTGATATTAAAGATGAATGATTTGGTTAGGCTGAAATTGGAGATAAAAACTACAATTGAGCCAATATCAACTATCGGATTGGGCATATGATCAACAATTTGATTAGGTTGAAATTATAAATGAATGGTATAATTGCACTGACATTGGAGACCAATGGTTTGATTGTTCTGATATTGAAGATTTGACAGTAAAATTAGGTTAACATGGAAGAACAACTATTTGATTAGGCTAATTAGACCATTGTTCTTTATTATTAGTCATATTATATTATTTCTCCAATTTTAGAATAATCAGACTATTAACTTCAAAATCGTTCAAATAAGATCATTTGGCTTTAGCATTGCTCCAAGCATATTGTTCATCTTTGATATCAGTCCAATCTATCATTTATTGATTTTCAATATTTGCTTAATCAAATTGTTGATCTTCAATATCAAACCAGTTCCACCATTCTACTCTAGCTTTAGCCAAATAATCAAACCATCCATCTTGGATATTGGTTCAGCCATATAATTGATCTTTAGATCAACATAATTGGATCGTTGATCATCAATATCAATCATATCATATTGTTCATCTCCAATTTTAGCTCAACCTAACCATTCATCTTGGATATCAATCCAATCATTGAGCTTCAATATCCACGCAATCATATCAGACCAATTGAACCATTTATCTCCAATTTTTATCAAATCAATTTGTTCATCATTCATATCGGTCTAAATATAATGTTGACCTTCAACATTGAATTTGTATGTTCATATTCTTCCTTGGTAGGCTCAAAACTAAGTATTGGATTTCTTCATATGGATGATAGTTGTGCTTTATGTACTTCACTTGTTGAAATTGTTGACCACATTTTCTTTAATTGTTCCTTTGTCCATTGGATCTGGAGCCAATTGTATTCTGGGCTGGGGCTCCAAGCACCCCCCATAATGGACCCTCTTATAGAATCTATTAGACATCTTGTTGGGAGTCTTCTTCTAAATCTAAGGTGTAACTTGTTAACCAACCTTTTGTTTCCAACCCTTGTCTACCACATTTAGAAATAAAGGAATTCAAAGATTTTTTTTTCAGGCAAGTCGTCCTCTAAGGAGTTCATCCTCCATTCTATCCTTGAGGGATATTAGAGCCGGAGTCATATTTATCATGGGTTCTTCCATTGTATCAAATATACCTAGTTCTATTTCAGCCCTTTAGAATTTCACTACTGCCTTCTCTAGGGGTCCTAGGCTTTTCGCTCCTCATACCTCATCCCAACCTCCTTGGGTTGGGAAGTGGCGGTTGTATGTTCCCATACCATTGGCAGTGTTATGGGGCTCATTTGTTTTCCCTCCTCTTCCCATTTTGCATGTTAGGGTTTTACCCTACGTGATTTGAACCCTGACCTCTCTAATAAATGTCTAAAGATTTTATATATTAGCCTTTCTAAATTGAAATCTGGGAATATTTTAGGTATTTCCCTCGAAGTGCATAACGCTCAAGCTGCTAAAGTCATTGAAGACCCTTCTGCCTTTTCTTGGAGAGTGAGGCAATATGCAAGATCTATCTCCACTCGCCTCACTGGCCTATGTTTCCCTATTTGCACTGCCTTGGGGCATCATCGACACCTTATCACCAACCTTAGCAGATTGCATCATCTTGGATCGGTTGCTCAACTTCATTCTAACATTGAGATTGTCGTCATATCATCAGCAACTACTTGACTTTAGGTGTGCAAGGTGCTTTGTTGTGAGCTCCCCTTCTGTTCCAGTGTTTTGGGTGTTTGTCTCTGTTTTTAGTCTTCCTCCTAACCTGGGATGTGGGCCTTTCCTAGTGTAGTTCTCCTCCCCATGATGTGGCGCCTTTTGTTTTTTCTTTCTTGCTCTCCAGTATTCTAAGAGAAATCTTTGCCTTGTTTTTCTCTTGGTGCCAGTAGCTCCTCTATGTATTTTTAAGCTTTTTACCTCTTGGAAGTAATAAATTTTAAGCTTACCTTCCAATATATATATATATATATATATATAGATATATATAATATATATATATATAGGGAAAAGGTACAATGCGCTCAAGCTGATTTTAACGTCCCATGAGGTCGAGCTGTGTGGGCCCCACCGTGATGTGTTTCGAACATCAACACCATCAGTCAGATGCATCATTCCATCGTGGGCCTAGGTCTCAAAAATCAAGTCAATCCGTGACTTGTGTGGGCCACACCACATACAGAAGTTGAGAGGGGCCATGCACCATTAAAACATTCATAACCATTTTTTTAGGCCCACCGAGATGTGGTTTACAAATCCAGCCCATCCATTATGTGTGTACCACTTGGATGAGGGTTCAAACCAAGTTTCAGACGCATGCAAATTTCAGGTGGGCCCCACCAAGTGCTTTTATATGTTTTTGGCATGTCTTCACATGATTTTAGATGGTATGGCCCACCTGAGTTCCGTATACGGCTGATTTTTAGGATATCCCATAATTTAAAGGGGACGCATCAAATGCACGGTGTTGATGTTCGAAACGCATCACGGTGGGGCCCACACAGCTCGACCTCATGGGATGTTAAAATCAATTCGAGCGCATAGTACCTTTTTCCATATATTATATATATATATATATATATATATATATATATATAATATATATATATATATATATATATTATATATATATTGTTGGGAAGCGCGGAAGGTGAGCCTTCAAGATCTGACGGTCTACATGTAGTTTGGAACCCTCACAAAGTAGAAGAACGGTGCTCCAACGGCCCGCCTATCTACTACTGGAGCAGATGGAACTATTCACACCTCTGATCCTACGGTATATAGTGGCCCCGGATTGCGATCTATGGATCAGATCATCCCAAGGACAAGCCAAAATAGACAGACTATATTGCACTCTATTTCTCTCTGTATACTCTCGATGTTTCGTATGATTCAAATGCGAGAGAGAGCGCATCCCTTTTATAGGAAAAGAATGAGATAGGATGAGACCGGATGATCTGGTCTTCTCCCCATCTCCTATCCAATATCAAATTCAAATTTGAAATTTCAACTGAATGAAAAAGGCCGGAATAAGCCACCCACTAGTGTTGCTCACTAGTGGGCCCCACTGGCCTACGTCCAACTTCTCCCACTCAAGCACATTGTAGGATAGGCACAAAAATTTATCCATCTAACTTGCCTAATAACAATCAAATACCAAACATCGCTATCAAAAGGATCAGAAGCGTGGGACCAGCTGGATCACCATAATCTTCTCACAGGTGCTTAAGTACTAAGTGACCACCTAACTAGTACTCAATAACCCAAGCTTTGCAATGCCTCTCCTAGTCCGTATGACCACACCGGATGGAGTTAACTCCCGATCTAGAGTACTCGCCAACATACGTACTTATCCAACTGATCGAGTTATTCTGAAAACTTGATTTTTCACAAACTTCGACTAAAATCAATTTAAAGCAATATTTATATATATATGCTTTTAAGAAAAAAAATATTGTTCGAAAAAGTCTATTAAAAACAACTCGATATTCCGGTAGATAAGTCTTCAAGTGCGTATTTAAAGTTCTAGAAACTTGGTGTAGCTGTCACAGGATCTTCCCCACGCAGATGTGTAATTTGAAATTAATCAAGTTGTTTTCCTAACGTAACTGAGTCTGGCCAATCAAGGACCTTTCGTCATAGTACACTAAAGTAGCAACACTCAATCTCATCCTCATGTACACAAGAGGAGGGTAGCTAAGGACACAAAGAGTCACCTACGGGACTGGCTACTCGCACGTTGCAATGATTAGATCGAATCAAAGCAATCTGTAGGTAAAAGGTCCCAGCACGTAGTTACAATCCACGTCGTAAAGTAGACAATACTAGGTGTATGTCGGGTCTACAATACGCAGGTCATTCTATATGAGTTACGACTCATCTCATAACCTCATAACCTGGCTATAAATTCAGGCCATAACATTTGATCGCAGGTAACGGAATAGTGCGATTATGTTATTCGCCTTTATCAGTCTCATCTTCAATCTTTATAAGATTGTAGGCGGATACAACTCACTCATATCCTCATCATTTATTATCCACAATAAGGGAAGTTCATACCTCAATGTATAAACATAGCCCCAAATGTACCTCTCTTATACAGGTAAATGTTGATGATCTTCTTACCTAGTTTATATTAGTGTTCAATACTGAATAAATGGAATATATTGTTAATTAATGAAAGATCGAATGCATTACAAAACAAGTACATTTGTCAAACTTTTCTCAATCCCATCTGCCTGACGTGAACCTGAAATAGATCTCTAGCTATAGGTTTCGTCATGGGATCAGCCATCATCTCCTTGGTAGGAATGTAGCTGAGGGCGACCTTCATATCTCTCACTTGATCACGGACGTTATGATACTTGATCTCACTGTGCTTAGATTTTTTGTGGTGTTTAGGGTCCTTTGCCAAGTCAATGGCAGAAGTATTGTCAATCTTCAGCGATATAGGCTGACGAACACTCGATACAGCACCCAGACTCAATAGAAATCTGTGAACCCATACATACTCCTGAACTGCAGCACAACATGCAATTACTCAGCCTCCATAGATGAAAGAGTTGTGGATGTCTGTTTCTTACTCGATCATCAGATAGCTCCTCCTCCAAGTAAGAATACATATCCTGAAGTAGACTTTCCCTCATCGGCGTCATTACCCCAAGCAGCATCAGAATATCCTTTGAGCTCGAGGCTTGTGCCCTCATAACACAACATTAGGTCTTTTGTTCCGCTGAGATAGCGGAATATACGTTTGACGGCTTGCCAATGAGACTGTCCCGGGTTACTCTGATAACGGCTGATTATGCCAACTGCATAGCTAATATCCGGTCTGGTGCAAAGCATAGCATACATTAAGCTCTCTACTGCGCTTGCATAAGGTATTGAGGACATAGCCAATTTTTTAGCTTTAGTCTGGGGACACGATTTCCTGTCTAGTTTGGTAACTTTATCCATAGGGGTTTCAACAGCTTTTGAATTTTTCATCCTGAACCGCTTTAAGATCTTTTGTATATAGGTTGCTTGAGACATGCCTAAAAATTTCTTAGGGCGATCCCTGATGATTTTACCCCAAGAATAAAGTTGGCTTCACCGAGGTCTTTCATCTCAAAGTTTGAAATAGTCAATCTTTAGTCGATATCAACAATTGCATGTCATTACCAGCTAACAAGATATCGTCTACATATAGAGATAATATCAGTAAAAGATCTTCCAAACCGTTTCATGTATACACAATGATCTTCTTCACTCATCGTAAATCCAAAAGTGGTGATGGCCAAGTGGAACCTCATGTACCACTGTCTTGAAAATTGCTTCAGCCCATAGATAGATTTCAATAACTTGCAGACTTTCTTTGGATGTTTTTTGTCCACATAACCCATGGGCTGTTGCATGTATATCTCTTCAACCAAGTCACCATTTAAGAATGCAGTCTTTACATCCATCTGATATAACTCTAAGTCTAAACTTGCGACAATGGACAAGATCATGCGAATGAGGAGAACTTTGCAACAGGTGAAAAGGTCTCTTCGTAATCAATGCATTCTTGTTGTGTAAAACCTTTAATAACTAATCGTGCTTTATACTTGTCCACTGTACCATCCGCCTTTCTTTTGATCTTAAGTACCCATTTATTACCAATTACTTTGCGATTTAAAGGCAGATCAATAAGTTTCCAGACTTTATTCTTCTCCATGGAAGCGATCTCTTCGTCCATAGCATTCACCCAATCGGCCGAGTTAGAAGATAATAATGTATCTTGATATGAATCAGGTTCATCATCATCAACCGCAACACAAGAGAATATTTGCCCTTCAATATTGAAATATCTTCAGGGAATCAATCCTCTTTCGCTTCGACGTAACTCAGGAGCCTGCTGAGATGTCCTCCCACTGTCCTGACGAACTATAGGAGCATCATCATCTTGAGAAGTAGAACTCCCACTCTCCTGAGATACATCGGGTATTTTAAAAAATTCTATTGGAACCTTTTGTTTCATTCGGCTTGGGTATCTATCTTCAACGAAGATCACGTCTCGGGATTCTATCTCAATCCAACGTCCATGGTCCTCATAAACTAGAACGTATCCCTTTGAATGCATAGAGTACCTTATAAACACGCATTCAATGGTTTTACTATCAAGTTTACCTCTATGCGGAGTAGGTAGCAAAACATATCTTAAAGATCCCCAAGGGCGTAAGTTGACTAGAGAAGAAATCCTCCCGGACCACATCTCATATGGGGTCTTAGGAATGGATTTGGATGAGACTCTATTAAGGACGTAGACGGCTGTTAAGAGTGCGTCTCCCCGGAATGTGGTAGAGAGATTGGCTTGTGCCATTATCGATCTAACCATGTCCAATAGTGTCATATTCCTTCGCTCTACAACACCATTTTGCTGTGGAGTGTAAGCCATTGTGTACTACCGAACAATTCCAACGTTTTCACAATATGATTTAAACGTTTCAGATGTATACTCGCCACCTCTATCAAATCGAAGGATTTTAATCTTTTCTCAAGCTGATTTTCTACTTCAGCTTTATATTTAAGAAAACAATCAAAAGCCTCAGATTTGT
This sequence comes from Magnolia officinalis, assembly GCA_021015155.1. Classification (NCBI taxonomy): domain Eukaryota; kingdom Viridiplantae; phylum Streptophyta; class Magnoliopsida; order Magnoliales; family Magnoliaceae; genus Magnolia; species Magnolia officinalis. The sequence continues at coordinate 50,565,897 of JAJHSJ010000001.1, forward strand.
ATGAGATGAGATACACATATCCATAGCGCGAGTAATCGTCAATGAAAGTGACAAAGTATTGACATCCGTTTCTGGCATGTACATTAAAGGGACCACAGATATCTGAATGGATTATCTCTAGTGTGCCTTTAGACCTAGCTACTTTGGGAAATGGTTTCTTCGAAGTCTTCCCGGACACACAATGTTCACAAAATGACAAATCAACTTTGGATAAGGAGTCTAACAGACCAGAACATACTAGTCTTGTCATACGATCCTTTCCTATGTGACCTAACCTCACGTGCCATTTTTGATATTCAGATACTACAGTTTCATTCAACATAGCAGATAAAGCAAGAGGGGCATTATCACAATCTACATCCAGAATAAATAAATATGAAATTAAATTTTTCCATGCAAAGATGAGGTTATTCAGTCTCAAAGAAACTCTTGTCCCAGAAAATCGAATATCAAAACCATCAAATAATAACCTAGAAACAGAAATTAAATTTCGACGCATCTCCGGTGCATAAAGGGTATCACAGAAGATTATTGCTCGCCCTATGCGCGTACGAAGATGGAGAACGTCAATCCCTTGTACGTCTTCAACAGCGTTATTGCCCATGTACAGTTTGTAACTTCCCTTGGCTACAAGCCGAAATTCCTTAAGTCCTCGACGACTCTATGTCACATGCTCTGTTGCGCCTGAATCCAAAATTCACTCGTTAGATATTGAATCTATGAAAGGATTTCAGAATAAACGCCTATATACAAAGTATTTTGTGACTGAGAAATTACCGTCTTTTTATGGGTGCACTGTCGAGTATAATGGCCGGAATTTCCACAAACAAAGCAGACTATATTTGTCTTTTTCTGCTTCTTCTTTCCATTCCCCTTCTTGAGATTTGGAGGAGGTGTTGTGGTCTTCTGTTCTTGATTATTCTTCTTCGCCTTCTTGCGAGCTTTGGACCGTTTGTTGTTAGCTTTCCGCTTGTGGGTCTCTGCTACAAAGGCCTTAGCCGAACCTCACTGAATTGCATTCATTTCAACCTCACGTACCAAGTGGCCACAAAAGTCTCTGAACATAGTGATAGAATTAGTATGGTTCAGAATTCTTTTGATTTGAGCCCATGATTCAGGCAAAGAACGGTGCATGGCTATAATCTTCTGATTTTCAGTCAATTTACACCCAACATTTCTAAGGGCACCTATCATTTGCTCCATCTTTCGGATATGATCTTTGATGGGGCAGCCGACTGGCATCCTATACTCCTGGAATTCTAATTTCATTGCCCTAACTCTTGTATCTGACTTCTACGCATAGGCATTTGTCAGTGCTTCCCAGATTCCCTTAGCTGTTTCATGCACTTCATACGTACGTATGAGTTCTTTGTGCATAGTGCTAAGAAGGACATTACGAGCTGAACGATTTTGTTTTCGCCACTTATTGTAGCGAGTCATCGCAACCCTATGTTCTTGTAAATTCCCGTTTTCAGCCAAGATAGGTTCCTCTTGAACTACATCGAGTGTGTGAGATATGTCATCCTCGTCCAGAAGGCATCGCACCGCACGGGACCAGTATTCGTAGTTGTTGCCGTCGAAATGTTGTTCTTTCAGCTGTTCAACGATTAACGCTTTGGTGGCCATCTCTACATTGCATGAGTATCACTACTTAGCTATGATCTAAGGTATTAACACTAATCATCAGCATTTCTACGTGTTATTCAAATTTTCAAAGTATAAAAGTAGTAAACGCATCTTAACGAGATCTGAAAGTCCACATACCCGAATGGACAGTGTAGAACAATCAAGTTCTCCTTTTAAGATGAGATTTAATGCTTTTATAAGAATGAATTTGTATAACGTGCAACCTATCATTATTTGGTTGCATGCATCATTTGGTGGAGGAGAATAAACTCTCACTCAAGTTATGCACAACCTTTATTTTAGGGAGCATCTAAGCACTAAGTTTTGTAATTTCTAATGAAAAAATGTAGGGGGCTTAGATCTAAACACATCAAGCCAAATATTTTCATACATATGAACATCATCATCAGAAAGAAAAAATAAAGTGCTAAGATATCAAGAGAGTACTATCTTCACCTGTGATCATGACCATTAGTGATAGATCCGGTCATTACTGTTAATGATCATTGTTGATGATGGATCCTTTCATCAACATTGATCATCATGGTTGATGATCGTTTCGTTCACTAATGAGCAATAGATCAATAGTGAAGAAGATATTATAAAAGAAACTACATTTTTGATATGTATCCATCATCCTTCAATAGATCTACACATGTGGAATTAGCAAAACTAACATTGTTGCTGCACGTGTACATCAGCCAACACTTGTACGTTAGCCGATTACGTGAGATGTGCATCAGCCCATCTGTTTCACACAGCAGGGAAGCAAATTTGCCTCGAGCTGATTTTTGGATTTATTTCACAGTACAATATGTCAGGCAACACGTGAGATGTACATCAGCCCATCTCCAACACGTTACAACAAAATAGCTATAAGCTATAAGTTGTTGTACATCTGTCGTTCATTATCCCACATGTACAGTAGGTATAAGCTATAAATTATTGCTCATCTCACGTCAGATGTACACATGTATATCAGTCAACATGTTATAAGTATAGTAACGAATTATAGTTCGGCAAAATGTTATAGTACAACAACATGTTAGCCAACACGTTATGGTTCAGTAACTTGTTATAGTACAACATAGAAAGCTACTATGACACATGTAAATATAACACATCTATTGCTGGACATTCAAACACATTATAGTACAGTAACGTGTTGAACTATATATAACTCATATATATAACACACACAGTGCATGGGCTATACACCTATATAGAGTCCTGGCATGCATGTTTGATCTGGATGGTTCGGATTCAATATATATCTAGTGAAGAGATCTGTGTAATACATAGATCATATCCACATGTGCGGCTGATATATATTTATACCCACATGTGTTATTGTACAATACTTTAGCCAACATGTTATAATTCAACCAACATTACACATGTACAACAGCTGAGATGCCAACATGTTTCATGTATGCTCATCATCAGCTATATCTCAACACGTGAACAAATCACGTATTGCATATTGGCATACATAGCTGTACACGTTTCATATTGGCAACGATATCTCAAACGTTTCATAGCTCATATATGATACGTTGTTTTTATGATTCGTTGAGATGTACATCTCAGATATATGTACATCTCACATGTGCATGTGCAAACAACAGATATGTAGTGCATCTAACACATGTACAAGTGGTATTTGTGTTGTAACATAATACATCCATCAACACAACTATAGATATACAGCCATTAACAGCTAGCGTGTGTAGCATCCAACACGTGTACATCAACATGTGTAACATGTGTATATGAACATGTGTACATCAACACGTGTAACATGTGTATATCAACATGTGTATATCAACACGTGTAATAGATCATATTATAGATCATCACACGTGGCCTACATGCACTATAACACGTTGGTTGACGTGTTGCCTACATGCACTATAACACATGTAGCATATGGCTTGTTATCTAGTTATAGTACAACACGTCACTACACGTGGGATAGTTGCATGTGATATACGTGTACTGTATCCATGGATCTGATGGTACACATGAGGTATACATGCACAATATTCATGAATATGATGGTATACATGTGTGCAATAACATGTGATATAGTTCAATACAACAATTATTGGTGTACATAAGGTGTATGGAATTATAAAGATCTACATGATCACCTTGGTCCATCATAATTGGATTTACATGTTTGCAAAATATAATCCATCATACACATCGATTCCAATCCAAAAAGAAATGATGGGTTACTTACTTTTTAGATTAATATAATCGGAGATCCACCGTTAAATATGCTCTGATACCACTGTTGGGAAGCGCGGAAGGTGAGCCCTCAAGATCTAACGGTCTACACGAAGTTTGGAACCCTCACAAAGTAGAAGAACGGTGCTCCAACAGCCCGCCTATCTACTACTGGAGCAGATGGAACTATTCACACCTCTGATCCTACGATATATAGTGGCCCCGGATTGCGATCTATGGATCAGATCATCCCGCGGACAAGCCAAAATAGACAGACTATATTGCACTCTATTTCTCTCTGTATACTCTCGGTGTTTCGTATGATTCAAATGCGAGAGAGAGCGCATTCCTTTTTATAGGAAAAGAAGGAGATAGGATGAGACCGGATGATCCGGTCTTCTCCCCATCTCCTATCCAACATCAAATTCAAATTTGAAATTTCAACTAAATGAAAAAGGCTAGAACAAGCCCCCACTAGTGATTGCTCCCAGTGGGCCCCACTGGCCTACGTCCAACATATATATATATATATATATAATATATATTATATATTATTATATATATATATATATATATATATATATATATATATATATATATATATATAATATATATACTATGATTATATCACCCGGTCTTCAATACAACATAATTAGACCATTCATCTCAACTTGGCCCCACCAGATTATTTATCTCTGATATCAATCAAGTTGAATCTAATTTCCAATTTTTGGCTAATCAAACCATTTATCTTTGATACATTCTAATCGGACTATTAGGCTTTAACATTGATTATGTTGTTGGTCTTCAATATCCCCTATCGAACAAATGATCTCCCAGATCAGCGTCATTGGACCATTCATCTATTCGGTTTAACATGATTGTTTATCTTCAATATCGGCCCAACCCACTGGACCATTCATCTTTAGTATTATTCAAATTGCATCATTTAGTTTCAGCAATCAGGCCATTCATCTTTAATATTAGCCGAATAGGACATTCATCTCCAACTTTAGCCCAATCAAACTGTTCATCTTCGATACAGATCAGATTTGGTATCACCTTCGATTACCAATCACTTTCAAAAGTCACTGGAGTTGATTATCCTACATATCCATCATGGATGTTAAAATGAACAGTGCATACTGATTATAATAAAGGCCTAATAATTGTTTTAGATTATTAAATGATGTGGAGTCCAAGGAGAGGATGAGACATGTGAGAGCAATGAGGGAGAGAGAGGATGGAGAGAGTAATACATGCGATGACTTGCACTTACAAAATAATTCATCCTACATACATAATAACTTAAGATTATAATCACAATGATCCTTGATTATTTATGTAATGAATTAGTTATACAAGGCGTTATGGACTCCATAATGAACTATCCAAAGAACATATTATAACCTTAATTTAGTGATCTCGATGGATCCTACGCTGCAATGTAGAGGTTGGAGACTTGTTGCAGTTCTGGACGACCTTGGTTCAAGGTTGTATTGCACTATGGTTAGTATAGTTGCGCAATCTAGGTCCAGCAATATGGACTGATTTGGCCCACTGATCATGTCATGAGTTCAGTGTGCACTTTGGAAGGTTAGACCCATGGCTCAGCAAATGGGAATTGACTATACTCGTAACAGTTTTTAGAGATTCAACCATGGCTTAATCCCATATCCGTCTCCAACCATTACATTTAGCAACAACTCACCTGTCCTGGGATTACAACCACCACAACAGAAGAAATTGGAAAAAAAAAAAACAGCATCTCCGTAGATGTAAACTTTGAAAACCTACAGGAAATGCCTTTCATTTCAACCCATTTCCTAGAAAGAGAAAAACTTGGATACCGAGGCAGACTGATTGATGATATAAATTGCACATGTAGCATACAAGAAATCAAATTAAACTGTCCAAATTATGGTAACTCGTGTAGATATATCATGAACAAAAAACTAAGCTTCTTTGATTATCTTAATATCAGATTGATTGGCATTAATTAGACAGCTAAAAATGAAGAATATCCAACACTCCTATTTCGACCAAAAAAAAAAAGGTGATGAATCAGATGTAAGGATTGTTCAAACAACCTAATCTTGGGATTGTGGTTTATTTGAGTACATTTTTTTAGTGCTGCATATGGACCAAAGTATCATACAACTCCAATGTCATACAAACACCATGGTGGTTCTACACACCAACTAGTCAAATGTGTGTGCATGCGTGCATTGGGCGTGTTTGTTTTGCTAACGTCTCCTAACCTTTTTAATGCCACATGAGATGATGCCAAATTAGCAATTGGAACGGTTCATTCAGTGGAATGCCATGGTAAAAGAATAGCACCAAAACAGGGCTAATTTGTTAGAACCAACTGTTGTTTATGAGCTGCAAGTCAAATGGTTAGAATCATTGAACCAAAGTGCTGCTTTGAAATCACAAAAAATCAAAGTGGGACCTATCAAATAGATGTTTCAAAACAATAATTGGACCTATATTATTTCTCCGTTCAATCTTGATTGCCCATTTTCCATGCTACCCATCAGATGTTTAGGATATACAGCGACCACTGTAATTTTTTGCAACATGGCTTGTTGCTACTCGTTTGAACAAGTAGACGGTTCGGTTTAGATTGATGAATAGATGTCATACAGGTCAATTAAAGCATTTGGGACGTTGCTAACATCCCCAAGGAGACGTTAGCAAAACCAACGTATGAGAGTTCTCTAGTCCAACTGGTTGGACCACAAATTATTGTCCATCCATAAGATAACTTCCAACCTATTAAGTGAAAGCAACTTCCTAACCCGTGTCATGTATTAGCCCCATCATGAGAATCACCTAGTGCAAAAAATAAGCCAATGCCTAGCCATCCAGATATAGCAAAATACAAGTGTGGTCCACTCAATTAGTAGAGATGTAGTGGACCTCTGCGTATCGCAATCCTCATGGTGGACACGCACAAACCAAGCCAGAGTCATTTAATTAAACGGGTCCAACCCAACCTGCTACGCATATAGCTTGGAGCCGCCGAACCCACCTCACAAGCGAGTCAGGTCAGTTGACCTGTAGGTGACCCAACCCATTACGAAGGATTCAAGGAGTGAAGATTTTGTACAGGATAATTCAGTCTCGAATAGACAGGTGTACAGTTGCACCAAGCATAAGACGAATCTGCAACATATAGAGTTCAAGGTGGGGATTGCATATTTCTATTTTTTAAAAATAATAAAAAATTGCCAATTGGCGGAAAAGGATTCATAAAGTCACCCCAAAAATAGCTTGGAAAAGGACACGATGAACATGAAGACAGGCAATGATGATCATATTAAGGACCTTTACCTATCCACCATGGCCATTTAAACATTTACTTCATAGGTATATATACCAACATGATGACAGCGACAATGACCATATTAAGGACAGATGACTATCCACCATGGCCATTTAAACATTTTACTTCATATATATTGGAATTACAGGTATATATCAGATACACGGTCAAAGACCCTCATCTGTTTGTTAAAAAATTCCCTAGCAAGGGGCCCATGAAAGATATACATAACCCAACCCATGAACACAGCTTATAAACACACAACAACCTTTCAAGCCAGTTTTACAGCAGACCGGCAGGCCCAAAAACACGGAAAAAATCAAATATAAGACGTGCAGAGAAATTACTGCAAGATGGTAGACATGTGGCAAGGCATGTTTAAGCAGCATTTCAATGTGGTGGTGAAGCAGTTATTCCGCATCTTTGGCCAATTTAAAACAACTGGAAGAAGAGACTCGTAGAGCCATCACCAAATGATCTGAGGTCTGCGGGTTTCACCAGTGCCCTGCACAACGGGCAGGTTCGCTCTCTCTCAAACCTGGGGAAAGAAATGCAGGCCCAGAAAGAAAAAGCAGTCCAAGGAACTGGTTAGAAGAGTGATGGAAAAGGGTGCATCTAAAATTTGCATGTGGCGTCCAGTGCATGCCAGATTATTAAGATGCAACAGCATTTAATTGACATTTGCATGCAGATAGGACTGCAACTACCAAGCTACTACATAAATATGGTATGTATAGGGTTCTGCATGAATAGCCAACATCGATAGCACATGCCGTTGCATGTAACTCCACTCGCGTCCACAGCAGCCATACTCAAGAATGCATCATCCATACGTGATTCTCAAGCCTGTGTGAATCATCATTTTAGGTCTTATAGGCTACATGAATCTAGTTCCCCCATTCCACTCCATCTAGGACCAAATGTGTGTGGAAAATGATCCAGTGCTCTTATAGCACCATTAAGTTACAATGCTGCAATTGCTTGATCTAGACTGTACATCAGGTCTAACACAGATTTTATGGGCGATCACACAAATACCAGAATAATCTGACAATCATAACTATCTAGTCATTAGCCTTTAGTTTGAACTGTCCAGACCATTTATACAAAAATAAGTCGAATCAACAATTAGATCAATCTATTTGTTGGATCCCATCATAGATTGCTTATGACTTGAAAGAGTCACTTTTGTCAGGAAATCCTTAACCATCCTGTCATGGCTCAAAAAAGAAAGGCTATAAAATAATAATAAATGAGGAATTGATTGGAAAATGCAATCTGTGTGATTTTTTTTCAAGTAGCCTATAAAATGTTCTCTGGACTTAACAGAGATAAAGATCGGCTGATTTGCCAAGCAGCCTATAAAATGTTCTCTGGAGTTGACAGACAGTTCGGATCGGTTGATTGGACTAAGTGACACATGAAACTAGGAGCCGAGCAAGTACATGGATGTGCTTGCATGGCATTATGCCTTCTCATATGATCACACATACAGGGGCCACATGTATAAAACTATCATCAGGTGGCAGGAAGGCAGAAAGCCAAACAGGGAAATGAATTAGACCAAAAGGAATGTGAACTAAATGCTTTACCATTCAGATACACAGTCTTCGCAGAAGATGTGTTTGCACCTAAGCAAGATCGGTGCATGCATCTTCTCCTGGCAAATTGCACATAGATCACCTGCTGCAATAACCTGCATCAATCCACCATAACTTTAGAAAATACAATGGAGAACCTGGCAATGAACTTGGATAGCTGCACATATGTAGCTAGCTAAATATCCTGCTCTCACATGTGTCCAAGATTGGGTCACCATGCACTGGGACCCACCATGCAAGTGCCCTAGCCCTGGATTATTTGCCTCTCATATATATATAATGCATGTATGTGAATGACACATGGGAGCAAGACATGGTGCAAAAATCACACTGATTGGATGATCCTTATCCTTTGAATGGGCTTAATTTGTTACAACCGTCAATTTTTTTACAGGCCATAGATGACATGGTTAGAATCATCAAACCAAAGTACTACTTCGGAATCATAACCAAAATAGAGTGGGATCTATCTAGTGGATGTTTCAAGATGATGATTGGAGCTATTTTGTTTCGCAGCTCAATCTTCGCTGTCCATTTTCCATACTATTGATTGGACGCTAAGGATCATCCGATTGGCATAATTTTTACACCATGGCTTGCTCATAGTTGTTTGAATGAATGAACGGTTCAAATCAATGATGGGTTACTCCATGCGCCATTTAAAAGCTTCAGGGACGTTGCTAACGTCCCCATGAAGGCTATCCTGCTTTTTTTAATGCAATATATTATGTTTTGCTCCGAACTAATATCTGTATTTTTTGTTTTATTTTATTTTATTATCGACCTTCCTTCACCAGACTAGGGACCAATAATAGGCAATTAATAAGAAAATTGTATAGGTCCAAATGCAACAGGTAAACTCATAAGTTAATAACGTCTAATCAGTGTTACCATTCTAGTCCTTGTGCAAAGGAAAGAAAAAAAAAACAACTGTCAACACAAGAAATAAACAAAGACAGCAAACTGTAACTGCATCCAAAGTTTTGCACACAGGTTCCTATGGGTACACGTGACAGACGCCTACAAGATCCAAATCACTCATCTGACAGGCCAAAATAGATGGGCCAGGGCCCAAAAGCCACTTGGTCGAAATAATGGCTGGAACTGAACAAGGCCAAAACCAGGTTCTAGTCATTCCTTTCCTCCAACAAAGGGCACGGGATAACCAAATAAGACACATCCTTACACTGTTGCCCATATCCCTCTTCAGTAACTAATAAAACCCATCAGTCAGCCCAATAACAGCAGCTGCAGCGATCACAGCCAAATATCAGTATAGGGAGTTTTGACTCTTGAGCAAAATTAAGCAAAGGATCCCATCCATGTGCTGACATCAGCATCGCCAATCAAATAGGGTCTCATTTGCTTACAAGTGGTTGAGTACGTATAAGGTATTTGTGCATGAAAGAATCCCATAAACATGGGATTATGGAAGAAGCTATCGAAGTGAGGACTGGTTTGTAGTTATTTACATAGGATTTTATTCTTCCTTCCTTGGAATCATTGTACAGGTTAAATGATTGAGTTTAGATGGCTTTGAAGCCTATCCATTGGTCCAGAAACTGGACTCCACTTGTGTTTACAAGAGGGATTGCGAGGCTTTGTTTAATTTGTTAGGAGTACAAGAATAGGTATTATGCATGTTGAGATTTAAATCTAATGCAGGGCTGAGATTAGAATTAAGTTTCCAGGTTATTGAAGAACTACATAAAGACTGTCCTACAGACTTTTAGAAAGACAGTTGGAAAACCCGTTCCGCAGCCATCTACAGTACAAAGTACCATGACAATAAGTCAAGAGGAATGGTACCCAAGGGTTACCGGTGATGGGATAAACCCAAAAAAGTTGTAGCAGTTGTGCTTTGTTTAATTTTGGGAAAAACATAACATTTTCTGGATTTGGAGGGCTTAAACCCTGAGTTCTTTGATGCTTGCAGTTCTCTACTTCTAGTGTTGCCACAGTACTCGGGTAAGTTTATTGTTGTTTGAGTGACACATCTATATATGTCATTGTTGGGAACTAATTTTGGACAGCTAAAAAATCAACTTTATCTGCTGGAAAATTTTGATGGACTCTAAGAGTAAAAGAGTAAAAGAGTGGAGGATATGGCATATGCCTTACAGTCTCACCTAGAAGAATTTAATGGACTCTCACCATTAACAAACTATTCATTCAATCTCAAATCTGAAATGGTTTACAATGCCATGGACTTCCCCTTTTATAGACTCAATAGAACTTCCTACATTAACTCAAGGTCTTAGGAAAACTAAAAGTCAATCTCGTTTCAAGGAGAATTAATAACTAAAGCCTTAGTCCCAAAGAGGACAACAATATCCTAAGAACATCTTTCTAGAACTATACTTTCAAAACACGACTACCTAGAGAATTCTTAAATGAAAACAACTTCCAATTAAGATATGAGCCTTCTAGAAAATAGTTTGAATGACTTGTTAGTGTAGTAGAATTATGGGCCCAATCTATGAGTGTTTTGAACAGTCATGAACCTTCTAGGGCTTGCAGCTGTAGGTCTTAAAGCTTGTGGGCCTATCTTCGTCAATGGGGCCCACATCATTCTCATTACATTAGTTTTCTCTCTCTTGCTGTAAACGTAAGGGGCTAATCCCCATCAAAACACCTACCTGTCAGGTACTGGAAACTTTTAAGGGCAATCAAGCTGTAATACAGGTGCAATGAGTGGTAGTGTCATTATTATATGATTAGAACAGAGCTACTAGGGTGTCTTTCCAAGTCCAACCATGCTGGACTCAAATTAAGCAAAGATGTAAGCCCCTAGAGAGGGCCTTCATTTGTGCATGCATGTGTGCAGGAAATGGGGGATGATGGAACCATTACCTGCTCAGCCGTTGCATATGACCCATAATGCACCTCTTTACGTGACAATGCCTTCAATGCAGCAAAGAATGATTGGACCTGCAAATTTCAATTTTAAGGAACCTTGGTAATCAAACCATTCCTGTCGGATTGTCTTTATTACTCTTGCTAAGCAATCATAAGAATTTTCGCTTTCTATATGATTGACAAGACAGGATTTGTAAAGCCAACCCAAATAGCTGGGACAAGGTTATGATAATGATGACGACGATAAAAGCTTAGCAATTTGGTTAAGGACATTGTCCTTGTATGCGTTAAGGAATGTGGGGCCACCATGTGATAGTGAAAAACATAAAAGATAATCTATATGGAAAAGCACACCTTCTCGACAACTGATGTCAGTTTAAAAGTCAGGTAGAGCCCTGTAGTAAGGGAAGAAAAGAGACTTCCATATTCCTTGTTCAAGAAGAACCGATACCAAACTGGTGCTGGAAGCAGAGCACGGTACAGCAGCAGGAAATACTCAATAAGGGTTAGCATTTGACCCTAAAATTGAAAAGGAGAACAACCATGTAAGAAAATGCTCCATTATTAATCACTGAAGATATCTATCAATGCAAGCATTGTTGCTGGATTCAATAAAAATTGCAATTGTAAGAAATTCCCACTAGGGTTTTGTTAACCTACACTCTGTTGGTAAAGTGTGTTATCAATTATCATTCACCTCCTGGTAACCTACAATGTTCATTAATTGGATGGTCCATACGGTTATAGACCGCTTTTTTCCAACTATCCAGGCAGTGATCTTTTTGACCACCCAATTCATGGATATTATAGGCTACTTCCGCATAATTCAGGTGATCAATCTCAGTTTTGGCCAAACTGACTACCCAAGAAGCAGCCGTTTCAATGAAGTGGCCCTATCAACAAGCACATTTGCCGATCGGTGCCAGTGAACACAGGTGAACATTCACGGACTTCAATTTGATGAAGGATATCAAACCCTATCATATGAGGAAAACAATGGCAGTTACAGGAATATTACAATTTTCAGCCCATATTTGATTTTTTTTTTTTTTCTTTTCTTTTCTTTTTTTTTTCAGCCCATATTTGATTGACTTGCCATATGACCACTAAATATATGTAGGCATGTATGTTATTTATAATGTTTGTGGGCATGTGCATGTATGAGGCCTTACATGCAACTAGTTGGACAAGAAGCTCAGCGTCCAACTAGTGCACAATTGCCAATGCGTCATCTATGAATGACAGTGGACCCATCCAAAATGTTGGCTCCACTGTAAATGTCACCTACTGCAAAAACCATGCCGATATACTCATCAGGTGGGCTATACATACTTTGGATCAAATTGGCAGTTGTCTAATATTTTCTATGGTGTAGCATGCACAGTAAATGTATCAGCCTGATTTTTTCATCATGTGTCACGTGTTCCTCATACTACTGCCAACCTTTTGGACAGGTTAGAAATTGTACATTCACACATTGCCATTTATTACTAGTTGCAGGAAAGCACTATAACCAAACTAGAAGTTTGTGAGACCTCATATAACATTATATATCTATACTGCAACTAAAAGTCAGCATAAGTTTTAAGAATTCTCTTTCTAAATCATTTATTTTTTTTTCACGACTTACTTAACTAAATTTCTCTTGTAAATCTATGACAAATTACCCCTTAGTGAGATGCCCATGCAAAATTTATGAAAATAAATAAATCTACCCCCTAGTATCATCCCATCTATCCTTTTGCAAACTTCTTTGGGAATTACTAAAATACCCTTCGCCTAGTTTTCTCTAAAAGTTTACAGAACCAAGCATTGTTCGGCCTGCTGGTACATAATAAAATCCAACCCATCCAACAGGTGAACACTACCATGAGGATAAGATGACCCAAAAATCAGGCTGATCCTTTTGTAGCCACAATATAGAAAACAATGTCCACCAGCCAGAATTTTCTGAATTCATGTGAGGCCTCATTAATTATTGGATCAGCCTGATGTTTGGGTCATCCAATCATCATGGTGGGATACACCTGTTGGATGGGTTGGATTTAATACGCACACCATACAGGCCCCACAATATTTTACTCCATTTCTTATTTTTTCTGAAAAAACAAAATATGTGATAGGCATAGACAATGGTTCCTACTGCATGATGGGATAAGAGTCCTACTCTCCTGTTTAAGCAACAATCAGTAAATGGATGTCACCAACCATTTAGCAAATAAGTCTTGTAAAACCAAAACTTCCTATTTCAGAGTTAAACAAATCCCCTGTATCAACCTATCCTATTTTGGAGATCTGCTAATTCCACACGCATGTGGGAGCCATATACAGCCACACTCACGTGCACAAGTCATAATATGAAACATGTGAGATCTGAGTTTTCTTATCAAGTGTGCTACACTGTTTAGATCTTCCGACATGAAAGTCAGGCAATTTCATGCCTCAGTTGGGCCACATCATATCAAAAAAATGAATGTTTAGAATAAAAATTTAACCATAAACTTATGTTGTAAGTTGTGGCCATCTAAAGGGTGAATTTTTGGCAGAAAATCCAAGCATAATTTCCAACCTTGTGTGTTTCATATTTGTACATGCACCACGTGAGTTATGGGGAAAATAAAGTTGGCCCGTCGATCAAGGACAAACTTGTATGGGAAAATGGGCATTGGAAAGAAAATTCCAGATAGCCCAAAATCAATGTGCATTTGTGGCTTACTTGTGACTGTGAGTTACTACCCTGATTTTGTAATATGGCATGTTCACACTGTGCACTACCTGATGAGTGGCTTGGATCTCTAACCCGTGTTCCGTCTGCCGGATATTTGACACGTGTTCCACCTCATCACATGAGAGGCCCTCATTGGTTCATGACTCTAATTGAAACGGATTCCACGTGCCTTGCACATGCATTTTACTTGTGTGTGTGTGTGTGTGTGTGTGACATGTTTGCATAGACTCAATTGTACATACGCTTGACTGTGTATGGGGGCCAAAAATGGGATCCCCCAAAAATCAGTTGGACAAGGATGTCAAGTTGGCCACACCGTTTTGAACAATGTGAAGGCTTGAAATTTGGTCAACCCACTCACCTAGGATGCACATAATGAATGGGTTATGTCAGAACCACATCATGGGGAGACCCACAAGCACACCTATTGTCAGCGTCCACTCTCTACTGTTTCCTATGGTGTGGCCCACCTAAATCATGGACCAATTAGGTTTTTTGGGTGTTAGGCTTAAAGGGCTTTTTTTGCCCCCCCTCCTAAAATTTAAAATAATAAAAAAATAAAAAATAAAAAATAAAAAATAAAAACCGCCGTCAACATCATCTTAGTCCCTTATTCCGACATATTTTCTTTATACATAGGGGAATGATCATATGCAGTCTAGTGCATCATAGCTTACCATACAATCGATTGTTGTGGGCCCCACCATGATGCGTGCATGATATCCAAGTCAACCATCAAATGTGTCCCATCATGTTAGACCCATGGCCCAATAATTATGCCAATACGTGAACCAGGTAGGCCACATGATGCAGGCCAATGACCCCACCGCAAGACCCAATTTGTGCTGATTCTAGACTGTTTATTTATAGATTTAGGGCCTAAATATCAAGATTTGCATTTTTTCTATTTGTGAAAAACATGAGGGTTGTTTTATAGGTGTGGCTGAAAACATGGGGAGATGTGATTGAAAATAACTGGGCTAATTTGAAGATGTGATTGAAGATTTGGAGGATAATTTCCTAGATTTGCTTTTACTATTATTAGGCTTTTATCATCTCAGGTAGATTAGATTGATTTGAAATCAATTATGATTTATTTGAAAGCAATCTCTTAGTTTGGCAGATTTTCATTGAAGATTCATTTAAGGTCTATAAAAGGAAGAGTGGTTGTGGGAGGTAGGCATTCGAAAATTTTCCAACTGTGAGTTTTTTCTCAAGTATTATAAAAAGAAGATTGATATCAATGAAGTATTTCTCCCTCTATACTCAAATATTCTTATGGGTGTACTTTTGTCAATTTCTTTGCAATTCGAGTAGTGAAATCCCATTGGCTCGATAGCAAGGTTACACCATTTTGGTATTAGAGCGAGTAATCTTTGATGATTTTCAACTCTACATCATATCCCGATGGCTTCGAAAGGGGTGACTCAACAAATAACCCAATTGATCAAGGCACTCACAAAGCGAGTAAATTAACTCACACGTGCAACAACCAATCCCACTTAGGGGTGCACATTTAACCGGTAGAACCGTGGAACCGGACCAGAACCGTTGGATCGGTCCGGTTTGGTCCGGTTCTGGACAGCACCGGTTCCGGTTCCGGTTCCAAAATTACAAGAACCGTTGGATACGGTTCGGTTCCGGTTTAGGGGGCAGGTAGAACCGACCCAAACCGTGGAACCGTGGTCCCCACCTCTTCTTACACGTTAGTCGTTACTACAAAGAGGATGAGCGGAGTAGATCTCCGAGAATGCCATCAGAAGTGGGCCCCACTTATTTTATTTTTTTTTAATATCCAAACCATGCGAAAAATGTCCAAGGACGGACGTGCATGGATTGGGTTTTGACAGTGGGCCCCACCCATCATCCCTTTTCGTGATCTGAACCGTCCATCATATAGGGTGCTCAAAAACGTCCCAAGAGACATTCCACTTTTCAACAGAAAGCGAGGAAAGATGGGGGTATCTGCCTGTCCATATTTGAAAAACCCAGAACCGTGGAACCGATCCGGAACCGAACCGGTTTTCACGGTCCGGTTCTGGTTCGGTTCTAGTGTGCTAACGGTTCGGTTCCGGTTCCGAAAATCCTAGAACCGTTAGGAACGGTTCGGTTCCGGTTTTACCCCGGAACCGGACCAAACCGACCCGTGTGCACCCCTAATCCCACTAACCAAGTGGGGGAGCGTCCCCACCAAGGTCCTAACCAACAACAAGAGGCCTTAGCTAATGAAGATACTCATGATCAAATCCTTTGGCCGTAGCTAATGAAGATACTCATGATCAAATCCTTTGATTGTTGAAACGTGACAAAGAACTCACATTTTGTTGTCAAATGCCATTTCTACAACTGGATCTGGAGAAAAAAAAAAAAATTTGACTTAAGTTTTTTTTTTTTTTTTTTTTGAGAGATAACATTCACTTTCATTAAAATTAGAAAAAAGGAAACATAAGAGAGAGAACCGGCTGAGATTGTGAGATATTACTCTTTTGAGAGATAAGATTAACTTTCATTAAAATTAGAAAAAAGGAAACATAAGAGAGAGAACCGGCTGAGATTGTGAGATATTACTCTCCCTCAGAGAACAGATTACATGCTGAAGAAAGATTAAAAACAGCCCATTCAGTGATGTAATAGTGGATTCTGGACACTACGAATCCAACCGAATTAGAAACTCCCTTGAAACATCTGTCATTTCTTTCTTTCCAAACTGCCCACCAAACTGCCATGAGGGCCATTCTCCAAATGATAGTTTTTTGCTTTCCAATGGACACACCATGCCAGGCTTTTAACAACTTTCCTGTCGAATCAGGGAGAGGCCAAGATAAATCGAACCAAGCTAACACAATCGGCCAAATCTGGTTAAGGAAGGGGCAGTGTATGAATAAATGATTAACAGATTCAGCATTTCCCATGCAACAGAGGCAGATATTTGTGATTATCATTCCTTTTTTTCTCAAATTGTCAACTGTCAACACTTTCTCCTTTCCGACCAGCCAACCGAACGCAGCAATCTTCGGAGGCAGCTTGTATTTCCAGACTTTATCAGTCATAATCTCATCTGAATCAGCATAAGATTTGCTAATGGAGTTGTAAAGAGATTTTTAACTGATAAAATACCCGATTTGTCGAATCTCCACGTCAATGAATCAGCAGAAGAGTGATCGGGTTTGCCGTTGCTGATGCGACTGAGAAGGGAAGCGTATTCCTGGATTTCCCAGTCATGTAAATTTCTTCTACAAGGCAGATTCCAGATTAATTCAGTCCCTTGCATATGATAACTGTTAGCTACACAAATGGACTGATTAGGAGCCACGCGATAGATGTTCAGGAAATCATCTTTAAGGGATGTTTCTCCCATCCAAATGTCTCCCCAGAAGGAAATTTTGTCTCCTTTACCTGCCATAAAGATAATACCTTTCAAAACCTCCTGCTTTGAAGCTAAGACACCTCTCCATAGGGCAGAAGCTCTGTAAACCGAGGAATCCTTAGTCCACCAACCTCCTGCTGAAGTCCCCGTATTTCTTCTTGATCAAGCGATTCCCCAAATTTCCATCTTCCGTGCCCAATCTCCAGATCCATTTGCCTAATAGAGCCTGGTTCATGCTTCTGAGAGTTCTGATACCTGCTCCCCCTTGCTGCACATGCTGACAGACCTTTTTCCAATCCAGAAGATGAAATTTGTTCTTTTTCTCATTGCCCTGCCATAGAAAGTCTCGCCTTAATTTTTCGAGCCTGTCTAAAATCTTACCCGGAAGATTGGAAAGAGTGGCTTTGATGAGAGTAATGCGGCCGCCTAAGGACAGATATTTGCATTGCCACCTCGCTAGATAGAATTCGAATCTGTCTAGCACTTTATCCCATAAGAATTTTGGAGGTTTCCTCACGCATAATGGGAGACCGACAAAAGTTGTCGGCAAACTACCGAAAGAACAATTGAAGGTCTCAGCATACTGATTTATCTCAGCTTCTTCCAAGTTCACCCCGAACATCTTGGACTTGGCTAGATTAACTTTGAGCCCTGAAATTGCTTCAAAACACCAAATGATTGTGCGAAGATTGTTGATTTTTTCCTGATTGGCTTCACAAAATAGAAGGGTATCGTCTGCAAATTGGATGTGAGAGATTGGAGAATCCAATCTGTTGATAGAGCAACCAGAAATGATACCAACATCCTAACCTTTAGAAAGCATTCTGGAAAGAGCTTCCCCCACTATTAGAAACAGGAAAGGAGAGGGGGTCACCTTGACGCAAGCCCCTAGAACTACCAAAGAAACCTTTGGGAGAGCCATTGAAGAGGACCGAAAAGAAAGTGGAACTGACACATTCCTTAATCCAACGTCACCATTTAGCCCCGAATCCCATCCGCAACATCATATAATGGAGGAAGTCCCAATCTACATAATCGTAAGCTTTTTCCAGATCAAGTTTACATAGAATAGTTTTGGCTCCCGACTTGTGGCTAGAATCGAGGCATTCATATGCGATTAGAGCACTGTCTATGATTTGTCTACCCGGAATAAAGGCACTCTGATTGTCGGAAATAATCTTTCCCATCACCCCACATAATCTGGAAGCCAAAACTTTCGCCAGAATTTTGTAAGGACCACCAAGAAGACTGATCGGCCTGAAATCATGCATAGAGATTACTCCAGGGGATTTTGGGATGAGGGCTAGGAAGGACGCTCCAAGCTGTTTTGATAGGCGACCTCTTTCATGAAATTCATTGACGAACACCAAAATATCTCCCTGAATAGTTTCCTAAAAGGTTTAGAAGAATATAATCGAAAAACCATCTAGCCCAGGAGCTCTGTCTCCTCCTAGCGCATCAATAGCCATCTTGACTTCATCAGACGAAAATTTTGCTTCAAGACTAGAGGCTTCTTCTTCTGAAATGGAGTCAAAATGGAGATAATCGAGTTTTGGTCTGGCCCATTCTTCTTTGAGAAAGAGGTTACTGAAGTAAGAAATCGCTTCATCTGAGATGGCTTCCTTATCTTCTGTTTGTATCCCATTGATTAGTAGGCTACTGATCTTATTAACTCTGGCACGCGCGCTAGCAATGGAATGGAAATATTTCGTATTTTTGTCGCCTTCCCTTATCCACTTACACCTAGATTTTTGTTTCCAATTAGATTCATCTAACAGAACCCTGGCTGAATAGCTTTGAATAAGCTCTGTTCTTCTTTTCCAAACTTCTTTCGACATTGGATTAACTTCGACTTCTGTATCGTTCTCCTGTAGCTCATCCAGAATGGCCCTGGTTTCCGAGTCCCTTTTCTAGAGGTCCGATTTCTTCCACTCTTTGATCTTTTCTTTTAAAAGACTTAGTTTTTTGCAAATTTTGAAGCCCGCATAACCATTCACTACAAAACCTTCCCACCAATTTTTAACAATCTCCTGAAAGCCTTCTAATCTCAACCAAGCAATCTCAAATCTGAACGGCTTCGGGCCCAAATTATCCTCATCGATAGAAAGGATCACAGGGCTGTTATCTGACGTGGGTCTGGGAAGGAGGAATTGAAAGACAAGCGGGAAACGTTCTAGCTAGTTTGTCGAGACTAAGAATCTATCCAGCCTAGCGAGGATGGGAATTGCTCTTTCATTCGACCAGGTGAAACTGGTTCCTTGCAACGGAAGATCCACCAAATCGTGATCATCAATCCATTCTTTAAAAAATCGCATTGTTGCAGAGACTCTGCCCCCTGAGGATTTTTCCTCCAAATATCAGGTAATATTGAAATCCCCTCCTAAACACCACAGCCCATTGAATTTCTCTCTTGCAGCACTAAGTTCCTCCCAGAAAACCGGCCTATTATCTGCCTGGTTGGGGCCGTAAACCAAAGTGAAAAGGCAACTTTATTTGGAGCTAACCTCGGAGAGAACTATCGAAACCGAGAAGATGTTGGGCCAGCTTCTTTCCAAAGCCCAGACCGTCGAGTTCCAAGCGACAAGGATACCTCCTGCACTGCATATTGCATCTGAAACCACCCAAGACACGACTTTGGCTTTCCACAAAAAGCCCATAAGAAAGTTACTAAAGCTGTGAATCTTTGTTTCCTGCATGAAAATAATATCTGCCTTACTTCTATTACAAATGTCTTTTATAAGACTTCTCTTCTTTATGGACCGCACTCCTCTGACATTCCATGATAAAACTTCCATTTAGGAAACTAATCTGCCCCTTGATCTACCTGTGGCCCTTCCAAAGGGCACCCCTATAGGGGATGGAGAAAGACTCTGCAATTCCCTACTTCTACCTTTCCTTGACTGAATGGCTCTGGGAGATTTTGATGTGACAAAGGACGACCACGGGCCTCGATGCAATGGAATAAAGCTAGAAAATCTTCGGGCTGATCCCCAAAAGAAAGGCCGATAGATCTTCCAATATGACCCATCGCATCCCTAATCCATCTTTTCTTCTGAATGGTACTGACTAGCTGCTCCCTTTGATCATCACTATGCAATCTCGCTAGACGTTCTTTCCCCATATCTTCAAAAAGAGTTCCTGTCCTCATTTGTAAAGGCTCTGCCTCTATTATTGACTTAAGTTTGGCCAACCTTCGACAGAAATTGCTAATCTAGCTGCGCTCAATGTCTTCTTCCAAAGTGGGTGAGCTCATTGGTTAAACTATCATTTCCCATACCACTTGGCACATCTGGCATGAGCAGAATCATCACATCTTGAAGAATAGACCTTTGTCAAAAGAAAGAATTATTCAATTAATCCTTGAAGAAATTTGGTTGAGTGATCTTCATCTTCTCTCCCAAAGAGCTCTTGGAGGGCCCCTCTAGCATCTCTGCCATGTGGAACATCCCATTACCTATCATCATTCCCTTCCTACTGTCCAAAATATGATTAGACATCATCCCTCTCCTGTCAGATGATCTATTGCTGTCAACGTTCTTGACTAAAATAAGATTGGCCTCGTGCAGGGACGTTGAAGATCTAATTCATTGGGGAGCTCTTCTTCCAAATGACTACAACACCACCAAAGATGCCAGCATTCAAGCCATCTCCTTCGGCCTTCATAGCCTCCATGCCAATGGCATCCGCAGCATTACCTTGAAAGCTCAGCATAGTAAAAAAGACTTTTGCTATTTGGAACCCTTGTTGGGATAGTTGGCAGCTCCATCTCCATGTTAAGGTCTCGAAATCCATTCTCTGAGTTTAACCAAGTTAGGATCTGCAGGATTCCCGACCCCCACAAGCAAAAGCTGATCAAGCTAGGTCGCATCCCCTTTAAATCTTCCCTTCCCAAAGTTATTTGCAAAGCAAAAAACCAGCAGCTTTTGTAATTCTTAGGCCTGGCGTTGGCTTCTTTTTTTGCTATCCTCCTGCTTCGTAGTTTTGTAATTGGCTTAGGCCCTTTGACTGGAAATAAAATCTAATCTTACCTTTCAAAAAAATGAGAATCATCTGATCCGGATGTGTTTTGCACCCTGGCCTACCACTAGTGGTATGAAGGAGTGGACAGTTGTATATGCACATGAATGCATGCGCGCACAAACATATATAAATATACATGCATGGGATCTTTCATAGATTCCTAAATGAATGAAGACTTGTCATGAAGCTTTGGGCATCTAGCATACTTAGCATGAAAATCTTGTGACTTATGCAGGTGTAATAATCGTGCAATCATCTAGTCCAAGTATAATTAAAATGTAATGGCAACAAACAGGCCCCTAAATAAACATACAAATTTACATGTACAATGTTGCATAGACAACGATGTGGTATATCACCTGCTTACGGTAATTACGGCCTCTGCTGTTCTTGTAGTACATTAGTAGCATACACTTGAAAACCATCGCTGCCTGCCGTACCATGGTATCTGGAAATTAAACCAATTTTGAGTGAGTGTTTGGAAGATACGTTTCATCCTAAAGGTTTACTAAAATTATTCATGCATCATACAAAAGACAGTTTCCAGTAACAAGTAATGATTCCAGAAATGCTTGAAGATAGATGCATCAAACATCAAATACAATTATCTCAGTGCGTTATGAACCACAAATGAATCTGGAACCGTTTATTTAAGAAAAATATGAAATTAAGAACAAGATGTATTCCCCCATAAATGCTAATGAAGACTTGTTGGCATATTCAGTAAGATATATCCCATGAAGTCTCAGATTTCTTGTTTGCAAATTCAAAGAATTGTCTGTAACTGACACATAAAGCCTCCATGCTAATGTCTTGTACCAGTACTGAATACATTTTTAACTTGGTATATGGGTCCAAATCAATAGACCACACAAATGGGCTTAAGTCTAATCATCATGTTGATCAAGTATTCCTGATTGGATTCAAAGAGAGGCGGTGAAGGTGGGTACAGCGATGCCATAGACCGCATCATTCCACCCAATTAAGTCTACCATTTTTTTCCAAGTTCGAGTGTTGAAGCTCGTGAGGGTTGTGTCATGGACCCAAAAGATCACATCTTGTGGGACCTTGGCATTCTTTCGACCAAGTGGTTTTTTTTCTGAAGGAATAATTGATACGATTTTATTAAAAAACTGCCACTACAAAGGTCATAGTGGAACAAATACAACCAGATATTACAGGCTGAGCAAACCCAAAATATTAGAATCAGTTACAAACTTTGACCCAGCAACCCAATCTAACACATCTCTTTTGGCCTCCCACACCACCAAATCCGTTGATCCTGCCTTAGAAAGCAACACCTATTTCGCTCCCCCCAGATATTCCATAAGACCACAAGCAGGACCAAGCGCCAAGTAACTATCTCTTTCTTCGGAAGCAACCCCCCATGTCATAATTTGAATAGAATATCAACCGATGAAGGAATCACCCAGCTGACCTCAAAGATAGCTAGAAATGCACACCAAACAGCCCGACCGAAAGGAAATTGAAGAAAGAGATGATCAGTTGATTCTGCATCTTCCTTGCACAATAGGCATATATTAGGAAGAAATAAATACCATCGATAAAAACAAGGAAGAAAGAGTTGAGAAGGTTTTGAGTGCACCCTTAGTAGAGTATCCCCCGGGCTCTTCTCCATAAGAAATTTGACACAATTCAAAAGTCAGCTTGGTTAATGGTGGATGAATGTGGTAGGAGGTAGGAGAACTGGAGTGTTAGGTATGCGCAGGGAACAGGATCATGGAATGCTACAGTTCAAATGAAGCAGAGGTCTAGAAAATTGCTGGCAGGTGTTAGAGAGCTAACTCACATCTACAGGTGGGTGCATGCAGGGGAATAGAATGGGTGTCATCCAATGTAATAGCTAGGCTTACTCCACAGAGGGTTCTCATGGACATTAGGCAATGGGAATTAGGTGCAAGAAATTAGGCAGCAATACACCACAAGAACCAAATTGAGAGAGCAAGGGGTCCACTCTCATTCCATTTACATGCAAAAGGGGGGTTTGCTTGAAGGATGAATACAAGTCCATTCAAGGGTAACTTCTACAGCCTTCTCAGTCTTTCCTTAGCAGTTGTGGCATGTCGATAGACTTGGATTGTTTGGTTCCAAATCCTCTTGAAGATTTAGCTTGGATTTTAGCTTTTGACACCAAGGTCAAAAATCAATTTGGACTAGAACAATTCATCCTCTTCTGCGTAAGACATGTTTTCAGCATAAAATATGGGGCCATTATACTCGAATCCTCCCAAAAGGAAACAGGAAAAGAAAAGGAACCAAGTCAGATACTAGGGCACTTCACTAACACTTTACACATGATGTAGTTTTAAATTATGATGATACCCGGTCCTTCAAAAAGCTGGAGAACCTGAGTGGAATTTTTGGGATTAGACCGGGCAATGGGTAGCCTCGGGCCTGGATTTTGAACTAGTCAGATCGGGTTTACCAGGCCAGGCCTATTCAAATTATTAATTTTGCCCAGCCCAGGCCCGGGCCCGGGCTTAATTGGGATCCTCAAAAAAGGTAGGATTAGGAAGCCCCCCTTCCTAGGAATTGAAATCCAGATTGTCGGGATTTTGAACTCCAGATGTGTCAGCTATTTAGAATTTGTATTGGAATGTTAGGAAAGTGGATTTCCCATCCGTTCTGCTATGGTCTTGAACTCCAATTGGGAATCTCTCTGAAAATTGTGACAATTGGGAAAGACATTTAACTCGTGGTATTGTTAGCCAAGTACTAAGATAATTATATTTGCGAGAGGAGACCAATCATTGCCGTCCTTTTTTATTAGCAACTCAATTTAATTGGAAATAGAAGGGCCCAATAGTGAAAAAAGAAGACGAGACCAGTCCTTGCCGTACTTCTTCTATCCTGAGAAACTGGATCTAGAGGATCCACAGTACAGGATCCATGACATTCAATAAATGTATTGTACTAAGCCAACAATATCCAATGCCTTTCAACCTCAGTGTCCACGGCAGGTCGATTTTTAAAGTATCAGATTTATGTCTGTGGCAGGTCGATTGTTAAAGCCAACATTTGACCATTTTTCCAAATCCTCATCAACCATTTAACTCATGTGCTTCTCGCAGCGGATAAAGTGGATGAACAAAATAACACCAACATACCAAAATCTACAGGTTTGCTAACTGCAAACAACACTTTAAAACTAACCATATGTTTGACCACGTGGCCATCTGTCTATGCAAGCACATAAAAAGCAATTTATATATCCAACCAAGAATATCAATTATAGAAACTAGGCATTGCATAGTGTACAGAAAGGTTGTCATCATCAGATTGAACCTCAGTTGACAACAAAACTGATAGTCACAGGGGTTACTTCACAGTTGCTATATGGTCAAACATTAAAAATCTGTACATGTAGATGCGACATCTATACATCATGAAGGTAGACAATCATCATACTTTTGCTAAGCAATGCTGAGAATCAGCCTGACCCCAGAAAGCTGGGAGAGAGCTTAGATGATGATATTTTTTTATTTTTATTTTTTGAACATTGAAAAAATTATTCCTAAAAAGCCAAAGCCGAAACTTTACAAAAAGGACTTTAATGATGCGATCATGTGCGATCGCATATGCCTATGCGCATATGCGATCGCATTTTTTTTAATTTTTTTTTTTTTGAAAAATTAAAAAATATATATGTATTAGGGAAAAATTCAAAAAATTGTAAAAAAATTATAAAAAACGGAGGAGAACTTTTCTAAGTTAATAGATAATTAATTTTACATATTTAAAATACATTTGAAAGAGATAAAATCAATTAAACATCAAGTCATCCACATTTAACAATATAGTTGACAAGAAGTAACAACAAAATCAACATGCTAATTATTTATTATGGTAGAAAATCAACAAGCTTTCTTCCTTGAAACTTAAAAGTGCTTGAATCTTGATCTTCCAACTTCCAAGAGAGAGGGAATGTAAGAGAGAGAGAGATTAAAATCACTTGGAAGTAGGAAATACAAGAGAGAGGGAGATAAGACCACTTGTAATTAAGAAATGTAAGAGAAAAATAGAGTAAGAGAGTTTTGGGGTGAGAATATTGCAAATGGAGGAGATTTGGAAGCCTTTTATAGACAAAATGTTATTTTTTGCAAAAAAAATAAAATAAAAAAAATTCAATGTGCCATGGCCAATATGCGATCGCATATGCTGTATGCGATCGCATACATCGCATATGCAATATATGCGATCGCATATGTGCCAGATCGCATATGCCATGATCGCATATGCGATCTGCATATGGATATGCGCATATGCGAGCATATGCGATCGCACATGACAACAATGATGATGTTCTAAAACAGTACATAATATAGGTAACCATGTATATATGCTATTCCTAGCATAAAATATAAAAAGGAAGCGCTTCTGAAACTGCATGGCCTGTCAGAGAATAATGAATGGAAGGTGCTAAAGAACTTTTGGAGGGTGAAGAGGAGAGATGTTCTTAGGAAGATGAAACCATAAACAAAGAACGAAAATCTTTCATGCAGTCAGTTTACAAGAGGGCTACTGGAAATCTGCCATTGCAGTGAGTTTACATGATATGGAAAGATACTCAGAAGCAGGACGAAGAAGAAAGCATCAGGAATGGAAGAGTTGGGCAGAGAAATTGGACATACATATCCAAGTAGCTGTTGGAGAATTGGTAGTTGTTAGCAAAGGGCGCATTGGATAGGTGTGTGCCATTGCTGACAAATATCCAGAGGACAAGGATAAGCATGAGTGTGAATGGGAGGGGCTCGCTTGGGCGGGAAGCTATTTCTAAATGTGAAGACGACTCTAAAGTAATTGACGAGGTCAAGTTCAAAATGGCAAAAGAATTTGCCTCTACGAAGATCTATGAGAATATGAGACTGACTGATTGTGAATTCCCTATATTATATTCTCTCCACCAAAAACAAGGTTAAAGGATTGCTTTTAGGTTTTAGGAGGAACAGTTGTGGAGCTTTTAGGGAAAAATTATGGGACAAATTTTTATTTTTTTTGAAGGATAAAAGCATGGGACAATGAAATTCAGATTTTGGAAAACCTCCTCAAAGTGTTAGATGATGCATCCCCTTCAGCAAGTACGAAAACTGTAGGGCATCAAAAAGTCATGGCTAACGAGATCCTTATTCTTGACCATCTTCGAATAGATTTTTCTCTACAAGGGAGAAACTTAACAAAAAGAAAAAGAAGACTGTAAAGCTTCATTAGAAAGAGACAAATTATGAAGAGAAGACCACAAGGCTTAATTAAAAGAGTCAGATAATGAGTCATCCTCCCCCAACCAGACAGGTTATCATCCCCTAACTGGATAATCTCAGCAATACAGTAAGCCAACAAAGAGGTAAAGAACTAAAACCCACTAAAGAAACCTGCCCTTGTCACTTCCAACAACTCTGATCTATTGTTCAAAGTTCTGTTATTCCAGTCTTTCCAAATAGATCACAAACCTGCCAAAAGAACCGACCTCCACAACCCATTTCTATTGCCACCACAGCCATGGGCCCAAGCTTGGAAGAACGTGAACATCCTTGGCATCACCCACAAATCCAGGAAACCAAGCTAACGCCCACATCCAAACGCCAGAAGCAAAGAGACAATAGATAAACAAATGATCTACCATCTGCATTCCTCAAACACATGTAGCCCCCGTTAATGATTAGCATCTTCGAATCACTTAAATGACCAACAGTGAGAACTTTGTCTTTACTGACCAACCATCCGAAAGCCAGAACTTTGGCGGTGATGACCAAATTCTTGATGTTAGAGCCTCAGTACTGGCCCCTACATCCTGACTAAGAACTAAATAGCATGATTTAACCGAAACATCCAAACCTATTGAATTTCCTCGTCAACTATCCATATCAAATGGAGATAGACCAGACCTAGGAAATCTATCATGTGCATCAATTTCTGCATCTCTTAAACTTCTTTGGAAACTGGGCGCCCAAACCACTGAATCTGCCTTTTACCGACCAACCATCTAAAAGCCATAACTTTGATAGTGATGGCACGACCAAATTCTTGTTGTCAGAACCTTGGCAGGGGCGGCTCAACATTTTTGGCGGCCTTAGGCAAGTCGGTTAAGAACTAAATATCATGATTCAACCGAAACATCCAAATCTATTGAATTTCCTCTCCGCTATCCATGTCTAATGGTGATGGACAAGACCTAGGAAATCTATCATGTACATCAATTTCTGCATCTCTTGAACTTCTTTGGAAACTGGGCACCAAAACCACTGAATCTGCCATAACTGACGCGCAATGTGAAGTGAGACCATAACTTCAACATTTGCCCTCCAAATTCTCAAAGAATGCCAAAAGAGGAGCTGGATACTTTGTCAGCAATCACTTACAGAGAAGTATCTAAGGAGGTGCATCCCCTCCCCATCAATAGATGTGTTAGCTATGGATGGTGTTTCTTGACAGCCTTCATGTATTGGGAACCATTTTTCATTGCCCTAATGGATAGTTGTACTTTTTAGTTTTTTTCTTTAATTATGCCTCATTAATGAAAGAAAAAAAAAAATTACAAGAGGACCCACCATTAAAAAAAAAAAAGGGAATGCTAGGCAATTTCCGCAAGAGATTGAGGAGGTAAATCATGACACATGCCAACATGGCTCGCATTTATGAGATTTGACCCAATCAAACAAGGCTGACTATGAACGTGCATTGACCATAAATCAGGTCCACTCATAAGGGGGGCAACACTCATAAGAGGAAAGTGAATGGTTAGAAAACCACCAACAGTCTATATTCAACATACACATCTGGCCACATGAAGAGCAGAGCAGCTTGTGTTTCGGGACAGGGCATGTCCACGTGGACTATTACATGGCTGGGTCTAGTACAAATATGCCAAACTGGCACATTTGTACGATTCATGTTTTCAATCACTCCTCATGCAAGTCACTGTGGAATTATTCGCTATACAGAACGTATTGCCAAAACATTCTCTCTTAGCAGTCTTCTGGTGCAGTTTAGCACAAGCGAAGACACATTAGTCACAACTCACAAATCTACTTGCAGTCTCCTGACACTCATAATAAATGGTTAAAAGAAGATGCAGTAACATGCAATGACAATGATATTGTATACAAACAGTTCACAATTGCAAGGAACCCCCATAGAGGAATCTAGACATTCCAAGTTGGAATGCTCACCAAGTAATATGCAACCTCAATATTTCATTGCCAAATACAAGCCCATATATAACATTCTTCAGAAAATTAGGGGTAATATAGATAGGGATTAGATAGATACCGTTCACCATGATGATGAATATAGCATGCCAGAATGGTGGTATTGCTTTCGGTGGAAGCATGACCAGGGGGTATAAAAGATCATCATTTCTGTACCACCAGTAAACTCCAATCACATGAAGCATGAAAACTATTGTGATTCCAACCAGAACAGAGATTTTTCTCTCACCCTACAGAGACCAAGAATCATCTATTATGTCAAGAAAATCACAAAAGAAAGACAGCATCAGTCTTATTTCACCCACCACTTTGGTGCTTGAAGATTTCACCAATAGAAGTGTATGGGAATAACCTTCAAAAACCAATAACAGAAAAGCACATATGCTAAAGCATGCTTTCAGCATCGAATAGAAACATTGACATGACAGTGTTGAGTCACCAAAATGCTGAGGCCAACCTATAAGCCTTGAAGCAATTACAAGAAAACTAGGAAAGGCCTCTCAAATCCTTTCAAGTGACACAAGAACTATTAAAAACTACAAGAAGATGCCCAAAATATCAAACCAAGAAAAGTTTAAATGGCTAAAAAATTTAACAGCAACAGAAGAAACCTTTGGTTGATGACCACCTATAATCCATCACAACAATTTAATTTATAAAACAAAAAAAAAAAAAAAAAAAAAAAAAAAAAAAAAAAAAAATCCATCACAACAAGAAATTACATGGAATACTCTGCACTTTTGGTCATCTAAAGAGTGAACCACAAAGTACTACAAGATTCTCGAAACATGCGAAGGAAGAAAAGCAACCCCAATACGAAGTCAGTTTTCTACTTAAAAATCTTTAGGGCCATTAAAACTGCAGAAACAAATGCAACCAACAGCTTAGGCCCCCTTATCAAGCAAATGTTCATTCTATGGTAATTGATCAAAACCACCCATGTAGTCCAGATGCCTTTGTTTTCTATCGGCTATTGAAAATTTTATTGTATCAAGGTGATGTAGGACAATTAACCACTTACTCTAAAAGCTCGAACTGTTAGAGTATGGCGAATTAATCCTTTTATCTCATAGCCCAGGCCCCACATCTCATAGGTTAGGACCTCGGCCGAACCCCTTCATGGGCCCCAAATCACATAGGCCGCCCACCCCGAGTGTGTCCCCGCATCCCATGGGCTACCCCACTCGAGCCCGGTGTGAAATGCGCATTACTCACCCCTAGTAAGGAGTCTCGAATACGAGACCTCCCCCGTGGACCCCAAATCACATGGGTCACCCACCCCGAGTGTGCCCCTACATCCAATAGGCGACCCCACTCGAGCCCAGTGTGAAAATGCCCTTGCATTAATCACCCCCGGTGAGGAGTCTCGAATACAAGACCTCCCGCTCTGATACCAATTTGATGTAGGACAATTAACCACTTGCTCTAAAAGCTCGAACTGTTAGAGTATGGCGAATTAATCTTTTTATCTCATAGCCCAGGCCCCACATCTCATGGGTTAGGACCTCGGCCGAACCCCTACGTGGGCCCCAAATCACATGGGCCGCCCACGCCGAGTGTGTCCCCGCATCCCACGGGCTACCCCACTCGAGCCCAATGTGAAATGCGCATTACTCACCCCTAGTAAGGAGTCTCGAACACAAGACCTCCCCTGTGGGCCCCAAATCGCATGGGTCACCCACCCCGAGTGTGCCCCTACATCCAATAGGCGACCCCACTCGAGCCCAGTGTGAAAATGCCCTTGCATTAATCACCCCCGGTGAGGAGTCTCGAATACAAGACCTCCCGCTCTGATACCAATTTGATGTAGGACAATTAACCACTTGCTCTAAAAGCTCGAACTGTTAGAGTATGGCGAATTAATCCTTTTATCTCATAGCCCAGGCCCCACATCTCATGGGTTAGGACCTCGGCCGAACCCCTACGTGGGCCCCAAATCACATGGGCCGCCCACGCCGAGTGTGTCCCCGCATCCCACGGGCTACCCCACTCGAGCCCAGTGTGAAATGGAAATGCGCATTACTCACCCCTAGTAAGGAGTCTCGAACACAAGACCTCCCCTGTGGGCCCCAAATCGCATGGGTCGCCCACCCCGAGTGTGCCCCTACATCCAACAGGCGACCCCACTCGGGCCCAGTGTAAAAATGCCCCTGCATTACAAGGGCCCGAATTCCAGCTATTCCGCTTGAGCCAAACTGCCAACAACTGTAAGCAAAGAAATTCTCCACAACAGTATCCTCTTCTTGCCACCAACTACCTTGCCTTGGCATGCCTTCAAAAGGTCCAACATAAAACCCAGCATGACCCATTCTAACTCAATAGGTTGAAGGAGCTTCCACCAGATGCCTTGAGTGAAGGAACCATGGATGAACAAGTGATCAATAGATTCTACTTCAGACATATTCCAAACATATTCATGATGGACATCCTCTTCTTTTCCTTGGTAATCTGTAGCGAGCATCTTGTTTTTCCTAACTAGCTAGGCAAAAGCTAGCACATGAGGGGGCCTTTTTTTTTGAAGGATAAAGGGGGGCTTTATACTTCCAAATGTGGGAGTGGGACAAAGGATCACACTGCCTGATAGAAGGGTTACACACGACTTTTTTAGTAGAACGCGACAACTGAAAAAATGACCAAACTTATCGAGTACCCAAATCCGAGGTATGTGATGAAACAATCAGCATCCACTTGATGGATGAGGCTCATAAGGCTAGAGAATTCCACGAAGAACTTCAAAATTACAACAAGTTGGCACCAGTGTTCGAAATATCGATACTATCGGCCGATATATCGGCCAATATTATCGTTAGCGCACCCCTGCGAGACAAAACCCTCGCGATAACCCCCGGAAGATACCAAAAAACCCAAAATCCAGATATCGGCAGATATATCGTCAATATCGCGCAATTTCCTCCTCCATTATTTTCAGAATATCGACAGACGCGCTCACGGGTTGATTGCAGGGGACTTCACGGGTCCCACTCTAACCAACAACCCACAACCGACCATAAAAAGCTGCGTATATGTGAAGAATAAAAAATTAAAAAAATTAAAAAAAAAAAAAAATTAAAAAGTACCTGTAGGCTGCAGCGAAGATCGGTGATCGGAGGTGGGCCATTCGACGGGTAAGTACGATTTCCCTCTTTTTCTCGCAATTTTCTTCAATTTCCCTCTTTCTTCGCTGATTGGAGAGTGTCTGTGGGGATTTCTCCGAGATTCCGACAAGAAATCAGGCTGGATTGAGGAAACCCTCGCTGCGAACATCGCTCCGGAACGCATGCGTTCGTGAAGAAGAGGGGCGCGGATGGGTGAAAATGGGATCGTGCGGATGGGTTAAAATGAAATCGGATTGCGTACTGAGTTACTCAGTACACTCTCATCGTACTGAGTAAACTCTGTTGGGCCCACTGTGAATTCATGTGGTTTATCCACACCGTCCATACGTTTTTCCAGATCATTTTAGGGGTTGAGCCCAAAACTGAAGTATATCAAAAGCTCAAGTAGACCATACCAAAGGAAACAGTGGAAGTATTGATTTCCACCGTTGAAACATTTCTAAGGCCCCTGGTGATGTTTATTTGTCATCCAAACTGTTCATAAGATCACGCAGACATGGATGAATGGAAAACACAAATATCATCTTGATCTAAAACTTCTGTGGGCCCCTAGAACTTTTCAACGGTAGACTTCAATTCACACTATTTCGGGTGGTGTGATCCACTTAAACTTTGGATATGATTAAATTTTGGTTTAAAGCCCTAAGATTATACGATAAAGCGGATGTACAAAGTTGATACAGTGCATGAAGGACGGTGGGCCCCACAGAGTTTACTCAGTACGTTGAGTTACTCAGTACGCAATCCGCTTCCGTGAAAATGCTATCGGTGCGTGGTGCGTTACTCAGTACGCTATTATCGTACTCGGTAAACTCACTTGGGCCCACCTTTAATGTATGTGGTCCATCCATGCCATCCATCCGTTTTCCCATCTAATTTAAGAGCTTGATCCCAAATTTTAGAAAAATCTAAGATTATACCACAGGAAACAGTGGTGATACTGATTTCCACCGTTGAAACCTTTCTCAGCCCTGCAGTGATGTTTATTGGTCATCCAAACCGTTAATAAGATCATACAGACGTGGTGGATGAAGGGAAAATACAAATATAAGGTTGATCCATTCATCCAAGACTTTTGTGGCCCTCAAGAAATTTTCAACTGTAGATGTTCAATTCAACTTTTCTACGGTGTGGCCCATTTGAACATTGTATATGCTTTATTTTTTGGCTAAAGCCCTGAAATTATCTGGTAAAATGGATGGATGGATCGGATAAAATACATAAATCATGGTGGACCTCACAGAGCTTAATAAGTTTGTAATGGTGGGCGTCACTCTCTCCACTGTTTTCTATAGTGGGGTCCACTCGAGCTCTGGATCTGACTCATTTTTTGGCTCATGCCATAAAATGATCTCTTCAAATGTATGGACAGTGTGGATACAAAAAATAAATCATGGTGGGACCCACATAACTTGGTGACGTATTGTGCCCCGTCAATGACGGGCGTTAGGATTACGTACTGAGTTTAGCTCTTATCTTACTGAGTAAACTCTGTTGGGCCCACCGTGATTGCACGTGGTTTATCCACGCCGTCCATCCTTTTTTACTGATCATTTTAGGTGTTGAGCCCAAAATTAAACCATATCCACAACTCAAGTGGACCACATTACAGGAAACAATGTTGAATGAACGTTGACCATTAAAAACGTTTTGGGAGCCATAAAAGCTTTGGATCAACCTAATATTTATTTTTTCCTTTCATCTAGGTCTTTAGGACCCAATCAACAGATTGGATGTCAAATAAACAGTACAGTGGGCCTTAGGAGGATTTTAATGGTGGATATCCAATCATTATTGTTTTCCTATGGTGTGGTCCACTTGCAATTTATATCCCTATAATTTTTTGTATCAATTCCTAAAATGATCTGTAAAAATGGATGAACGGAATGGATGAAACAAATACATTATGGTGGGGCCCACAGAGCACCGACCACCAGCCATGAGGCCGGTGTCAGGGGGAGTAGCCAATTCGTCTCCCCGCGCCATAGGACGCGGATTGCATACTACCCCCGCCTGTCCCTAGCTCCGAACGGGCAGTTCTGTGGGAGGGCCCACCGTGATGTATCTGTACATCCAAGCCGTCTATCCCTTTTCTCAGATTATTTTAAGGCATCAAAACAAAAATGAAGTAGATCCAACAGTCAAATGGACCACACCACAGATGACTCTTGCATTTAATGCAACTGACATTTAATGCTTTGTGCATTTTAATGCAACCAAGCTTATTATTTGGTGTGGTCCACTTGAGCGTTGGATCTGCCTCATTTTTGTGCTCATGCCTTAAAATAATCTGAGAAAAGGGATTGGCGGCTTGGATGTACAGATACATCACGGTGGGCCTGCCCACAGAATTGCCCGTTCAGAGCTAGGGACGGGCGGGGGTAGTACACAATCCACGTCCGGACACGGAAGATACTGACAGGTTGCGTAGCCAGACTGGCTACTGAAGTGACACACCAAGTTTAGTGGGGCCCACAATGATGTATGTGTTGTATCTACACCATCCATACATTTGGCTATATCATTTTAAGGCATGAGACAAAGAATGAGTCAGATCCAAATCTGTAGTGGACCCCACCACAAAAACAGTGGGGAGAGAGACGCCCACCGTTGAAACCTTCCTAAGGTCCACTATGATGTTTATCTAAGATCCAACCTGTTTAAAAGTTAAGACAGACATGAAAGAAGGGAAAAAAACAAATTTCAGCTTGATCGAAAATTTTTGTGGCCCTTAGAAATTTTTAATGGTGGGCGTCACTCTCTCCACTGTTTTCTGTGGTGGGGTCCACTCGAGCTTTGGATCTAACTCATTCTTTTTCTCATGGCCTAAAATGATATCTCCAAATGGATGGATGGTGTGGATACAACACACATCATGGTGGGCCCTACAGAACTTGGTGACGTCACTTCAGGGTCCACCATGTCATTTATTTTCCATCCGACATGTTGTAAATGTAAAATCCACCGTTCATCCGGTGATCCGTACATACAAAAGCTGTCTGATTAAAAAACTATTGTAGGCCACACCAATGGGAGGAATGTAAAACTGCTTCCAAATTGATAATTCACGCCGTGAGGCCCACCTGAGTTTCTTTTATCAGGATGAATTTTGTACCTTCTCTTTATTTTAGTGAGTTACACCTGATTAACGGCTTTAATCGAAGGTCCACATCATGATGGCCCCTAATTACTAACCTATTGTTGGCATCAATTCTCATTGTTCCATGTGGTGTGGCCCATCTGAGTGGTGGATCTATCTGATTTTAGCTCTATCCAATCTCGATGGGTAGATAAAATATTATTTTACAGATAAAATATGTCGGGAGGAAGGAGGGAGACAACCTGATATAGGGTGGATGTACGGTCGGCCCATTCCCGATAATCGATTCGGGAGTATTTGTAATTTATGTGGCCATGTATCGAGGAGTCGTGGGGTAACCCGCTTAAAGGAGCATTTAGCAAGAGGGTATCGCAATGTTGTGGATTGCCCAAGTGCCCACAAGATGTGCGAGAAGAGATGAGGACCATATTGAAGAAAAAAAATGTTAAGCCAAAAGATGAAAAACATGCACGGGAGAGGGAGATTAGGGAGGAGTTGAAGCGGCCACCATATGTAGGTGAGGATGATGTAGTGGATTTCGATGGCGATGATCCCGATTACAGACACACAGTTCAAGAGTCCATGCGGGATCAGTAGGAGAGGGATCAGGATAGAAGGTAGGACACGAGTAGGCCTAGATTTGAGGGGTCTATCCATGAGTGTGATGGGGGGAGTGGAGCAGGGGGGAGTGTTAGGAGTGGATCGGGGGAGGGTAGTAGGCGGGGAGGAATATGGGGCATGGGCAGGAGTAGTAGTATGGGGGCATGGGCAGGAGTAGTAGTATGCGGGTGCCGGATCTACCTTCAGATCCGAGAGGAAAACATTGTGCAGTTTGTTACGGATAATGGGAGTGCATTTGTCAAGGCGGAGAAGGATATTCAGCGCAAGTATCATATGTACTGGACCCCCTGCACAGCCCATTGCATTGATCTCATGCTAGAGGCGATCGGAGATAGGCCGTCGGTGAAGACCGTAATTACCGATGCACGGCTCATCACAAACTTCGTATACAACCACACTTGGTTATTAGCCGCGATGCGCGAAAGGTGTGGTGGGGATATAGTGCGCCCCAAGGCGACGCGGTTTGCCACATTATATCACCTTTAGTAGCCTTCTTAAACACAAATAGGGGTTACGAGAACTTTTCGCCTCTCATGATTATGAAGAATGGCAAAAGAGGTTGACGAAAGTGACCTACCACATCGAGGAACTGGTGTTGGGAAATTCATTTTGGGATCGCATGCACGGTGTTGTGGGTATTCTAGAGCCCATTTATGTAGTGTTGAGGATGGTGGACTGATACAAATCCATCGATGGGGTCACTGTATCCGTCCATACAGCTGATGAAAGAGGTCACATGGTTAAAGCTCCCAATGCATATGAGTGGGTGCATGCAATAATAGACAACCGTTGGGAAAATATGCTTGATCACCCACTACATCAGGCTGGTAAGTACCTATATGAATTTGTTTTATCCATATGCAACAATAAACAAGGGTTGTACTGATGTGTATATGTTGGTTTTCAGCGTATTTCCTGAATCCCAGATACCACTACAGCCGGAATCTCTTCGAAGATAATTCATTAAAGAGGGTTGTACATGAGGAGTACGATCACTTATTCCCCGACTGCTCGGGGAAAGGCACCTTTGGTAGTGAGGTAAATATGTTCCGCACTTACATTCTCATTATCTTCATCTCAACCATTCAATACTTATTCCGGTTGCCATACGCCATAAACAGATTATTCAATTCCGCGACGCGGTTGGAATGTTTGGGTGTTACCCTGCAGTGAAGTCAAGGAACACCATGATGACATGTGAGTTACTGCGGTAAACTTAACTGTTATATTATTTTGAAAAATCTAAAATAATGAAAGAAT
Source organism: Magnolia officinalis (assembly GCA_021015155.1). NCBI lineage: Eukaryota > Viridiplantae > Streptophyta > Magnoliopsida > Magnoliales > Magnoliaceae > Magnolia > Magnolia officinalis. The sequence goes on from JAJHSJ010000001.1 coordinate 50,602,984, forward strand.
CTTATGATATGCAGGCGAATGGTGGTCCATGTACGGGACTGACTGCGAGACGTTGCAACGACTGGCTGTCCGTGTGCTTGCATAGACGGTGTCCTCGTCACCCTGTGAAAGGAATTGGAATACATTCTCCCTCATCCACACAAATAAACGTAATAGACTAAGGTATGAGAGGCTTCATAAACTAGTGTATTGTCACTATAATATGAAGTTACAAGAGAGGTTGCTCCGCACGGAAGGAAGAAGAAAAGCGCAGGAAGACCCACTGGACCTGATGACGGTCGAACAACATGCATATGCTGAGAATGTGAAGGGTGACCCAGTTTACCAATGGGTTAGGTCAGATGACTTGGATACCTCAGATTGGCGACCAAAGCCACATGTTGCGGCGGAAGCAGAGACACAAGGGATTGATGTTAATGCACATGTGGAGCAGTAGAGGTCTCCTGCTGAGGCATTCGACCCATTGACGAGGAGGCCGGAGGGCAGCCCGCGGCATTCACTACCACGTGGGACACGTGGCTGGGAGACATTGTCTGACACCGAGACTAAGTCAAAGAGTGATGCAGGGAACGAGTCCTGTGATGATGATGGCGGCGATAAGGGTGACGATGACTCTAATGACAGTAAGGATGATGATGATGATGATGATGATGGCAACGTGGATGGTGGCAACGCGGGTAGAAGTCAGGATAAGAGGCCTCTTAGCCCTTTCACCGGGGAGAAGAATTTCGATCATACCACGCAGGACCCTGACCATGGTTCTCGTCTAGGAGAACGATGACCCCGTCTTGTTTACAATAAGACATACACGCGTCAAAAGCTACTGCAGAAAAAGAAGACTCGTAAACTTTCATATTTTGAGGAGCTGCTAGCAAAATGCACGAGGGACACAAGCGTTCGTGGCAGGCGAGGTGGCTCTAGATTTGGATCACGAACGAGGGAGGGGAGCTCGAGTTACAGGCCACAACATGAATCTGGATCACAAACACAGGAGAGTAGCTCGAGTTATGTGTCACAGTATGGGCATGGATATGGACCTAGTGGATAGCCGCAACATGAATCTGGATCACAAACACAGGAGAGTAGCTCGAGTTATGTGTCACGGTATGGGCATGGATATGGACCTAGTGGATATGCGACGAGTAACTCCAGCAGTTACGGCACATCATTTTTTAACCCTGGTCAGGAGTTCACTTCTGCATATGGGCAAGGATATGACCAGCAGTATGGATATGGCCAACAATATGGATACCAAGGAGCTTCATATGTGCCCTTCCCATATCCATATCAGTTACAAACTGTGACGATTACGCAGTACCCACGGATGGGCGTATTGATGCAGTTCGGAGAGGATGAGTGAGTACCAGCGTTATGTCAAGGAGTATCTTAACTGGTACCACTCTACTATGACCTGGGCACAATATTGTCGATTTGTGGAGCAGCAGTACTATGCCCAGCCCCGTCGAGATGGAGATGATGATTACGAGCCACCACGCAACTCTATGTGGGTCTAGACCACAACTAGTCCCCATCGTTGATATGTATATTTCTCAAATTTTACTTCTTCAGTTCTTCTTTTGCTTTTTAATGAATTGGTTGTGTTTTCATACATGACTATGATATATTTATAAATATCATGCATCCAATTTAAATATAGTTGCATTAGTTCAGTTAAACATCGCATAGCTTAAGACCCTATACAAAGGAAACTTATTATGTGCATATTTTTTTTTTGAGATGTTATGATTTAAAAGTGTGTATTAAGGGTTTTTTTAACAATCCCCAAAGTTTCATTAAAAAATTCAACCACTTTCTCAATGTTTCCCCATGTTTCCCAAAAAGTGCGATAAATTATGCGATACAAACAATATATCCCATGCGATAACCGATACGTGTCTGTATCCCAAGGTCTGTATCCCAAGGGTGCGATACATAGTGCGATACCGATATTTCGAACACTGGTCAGCACACACAAAAGCACAGGCAAAAGAGACATCATCTTTAGTGGACTCCAACAAAGATTGTGCTGAGCCAATGTTTAGGGTTACACCAGCTTCCACCAAAGAAGAAAAAGATTTGTCGTAGTGGTAGTACAAGTCTAAAGGTTGAGTTTAGTTTCCAACTCGAGGACAAGTTCTTTCAAAGCTAGGTAGAATTGATGCGGGCCCATGACCCACTGCAGGGCTTAACATGTGCTAATTTTGGACTGTTTATTTATAGATTTACGGTCTAAAAATCAAGATTTGCATTTTACTATTTGTGAAAAATGTGGGAGCTGATTTAAGGATGTGATTGATGATATAGGGGCTAATTGGAATATGTGATTGAAGATTTGAGGGATTATTTCCTATATTTGCTTTTACCATGTTAGGTAGATTCAATGTTTTAATACCATGTAACATATAACATAGCGTTTGGCCCTTTATAGTGTGTAGCGTGATCTACATGATACTTAATATTTTTAATTAAAATAATAAAATATATATATATATATGATAAAATTTACAAGATGCATAATTTGAATGAGTTCTTAACTGCGAATCTGTATCATCAACCACATATTTCCATGCAAAATTTGTCTCTTTGCCTTCAGACATCTCTAAATGTGACCTCTTTTTTTATTTATTGAAACATCACAAATTCATGATATGGACCACAATTTGGATGGTCCAGATTGATCTAAGTGCTCTATCCACGACATGGACCACAATTTGGATGGTCCGAATTGATCTAATGCAATGTCGCATGTGATGGAGATGAGTCACCACCAGTTTAAAATAGGTGTTGAACTAACATAGAAGAAACACTTAAAAAGAAAGGAGATTTCGAGTAGAGAACACTACTTGCGCTACACACTACATGTATGGTATGCTACATGCCCTGTAGCTTACACTACCTGCATATGCTATGTAACATTTTAACAACGCTACGCTACGAGCGCTACTGAAAACGCTAGATTAGATTGATTTGAAATCAATCTCTTTGTTAGGGGGATTCTCAATGAAAATTCATTTAGGGTTTATAAAATGGAAGGTGATGTTTATCCTTTAGAAAAAAAACGAAAGGTGATGTAGGAGGTAGGCATTCTAAAAAAAAATTAATTGTGAGTTTTGTTTTCTTAAGTATTGTAAGAAGAAGTTTGATGTAAATAAAGTATATCTCCCCCTCTACTCAAATATTCTTGTGGATGTACTCTTGTCCATTTATTTGTGATCCAGGCATCGAGATCTCATTGACTCAATAACTAGGTTGCACTATACATGTAACTCGAGATTTGCCCATCCTCTTATGTCACTATATGAAGGATTTTGGGGAGCCTCTCTTTTAGAAACATGTTCTCGCACCATCTGTTTAACCTAAACCTCACCCGATCTCCATTCCCAGGCTTGAAAGCGATCTCTTCTAAAACTACAAGCCATTGCTTTCCACCTAATCATAATCATTTCATATTCACATGTGAGCCACTTGATCTAACCATCCAGTATATTTAGTAAAGCATCATAAAGATACCTTGATACATAACATTCCATCAATTCATTTGTACTCATGCATCATATATGTACAAATTTCATGCATGTGTGCAACACCCAGTCTGCTCATTATTTCGATTGCACAATTTACAGTTTTTAGTAAATATTCGAATTTGATCATGTGAAAGGGTGGCCATCTTTGTTCTTTCAATTCAGAAACTTCTTTAAAAAACAAATAACCAATTGTGATTTTTATTTTATTAGTCAACTGACAAACATTACAATTTCAGGGAATCACATGCACTACAACAAACTGTTATCCAGACAGAGAAATCATAATTGTCAGCAATGGCAACATCCAGGTATTATAATACTTGGCAATTGAAATATCCAGGTCATTCAAATACCATCAATACAAACAACCCCTGAAGCTTATTCATTCAAATGCATTTGGGTTAGTGTCGATTCCCTCATGCCAAGTAGAATATCATTACATTCATGATGCCTACTCGCAGTTTTCTACAAGTTCATTGATGCCAATGTACGTCTAGATCTCTCCTAGTGAAAAATCAAAGGTGTTCCAAAAGTTCATCGAGTTCAAGAATATGGTGAAGAATGAGTTTCCTAAAAGAATCAAATGGCTTTAGACAGATAATAGAGGCGAGTACACATCTCAGGAATTCAGTGCGTATCTGAAGAAGCACAGAATTTGAAGGCAGTTTCATGTCCTTACACTCCACCGCAAAATGAAGTTGTTGAGAGGAAGAATCGTCACCTCAACAAGACTTGTCAAAGTATGAAGCTCTTGTAGCCAGCAATGTTGCAGTTTGGAGTGTTTGGGCGCATCCATTATGAATTTATACCCAAGCATCCACAAAACAAGCTGGAAAAAAGGCCAATGGGTGTATTTCTATTGGTTAAATGAGCGAAAAATATGTTGTAAGGGATTACCACTTTATACCTACTCATTCTTGGATGGGTTACCCAATCGGCCTCATCCTATTTCGACGGAAAAAACTTGGAAGTATCAAGGACCCCCAAGAGTCATTTTCACGATTGACCACTTTATACCTACTCATTACCTTTTGTTGGTTAGTGGGGAGGAAAAACATTTTCACGATTGACCATTTGGTATACAGGAATATGGTTGTCATTAATGGTTTCTATTTATTTATGGCTATGGGAAGATAGTTTGCCATTTATTTCATATTTTCATTATGAACTCTCGACGACCCATCTAGTAGTTGGCCTCTTCAATGGTAAAAGTGTGATGTTGAGACAGACCCAAACTTCATGGCTTGTGAAGGAACCCAAACAAAGAAAACTCCCTATAGCAGTCACCAATGCTAGAAATCATTTTGTTGTTTTGAAGGAGGGCAACTTTAGAGCATTTTTGGAATTCGACTGACTTTAAGGGCCTGTTTGGATGAACCCACAAGGGCATTTGCAGCCTAAACAAGGTTTCGATTAATGTAGGGGCATTTTTACACTGGGCTCGAGTGGGGTAGCCCGTGGGATGCGGGGACACACTAGGGGTGGGTGACCCATGTGATTTGGGGCCCACGGGGGAGGTCTCGTGTTCGAGACTCCTCACCGGGGGTGATTAATGCACATTTCATACCAGGCTCGAGTAGGGTAGCCTGTGGGATGCGGGGACACACTCGGGGTGGGTGACCCATGTGATTTGGAGCCCACAAGGGGGGTTCGGCAGAGGTCCTAACCCATAAGATGTGGGGCCTATTAATGCAGGGGTATTTTCACACCGAGCTTGAGTGGGGTAGCCCGTGGGATGCGGGGACACACTCGAGGTGGGTGACCCATGTGATTTGGGGCTCACGGGGGAGGTTTCGTGTTCGAGACTCCTCACCGGAGGCGATTAATGCGCATTTCACACCGGGCTCGAGTGACGTAGCCCGTGGAATGCGGGGACACACTCGGGGTGGGCAGCCCATGTGATTTGAGGCCCACAAAGAGGGTTCGGCCGAGGTCCTAACCCATGGATGTGGGGTCTGGGCAATGAGATAAAGGGATTAATTTGCCATACTCTAACACTTCAAGCTTTTAGAGCAAGTGGTTAATTGTCCTGCATCAAATTGGTATCAAAGCGGGAGGTCTCGTGTTCGAGAATCCTCACCGGGGGTGATTAATGCGCATTTCACACCGGGCTCGAGTGGCGTAGCCCGTGGGTTGCGGGGACACACTCGGGGTGGGCAGCCCATATGATTTGGGCCCCACAAAAGGAGTTCGGCCGAGGTCCTAACCCATGAGATATAGGGCCTGGGCTATGAGATAAAGGGATTAATTCGTCATACTCTAACAGTTCGAGTTTTTAGAGCAAGTGGTTAATTGTCCTGCATCAAATTAGTATCAAAGCGGGAGGTCTCATGTTCGAGACTCCTCACCTGGGGTGATTAATGCAGGGGCATTTTCACACCGAGCTCGAGTGGGGTAGCCCGTGGGATGCGGGGACACACTCGGAGTGGGTGACCCATGTGATTTGGATCCCACGGGGGGGGTCTCGTGTTCGAGACTCCTCACCGGGGGTGATTAATGCGCATTTCACACCGGGCTCGAGTGGCGTAGCCCGTGGGATGCGGGGAAACACTCGGGGTGGGTAGCCCATGTGATTTGGGGCCCACGAAGGGGGTTCGGCCGAGGCCCTACCCAATGAGATGTGGGGCCTGGGCTATGAGATAAAGGGATTAATTCATCATACTCTAACAGTTCAAGACCGTGGGATGCGGGGAAACACTCGGGGTGGGCAGCCCATGTGATTTGGGGCCCACAAAGGGGGTTCGGCCGAGGTCTTACCCCATGAGATGTGGGGCCTGGGCTATAAGATAAAGGGATTAATTCACCATACTCTAACAGTTCAAGCTTTTAGAGCAAGTGGTTAATTGTCCTGCATCATCGATCCAAACGGCAATTGATCTTTTGCATTTGTATGCACTTTACAAACCCCATTCTCCTCTCCCAGCCAGAAAAATAGGCGCTAAAACGCGACTCAACAAAAACCAATCCAACAAGTTTTTGCCAAGTCAATGGAAAAAAAAAAAAAACAAGCTTGAAACCTCCTTTTTCAGAAACCCTACTTTGAGGAAGTGCATCCAAATGGGTCCTAATGAGGTTTTCCTTGAGCAAGCCGCAGGAGGAAGCGGAGTTGGGCATCAAGGATGGGAATTAATATAGGAAATGTAAGTTATGTTTTTAGTGGGATTGGAGTCCCTATGCTTTCAATGATTCTTCATCGTCTTTGTATATTCTGAGTTTTTGTCCAAAAATTAATAAAATTTTAGTTTACCTCTCAAAAATAAGAACATAAAATATCAAACAAAACTAATTTGAAGCTTTGGTTTTTTCTATTTATAAAAAGTAAAAACCAAACAATTAACCATAAATGGTAACATATACCTTTTCTGGTTGAACTGATAACCAAATAATGACAGTTATAGAGCAAACAATATGAATATAGATGAGCACATCCATTACGTAACAAGGAAAAGAGTAGCATATTTGATGATAGTAAGATAAATCACAGCACCTTTAGGGCTGTCTGCTTCCGTAGAACATCGTTTGACTTGAACATCACAGCAGCGATCCAAATTGTAACAAAGAAACCTGTGAGTCCTTACAGAAAGGACACATGTCACTAGTTTGAAAGGAACATTACTGGGGAAAGAAACTTATAATAAGTAAATGCAAGAATGAGGCTTCAGTTGAACCCCACTACGTCGAAATAAACTGTACTTCCAAGTATTCATTCAGGATAGTGTAATGTATATTACTAAGGGGTAATAGCCTTTGGCTTACAAATAGAAAGCATATAGACAGATGGTTTGTTTTCCATTCCCATGAAATCATTCCAGTAACCAAAAAAACAGCAATGGAAGCAACAGAAATACTACAAGAACACAACAGAACCCAACTCAAATTTGTAAGATCCAATACCTTGCAAATGCTGTCGAATGAATACGACCAACAGAAGCAATGAAAACGGCAGAATCTGCTCAATCCACCTTGCTACCTGCTGAATATCATATCTCTGATACGAGGAATCCCTATTATTAGTGCTACCTCCCGTGGCATTCCCAGCCTCTCCATCCGAACCCCCAGTTGGCGAACTAGCAGGCAAGATCGGTGATGATGACGACGGACCCCTATCTCCACTGCCACCATCTGCTGGACGGTCCGCCCCTAACAGTGGTGCCCCAGTAATCTGCTCCACAGGACCGCCATTCTGAAGAGAATCCGCATCCCTCACCTGACCCACAGGCAGGCCTGTACGAATATTGTCTTGATCTCCAGCACCAATTATCCTTATCGAGACCTCCCCAGCAGCAGAATCATCCAACCGATTTTGCCCATCAATCAGACCCTCATTTTCCTGATGACTCGACCGGGGTCGGAGAATACCCGAATACTCCAACAGCGCAGATAATGGCGCCTGGATAAAACTTGATGCCGAAAACTGCATCCCATATCTTCTCGAACTGCTACTGCCTGAAGAACTCCTGTATGAATCGGAATTCCCGCCAGATGTTTCCATTTCTCCAGAACGCTGATCCTAACCACAACCTTTTCCTTACCTGTGAAAACCCCTAAAGAAACAGGAATCGATGGAACGGCTTCCAGCAGTGACGGAAAGAAACCGAAGCAATAATTCTTGCGTTACTGCAACACCCTAACCCTAATCTCGATCTATCTCCATCAAGGACAAAGAAATCCACGAATTTCCCGTTGAAATTAGAGAGAAGCAAAAAATCAAGAGCGGAGATTCTTCCAGAACGGATTTCGACAGCGATACGAGGAGATTGAAGCGATAATTCACATAAATTTCACAGAATCGGAGGATCGAGAGATAAAACCTACCTACCTCCGGAGCTTCTTGAACGATCGGCGAATGATGAGCAGAGAATCTATGCTCAGAAACCCTAAACCTAATCCAGAGAGAGAGAGAGAGAGAGAGAGAGGAGAGAGAGAGAGAGAAATTTGGGGATTTTGTCTTTGGAGGTTTTTTATGTCAATCCAATGGCGTTTCGAAATGAGAAAATGATGCGAGGGGTATTTATAGGAAGGGAGAGAAGGGTTTCGGAGAGTTTTTTTTTCTTCCCTCTTTCTTTCTTTTTTTTTTTTATATTCTGCCTGCGAAACGAAGACGAAGAAAGGACTTTTGTTCGGGAGGATTTTTCTGAAACGCGGCCCGCTCTTTCTTCAGTACACGCGTGTTCTCTCTTTGTGTTTTTTTTTTTTTTTTTTTTTTTTTTTGTTTTTTAATGAGAACGCGGGTTCTGTTTTTTTTTTAATAAGTGGGACCATTAGGTTCGTGATCCTGACCATTGGTTAACCACGCTAAAATGATATCTTGAGGGCCTGTTTGGCCGGTCGGATTGGAAGGGATTGGATGGTATTGGGAGGGATTGGAAATTAAATCCTCGAATTGGCCGGGCGTGCCAAACAGAGTTGGTGATCTGATCCCAATCCCATGGGCCTTAAGACAATCCACTGACAACACCATCATTACCTTTAAATCCCATCCAATCCACCTTGATCCATTTCAAATTTGCTTGAGACATGTTTGGCTCGAGGGATTGGAAGGGATGGGAAGGTTTAATCCCGGGATTGGCTGGGCGTGTCAAACAGACTGGATTTAGCAATCCCATACATCTAAAGACATTCCACTGACAACACCATCATTACTTAGAAATCCATGTCATCCACCTTGATACCATTCAATCCCTTTTAAGCCACCCGGCCAAACGGGCCCTGAATGGAATAACTAAGCGGGATAACTTTTAACCTTTCGTTTCATGGCCTAAAGATAGACGGTGGAAAAGAGAGAGACAGCAACGGCCCACATTCATCCCTGTTATCTCCGTTGTTTCCTGCTGTAACTAACCAAAGTAAGTTACATGCAATTTGAATGGATTCATATGATGTATTAAAAAATACGTGGAGATATATGAAGAAGATCCTACAATAGAATAATTGGAGCACACCAATCAATGCCACAACATTGCTTAAGTGGTCGATGGAATGGCACTTGGGGTCATAGTTGTTTGGTTTGAATTGAGCCGCAAATTCTGACATGCCCGCATTCACCATGTGATCAAACTGTTGAAATCAACGAGCAACAAGTTTTTGGCACGCTCGATGGGACCATGTCTCTAACTTACTGACGTAACCTTGTCAATCAGAATTATAAATAGAAGGAGCAATCAAATCCCTAGGGTCAAACCCTCCACACCAATCGCACCAACTCCAACCGAGGATGTGTTGGTTCAAGCAGCCCCTGAAACATTAAATCTAAATAATAGCCCAACACTTTGCAATGGGAATCAAGAATGGGTGTCGACCTCCATTTCTCTAAAAGAGATAACAACGGCAGTCCGAGATGTACAGCTGAGTATTCAACATGTTTACGAATATGGAAGGGCTCAAGTCAAGTAATTCCATATTCAAACCAAGAACACTAATAGATATATGGCCAGTCGGACTAAGCCCATGCATCGATTAATGGCTATGATGGCCGAATGAGCGCCAACGGCAACGCATTATAATGTCGAAGGAAATTCTATCAGCAATGTGGTTTAACCACCATCTATGCCTCCTCCTCAAAAGAATCCGCCACTAATTCCAATTCATGAGATACAGAATGCTCTGCCTCCTCCTGAGTTTAGCGACCAGAGTGGGCGGCTAGGAATTTTGTTCCTGAAATTCAAAATCAGGGCTTACCAGGAGGATATAACCCCTAACAATTTCATAGGAATTCATTGTTCCAGGAGGGGTCTAAAACAGATTAGGTCATGATCTACCACCATTAGTTAAACCTCAACAAGTGGATCGCGACCAAATCATGCAAATGGTTCAAGAAGTTGCAGGCTAAGTATTAGGTTGCAATATTATTCCAGTCTATCATAATCCTTATCCTGAGTGGATCGATTGGCAGCATCTGTTGCCAAAAAATTATCGAGCTAATTTTGCCTTATTTTTAGGTGATCCCGGTAGTTGACCATCAAGTATGTTGGTCGATTCACTATGTAGTATAGGGAGTTAGTGAACAATGACTATCACAAACTATAATTATTCGGTCATTCGCTAACAGTCGCGGCTTTCACGAGGTATTCCAATCTATTGCCACATTCGATTCATACTTGGCAAGAAATGGAAGAAAAATTTAATGCTCTGTTTTTCTCCAAGAATAAGGAAATAACTATGGCCTATCTCGCCCATTTTCGACAGCTCCCAGAAACCCGCGAGAGCTATATGACCCGGTTTAAAAATGGCAAAAAGCCGATGTAAGATTGTTATGACCAAAGCTGAATTTGTGCAACTTACGCAAGACAGGCTCAAGCACAAACTTCGTAAGACGTTTATTGGGACATAATTCATGGACCTATACGACCTAATTAATAAGGTCTGCATGTATGAATAACTCCTGTAAGAAGGTGCTAGGCAAAAGAACTTGTCAATTGGGGCATATTATCATGACCCAAATTGTACGATCACAATTGCCAAAGTGGTAAGTAAAAGGCCACTCATATGTTCGGTGTTGGTGAAAACAAAATCGACTGCACGAAAGGCCCAAAAAGTTTATACTTTTGACATCACACAGGTTGTGAGATATTCAAAATTCCGTTGATCGGAAAGTTTATCAAGATTCCCATAAATCATAGGATACCTTCAGTCGACGAATTACAGAAAATAGAATACTGCAAATGGCACGGAACTCGTTCTCATTCAACTAACAAATGTGTTGTATTTAGAAACATAGTCCAGGACAATATCGATTGCGAGCTGCTGAAATTTCTTGAGAAGGGCAAGGTGTTGCGTAGCACACCAACAACGCAGTGAGCCTAGATCCAATCTTAGGCCTCACCCACAAACGATAAACAAAAAGAAATATAAACTAGAAATAGATCAAAGTAATCCAAACAAACCACAAGACAAGATATACGTGGAAAAACCCCAAACTAGGGTAAAAAACAATGGATGCAAACTTCCACTATGAAGAACGAAGATTACAAGGCAATATACTAACCTCTCCCTTAGAGATACAATGAAAACCCTTTTCCCACACCTTAAAATAGCTCCCCAATATTCACCTTAACCCTAGAATAACCCTAGGGACCCCAATTTATAGTTTTGGCAACTTCCCTTTCGCATCCTAGTTGCGAAAGGACTTGCGACACGAAATCCGCGAAACTCCTTTCGCATCCCAGTTGCGAAAGGACTTGCGACACGAAATCCACGCAACCTCAACTGGTCGTGGGTGGCCCCAGATGTGGCTCCACTTCTCAACAATCTCCTACTTGGAGACACATCGCCATAAACCTTTGTCTTCTTCATCCGGAGTGCATCACCTCCCCGTCTTCAAGCCTAAAGACCAATCAAAGCTGAACAGAGCTTCAACTTCTCCCTCGTGACCGCCTTGGTCAGCATATCTGCAGGATTCTCACTTGTATGAATCTTCTCCAGAGCAATCGATCCATCTTCCAGTAACGAACGTATGAAGTGATATCTGATGGCAATATGCTTGGTCTTTGAATGAAAGGCTGAATTCTTAGCCAAGTGTATTGCACTCTGACTGTCACTGTACAGCTTGCAATCTGCTTGCTTCTTACCCAACTCTTCCATAAAACCTTGCATTCACACCATCTCCTTGCATGCTTCTGTAGCCGCAACATATTCTGCTCCTGTCGTACTGATAGATACTATCTTTTGTAACTGAGAGACCCAACTGACTGCAGCACTACCCATAGTAAAAACATAACCTGTAGTGCTTCTTCTGCTGTCGATATCTTCTGCCAAATCTGAATCCACGTAGCCTTGTAACTTAATTTTCGATCCACCATAACACAGCCCTACGTCCTTAGTACCTACCAAGTACTTAAGGATCCACTTCACACTTCCCAATGTTCCTTCCTAGGGTTGTTCATGAACCTGCTAACAACTCTCACTGCTTGAGCAATGTCTGGCCTCGTGCTCACCATTGCATACATGAGACTCCCAATAGCTGACGCGTATGGAACTTTAGCCATGTAGTCTTGTTCCTCCTGCGTCTTTGCACCTTGCTCCTTAGATAGCTTGAAGTGGTTGGCTAATGGAGTGCTAACCGGCTTAGCACCTCCCATATTGAATCAATCAAGTACCTTGGCTATGTACTCTGCCTGTGACAAAACTAATTTCTTGTTTTCCCTGTCACGCTTTATCCTCATGCCTAGGATTTATTTTGCAGCTCCTAAATCCTTCATGGCAAATTCTCTAGACAATTGTCTTTTGAGATCTGAGATGTCCTTCATGCTTGAACCGGCCACAAGCATATCATCAACGTACAGAAGAAGGATGATGTAAGACGTATCAAACTTCTTTAAGTAACAACAGTGGTCTACATGACATCTCCTAAAACCGTTTTCCGACATGAAACTGTCGAACTTCTTGTACCACTGCCTCGGGGCCTGCTTCAGGCCATATAGACTCTTCTTTAGTCTGCACACCTTGTTCTCATTACCTGGTGTCACGTATCCTATCGGCTGATGCATATATATCTCTTCTTCAAGGTCCCCATGAAAAAATGTTATCTTAACATCTAGCTGTTCTAGATGTAAGTCCTCTGAAGCCACTATACTCAAGACCATGCGAATCATAGACATTTTCACTACCGATGAAAATATTTCAGTGAAATCGATACCTGCATTTTGTTGAAACCCTTTCATAACCAATCTGGCCTTGTACCGTTTCGAACCATCATGCTCCTCCTTCAGTCTGTAAACCCACTTGTTATGAAGAGCTTTCTTACCCTTGGGTAGAGTGACTAGCTCCCATGTACGATTAGACTCAAGAGAGTCCATCTCCTCATCCATGGCCTGCTCCCACTTAACCCGTATATCTGACTGTAACGCCTCTTCAAAACACTCTGGCTCACCATTATCCGTCAGTAGTAGATAATGTAAGGAGGGTGAGTATCGGACCGTGGGTCTCCTCTCCCGAGTAGACCTCCTCACAACCGGTGTATGCGGCTCTGCCTCATCTTGTGGCGCTGTAACACCCATGTCCGGTAACTCTTCCAACTCTACGAATTCCTTTTCATCGGCCTTATTTTCCTACACACTGTCCTTATGCATCACTTTTTCATTGAACACTACGTCCTTGCTTCTGATGATTTTCCTGTTTTCTGTATCCCAAAACCTGTAGCCAAAATCATGTTGCCCATAGCCTATAAACGTGCACCTCCTAGACTTCGCATCCAGCTTGTTTATGTGCTCTGCATCAATGTGAACATATGAAGTGCAACCGAACACTCTGAGATGTGCAAGGTTCACTTCCTTCCCAATCCATGCTTTTTCTAGTAGCCCACCATCCAATGGTGCTGAGGGACTTCTATTGATGAGATATGCGGCAATATTCACAACATCTGCCCAAAAGGTCTTGGGCAACCCTGCATGTAACCTCATGCTCCTGGCGCGCTCAAGGATGGTCTTGTTAATGCGCTCAACCACACCATTTTGTTGTGGTGTCCCTGGAATCATTTTCTGATATTTGATTCCATTTGCTGCATAATACTCCTCAAACCTCTTATCACAATACTCTCCCCCATTGTCAGATCTGAGACACTTTACTGTTTTACCTGTCTCATTTTCTACCATAACTTTCCACTTCTTAAATACATCAAATACATCAGATTTATGTTTTAAGAAGTATACCCACAGTTTTCTACTAACATCATCAATAAAGGTAACAAAATAACGTAAGCGACCAAGAGATAATACCTGTGCCGGTCCCCACGCATCAGTGTGTACAAGCTCCAACAGATGTGTCTTTGGAGCGCGTCCCGTCTTCTTGAAGCTTAGCCTCTTCTGCTTGTCATATACGCAGTCCTCGTAGAATTCCAAGTCAATAGACTTCAGTCCTAGTAGCTTCCCTTTTGACAATAGCACTTTCATCCCTTTCTCACTCATATGTCTCAGCCTCTGATGTCATAACTGCCCATTCACTCCAGTTGATGCGACTGCGAGTGAACTATATGATCCTAAAGTCATGTACAAAGTACCTTCCTTTTTGCCTCGAGATATTACCAAAGCACCTTTTGTGATCTTCCAGGAGTCACTGGTGAATGTCGTCACATAACCGGTATCGGCCAACTGTCCCACTGAGATCAGATTACGTTTTAAACTCGGTACATGTCTGACATCCTTCAATTTCAAGACCGTTTCGTCTTTCTGATTTACATGAACATCCCCTTTTCCAACAATATTGCACGGCTCATCATCACCCAGGTAGACTCTCCCAAAGTCACCTGACACATAATCACGCAGAACTTCCTTACAGGAAGTAGCATGAAACGAAGCACCCGAGTTTATAACCCAAGACTCATTCCTCACATCAAGAGACAAGATCAACGCCTCTGTGTCGCTCTCCTCAGACAGATTCACTGAATCCTTCCCGCCTTGAGAGCTTCCTTCTTGTTTCTTGAGCGCCCTGCAATCACGTTTCATATGCCCCTTCTTGCCGCAATGCCAACACCCGTCTTTGTCTTTCGGTCCATTAGACTTCTTCCTCGACTTAGAATGCCCGTGTTTATTGCCTCCTTTGTTCAGCGATCTTCCTTTTCCTTCAACGTTTAGAGCATTCCCTGAATCCCCTGAAACTCCTGGTGCCTTCATTCTAGATTTTTCACTGAGAATTAGACCGGCCACATCATCAAATTTCAGCTTTGTCGATCCTGAAGAATTGCTCACAGCAATCACCAAACCATCCCAACTGTCTGGCAAACTGGATAAGATCAATAATGCCCTGACCTCATCCTCAAAAGCAATGCCAACGGATTCCAACTGGCTCGTGACTGTATTGAACTCGTTTAGATGTTCAGCCACGCTCCCACCATCTGACATCTTCATGTTGAATAGCTGTTTCATAAGATGAACCTTGTTGGATGCTGAGGGCTTTTCATACATGATGGCTAGGGCTTCCATTAATTCTTTTGTCGTTTTTACCTTGGATATATTGAAGGTGACGCTCTTAGACAAAGAGAGTCGGATCGTTCCTAAAGCCTTCCTATCCAGTAAAAACCATTCATCATCTGTCATCTTTTCTAGTTTCTTCTCTTTTCCACCTAGAGGAATATAGAGGTCCTTCTGATACAGATAATCCTCCATCTGCATCTTCCAGAAGGCAAAGTTCGAACTATCAAACTTCTCAATTCTAGTTTTCCCATCTTCGCCATCGCTCCCAATAGAACTAAACCAATAGCTCTGATACCAGTTGTTGCGCAGCACACCAACAACGCAGTGAGCCTAGATCCAATCTCAGGCCTCACCCACAAACAATTAACAAGAAGAAATATAAACTAGAAATAAATCAAAGCAATCCAAACAAACCACGAGACAATATATACGTGGAAAAACTCCAAACTAGGGTAAAAAACCACGGATGCAAACTTCCACTATGAAGAACAAAGATTACAAGGCAATATACTAACCTCTCCCTTGGAGATACAGAGAAAACCCTTTTCCCACACCTTATAATAGCTCCCCAATATTCACCTTAACCCTAAAATAACCCTAGGGACTCTAATTTATAGTTTTGGCAACTTCCCTTTCGCATCCTAGTTGCGAAAGGACTTGCGACACGAAATCCGCGAAACTCCTTTCGCATCCCAGTTGCGAAAGGACTTGCAACACGAAATCCGTGAAACTCCTTTCCCATCCTAGTTGCGAAAGGACTTGCGACACAAAATCCGCGCAACCTCGACTGGTCGTGGGCGACCCCAGATGTGGCTCCACTTCTCAACACAAGGAGGCGATGTTGATCGATACAAATTCGTTCCTGCCTAATCTTGAAGTCAATATGGTTACGCAAAATCTGAGAAGGGCTAATCGACTGCGATCAAGGGTTGATCTTGGCCAACCAACCGTGAAATTACACCGCAACGACCAGGGCAAGGGTGACGTCAACCTTCCCACTTGGTCACCACTCGGTTGAACGTAATTCGATAAGATTGTCGAGGCTCACAACTGCGCGACCAATATGCCAGAAGGACCATTATGGGATGTAGAGATCCTCCTCAACCAAGGTTGCAAAGCCAATACATGGCTCTGAGGACTGAAGATAGCAGTCAGCATCGCCTGCTGGGGTGCCTTCACCACTTAGTTGTTACTTTCAGGGTGAGATATCAAATCAAAAGATGGTTAAACCTCCAACAACTCAAAAGGGAATATGGAAGCAGGTCATGCATCCTAAATTTCCGACAGTACCAGAAGCATTGACTTGAACTCAAAAATGCCATTAGTAAAGCCATAGAGTGGCGATGGGAGAGAATTGATAAAAGCCAAAGACGTACCCTGACCGAGAGTAGTACAACCGCAATCATTTTGGAGAATCCTTTTGCATGAAGAACAAGTATCCATTAACACGGTCGAAGTGGTTCTACCTCTTGTATTGTGTGAACATGATGTCAACATTTTCGACTAATCCTATGAATCAACGGGACAAAAAAATTACCGTGATAAATTATTAGATTATCTCAGTGATGAATGTTTTATAGGGGATGAGTGGTTGGTGAATGAACTAATAGCGACCACAAAAGCATTACAAGTGGTCCAGCATTGTGGTCGACGAGAGCACTGAGCACATTTAAAATCTCAATACTCAAGAGAGCTCATAAACATTAGGAGAATAATGTTGGAGTGCAAAGATTGTGTTTGGGACATTGTCACCCATTCTGTTCCATTACAATATAGTATTCACTTTGCCTTCCAGTTTTCAAGCTAAATCATCCTAGCCAAGTAAGATGGCGGGTGATGTGGAGGAGTTCAGCACTCCTGTGGTGACACAGCATAATTTTTTTCCATCAAAGAAAGCAATTAAAGGGAAGCATGGATGGGATGAAACACCACATGTGAATACAATTATGGTGGAATCAGGAGCCACGTCGAAAAGACCCACTCATAGCATGACGCAGCATCTTAAGCCATTGTATATTTCTGCTCACCTTGAAGGTTGTCCAATCACTAGGATTCTGGTCAACAATGGTGTTGTTATCGATCTCCTATCACTGAGAATTATGTCAAATTTGGGGAAGACAGTGGTCAATTTGATCTCGTCTAAGGTCACAATCAGTAATTTCACTGGTCACATTACAAATACTCATGGGATCCTACCAATCGACCTAACTGTCAAGACTAAAATAATGTTGACCCTATTTTTTTTTATGATCGATACCTCATCTAGCTATAATGCTCTATTTGATAGGGAGTAGATCCACTCGTTTGCATGTATTCTATCATCTCTGCACCAATTCATAATTTCCTAGATTCATGATAAAGTTTAATTGATTTTGACCGATAATAATTCCTTCTTGGCCACGTCGAATGCAAAATGTAACCTATTACTATGGTGAAGAGTTTGGGCCAATTCTGTTCATTGGGAGAAATAAAGCATGGCTAACCGATTGAAATATTTGTCAAAAAGAATCCAGACAGCATTGTGTAAAATATTATAGAAGTAATTTGTCTAGTCAATAACCTGTCGAAGGACATTGTTCCTTTTTGGTTGCTTCTACATTATACCATCGAAGAGATCCCATGATTGGTACACCAAAAGATAGCCAGTGTCGAGCCAATTTCATGGCCAGAATAAGAAGGCCCAAAGAAAGCCTAAAAGATATCAACGACAATTGTCTTATGAACATGGCCGATGTAGATGTCTCAATCGAAAAGGAGGTCACGGAGCTCAGGGAAGCTCCTGATAAGCTAAAAGATTCTCACACCCAAGTTTAAGATCCCCTAGCGGAGATGAACTTGGGAACTGAGCAAGAACCAAAGCCTACGTTTATCAACGATTTACTTAGGCCTCAAGATAAAATGCATTTGACCAATCTTCTTAAAGAATTTTTTGATTGCTTTGCTTGGGACTACCATGAGATGTCAGGACTCGACCAAAGTTTGGTCAAACATAGACTACCTATAAAAGAAGGGTATCAGCCAATAAATAGCCACCCAAGCGGATGACAGCGAAAGTGACCTAGAAAATAAAGGAAGAGATCGAACGACTAGTGAAGGTTGGTTTCATTAGGCTCATTAAGTATGCTGACTGGATCTCGAATGTAGTTCTAGTAAAAAAAGAATGGTAAGTTGCAGGTTTACATCGACTTCCGAAACTTAAACTTAGCAACGCCAAATAATGAATATTGAATGTCGGTGGCCGATCAACTGATCGATAGGGCTATTGGGCATTGAGTTATATCCTTTATGGATGGTCATTCCGAGTACAATCAAATTTATATTGCGTTAAACGATGTGCCGAAAACAACATTTAGGTGCCCAGGCCCTCTAAGGACTTATTGTTGGGTGGTAATGCCTTTTGGGCTTAAAAATGTAGGGGCCACATATCAAAGGGCGATGAATGTCATATTCCATGGTATGATTGACCAGTTTATTGAGGTTTATGTTGATGACGTAGTAGTAAAGTTGACCGATGTAGAGAGTCATATGGCTTAATTGTGCAAATAATTCAAACGGATTAGACACCATAAGTTAAAAATGAACCCTCTTAAGTGTGTATTCGGGGTCTCAGCCAGTAAATTCTTAAGATTCTTAGTACATCAGCGAGATATCAAGGTCAATCAAAATAAGGCTCGTGTGATTATAAACACTCACTCGGCGAGGAATAAACCAGAGCTGTAGCGGTTCCTAGGGTGGGTTAACTTTATGCGAAGGTTTATATCCAATTGTGTAGGAAAGACCAATATATGTTCTTCATTGGTAAAATTGAAGCAATGGCTTGAATTTAAATGGGAGACAGAGTATCAACAAGCTTTTGAGAAGATCAAGGAGTATCTAATGAAGCCATCAGTGTTGATGCCGCCAGTTGAAGGTCAACCACTCAAGTTGTATGTTGTTGCATCTATAAAGTCGATGGGAGCCCTCCTAGCACAAGACAATGATGATCGGAAGGAGTATGCGGTTTATTATCTGAGCCAAACACTCCTTGACATCAAGAAATGCTATTCCACCATAGAAAAATTATGCTTATCATTATACTTTGTGGCTACCAAATTAAGACATTATTTGCTGGCCGAAAGAGTAAATGTAATAACGGTAACTGATTTAGTAAAATACATGTTGAATCGGTTGATTTTGAATGGCTGAATTGGCAAATGGGTGTTATCTTTATCCGTACTTGATCTTTATTATGTTCCTCAAAAAGTAGTAGAAGGTCAGGCCATAGCCAATTTCTTGGCCAACCATCCATCTGACTTTGAAGATCAAATTTCTCCAAGTGTTTTAAATCTATATTGCATACATTTGACCCCATGGAAGTCGATCTTCGATGGATCAAAGATTTATAAAGCATCAAGAGCCGAAATTATCTTAATTTCACCAGATGGAAATCAACGGAATGCATTCCAAATGGAGTTCGAGTGCACTAATAATCAGGGTGAGTACGAAGCCATGATAATCGGCCTCAAATTATTGATGGAATTGGGTGTAAGAAGCGTGATGATTGTGGGCGATTCTGTAATGCCCTGAAAATCGGGGGTCGAGTAGCAACTCAACACCCGAGTTCCAAAACATCACTTATACAACACAAATGCTTATGATTGAATGTTGTCGGTGTTAGTGCAATAATCAAGAGTGGGATTATACCAAAACAATCATTCATACTCTAGATCAAACTATAAAACGCGAACGGAAGGCTGAAAGAGGTAAACAGATTTATATAAAACCAAAAATGTCACAATCGGTATCCAGAGTATGAACATCTTACTGAGTTACCATATACATGTATTTGTTTCAAAAATCAAAATGCCAAAATGGTACAACTATGCTGATACACCCTGTAGCCCTGTCATCTGAATGGCATAAGCATAGCCTCCAGAGAACTGCATGTAGGAGAACTCATCCTGATCGTCATAGTAATCAGGTTCAGCCACCTGTGAATCGTCCGCACCTACATCTAAGACAGAGTCTGGTGGGTGTCCAGAACACCGTCCCGTAACGTGGGAGTGAGTAGCTAACTCAGTGGAACAATAAAGCATAGGTTAACACGTTATCAACTCAGTCAAGCAGTAATGATAAGCAGTACAATCAACGTTCCTAAGTACTGTAATTAATGCAAGGATGAGATGTGATTATGATGCATGCCCTCGCCAACATATTCCCTTTTGCGGCACCATCTTACGTCCGCGACATGCTGTCACCCTCAGTGCTCCACATCTTCCAGGCACATGCAATGTGATGATGAGCATGATTATCGAGTTGTTATTAGTCCATTTCAAATAGTAGTATTGGGAAACTAAGGTACCTACCTTATATCATTCCCAAACAATGATCCATTCCAGGGTCGTCAGTCTTAGACAATCACATACGATGATACAGTTCTAGGTCGCTGTAAAGGGTTGCTAGGGCTGTTACACGCACTCGTTGCACCGCTCCCCCATCACCTTATCAATACAGGCCTAGTTTATACTCTGTTACTACGGAAAGGCTCGTCGCCTCTCTGCGGCTTCAGAGTATGCTCGAGGTCACTACAAAGGGCTCGTCACCAATCAGTGTAGGCCGACAGCTCGAATACAGTGTCCCATACCACCGTATTCGGCTCACGAGTCTGGGTTGCTCACTGGTCACTACGGGGAGGCACGTGGCCCCAGCGTAGGTCGACAACTCGACCACGGTGTCCCATACCACCATGTCCGGCTCATGAGTCTTAGCGGATCGAGGTACCACGATTAACGGGATTCCACTAGTAAGGTTAGTACCTCAGGTTCAAACAGAGGCGTCCAAACATGGTGAACATACAGAAGACAGATCGGGTTACTTGACAAGCCTGACTAGCACGAGCGCACAACCAACTGAACGACATGAAGTGCATAAACACTTCGAGTGGCCTAACCACTGTCGTCAACTGAAGTACGACTCGGGTTCGTCAAACACATCCTACGTGGCGAATGGATCTCAACCACGTACTCAAGTCTGTTACCGATTGTCTGGACTATAATCATAGCCCCAATCACAATCAATCCTTAATCAGAAGCATGTAGAGTAAAGCATTATAAATAAAGTAATTCAAGCATGTTAACAAACATGTCATAAAGCATGTTACAAAGCACAATATAAACAAGAAATACAAACACATATATTTCATAGTAAGCGGTTAAATTAGACAACCAACATGGAGGAAATCATATACATCTCTAAGTTAGTTGAGAATCCTCTCTCAACACCTGCCTAAAGCACAATCATCTAAGTACTCACTCATATAAGCATTTTCACAAACACTTAGAATGCACTTCTTAATTTACATAACGTATATTAATCGAAACATGTATTTGGGCGAATCTTTCACCGAGTAAGTATCATACACATATATAACATATACATATAGTCATTTATCATGGCAAACACACTTTCAAAATTTATACGTATACGGTACTTTCTACGAATACGAGGAATATAGTATATCCAACATAGTTAACGTATAACCGAAAAATGAAACGGACAACACTTTGTACATGTGCAATAATATACAGATCATGAATCTATCATTATCTGACATTGAAGCGTTGAAAACCATAACCTATACACCTAAAGTCCGCACCTTACGCCGTAGAAGCTAAATGAATTTGGTAGGAATGCTACGACTCCTTCCACGATAGTATATCGACCTAAAGCACAAGTAGTGTTAGCTATTTCACTAATTGAATCAATGGAAACCCTAAATCAGATTAGGGTTAGGGTTTTCTTACCTAGAATGAAGTCGGAATCGTCGGAAAAGTGATTAGAATGGTGTGGTTAAGCTCATATAGCAAGAGGATAGAGTGGCAGGAAGTTTCTCTCACAACTCTCACACTTTCTCTCTCTTTTCTCTCCTCTCTCCTTAGGGTTTTTCTCAAATTCGTATGGGCTGAATGAGAGAGGGTTTAAGGTCCTTTTATAGCCTAAAGCTTCACCGAAATAGACCTAAGGTCAAGGTATACTTAGGTTATAACCAAAGTGGTCTGTTCCGTCTCAACGGAGCACTTCTGGCGGCCACTTTTCTATGTGCGGTCAGACTTAAGCTCACTAACGCTAGATCTAGGTATAGGTAAGTTTTCGTTCTAGTCGAGTTCTCAGATTGCACGTGGCGGACCAGTTTCAGTTCAACGGTCACTGAAACTCGATCGGGGATTTTAAGTACACTGCCATGTATATGAAATTTCTCCTGATCCGAGGATGTATTCTGGCTTGATTCTGACGGTCGAAATTCTTATAACTGATCCGCAAGCACACGTGCTAGATTACTTAAATTTATATTTTATTTTTAGTTAATTTCACATTTCTCACACTCTTCACTCCGGGCTCAAGCGAATAGTGCTGGGACATTATCTGGATTTGATCTCCTAGGTGGTTATCAAGCCCAGCAAGGCGGTCCTAACTCTATAAGCTCGTATTAGTCAAATTTTCGATGTGCGGTCCAGATCTAATATGGAATTTCCATGTGCTCCCGAAAACAGACGGGTAATGAGATTGATCCTAGATTTTAGGGTAATTTAGCATCAACGATTCCACAAGTTTTGGGTCTTGCAGATCGTATTTAAAGTGATTAGTGCGGATTTCATGGCTAATCTAGTTTAACACTTAGTTAACTTTGTCTAATTTTTTAAAGGATTTGATCCTAAGTGATTTCTGCCTGAGGTGGTACTCGGACCATCGTACGGAATTTTCCAAGTCGTTACAGATTCATAGTTAGTTATTAACTAAATGGCAAAGCTTTTTAAATCTACAAGTGTAGCCCTTTTATCATACTACGCCTTGGCATCTCAAATGATAGACAATTTTGAGAAAGTAAAGCTAATGCATATTACTAGGGATCATAACATAAACGTAACGAAATGACGTAGTTGGCGGTAGGGTTCGATGTCTTGAGGGGATTGGCCGAAAGGACAATTGTTGTATAGAGGAGGTCTTTACCATCAATTTTCGAAAGTGAAGTTATGGATATATGCCAAGTAAAGTTGTAACAAGAATATTGAAGAGCTCCTCTCATGGGTTACCTTCAGAGCCATGCACTAAATATGGCCGGGATGTGAGGAGATCGACCACTAGTTATGTCACAATTGAGCATGAACTATACAAAAAAAAGAGGACGATGGAGTGTTGCTCCGATGTTTATCTTTAAAATGAAGCTTATTGGCAATGGGTGAAGTCAACGAAGGGTGTGTGGGACCCACCAAGCAGGAAGAAAAATGGGGCTTACACTTAGGTGCTATGAGTATTTTTGGCCAACAATGATGGTCGACTGCATTCGATATGCCAAAGGTTGTGAGGATTACAAAAAGAATGGGCTGATTTAACACAAGCCTGCTACTGAAATCCATTCAATCATCAAGCCTTGGCATTTTTTAGGATCGGCGATCGATCTGATAGGTCAGATCCACCCACCTTCGACACATATGGATTCATTTATCATCATGGCTACTGATTATTTCACCAAATGGGTAGAGGCAAAGCCCATGAAAGGGGTCAACCACAGAGAAATCATAGAATTCATTGAAAGTAACACCATCCATCAACCGAGGTACAACATTTCCAATAAAGAAGGTAAGGGCCATGGCGAACAAATATGTGATAAAATTTTGCACTCGATGTTATATTATGCACAGGCCAAATGGTCAGCCCGAGGCTAACAATAAGGTAAACAAGAACTATTAGTGCATTGATTTGTGCATCTTGTTTGTCGATCAAGTGATTCTTTGTGTCATGAAGTCAGTTGGGCCTGAAGAAGCTGAAGACCGAAGACACAAGAGGACAAGACCATCAAGGAATAAAGAAGAGGTAAATGAGGCGCATTTGTAACCCTAACCATTAACTTAAAACAACCCTTGAACCTCTAGATAATCTTGGCTTAATAGGTAAACCTTGTTAATCATCTCTTAGCCTTAGAAACCTAATTGAAACATGATAAATAAGACTTAAAGAGGTGCTAAGCTCCTATGAAATCATACACCCAAAACAACAGATTTCGAGTGCTACTTGATTTTGTCGAGCATACCTTGAGGGGTCTTTGATGGAATTGAAGACCACTTAATGGAATCAAGTAGGTAACTCAGACATGCCCAACAAGTTATTTGAGTCTCTCAATGGAATCGAGGAACCTTCGATGACATCAAAGGATATTCTCGATACCATCGAAGACTACTTGATGACATTGGATAACGGTGTGTAAACTGTCCAGCAACAATTCAGTTGCAAATCCAATTTTTTTATCCCATCGAAGCATCGTTCGATATCATCAAAACCCTGCTCGATGCCATCGAAGCCTTGCTCGATCCCATCGAAAAAGCCATTATTTGCCCTTTTTTGACCGTTGGAACTCGAACTTCTTATAAAGGGCATCAATTTTTGAAAATTCAAAAGATTTTTGGTGCGATAGAAGTTTAAGTGATTTCATGATTATATTCCCCATCCTAGGCCTCTAAACCAATGAGTTTTAAGTTATTGTCCTTGAGATTAATACTCTAATGAGGATTTCAACCTCCACCTTGAAGATGTGTTTGAATTCCTCCATTTTCTAGAGATTAGACTCAACCTCTATAGGATTGTAAAGGTTAGAGGTCAAACCGATTTAAAACCCTTGATAGTAAAATACAGTACACTCATGGGTTGAGTGCGTCCACCTGGAGTGGAGTAGAGAAATCAAACCACTATACATGCTTATATTTGGGATTGTATTTGTGCACTTGTTTAATTATGCTTATGTGATTGAGTGTTTAATTATATGTATGCATGATTAGATGAATTTTGAAAATTGATAGTTAGCACATCCCACACACACATGTACGCTATCTTGTTTATAGAGTAGTTACTTAATTGAAATATCATTTGTAGTCTATGTAATTGGACCATCTATTAGCTTGGAAGCCTTAGAGTTAATTGTCTTGCTTAGCTTAATTATATATTAGCTTAAGTAGGCAATTGGGTATTAAAAGATGAAATTTTTTAATTGGTCTTAATCACCCCCTTTAGGACATAACCTTTATTCCTTAGCTCCTTCAAGCTTCTGGATGCGCAGCCGTGGTAATCCCATTACACCACTAGTGAATTTTCAATTGATATCAGACAAGGTTACTCTTAAAGGGCTTAACTACCTTGAGTTGATTCAAGGGGTTTAAGAATGATGCCTACCCAAGAGGGGTATGCCATTACACGACCATCATTTTTTTATGGGTATACCTATGCCTATTGGAAGGCTATGATGAAGGTCTTTCTAAGATCTCTTGACCCTATGGTTCAACTTATTGTTGAATAAAGATGGACGATGCCCATAGAACAAGTCGTGGTTGATGGTAAAACCATTAACGCTCCCAAAAGACAAATCTAAATGGGGTGTCGATGAGAGAGCGTGTATACCTATGATGTCAAAGCTCTCAATGTTATTTACTATGCAGTTTTTTCCAATGAATTTAATTGCATTTGCACATGTGAAACCAGGAAGGAAGCATGAGACATATTGAAAATCTCCTATGAGAGAACTAGTACAGTAAAAAAATCGAAGCTTTATCTTTTAATGACTCATTTCGAAAACAATAAAATGGAAGAGTATGAAACTTTTATGGAATTCTACTTTAAACTGAATGATATTTTTAATTCCACGTAAGGTTTAGGACAGAAGATTTTGGAAGGGTGTATATATAGGAAAATACTTATATCCCTACCGGATAGGTTCACTCCCAAGATAATCTCAATAGAAGAGTATAGGAGATGAAAGTAGAAGAACTTTTAAGTACCCTATAAACATTTGAACTACTCTTTTAAGTTCCCTATAAATATTTGAACTTTTAAGTAGAAGAGTATAAGAGACGAAAGTAGAAGAACTTTTAAGTTCCCTATAAACATTTGAACTTTTAAAATCCCCACTAGAGCAAAAAAATTAGCCACACTCAAAACATCTCATAGACATTCACATAAACATAAAGAGATTAAATTTGAAAGTGAAAGTGATGATGAAGAGGAGGATGAGGAATTATCTAAAAAATTTAATAAATTGATTGAGTTTAGTAGATAGAAGATTTGTGACAAGAAGGACAAGATGGTTGACAAACGTAAAGGTAAATCTGTTACACCACTTAAGCAAGTCCAATGTTACAACTGTGATGGTTTTCACTATTACATGTACTTGTATGTAATTGTATGTTAGCTTAATAGCAGTGGAGATAATAATGTGGAATCATATCGAAAGATCATTTGGACTATAGCATAAATAACAGTGGAGATAATGATTTTCACTATTAAACAAATCACAGGGCCCACCATAACATTTATTTCCCATCCAATCTGATCATAAGGTCACAAGGACCTAGATTAAGAGGAAAAACAAATTCCATATTGATCCAGAACTTCTGTGATCCAAAACCAGTTTCAATGATAGACATTCAATCCTCCACTGTTTTTATAATGCGGTCCACTTGATAGACTGATCTGTCTTATTTTCCGTCTCAAGCCTTAAGACGAGCTCGCAAAGAGGATGGACGGTTGGGATATAACATATACCTCATATCAGACCCACGGAGCTTGCTGACATTGGGGGGGGGGGGGTCCCACCGTCCAGGCAATGGACGGTGGATAAAACACATACATTACATGAGCTCCACACAGCACCATCCGTATGGACAGTGTGAATATATAATGCATACATCAAGGTGGGCCCCACCCTACACGTGCAGCACGTGTGGGTGGGTCCCACCGTCCTGCCAAAGAAATAAATGGACGGTGTGGATTAAATCCATACATCATTGTGTGTCCCATAGCAGCACCGTCCAGATGGACGGTGTGGGGATAGAATACATATGTCAAGGTGGGTGGACGGTTTGGATAAAACAAATACTTCTGACGTGGGTCCCACCGTTAAATGGATGGTGCTGATGAAACAGCGCATATATCGTGGTGGATCCCACCGTCTAAGGTCTGGACGGTGAGGATACCACACACACATCATTGTGGGGGCCATGTCCCACGTGTGGACAGTCCACATACATCAAGGTGGTCCACACAGATGGATGGCTGGATGAAACATATACCTCATGAGGGTCCCACAGATGGACGACTGGAATGGGATCCACGTCCAGATGAATGGACAGTCTAGATATACAACTTCAAGGTGGGTCCACACGTGTGGGACCCACCAACTTTGAATAAAGCTGGCATTTGTGTTTTCCCTTCTCCCATCCAGGCGTCCTGGACGTCCAGTGGACGGATGACCTGGATGGAATACATCGTCAAGGTGGCCCCATGTTCGGCCAAATGGGCGAATGGTTTGGATGTCTGGACACATCAGGTGGGCCACAAGATAAGGGGAGAGAGAGAGAGAGAGAGAGAGAGAGAGAGAGAGAGAGAGAGAGAGAGAGAGAGAGAGAGAGAGAGAGAGAGAGAGAGAGAGATGGAGGGACCCCATAACTATGGGCCCCTCTTGATTACAACACATACATCAAAATGGGTCCCATCACAAGTGGGCCCTCAAATGAAAATCAACGGTGGATATCCTAAAATCACCCACCAATTACACTCCTTCTAGATCCCTTGGCTTCCTTAGCTCCTTGGCTTCTTCTTTAAGGGTGGATGATGAAGATTGAAAGGTTGGATGTTGAGGTGTGGGGGTAGGAAGGTGGGCCTTGATCTTGGGTTCTCTTTTCTCTCCTTACTCTTTTTCTTTCTTGGTTGCTTGGAAATGGTGGAGAAAGGGATGGGATGGAGTGATGTATGGGAGAGAGGGATGGATGTGTGTAAGAAAAGGGATGGGTGGAGAGAGAGAGAATTGACTTTGGGGATGGAAGAGAGATGGGTGTCATGCTTTGTTGGTAAGAGAGGGATGGGTTGTGTACTTGACTTGTGATTGATTGATTGATTTGATGGGTTGTAGAGATTCTCTTGAGATTTGTAACGAGTGGCATTTTCCTCGAAATAAACATGGGCGCATAACTCTTGGCCTGGATATCGCATCGGTGCGCAAGACACGACGTTAGAACCGCGGTGACGGCGCCAGGGTACAAGTTTCGACTCGAGTCAGCTCAGATATATGGGATGCGACTTAGGGTCGAGCGTAAATACCAATTACAGGTCATAGGTTGCCAGAATTCCAAGGGGAGGATCGCGGAAGTCTAAGGAAAGATACAAACTAGGTTACGGGCCTTACAGTAGTAGTCCTTACTTTTGCTGCTGTTGAGACGACGGTCGAGATGACCGCTCGTGAGGAGGTTCCCCCTTTGGAGACCCAAGGAGCTGCTGAGCCTTCTGCTAAGGCTCAGCCTTTGGAAGTTGAAGAAGTTAGTAGACCTTTTGCGGTGCCTTCCGAAGCTTGGAAGGAGGGAGGACGTCCTTCCAGGATGGTTAACGAAGTTATAGGAGAGCTTCTTCCTTTGGCCGAGCAAAATCTGCCCCAAAAGGATTTCTTTTATTGGATTTCTTCTATTCGCTAAATTGCACTCCTTACGCGGTCCTTGTGTCCGCAATAAAGAGCTTCCTTGCAATAAGTAGATCCCCTAAGCACCCGTTGTTTTTCTCTCTCTTTGTTTGGCTGTTAATATTCTCTTTTGCTCTTTTGGTAGTTGGCCCCTGACATGTTGAAAGTGCACCGCGATATCGTACACTTGCGACGATGGTGAGAGAGGGCGAGTAGAAGCTTTTGTAGAAAGAGACTGAAGCTGAACAGTCTCGGGCTGCGGCTATTACAGTCGAATAGGCCCGTTCTATTGCTAAAGCTCATGATTCAGCCTTGGAGGCCGAACTTAAGGTGACAAAGAAGCTTCTTGCAAAGGCCTTTGATAGGTCAGCTCGGTGGGAAGTCAATAATGGGGAGCTGAAGGTGAAGCTCGAGGCAGCTAAGGTAGAAGCTCAGGTGGCTATTTCTTCGAATCGAATAGCCTTTATTGAGGAGTACAAGAATATTCGAAAGCTAGAGATACCTTGTACTAGATGCCCTTTTTGAAGTGCATTGAAGAGGTTAAGGAGGCCTTTCTAGATTTGGACCTCTCTAGTTTCGAGGATGCTGACTCCAAGAGTTCTGTCGAAGACACACCTTCCCAGCAGTCCCCTGAGGCATGAAGACTAGCTCTCCCTGTTATTTTGTGAACTCTTCAATGTAATACACTCCTAGGAGCTTTTATCAATATAATTCACTTTTTGGGTATGGTGTTTCATGTGCAAATTCTTTTAAGTAAATATAATGGATTAAGTAGATAGATCGAATCCAGTAAATAGGTCGGCCTTTGAGAAGAGGGTTGTTCAATCGACCGTCTTAGTCGTGGAAATCGTCGAAGGGTTACTCTTCCTTTCAGAGTTCGACATAGTCGAATAGGTTTCTTCTCCCCTTAGGGAGAAACCTTCGTGACGTGGGATCTGACCTCCCCTAGAAGGGTTTGATGCATTGATGGGTTGTTCTTCCTGGTTATCTTGGGAAGCCCCTAGTAGATCAATTCAACGAACAATCCTATGAAAGTAGGGAACAGGCTGCAAGATTCTCATTTATTCTGTTTTGAACGAGACCAATACACAATAAATTATGAATCTGCCCCTTAAGGATGGTAGATCTTGAGGTGTTCAGCATTCCAAGGATGAGGTAGGAGCTGACCATCCAGATCTTCCAAGTAGTACGATCCAGGTCGGCTCGTACTCGTTACCATGTAGGGTCCTTCCCAGTTCGGGCCCAAGGTTCCCGAGCCGAGTTCCTTAGTGTTTTGGAAGGTTCTGCAAAGGACCAAGTCTCCAGCTCGAAACCTCCTAACCTTTACCCTAGTATTGTAAAAGGTGCTACTTGTTATTGGCGAATTGTAGTCCGAATCTGAGCTTGCCTTCTTCTTTCCTCGAGAAGAGCAAGATCTAGGGTCATTAGTTCAGAATTTTATTGTTCGCCGAAGGACTTAGTCCGAGCTATTGGTAGTCCGATTTCTACTGGGGCGATGACTTTGGCTCCATAGGCTAAGGAAAAGGGAGTTTCCCCAGTGGTTGTTTGGGCTGTAGTTCGGTATGCCCAAAGAACATTAGGGAGTTCTTCGGCCCACGCTCCCTTGGTCTTCTCGAGCTTCGTTTGGAGATGGTGCTTGATGATCTTGTTGACCGCTTCCTTGGTTTCCAAGGTTGGCCTGCGGATGTCGTGGGGAGGAGTAAACATTCCGGATTCCAAGGTTTTCACACATTCCTTGGAATTGCTTGTTATCGAACTACTTTTCATTATCAGAGACAATCGTGCAAGGAATGCCGAACCTATATAGATGTTCTTCCAAACAAAGTCTGTTATTTTTTACTCGGTGATTTTTGCCAGAGGTTCGACTTTGGCCCACTTCGTGAAGTAGTCGACCGCGACCACAACAAACTTGGTATGGCCTTTGCCGGTTGGGAGAGGGCCAATGATATCGATCCCCCACTAGGCAAATGGCCATGGCCCGACTATAAGAGTTAGTTCCTCGGGAGGTTGCCGAGGTATATTCGCGAAGCGCTGACATTTATCGTATTTCTGGATATACTGCCGAGCATAAGCTTGAATGGTCGGTCAATAGTACCCTTGCAGAACGACCTTGTGGGATAAGGCTTGGCCTCCAAAGTAATTTTCGCAAATACCCTCATGGGTTTCCCTTAGGTCGTACTCCGATTCCTCTGGTTGAAGGCATATGAGATAAGAAAGATAGAATCCCTTCTTGTAGAGGATGTCGTTGACTAAGGTGTAACGAGCTGCCTTACTTCGTAGCTTGCGTGCTTCCATTCGATCTTTGGGTAGCTTTACTTCCTTGAGGAACTAGATGATTGGATCCATTCACGTTGGTTCCGAGTTTGCTAAAAGAGGTATGGCAAGGTCGACTTCGTCAATGCTAGGTTTGGCAAGAAATTTGATTGGAACTAATCTTGGAATGTCGTCTTCATTTGCAGTGGCTAACTTTACTAACATGTCAGCTTTGGAATTTTCTGCTTGGGGGATCAAGGTGACATTGCACTTTTGGAATCTGCCAATCAATTCTTTTTATTTCCGTAGATATGGTCTCATGCATTTCTTCTTGGCTTGATATTCTTCAACTATTTGATTGACGACCAATTGAGAATCGCTGAAAACTTGAATGTGTAGGGCTCCCATGATGATTGCTAATCTTAGTCCAATGAGCAATGCTTTGTATGCCTGGGATCCAAATCTAAGGCATATTATATGCATACGTGATTTGGAGTCTCTAGGACTATCCCGACCTTACTGGCTTTAGAGATGGATGAGCCATCAAGATATAAGGTCCACTTGGGTAGGTCGGAATCAACCCGGGAACTAGATGTTTGGTCGGGCGGAATGCCCGAAAAAAATTCTAA
Organism: Magnolia officinalis; assembly: GCA_021015155.1. Taxonomy (NCBI): domain Eukaryota; kingdom Viridiplantae; phylum Streptophyta; class Magnoliopsida; order Magnoliales; family Magnoliaceae; genus Magnolia; species Magnolia officinalis. The sequence goes on from JAJHSJ010000001.1 coordinate 50,634,767, forward strand.
CCTGGATAGGTCGGTTTGAGCGTTCAGGTCAGATCCTTGTACATATGGAGTGAGCTCGACAAAAAAGTCAGCCACTGCCTGACTTTTAATAGTCATTCGAGGTTGATACTTGATGTCGAATTTGCTTAGTTCAATCGTCTACTTGGTCAGTCTTCCCGAAGCTTTAAGCTTTTGTAGTACTTGGCGGAGAGGTTGATCTGTTAGAACGACGATGGTGTGGGCCTGGAAGTATGGTCGCAATCATCGAGAGGAAATGACCAGTGCCAGCGCCAATTTTTCCAGGTCCGGATATCTAGTTTTAGCAAAGACCAGAGCCTTACTTACGTAGTATACTGGGAGTTGCTTCCCTTCGTGCTCCCTAATCAAGGCCGAACTGATTGCCACATCTTACACAGTCAAATGCAACAACAACGATTCTCCTTGTTCAGGTTTAGAGAGTAGTGGTGGTGACCCCAGATATTGTTTGAGCTTTTGAAAAGCTGTCTTGCATTCTTCTGTCCAATCTATGACCTGCTTCTCTTTCAACTGTTTGAAGAATGGGCGACATTTTGTTCGTTGCTCGGGACACGAAGCGATTGTGTGCGGCGATCCTTCCCGTGAGGCGCTGGACGTCTTTCGTTGTCTTCGGTGAACTAATGTCGAGTAGAGCTTTGATCTTCTTAGGGTTGGCATTGATTTCTCGTTGGCTGACCAAAAAGCCAAGGAATTTGCCTGAACTAACCCCGAAGGCGCATTTGTTCGAATTCAACTTCATTTGATACTCACGGAGAATAAGGAACATTTCTTCGAGATTAGACGTGTGATCTATGGCTTTGATGCTCTTGAAGAGCATATCGTCCACATAGACTTCCATTGTTTAGCTGATCTAGAGGGCGAACATCTTGTCGACGAGATGTTGATAAATGGCTCCAACATTTTTCAATCCAAATGGCATAACTCGATAACAATAAAGGCCTTTGTCGGTGACAAAGGTTGTTTTTGACTTATCATATGCATGCATTGCAATTTGATTATAATTGGAATAAGAGTCCATAAAACTAACTAGTTCATGCCTAGCAATAATGTCAACTAGCTGATCAATTCATAGTAGAGGAAAAATATCTTTGGGACAAGCTTTGTTTAGGTCAGTGTAGTCAACACAGACCCGCCATTTCCCATTAGACTTTTTAACCAACATGATGTTGGCTATCCAGTCCAGATAGTAAACCTCTTCAATGAATTCGACTTTAAGCAGCTTGTCCACTTCCTCTCCGATCATTGCATATCGTTCTGGGCTGAGTGCTCGACGCTTCTGTTGAATTGGTCAGTGGTCAGGGTCAACATTCAGCTGATGTACAATGATTTTTGGATCAATGTCGGGCATGTCTTCATGAGACCATGTGAAGACGTCTGCGTACTGTCGAAGGAGGTTTATCATCTTGTCCCTTAGCGGGGGTGTCAGGGACGACCCAATTTGGATTGTTCTTAATGGATCAGAGTTGCCGAGTGGGATGAGAACAAGATCCTCCATGGGGCAACCTCTTTCTTTAGAATCTTCTCGAGGGTCGAGAGATGCAAAAGTCATCGTCTGATGCGACGCCTTAAGCGCCATCCTATAGCATTGTCAAGCTTCATGTTGATCTCCCTTCACCAATCCAATGCCCTGCTCGGTTAGGAACTTCATGGATAAGTGGTAGGTTGAAACCACTGCTCGGAGGGCGTTGAGGAAAGGTTGGCCGAGAATCGTGTTATAAATAGAGGGACAATCTACCACCAAGAAGTCGATCATCGTGGTTACCTGGTTCTATCCGTCTCCGGCAGTAAGCGGGAGTTGTACTGATCCTTCTAGTATGACTTTTCCACCTAAGAAATCGAGTAGAGGAGTTTTGACGGGTCGAAGTCTTAACCGACCAACTCCATCTTGTCGAACGCTTGCGTGAAGAGGATGTCAGCCGATGACCTAGTGTCCACGAGGATCCGGAATACCTTGCAGTTGACTATAGTTAGTAAAACCACAAGCGCATCATCATGCGATGGTGGATTCCTTGGGCATCCTCATCGGTGAAGGTTAGGCTGCAGGTCTTTACTTTTTGTTCTTTCGAAGGTTGGCTGGTGGTAAAGATCTCACGTTCTGAGTCAGAGTGAACGATGCTTCGTGTGTGGGCTTTCCGAGCTTGGTTCGAATCTCCTCCACTGTCAGGGCCCCCGAAGATGGTCAAGATTTCTCTTACTGGTTCATTATTGATGGGCTGTGCATCTTTTGACGTGACCGATCTTCTCAATGACTGACGTATTCCTCGAGGTGTCCACTGCGAATGAATGCTTTGATTTCTTACTTGAGGTCAAAGTAGTCGCGCGTCAAATGACATTGATCCCGATGAAAAAGATAATATTTGTTTTTGCTCCTTTTATTAGGATCAGATTTCAGCTTGCTCAGCTAGGTGAGGATACGTTTGTCCTAAATTTCCATCAGAACTTGTCCGGGTGTCTTGTTATGAGGAGTGTATGTTTTGAACTTACTGTCAGGTCGCTGATTATCACGTGATTGGTCATCCTTCCTTTCTTGCTTGTAGCGGCCGAACTAGGCTCTACTCTCGCTTGCAGCTCTTTAGTTGGGATGCCTTTATTCTGGACGACATCTCGCATGGTACGGGTTTCTTCGACGTTGGCATATTTTTGCAACCTGTTCAGTAGATCGGTCATCGTCGTTGGTGGGTTCTTATCCAGTGAGAAGAGAAATTGGCGATCTCTTAGTCGTCCCAATATCGCGGTCAAGGCAAGTTCCTCAGAGTGCTTCCATACTTGCACCACTTCAAGATTGAAGCGCGTAATGTAATCCTTCAATAGTTCACTGTCTTTTTGAATGATGTGAAGGAGGTGGGAGGCCAGTTTGAGTCTCTTCTTTCCCCCGATGAAGTTTGTGATGAAGATCTGGTCGAGCTGGGAGAATGAGCTAATGGAGTTTGACTTCAATTGCTTGAACCATAACCGGGTAGCTCCGGTTAAGGTTAGGGAGAAAGCTCGGCACATCACCACGACAGACGCGTTATGGAGCCACATCCAGATCTTGAAGGATTCCACATGTTCTGATGGGTCAGTCGCTTAAGAGAAGGGAGTGATCTGAGGCATATAGAATCTGTCTTAAAGCTGGGGCTGCATAATGTCAGCAGTAAATGGAGGTTCAGTTTCTTCCATTATTGCTTCCATCAGATTGGCACTTTCATACGTTGGCTTGTCGCATGTCTCCGATTTGACCTCGCAAATCTTTGAGCTCGGATTCCCATGGTTCGCCTCTCTCAGCTGTAGCCTCGACCGGTGCTTTGCCCCGCTTCTTTCGGTCTAGTTCATAGTGTAGATCGAAAGTAGGCAAGGTTGTAGTTAGGGGTGTACATCGAGTCAAACCGAGTCGAGCTAGCCTCAGCTCGACTCGGCTGACCTCAGCTCGTACTCGGCTCGGCTCGGTCCTCAAGCTTGACTGGCCAGCTCGGTTCGGTTTGGTCAGCAGCTCGGGCCAGCTCGGGCCGAGTTCGAGCCAAGATCGAGTCGAGTTTGCCATTGAGGCATTTTCACAAACACCTGGACTGCAACTTCAAAATCTCACTGTTTTACAAACAGAAGCAATGGTTTTACAGGTATTTTATCTAACACCTTTTAAGCAACATAAAATCTAAGAAAAAAATGGTATTTGTGTAACGCCCCATACTTTTCAGTACTCGGGTGTTACCATGAGAACATGATTTAGTATAAACACAATCGCGACTTATGTCATTATTCACACACTCTAGCCTAATTCCATCTGTTAATAGTGACCTCCATCCATAACCCATCCATTAAATTCCCAAGATGGAGCATCACACCACAAGAGAAGTCTATTTTAGTGTTTCAATCACCTTGATAGACAAATCTAGCGGTCCATTATCAATATCAAACTCTGGATCATCAAATTCGCAGTCCTTTGGCCATAGGGCCAAGGATTTATAATATGTGTTAACTATAACCTAAACACGTGAGTAAACCATAACGTCTCCTCTAAATTAGGTAGGGAAGTTTTAAGGACGTAGAAAAACCAAGAATGGGCATGATCCAATCGTTGGATTGTTATGTATCACTAAATGGAACATTAAACCACCCGATGCGACCCACTTGGACTGTAGATCTACTTCAAAGTCAAATGGGTGGCCTATCTTAAGTTGATACCATAATAATTATTTTAAATGTGATATAATTGTAAATATACATATTATAATGCAAAAAAAAGATGCTATAGTTATTTGTAATAATACATATGTTACTTAAATTATTCAAATTATGTATATTATTTATTTTATGTTATTTAAATTATATATAAAATAAATTGTATACCAACACATTATTATATAATTGATGTATATTAATTAATATTTACATTTTAAAATTTTAACTATATATTATTGTATTATACTATACATATAAAATATATATCACTTAATATTAATTTTACTATACTATATATGCATATATAATCACAAAAATACATTATAAATATTAATAATTTTAAATAAATACTTATCTATAACTATTAATGTATTATACTAAACAAATATGTAAATATATTTTTATTATATAATCTGAAGTATTATTTACTAATATTTACTATAATGAATATACAAGAATATTATATTAATTAACTATAGTACACTTTGAATATTATTATTGATATATATATATATATATATATATATATATATATATAAATTACAAATTAAATACTTTATTAATTGATAAATAATTATTAATATAAAATATAAAATAATACAATAAATGTATTATAAGTTGTATATATGTTTATAATATATATTATATTATATACTAAGGAGTTATTACTACTTAATATATTATTTTTATATTAATGTTAAAACTAATGGACGGGTTAGATTTCTCAGATGCATCACTGTGGGCCTCACCTTTGACCAAATGCCCTAATAAGACCCATAGGACTTGATGAACGGTGTAGATTTCTCAAAAACACCACTGTGGACCCCACCTTAGTCGTGCGTGAGCACAGTTCATGTATACCAGGGGTGCACTGGACTAAAAAGACCAGGTCAAATGGGCTTGACCGTGTTTTCCTGTAATGGGAAGAACTCCCTTTTTCATAACGACGGACGAGGGATGCTTGTTCTTTGATCAGTGGCCCACCTACACTATCCATTAAGATGATTTGAACCGTCCATATGGTGCGGACACTCCAGCTGACCAAAACCCTAACTGTTTCACGCGACGGTGTGCACGTATGTGGACACAAATCCCGACCCATCTGGACTACGAAAAACCACATTTCTAGAAATGGAAATCCTTCTGCTTTCCACGCTGGCGATCCATGCGGCTGTACTTCCTTCCATCTTAGCCGTTCACCACCATGCAAGCGTAGCCCTTTAAGCTTGGTTTTTAGAAAAGGAAAACGATGAGAGAGGGAGAGAGAGAACGACCGCAACTTCCAAGCTCCAAACCCACCACTCAAACGGGCTTGGAACTTTGAAACCTTTCCCCTACAAGCTTCCTAGGGTCCATTAGGACCGTTTGCAAGAAGTAGATCAGAGGAAGGAGTAGTGTTTTGGAGAATGCCATTAATGGCTACCTCCTTCTTCCTCGTTCAAACCGCACCATGTTCATTTTGAGTCCGTCTGTTCTGATCAATTCTGATCATTTCGAAGGTCTAGGGAAGAAGCAGGGAGAGAAAGAAAGTAGTAAAAATGAGAGAGAGAGAGAGAGAGAGAGAGAGAGGACGTCGTCCTCTTTCTTCTGTTGCTGCTGCACCAGCTGGTGCCGCCTGCCATTGCCGCACCAACTAGGCTCGAACTGAGCTCGGTTTGGGTTCGGTCCAGACCCATTGCTGGGCATTCTAGCTAGGAGCAAGGAGAAGAGAGTGAGTCAGAGGGCGTGTTGTGGGTGTGCTGAGCCGACGCCAACTCGGTAACTGAGTTCGGGCTGAGTTCACTCAAGCTCGGGATCTACTCACGCTCGATTTTCTTGCTGATCAACCTTGAGGAAAAGAAGAAGAAGAGAGGAGCCTTCGTTGGGAGACCGCCATTAGAGCTGGTCATGTTCCTTGTCAAAGCACCAAACCGAGTCAGACTCGGTCTGGGTAAGGTACTCCTATCTCTCTTTACTCGAAAGTTTCTCTCATCAGATAAACGGTTTGGATCACCAAACCATGGGGACCTCACCGCGTGTACAGAACCGTGCCAGTCCAACAGTCTGGATGGTCCTATAATGAGAACATGGAGTGTGTTTTAACAATTGGGACCGTCCAAATATTTTACGGTGCTAGGATCCTTTGTTTAGTCTGATTTTGGAACATAGGTCATCCATGGCACATCCCAGTAAATGGATGGTCTTGATTGATACTCTCTCCCATAATTGTTGTTTTATCAACCCATGGCGCCTCATTCTCACCATGTCATTTGATGGAAGGTCAAAAAGATAACAAAAGTCCACATTGCAATCAAATATAGCATGGGATTTTTAGAATGTTTGTACCAAAATCCATGTGGATTAAATATATGATACTCCTCTTACCATGCAGCATAAAAGATATTTGAGAAACATGCAACATGGATTTGGAGAGAAAGATAGAGGAGAAGGAGAGAATTTGAGAGCGCCTAGAGTCTTGGGGCTGCTGTCTGGTTGATACCAAGTTGACTGGATATCCTTCTTCGGCCTAGCTTCAAGAGAGTGTTGGGTTGGGCCTGTTACCATAAGTTTACATCAGAAAGCTTGGCTCGATAGCTGGATTCGTGGATGACTCGGTTTTCCACTGAGTTAAGCAACACAAAGTCAAGGTAATGTCTTCTTAACTCAATGGGTCTTCACTGAGTCATTGGTCTTTTATAGGCCGGTTTTAGTACCAATTGATGTGAGTTGGGATCTGTCGTGTTTGGGTTAGTGTTCCCTCACCGGTTCATGGTTGAACTCGACACTGAGTTGGGTCAAATTAGGTGACTTTTTCCCTTGATTAGTAGGTAAAACCATTTTTATTAAAGTGATGATTCGGTCTCTAATCGCATTGTTTCAAGTGAAGTAAGATATTCAAAATCCTCAATTAGGACTTTATTCAATTGAGTTGAAGCTGGGCCAAATTGCCCCTAGGGCAAGTTGAATCGTAAATTAAGGTGATTTAGTCTCCAAGCTTCTAATAGATTTCAAATTAGGATTTAAGTTGGGTTTAATTATGTCGAATTTTGATTGAAATGTAGGGATTTGGAGTTCTCATTTTTATTCATATTGGAGTCTATACTCGATTGAAGCTGCACTCTAAGGTGAGGACTCACCCTTTGAGCTTCCCACTTAATTTCATCAATCTAGATATAGATGCTGACATGATTCCTCTAATCGAGTTACTTACCTTGCTATTGAATATGCTAAATTGTTGTGAAATTAATTCATGTGTTAAATGATAGACATCTCTCTTTAATTACAACATGCACAAATGGTTTGATGATAACATGCAATTTTTTAATTGTACATGCATTAATTAACTATATGTTACCATTTGCACTTAAGTGATGGAATGAATGGAACCTATCTTGGACTTACTATCTTGCGGTCCCTATTTGCCTTACACGGCTTGTATCACATATTTACCTTACATGGCTTGGACCGCATATATGCCCTCATGGCTTTGATGGGTAATTGGTGCCCTTTTGTGGCTTACTGGTTATATTTGCATATCTTGTTGATTTTTGGGTCATTACGCGGAGTTCGTTATGATTTTCGAGTGGAGCTGAAGTTCGTTTATCGATTTTCTAACCATCTTGCGGAGTTCATATGATTTCCGAATGACGCCGAAGTTCCTATGTTAATTCTCTCTTCATCTTGCGGTGTTCAGTCGTATGATGATTTTCGGGTGGAGCTGAAGTTCACTTATCAATTTTCTAGCCATCTTGCGAAGTTCACATACGATATAATTTCCGGGTGAAGTAGAGGTCTAAAGGTTGATTTTCTATTCACCTTACGGATTTCACTTGTACCATGATTTCCGGGTGGAGCTGAAGTTCGCTTATCGATTTTCTAGCCATCTTGTAGAGTTCACGCACAATGTGATTTCGGGTGTAATAGGAAGTCGTGTGTTTGATTATTTGATTATTTGGACATATTCCCTTATATTGCGACTGCTATTATATTTTGCTTATGATGAAATTCTATTGAATGACTTAATTTTGAGTACATGTGTATGATTATGAAATGCCCTGTTTAATGTATGCAATTTCGTGACTTGCGATCTATATTGGATTATGAATGATGAGTGCGCAATCTTAGAGGGTGCTCCTCACTGCGATAGCCATTGACGCTATCAAACTGTAACAGTTGATGCAGGTGTAGAGCAAGCTGATGGTGTTCACTAGGTTACTAAAGCAAATCGGGTAGCTGAGGAGCTAGACGGAGTCCCTGCGGCCCATATTGAGCTCCACCACTAGTTGATAGACTCTTGTTTTTGCTTACATGAACTTTGTTATTTGAGATTGTATAGGTCCTGTATGGGCACTACATTTGAATTTTCATTATGGTTGGAATGTTTTTATTCAATGCATGGTTTACTCTAGCTTCATCGCTGTTAACTCTGATTAATGATAAGTAGTTCAAATTTACACTGAATTTTAAAGGCTAACACTCGGGTTTTTCGGAGAACGGGTCATATACTTAGGTTCCAAAAATCGGGGCGTTACAATTTGTTTCATGTACATACCTTCATTGCCACTAGCCACACTTCCTTGAGTCATTTCATTAAACACTTGGTGAGCAACATCAATAGAAAAGTAACAGAGTCACTGAACTGGTTCGATTCGAGCTGGATTCGATCCAAGTCGAGTTGAGCTGGGCCAACTCGAACTCCGCTCGAACTCATTTTTCGAGCTAAAAAAATCTGCTCGATTCGGCTCGAATCAGCTTCGAACCGTGTCGAATCGAGCTTTTTCGAGTCGAGTCGAGCAAGCTAACCGAGCTAGCTCGGTTCGTCCACCCTTAGTTGTAGTTCTGGAAACGTGAGATGGGGCTAGTTTGTTCAAGCCATGCTGTCGACTTCTCTGAGTGGTGGCGGGCGCACTGGAAGGCTAAGTGGGATTGTGGCCTGTTTGCTCATCCTCCTTAGTGGTCTTCTGCACTTGCTGAGGCTATAGTTCTTCCAACAACTGCCTCATATTATTCATGTTGTTGTTTAGCATTTCAACCTGTTACTCAAGGGAGTTCAATCGTCCTCCTTTGTTACGGGACTGCTGACCTTGCCTTCCAGGACCGGAGTCAGCCTGTTGTTGGGAGGAAGAACCTTGATGACTGTCGGGCTATTTCGGTGGTGGCGTGAGGTCGTGCGCAACTGGGGAGACCCAGTTTTTTTTCTCTAGCCATCACGGTCTCTCTGGTAAAGCGGAAAACAACTTTCAATGTTGTTTCCCACAGACAGTGTCAAACTGTTGATGCAATTTTTCGATGAGCCCTCCTTGGACCCTTAAGCACCGCACAAAAGAAACAAAGGACAAAAGGAAGACCCTGGCTAATGCAGGGTACCCTCCAATGCCAAAGTCAGGTATCTGGGTCTTTGTAGAGAATGGTTTAAAGGGAAAGAGTCACCAGTCTTTTCAGGTTTATGGGTTGTGTGAATGTGTGCGTACCTTTCATTGTCTAGGGGCTCCCCTCTTTATCGAGAGGGAAGATCACATGAGCGGGAAATCTTCTCTATTTAGAGGGAAGATCACACTGTTGAAGATCTTTCCCGTTTGGGACTCTTGATATGCCGGGGATCCTCCTTGGATCATGGGTGTCCAAGATCTCCGGGATCCTAGCCTTATCTTTCGAGATCTTTAAAAAAGATTTTCGTATCGTTTACTTTGGATAAAACCAAACATTTAGTTAGGAACCGATAAGTTTATCCGACCTTTATGTAAGATCGGATGGTTGAGGCAAATCAAGCCTCAGAGGCAGGTAGTATCGAGCTATTTATAGGTTGATATCATTCTGATGTCGATTGGCTTGTAGTGTCCTTGTGATCGTTGGTTCTAGTAGCTATCGGCTCCCCTTGTTAAAGGTTGTGCCGACCCTTGGCGGCTCCGACCTATAATTAGGTCGAGCTATAGTCGTGCCGACCTATGATTGGACCGGCCTATGATCGGGCCGAGCCATAGTCATGCCTACCTGTGACTGGACCGACCTATGTAACACCCTGTACTTTTAGTACTCGGGTGTTACCGTGTAATCGAATTTAGAATAAGTACAAATCTAATTCATCTAAACGTTCATACGCTCTAGTCCAAATCTGACCATTAGGAGCAATAGATACTCTAGAACAAGTTATACATTCGCTGATTTTTGAGACGGATCACTACATCATCAAGTCACTCCAATTTTTAGGATTTCAATCACCCTAATAGACTAATTACTTTGAAAGACAAGTCAAAGCATTTAGTATGAACCATGGAAGGCCTTAATCGTAGATCATCTTTAAGATTGGGATTCGAATCGTCAGATTCACATTCATCGTGTTTTCTAAAGCCTAATGGTTGGCCCACATCATGTGTGAGGTGACCTGAGCGATGATCATACAAATCTAATCATCTATTTGCAGGATCAGTCATTATACACCTTTCAATAGTCGCAAAACCCCAAATCAAAAAGGTTTGGCCATATGATCATTTGACATGTGAGATTGAGTTGTTAGATGGAAACCTAGAACATTTGACACTTAAACCAATCATCAAAACCGTCTAATGCGAACTACGAATACCCTAATCTTAGATCCTCTCAAAAACCCGTAACCTAAAATCATCAGTTCCTTATTCATCTTGCCTGCATTACTCAAATGTGGTAACCAATCACTTCACCACTACAATTAAACATAGGATCACTCACTCTACTAATAAATCTCATCTAGACTAGGAAGAAACCTTAAAACACTAACTAAACCTTCGTATAGAAAGATCTGACCGTCAAATGACGCCATTTAAGCACTTGAATCAAACCTTATGTCCACCTGAACATTTGATCCACCTCATCTCTGACTGGATGACACAACATTTGTGTCCAAAATGAGTGAACGGTGTGGATCTCCCATAAACATCCTATGGGCCCACCTTGGAAGTGTGCGTGCACCATTTGTGCGTGTACCCGCCTTGCACCAGAACCATGCATGCGGTTTGACCACGCTGACTCGACAAAACCACAAAAAGGGATTTTTCTCCCTGATTTCCTACTCGAACCCCGTTTAAATGAACGATGTTCATTCGCTCGAGTGTGGGCCCACCACCAAGGACTCTTAGCATGATCCATGCCGTCCATCGCACTCTGAGTGGGCTTCCAACCAAAACCCAGGATTTTCACTAAAGGTTGTGTCCATGCATGGGCACACATCCAATGGCAGAAAGCCTGTGGATGCCGAAGGATTTTCTAAAAATGGAAAACTTTGTTTCTGCCAGGCTGGAGATTCGTTCCTCTCTCTTCATCTCAGCCGTCAGAAGGAGTGAATCTCAGCCCTTTAATCGAGATGCACTAGGGTTTTCGTAGCTTTAGAGATGCGGAATGAATTCCGCCATTTGGGAGAAGTTGCGCACCATCAAGGAATCTTGATTGTCCACCCAAAACATGGACCCCACAATGATCACTGACCACATCTACACCATCCTAGTGTGTCAGATCATCAGATCAACCGACCATTGAAGATCAGCCATTGATGGCTGGACCATCTTCCCCGTTGAACCCGGATACCCATCATCTTGTAGTGGGCCTCTCTATTTGATCTGAGCTATCCATCTAGTGGCCCATAGTCCCTGAAGTCCGTCCATGTGATCTGTTCGTAAACGTGTAAGGAGATAACAACCGATTTCTATTTAAACTTATGGCCGAGCCATTTTTATGCCGCACACCCAACTAATTCCGTAATTAGTTTAGAAGTGTCTAGAAGCGGATCGGAATGCTTAAATACCCTCCTACCTTTTAGGGCAGCCATTCGAAAGAAAGAAAGAAATCAGAAAAGAGAGAGAGCAGGGCCACCATTTCCATGCCGCACTGAGGCTCAGTCTGGATCTACCGAGTTTGAGGAGCATTGAGGCGAGTTTCGACTCGCTTGATCATGCAGGAACTTAAGAAGGAGGAAGAAAAGGAAGATAGAGGAAGGAGAAGAGAGAAGGGAAGAGAAACAGGAGAAGGGGAGAGCCGACTCGGGAAGTTGTCGTCGAGTCGAGTCTTGCTGTGTCTAGCCAACTGATTGGATGGTTCATTTCAACAGGAAACAGAGAAGAAGAAAGGAAAGTGAAGAGGAAACACAAGAAGAAGAAGAAGAAGAAGAGAAGTGGAGGAGTGAGCAGTTGCCGTCCTTCCTCTTGGCCACCGATTCGACTCAGTAGCATGGCTTCCGGATCGGTTGTGGGGAAAATATCAAGCCAATAAAGTGAGCTGGGATCATGCCTGGTCTAGTGGTTGTTACTGATTCGGCATAGCTTCAGTAAACTCGGTGAGAAACTGAGTTTCAGTAAACTAAGTCGTCTCTAGGGTGATGCCGAGTTGCTGTGATCTTGACTCAGTGAATCATCATCTAGTTCAGGGCCTGGTCTGAACTAGTTCGAGCCTGACTTAATCCAGCTACTATTACAGCAGAAAAGGGAGGAGGAAGAAGGAGAAGGAAGAGAAGGAGAGGAGATGGCTGCCGGTTTGGACCGAGATGACTCAATATGTCGAGTTGAAGCAGGAATTTGGGGTTGAGTTCTGTTCAGCTGCACTGAGCATTACTACCAGCCCATGTGGATACGACGCACCAAGGAGATTTGGAGATGGGTTGAGTCAACTCGCTGAAGCTGGGTTATGGCATGACTCATCCAAGGAATGGTGGGGCGATCTAACTGAATAAATAGTCTAAATTGCGGTAGGATGGGATTCTTGAACATGCGCAACCAATTCCGACAACACAGGAAGTCGATTCGACTCTTGGAAGGTGAGGAGCATCCCCCATAGCCTCTTCCATTCACTAATTTCCATGTGGATTACATCTCCAATGTAGAGAAAATTTTAAGAATTATTAATTCCTAGTTATCTTGACTTACATGAAGCAATTGTTTTAATGCCGTATTTCCTTATAATTATGTGTATGATGTGTTGTCTTGAAAACTCCACGCCACATTTACAATTATTTATCTGTGTATACCTCCATTAGACATGATGAGAAAAGAAAGCTTTCATACTAGATTAACTGTGAATGGTGTAGTGAGACATTTCCTTATGACTTTCCATATTCTCTAATCCCTAATTTTATAGATACCATCATGTGGATAGCTCTTATAATATGGAAATGAGAATTTGTTTAGATGTGGTGTACAAAGTGACGATTGAAATTTCATCCTTCATAATTATTATTGATTGGCAATAAGACAAAAATTCCTCTCGTCATCTTTACATCATGAGCATGACTTTAATGAAACGACTTGGGTCTTACAAGTTCTTATTTCATTGTGAGTGGTATAAAGTATGTGTATGGGTAGAGTCCTTAATGATTCAAATGATGTGACCTCACTTAAAAATCTACATGACACTTAGTGAGCTCTCCTTTGAATGTATGGAAATTATGGAAGTCCATGTTGAACTCATAGTTGGATATATCTTATCTGAAAGTTGAAAGTCATTCCTTTTCTATCAAAGTAATGTATATAATGTCAGGGTGCATAACATGTACATCCACGCATGACATGTGAGCTTTTCTGGGAGTTCATCGTAAGTCACAGCTTGTTGGGTTGTTCAGGGTTCTATTACCTAAGTTCAACTATCAGGTTATGTGCATTTGAACACTTTGGGCTGCTCTTTCATGAGGCTTTTCCAGGATTTTTATACCTCCTCGGGCATACCCCAGGTATTTTTCCAGGAGGTCATCCTTGGGCACACTCACCTTTATGGCCTTTTCCAGGTAGTTTATCTACCTCGGGCGGTCTTTTATTTTGACAGCTGGATGTGCATACCCAGATCTGTGTCTTAAACATGCATTCATACATTCATGCAAATGCATATGTAGTTGTATTTCCCTATGAATTATATATGAATTGTTAACCCATTTTGGAATGACGTGTTATGGTTGAATCTATGAGAGAAATTCCCACTAAGTTTTCACTCACCCAATCGTGTGGTTGCACCAAATAGATACATGTATGATGACAGGTGGAGACACCTATGACGGGATCCCAGGGACGACTGAGGTGGAGTTAGGCCAGGAGGGCCTCTATGCCATTGGAGCTCGACTGATAACTTAGGATTTACTTGCTTTCATATTTCAGATTTTGTATCTTATTTGAATTGTAATAAAATATTTCCCCTATTGTGGGATTTCATTTTGATCCCATTTATATGTATTGAACTTCCCTTGTTGTTACTCTTGATATCCTTAGTTTATGCAATGTTGCCTTACTCCATGTTATGAAATTTGCCGCTATTTAGATGTATGTTAGTCCACTTCATAACGTAATACTCGGGTTCTCAATGAGGAGCGACTATCCTCGGGTTTTGAGAACCAAGGTGTTACAACTTATGATCGAGCCGAGCCATAGTCGTGTCAACCTGTAACTGGACCAATCTATGATCAGACTGAGCCATAGTCGTGCCAACCTGTGACTGGACTAACCTATGATCGGGCCGAACTATTGGTCAGCTGTTCTCAGCCAGTATTTTTTTTAGGGTAGTTTGGTCCATGGGTTCATGCTGGTTCTTGTTTCGACTTCTTTTCATGGACCCCATCTTATCTCTCCCATAACAGACGGCATGGATGAAACACATACATCATAGTGGGGTCCACAGATCACCCACCAGTAGCCCTTGACCAACGGAAGTGTCGGTGGCTAAACCGCTTCCCACTGAGGCTATACATGATCTACGGTGAAAAATAAAGATTATGTAGTAGGAAAAGACAAATTTACCCTTTCTACTTAGGTCTTAGGTGGTGTGGCTCCACAAATCTTTTTCCTGCTTGGGCTCTTGCTGCAGGAAATTTGCATCCGAGCATGTTTAGGGTGGGACCCACCTGATTAGTGGTCTGATGCCTCACACATGTGCCACGTTGGGGATGTGTGCAGCAAATCGCCTTCATATTAGAGTCGGATACACATGCGTTGTGGAGAAGATAGAGCGCGAAGAACTAGAATATGGAATAGCCATCACTCTACATGTAATCATCAATCTAAGCTTGTATAAGTAGTGGGCATAGCAATGGATGGATGCGAATACCAGGGGACAATAGCCATCGGTTATCCTTACTTTCGTGCATTTAATGCTCTTCATTAGCTTTTTTTTTTCATGCACCGTAAATTTGAAGGCCACTTCTAGACGGCTAGGATCATCCGAACCGCACGTGTCCATAATCAACGTCCACCCCTAGTGGGTCCCACTAGATGGCAAATCCCTTTTGAAAGATAACTCCATATCTACTGAATTACTCTGCAACCCTTCTAACTGCACTCGCGTGCGTGAGATTGAGGGTCCTTTTCACTGTACATCACGTCCAGGAGGCGTGATTTCCAAGCTACGGCCATTCATCAGGTGGGTCCCACCAAGAATTACGCCCATACAGTTATGGGACGGACCATATTTGTATGGTGAAAGGGCATTTAGAGTAAAATATGCCCAGCGGCGGCCGTAGCTTGGAAATCACAATTCAAGACAACTGATGGGAACTACAACCTGGGCTTTAGTTCAAGAAGCTAAATAAAAATAAATAGTAGTTGTCCAAATCACATCCAAAGATATGGTTTTTTGATTTTTTAGGAAGCTGATTGTATCCGCACTGCTAGGATGGACCCGGCCTAGGTTGGGGCTCTGTTGGTCCCACTATGATATATGAGTTTTATCCATATCATTCATTTATCTTTCCCCGATGATTATAAAGCTCAAAAATGAGTCAGACCCTTGTCTCAAGTAGACGCTGTTTTGGTTTATGCCGAGGGGTGCCACTATCACGGCTACTTCTTGTGGTGTGGTCCACTTGAACCTTTGATCTTCCTAATTTTTTTGGAACATACCTTAAAATAATATGGCAAAATAGATGGATGATGTTGTTAAAACCCATACATCATGGTGAGCCCCACATAGCCCCTTCCCTGACCGATTCCGTCTTGGCAGGGGGCAGGATGCAATCAGCAAGCAATTGTGTAATTTTGCAGTGAAAACCAGCCATGAGTTGCGAAAAGTGCTTTCAAATTATTCCTCAAGAACCCTCCGATCTAACTGTCTCATCAAAACTAAGTTGTAAAAATGCCAAAATAGCAATCAACCTCCTACAGTGTTGGAAATCAGGTGTTGCTTCCAAGCTTGAAGTATAAGATTTTCCTCCACTAATCTACCATGTCTAATTAAGATTGAAATGTAAGTATTTGATTACATCAACATTGGGCTGAGTTGATCACCAGCAACTCGGCTAAGTCAACCCAGGCTAGTTACTCGGTTAGTGAGTCGAAAAGCTAGGGATATACCAGAGTTGGTCCTAGTTTTCCAAGTCAATGAGTGAACCGTAGAGTTCAAACGGGCCATTTGAGTCCTTTAGTGGCAGCACTGTAATTTAAACTGTAGAGAGTGGGCAGCAACCCAAGTCATTTTCATTTTCTTCTCCTTTCCCACTGGTGGTAAAGAGAAAAAATTAAAATAAAATAAAAAAAGTTTAGTAAAAAAGACATTTTCCTTTTGCCACACCTCTCAGTCTCCCACCATATCCACACAAGCCAAGAAGAAAGAAAAAGAAGATGAGAAAAAGAAACAGAATTGTTTTGTTTTATTTAAGGCATTTAAAAAATAATAAAATATATATATATATCATCAGTCAAAGGCGGATACTGGAAGATATGATCTTACGAAACTCCACATGGGATGCACATGCCGAGTTGAATCGACATTTGTTTTAAGGAATCAACTCTGTTGATGCATTTCTCTGGTAGACCCCTCCGCTACGCACCTTGTTGTAGCTACACAGGCAAATGTAAGAGATAAAGGAGGCCCTGGCTTGTACAGGAGACTCTCCAATGCCTAAGTTAGGTTTGAGGTCTTTGAAGTAGGATAAGGTCTTCAGAAAAGATACCAGTCAAGTATTAGGGTTTGAGTGAACATACCTCAAATGGTGAGAGATGCTCATATATTTATAGGAGAGAGGATCCCTCATCATGGAATCCTTTCCTGATATTTTGGAGATATGATATGATTCAGGATCTTCTTGAGATTGTAGGTTCCCGCGATCATTGGGATTCGATCTTATCTTCCAAAGATTTCAGGAGAGATCTTTGAGTCTTACGAGGATTCCTCGAATCTATAGTTCAGCTTTTGGTCGGATCCCAAGGCGGGCGCTGAGTCGGAACTGAATGATACTATCTTGATCACCAGATTGGCATTCACCATTCTTGACCGTTAGATGGGCCGAAAGGTTCGTGTTCTCTTCATCTGGGTGTTGAGACCTTTTGACCTCGTCAATCTATGGCCGATCATGACCAAGCTATGACCGGTTTGTGACCGATCTGTGGTTGATCTGTGATCGATCTATGACTGATCTATGACCAAACTATGGTTGATATGTAATCGACACGTGACTGATTTATAGGTGATCCATAATTGTCCTTTAGCTGACCTATAAATTAGGTTGGTCTTTCAACCACTAGGGTGAACGTGGAAGCTCTTTGTGTGTCCTTACAATTGCATCGCTCTTCTTGGAGGGTGCTTTGTTTCTGGACGTAGAGGCTTTATCAAGCTCGGGTTACCATGGGCCCATGCTAGTTCAGTAGAGTTGGTCCATTCCATAAACTGACTTATGAACTTGTAGATTTTTCCCCAACAGTGAGCCCCCTTACTTTTTTATCGAAGTTCGGAAAGTAAGCTCAGCTGTAGCTAGGTCGTGTTATGCATGGACTAGGTTGAGTTGCGTTGTCATTAATGCCAGGTATGGCGGCCTGCACGGTAGTCGAAGCATTGTCAGTCCATAATCATGACGTGTCGTCTCATGACTCGAGGTCATGTGGGGCGTCATGCCGTCACTTCGGTGACAGTCTAACGAGGTCGCAACACGTGGCGCCGTACTCAATGTTAGGGTTGAGTAGTGCGTCCGGTCGCACCACGTGTCGAGGTTGCCGATGGGGTGTTGTACGGTGCAACATTGATGAGCGCCTTAAATGGTTACCACATGGCCTGACTATTTAAGGGGTGCCCTAACGCTTAGGGCTTTTCTCTTTCACGTTTCATCTTCTCCTCCTTTCTGCTTCTTCTGCGTGCATTCCTATAATTGTTCTTGCCGTAACCCAATCGTTCCGCAAATCTCAACGCCGATGAGCCTCCCTTCCCTCTCCTCCTTTATCTTTTCTATTCAATCATCATGTCTGGCTCCATGAACTTACGGGAGGGGATTTCCGGTGGTGAAAGTGGGGCGAGTAGTCGCCTTAGGGTAATGTCGAACCCACCTTTGCCACTGGTGGTGACGCGGATGCCGCTTTTCGGTATTCGTCGTCGAGGAGAGCGCTGGTGCGGTCCCCAGCGCAGAGACCAACGCCCGTTACTAGGGCATTGAATCTGTCTCCCAGGCGTGAAACGGTGCCCAGAGCATGGGAAGTGAAGGCGCCCTTGGTGACTGAACAAGTCATTGAAGCGCGTGACCCACCCGATGAGGTTAGAGTCGGGGAACTCGAGGGCGAGGAGGATCCGAGGGGGCCAATGCCTTCGACCTTATCCGAGGAGGAGTTAGTGCAGATCAGGCTCAGGTATCACATCCCCGAGTTTTTGATTCTTAGGCTTCCATTGGCGATAAACTCCCGGACTGACCTCTTGAAGGGGCAGTGGCGATTTTTCAGGTCGCCTTGTAGTGTGGCCTACGATTCCCACTTCAGGGAATTGTTCAGTGTCTTCTGTCCTGCCTCGGCTTGGCCCCGGGCAACTGACTCTGAACGGGTGGAGGGACTTGTTAGGCTATGCAGTCTTATGGGCTAAGTTGGAGCAGCCCGAGCTATCAGTAGATGAGTTCCTCCACTTGTACCAAGTAAAATCGATCACCCTTCAGCCCGGCTGGTATTACTTTTCCGCATGGCGAAACACCGACATGGCCTTAATAACTGATCATCTTTCCTCCAATAATAACTGGAGGGATAAATGGTTCTAGGCCTTTGGATGCCGAGAGACGGTCGACCCAGAATTAAGACAGTCTCTCATCCCCCGAGCTTTCTCCGAAGTAGGTTCGCATTGCTATGGTTGTCCATCTTTTATTGATCGGCTTACATTGTCGGCTGACCTTGTTCACTTGTCTCTTGTCGCAGTTGTTCCCAAGCATCAACCTTTGCTTGATAGTCGGTCATTAACTAGGATTAGAGATTTGCGGGCCCTCGATGAAGGTAGGCGATCTTGGAGAGTCCTCTCCAACCCGATCAACTTCTCCAGGCAGGCTTAGCTTTGGCCCTCACAGGTATGACCTTGGGTAAGACCTCTAGCCGAGCTTCGCGATTTTGAGAAATTTCCTTGGTTGAAGACTTCTGGCGCATTTATCTTTGTGCAGAGATGCCTGAGGCTCGGCCCTTCATCCTCCCTCTCTCTAAGGTCCGTGCACCTCCTCAAGATGAGGTGGCAACCCCGAAGAAGAAGAGGCAGAAAACCTCCTAGAAATCCAAGGGGAAGGTCGGTCCCTCTTACACGGTCATCATCGAGGACGAGGGAGAGGGCAGGGAGGTGGAGACCTCCTTTGGAGTGGTGGGGACGGTCGTCCATGACCGTCTTGTTCTTGCTGAAGCTCAAGGAGCTGCAGAGCATCTTTCTTAGGCTCACCCTCTTGAAGAGGCAGAAGCAGGGGAGAGGCGAGGGAGCCGCCTTCGTCAGACTGTGGAGGAAATCCTCCCTTGGGTTGATCGCCATATGGCCGACGTGAAGTAGGTCACCTTGTTTGACTCTCCGACAGAGACGACCCTCACGCATGTGACGACCACCCTTCTTGGGGTAAGTATCTCGTCCAAAGTAGATCCCGTCTTCCAGATTTGCTCGTACTCATCTTTCTCCTTTTTCTTCTATAGTTTGCTTCGTGCATTCTGAAGTCGCGTGCAGATTTTGCTCGGATGGCTGATCGGGCCGATGGAGCCGAGCAAAAGGTGGCTCAGTTGGATGTCTAGCTTGAGATCATGAAGACGGCTCTTGAAGCGTCTTCTGCTGAGAAGGCTTCGATGGTGGCGCAGCTAGAGGAGGCCAGGCGTGTGCATGATGAATGTCACGCCGAGCTACTTGAGGCTAAGTGGAAGCTCGACAAGCTGAAGGCGGAGACCATGGGCATCATTACCAAGGCTCAGGAGGAGGTCGTCTGTCAGTTCGTATCTTCGCAGGCGTTCATGGAAGAGAGAAACACCCTCTTTCGCCAAGGTTACGCTGAGTGTACGAAGGACATGAGGGCTTCCTTCCCTAACCTCGATCTCTCTGCTTTCGACAAGGCTTAGTCAAGTTCTAATGGGTCGGGCGATGATGCGGCCCCCGATGCAGCTTCTGAGTCGACGTTCAAGTCTTAAAGCTAATTTTGTAGAGAAATATTTCCTCCCTTTTTCAGCTTCAGGCACTTCATGCACACCAGGCGCCCGAGCTTCCTTTTGTATTTTCCTTCTTTAAGATTCTGTTCATTGTCTGATGTACAAACTTGACTTTGTAGTTGCTGTAAAGCCGATGTAATCAAACCATTTTGGGTTTTATCAATGAGAAACATTCCTTTTTTGTAGATATTCATATGTTTGAGTCGAACAATCAGAATTGTCTCTTTAGCTTTGCTGCTATTTGGTCGGATTGAAGCCGAGCTATTGCTCAGTCATCAATCCGGTGTTTATCGAAATTTTATCAAAGTTCCTGCAGCCGGGTAGATCGGATCTTAGTCAGATCTTGGTTAGATCCTGATTGGATATAGGTTAGATCTTGGTCGGTTAGAGAGCCGGTGACTTTATTGATGTAACTTTGATCAGTATAAAAAATGATTTATCACTTTGGCCTATTTATGGGTAGTAGATCTTTAGATGTTCGGCATTCTGTGGGTGTGGGAGCAATTGGCCCCCGAGGTCTTCTAGTCGGTACGATCCAGGTCGGCTTGTATGTGATACCATGTAGGGTCCTTCCCAGTTCAGACCCAAGGCTCCTATTCCTGCTTCTTTGGTATTTTAGAATACCTTTCGGAGAACTAGATCCCCAACTCGAAACCTTCTGATCTTGACTCGAGTATTATAAAACCACGATACTTGCTACTGACGGACAATGGTTCGCAGTTGAGCTTGGTTCCTTTGCTCTTCCAGGAGGTCGAGATTGCGGAACATAAGCTCGCTATTGGCCTGTTCGTCGAACGAGACCGTTCAGGCTGTAGGTAATCTGATCTTTACGGGGGTAACTGCCTCCACTCCGTATGTCAGAGAGAACGAGGTCTCTCCAGTGGCTGTCTGGGCGGTAATTCGGTAAGCCTATAAAACTTTAGGAAGTTCCTCGGCCCATGCTCCTTTAGCATTCTCGAGCTTGGTCCGAAGATGATTTTTAATGATCTTGTTGACTACTTCTACTTGCCCGTTTGCCTATGGATGTCGTGGTGATGAGTAAATGTTACAAATCCCAAGGTTCTTACACATCTCTTGATATTGCTTATTGTCGAACTATTTTCCATTATCAGAGATAATAGTCCGAGGTATTCCGAACCTACATACAATATTTTTCCAAATGAAATCCGCAATCTTTTATTCGGTTATCTTCACTAATGGTTTGACTTCTGCCCACTTGGTGAAGTAAATGACCACCACTACGACAAACTTGGTCTGGCCTTTGCTTGTAGGGAGTGGACCGATGATGTCGATCCCCCATTGAGCAAATGGCCAAGGTCCGGCCATCGGTGTGAGCTCTTCCGATGTTTGCCGAGGGATGTTCGTGAACCTCTGGCACTTGTCACATCTCTGGATGAGCTTTTGGGCATTGTGTTGGATGGTTGGCTAGTAATATCCTTATCGGACAACTTTGTGTGCCAGTGAGCATCCTCCCGAGTGATTTCCACAAATTCCTTCGTGGATCTCCCTTAGGACATACTCTGCTTCCTCTGGTCGGACACACCTTGAGTAAGGGAGGCAAAATCCTTTCTTGTAGAGCACGCCATTGGGTATGTTATACCGGGTGGCCTTGACTTTCATTCGTCATGCTTCCGCTCGGTCCTTGGGGAGTTTGTTGCTCTCGAGGTACTGGATAATAGGGTCCATCCATGTTGGTTCCGAACTAACCGGAAGGATGGGCATAGGGTCGACCTCATCGATGCTCGGTTTAGCCAAGAACTCAATCGGGATGGATCTTGGGATTTCGTCTTTAGCGAGCTTTGCCAACATGTCAGCTTTGGAATTCTCTGCTCGTGGAATCAAGGCGATGTTGCGCTTCTGGAAACTTTCGATCAATTCCTTGGCTTTTTGGAGATAGGCTTTTAGGCGTTCTTTCTTGGCTTAGTAAACGTCAGTTATTTGGTTGACAATCAATTGTGAGTCCCTAAAGACTTCTAGATGTCGAGCCCCCATGTTTGCAGCTAGTTTGAGTCCGACAATCAAGGTTTCATATTTTACCGTATTGTTGGAGGCATGGAATATAAATCTCAAGGCATACTGTATGCACGTATGGTCAGGAGTCTCCAGGACTATCTCGACCCCGCTTGCCTTGGTGTTGGAGGAGCCATCAATGTAAAGCGTCCATAGGGTTGGGTCAGGAAGAGCTTGGGTGTCGGACGATCCTGCAAGATGTTGTTCCGCCGACTTCTCTGGGAGGAATCCTAACATGGGTAGGTCGGCCATGTATTGGTCGTCGGTCAGTTCTTGCTCTGGGGATTTCGTCAGTTCGACAATGAAGGCGGCCACTGCTTGGCCTTTGATTGCGGCTCGTGGCTGATACTTGATGTCGAAATCACTTAGCTTGATCGCCCACTTAGTCAACAGGCCTAAGGCGTCGAGTTTCTACAGGACTTAACGCAGTGGGTGATCGGTTAGAACGACGATCAAGTGAGCTTGGAAATATGACTGCAAGTCGGGAGGATGTGACTAGAGCTAGAGCCAACTTTTCCAAGGTCGGATACCTCGTCTTGCAGGAACTAACGCTTTGTTGATGTAATAGACCGACAATTGCTTTCCCTCATATTCCCTTATCAATATCGAGTTGTCTGCTGCATTGGATACGACCAGATACAGTAGTAGAGATTCACCCAGCTTAGGTTTGGAGAATAAAGACGGCGATCCCAGGTATTCTTTGAGCTGCTAGAAAGCTGTCTCACATTCTTCGATCCATTCTATAGTTTATCTCCCCTTCAACTATTTGAAGAAAGGGAGGCATTTATCAGTAACTTTGGACATGAAGCAGTTGAGATTAACTATTCTTCAAGTTAGCCTTTGTATGTCTTTGATCGTCTTTGGAGAGTGCATGTCGAGGAGGGCATGAATTTTCTCCGGATTCGCCTCGATCCCTCGATGACTTACCAAAAACCCGAGGAACTTTCCTGAGCTTATGCCGAAAGCGTATTTGCTCGGGTTTAGTTTCATCCGGTATTTATGGAGAATGAGAAACATCTCCTCTAGGTCGGCCATGTGATCTGTGGCTTTTATGATCCTGATGAGCATGTCGTCGATATAGACCTCCATGGTTCACCCACTTTGGCTGGCGAACATCTTGTTGACCAACATCTGGTAGGTCGCTCCTGCATTCTTTAAACTGAAAGGCATCACACGGTAACAATAAAGACCTTTGTTAGTGACAAAGGTGGTCTTAGATTTATCTGAAATTGCGGTGAAAATCGCTTTAGTTGAAGTCGGGATATGCCAATATGTCCTAGAGGGGGTGAATAGGATTTTTTTGAAAAGTTTTTATGATTTATTTCAAATCCTATTACACTAATCCTAACAACAGACACACATTAGGATTATTCAAAAATAACTCTACTGGCTTCCAAGCCCGGTAGAGGATCCAATCACAAACATTCAAGAGATAGCAATATATAACTTAGTTTATGATGGATGTGACTGTGTATGTGTGTGAGGTGTGATCAGATATATATGTATGAATGCATTAACATAAATCACACACAGAAGAAGAGCAATCACAAACATAGTCATTTTTATAGTGATTCGACTACTTGTCTACTCCACTCCCGGTAACCGCACTCAACCCTTGAGTGTACCGGATTTCTCTAAGGAGGTTTCACAACGGTTCACCTCAAACTTAAGGTTTTAAATCAAGTTCACCTTCAACCTTTACAACCTACACTGAGGCTGGCTGTTTATGCTCCCTGAGTAAGGGTCAACACAGAGCACCTAGTTTTAGGCACACTAGCTAAGGATCTTCCATAAGACCATACTGGAGGTTTCTACATGGTTCACCTCAAACCCGAGGTTTCACAGCAGTTGACCTCAAACCTAAGGTTTTGCTGGTTCACCTTCAACCAGATGTTTATGCTCTTCACAGTGCAAGGGTCCACACAATGCACCCACCACGTACACTCCCACAGGAGGCCTCCTTTTGACTTCAAAGGGTGAGAACCACTTAAGACCCAATCCTATAAAGGAATGATCACAAGTGTCCTCTTTTACTTTAAATACTTATAAATAAGTTGATGAGTCCCGATAAACATAATGCCGAAGATCTCCTCCTCATTGTTAATGAAGAGTCTTCTGCTCCCTTGATCCGCAACACAAAAGATGTACCAATTTATGGTGACGGGTTGGGTCAAGGTTATGATGGGATCCTACTCTCTAAAGGTTTTCATATAAGGAAGATAGAGTAGTTCTAATCATCTAGGCATTCAAGGCATCCCGGCTTAATGATTTTCCATTAAGGTAGTAGCTGGAGGATCCTTGAATGCGGAAGTTCATTCCCCAATCCACTCTATTGAATATCAATGGTAAGGGTGGATTGGAGGATGAACTTCCATGAGAGAGGGCTTTGGGTATATGATCTAAGGTTAAACGCTCAAAAGCTCTCTCTACTTTCTCTCTTCCAGCAACAATAGACAAGCTCTCTATATATAGGCAAAAGGTTCCAACGGATATAAAACGGTCACATTTATGACTGAGTTCGATATCATCGAGCAGGTTCAATATCATCGAGCGTATACTCTCGATAGCATCGATGGTCTGCTCGATGACTCGAATCAAAGTCATACGTTTTTGAAACCTTTTGCCAGTTGGTTGATGAATCGAAACAATTGTCGATGTCATCGGATTTCGAACTCCGATTCCATCGATGATAGGTTTGATCCATCGACATTTGAAAAATGAGAGAGGCTTGACTTGAAATATTTAAGGTTTTTAAGAAATGATCCAGGGTCAGCCGATGTCATCGGAATTTGCATATTGATGAGATCGAAGGCAGTGTCGATGCATCGATAAATCCTCTAGATTTACCAGTAAGCTCGCTGGACAGTTTGTGTCCAGTTTCGATGCAATCGACTTGGCCTCGATATCATCGACATATGAATATCGATTTCCTCGAATGGCCCCCAATCAAAGTTAAAAACAACCTGAAATATCTGCTGGAAGAAATGCGCGCCCTCGATCGATATCATCGATGGTCTTTCGATCTTATTGATATTTAATTTTAGATCATATCTAAATGAGCATCGATATATCAAAGGAATTTGAAATTTTCTTAAAAAAACAGGGGCGCCGAAAATCTGCCTGTCGATCTTATCGAGCCACTTTCGATGAGCTCGATATTTGAGTATCGATGATATCGATAGGTGTATCGATACATCGATAATTCGTCCAGATATGTTGTGAGGTTGCTGGACATATTTGGTCCTCTTTTCGATGGTATCGATGAAGCATCGAGGACTCGACAGCGCAGGTTGATCATATCGAGGGGTGCTTCGATAAAATCAACAAGGTAAGAAAAACCTAGAGATTTTCCTGTTTTGAAAAAAGTTTTCTTACCTTAAAACCTTATGATTTTCTAACTTGTTTTTAAAGGTTTTATTCACCTGGTGTTTTGGGACATGGGATGTGAGGCTTTAAATTTACCTATGGCGAGCTTGCACACATCCGGTTGAGGTAGACGCTTGAATTAATCTTCATATCAGGCTCTGTAGACAATTGTAACTTAACAAACCAGGGCACTTTCAATCTCCCCCTTTGTCAATTACATGACAAAAACCCAAAACACCCTAGAATACTCTAGACAAACACACCCTAAATTGTGTGTACATGATTTTTACACAATTTTACAATTTCTAGCCCATGTACATAACCGGTAGCTGCTCCCCCTGACTTGTAAACTCTCCCTTGCTTGATGCAGCTGCTCCCCCTAACACCTGCACAACCATCCAAGCAGATACACAATTTTTCGTTCGGGGTGTTTGCAAATGCTCTCCCCCTTTTTGTCAGTCATTGACAAAGATATATTAAGTGATATTGACTGAAGAGTGAAATATTTGGGAGCAACACCATGTCAGAAACATACAATTTTAAAGCATTGATGTATAATGAGTAAGTCAGTTTAAGCAGACATCTATTTCAGAACCTATGGATGCATACTAGGCAAAATAGAGCAGTGATATAGCAGTTTAAAATATTTATTAGAGACATAACATGCATTCCATATCAGACACATGATAAACCAGGGGATCGTAAAACATAATCATGGCAGTAAAGATAAGAATTATACTCAGCTATAACCCAAAATATCTAAAGTAAATTTCCCAAGATTGGTAATTATACCAAAATTTCAAAATATATACTGCCACAGACAGCAGTAGCTTAACAGTTTATCCCATCAGAACTTAACCAAAAAGAAGATCTTCAGTCCAACCATGGACATACACAATTTCCCAAAAATATTTTTAGCCCAGAACTGACATGATTAATACAAGGAGTTTAGACTTGTGGCTGACATAAAACTATGAATGTCCCAGTGTGAAGATTTACTTCTGTGGCTCATGTTTACTGAGATTTTGTGAGTGCAGACCCCAATGGATTTTTGAAGGTCACTAAACCTATTTGTATCAAGAGGTTTGGTGAGGATGTCTGCGAGTTGCTTTTCTGTGGAAACATAGTCTAATGTAATAATCTTGTCATCAACAAGTTCTCGGATAAAATGATGACGGATGTCAATGTGTTTAGTTCGAGAATGTTGAACAGGATTTTTTGAAATGTTGATTGCGCTTGTGTTATCACAGAAAAGACTCATCGTGGATTGTTCAATCCTGTAGTCCAACAACATTTATTTTATCCAAAGGAGTTGTACACAGCAGTTTCCAGCGACAATGTATTCAGCCTCGACAGTAGATAATGATATTGAATTTTGCTTCTTGCTCTGCCAGGAGACTAGACAGTTTCCAAAATAGAAACATCCTCCACTTGTTGATTTTTGATCATTTAAATTTCCTGCCCAGTCGGCATCAGAGTACCCAACGATGATGGTGGACGTTTCAAATGGATACCACAGTCCGTAGGAGGTAGTTCCTGCTATGTATTTAATTATCCTCTTCACAACTGTTAGGTGAGATTCTTTAGGATCGACTTGATATCGAGCACATACCCCAACATTAAAAGATATGTCGGGACGACTAGCTGTGAGATATAGCAGACTACCTATCATACTCCGATAGAGATGTTGATCCACACTCTTGCCATTTGCATCTTTGGAGAGTTTGAGTGTGGTGCTCATGGGAGTGTGATAAGAGCAACCAAATTCAAGACCAAACCTTTTCACAAAATCGTTCGCATACTTGGTTTGACAGATAAAGTTTCCATCATGTAGCTGCTTGACCTGCAATCCTAATAAGAAGTTTAGTTCACCGACCATACTCATTTCAAATTCTGATTTCATGAGATCGGAAAATTTGTATGCGATATCTTCACATGTTGAACCAAAGACTATATCGTCCACATAAATTTGTGCAATAAGTAGTGAGTCTTTTGTTCTTTGGGTAAACAGAGTCTTATCAACACTCCCTCTGCAGAATTTATGGTCTAAAAGAAATTTTGTCAATCGTTCATACCAGGCACGTGGTGCTTGTTTGAGACCATAGAGGGTTTTATTCAAACGATATATGTAATGAGGACACTTGGAATCTGAAAATCCCTTTGGTTGTTCAACATAGACTTCTTCAGCAAGATCTCCATTAAGAAAAACAATCTTAACATCCATTTGAAATAGTTTAAATTTTAATGCACATGCAATGGACAGAAGAATTCTGATAGACTCAAGGCGAGCCACAGGAGCAAATGTTTCATCAAAATCAATGACTTCTATCTGTGAGTACCCTTGAGCTATAAGCCTTGCTTTGTTCCGGATCATATTTCCTGATTCGTCTGATTTATTCTTGAAGACCCATTTGGTTCCAATGACATTTGTATTGAGTGGTCTGGGAACCAATTGACATACCTCATTTCTTTGAAATTGTAGAAGTTCTTCTAGCATAGCATTTATCCAATGTTCATCTTGAAGAGCTTCCACAATATTCTTGGGTACAAATTTTTAGGTAAAACAGAAATGGCTATAGATATTTTCTATCTGTTGTCGAGTTCTTACACCATCGTTAGGATCTCCAATGATTTGTTCTCGAGGGTGATCTGTTATGATGGGAGTGTCAGATGATGGTTAAGGTGCACAGGGTGATGTGGTTTTGTTATCAGATTTTTCTATTATGCATGAATCTACATCATCTTCTAATTCATTAGCAGGTGTATCTTCTTCATGAGGTTGATCATTAATTACCACATTGACTGACTCTTAAATAGTGAGGGTTCTTAGATTGTATACTCTATACGCACGACTATTCATTGCATACCCCAAAAAGATACCATCATCACTTTTAGACTTAAATTTCCCTAGGTGATCTCTGTCTCTTAGGATATAACATTTGTTACCAAAGACTCGGAAATATTTCACACTAGGCAATTTCCCAAACCATAGTTCGTATGGAGTTGTATTCAGAACTGCTCTTAGATATACTCTATTTATGATGCAGCAGGCAGTATTGACAGCTTCAGCAAGAAAACTTTTTACCATATCTTTCCCATTTAGCATAACAGATCCCATTTCCTGCAATACACGATTTTTCCTTTCAATGACTCCATTTTGCTGAGGGGTTTTTGGGGCAGAGAATTCATGACGAATTCCTTTCTCATTGCAGTATCTTTTGAATCTTTCATTTTCAAATTCTCCACCATGATCACTTCTGATGCGATTTATGCCGTACCCATTTTCATTTTGGAGTCGCTTTGCCAGGATAAAAAATTCCTTAAACGCATCGAATTTTTCTCGAAGAAATGTGACCCAAGTAAATCTGGTGTAGTCATCTACCACCACTAGGAAGTATCTTTTCTTGCCATGACTTTCCACTTTTGTTGGCCCAACTAGATCCATGTGTAGCAGATCCAAAGGTTTTGTTGTTGCTATGATGGTTGTCTTTTCGTGTCCGACCTTAATCTGTTTTCCTTTTAGACATTCTCCACAGACAACTTTTTCTTCTTTTCTAATCTTGGAAAGTTCCCTAACCAATTTTTTGAATTGAGCTTTGCTAAATTTCGGTAGTGAACGTGTCCCAACCTTTGGTGCCATAGTTTGGATTCATTCTTTACAGCCATATTACACTTTGTGGATAACACACTCTCACTTGTACTTTCAATGACATAACAATTATCACTAGTGCGTAAACCTTTTATGAGAGATTTTCCTGTATGATCCAAAATTCTACACACATCCTTTGAGAAAGTGACAAGATGTTCTTTGTCACAGATTTGGGAGATACTAAGGAAATTATGTTTCAGACCTTCTACACAAAGGACATGTTTGATCTTTGGGAGACCTGGTACAACTATTGTTCCTTGTTCAACTTTTTGGCTAAGCTTCCATCTCCGAATGTGACTAATCCTCCATCAAAGTTTAAATACTCACAAAAGTGAGTTTGATCACTAGTCATGTGTCTGGAGCATCCACTATCAAGGTACCATTTTGAACTATTTTCGACTTTCAGGGCAGTGTGAATTACAAGACAATTGTTCTAGTTTGTCACACCTTCTTGGACACTTTTGAACATGATTCCAACTTCAGTCAAGATCACTCTCTAGGCGGTGAAGCCCTTAAAGAGAAACCCGCTTTGATACTAACTGAAATTGCGGTGAAGACCGTTTTAGTTGAAGTCGGGATATGCCAATATGTCCTAGAGGGGGGTGAATAAGATTTTTTTAAAAGTTTTTATGATTTATTTCAAATCCTATTACATTAATCCTAACAACAGACACACATTAGGATTACTCAAAAATAACTCTACTGGCTTCCAAGCCCAGTAGAGGATCTAATCACAAACTATTCAAGAGATAGCAATATATAACTTAGTTTATGATGGATGTGACTGTGTATGTGTGTGAGGTGTGATCAGATATATATGTATGAATGCATTGACATAAATCACACATACAGAAGAATAGCAATTACAAACACAGTCATTTTTATAGTGGTTCGACTACTTGTTTACTCCACTCCCGGTAACTGCACTCAACCCTTGAGTGTACCGGATTTCACTAAGGAGGTTTCACAGCGGTTCACCTCAAACCTAAGGTTTTAAATTAGGTTCACCGCACACTGGCCAAGGATCTTCCATAAGACCCTACTGGAGGTTTCTACACGGTTCACCTCAAACCCGAGGTTTCACAACGGTTGACCTCAAACCTAATGTTTTGCTGGTTCACCTTCAACCAGATGTTTATGCTCTCCACAGAGCAAGGGTACACACAACGCACCCACCATGTACACTACCGCAGGAGGCCTCCTTGAGGACTTCAAAGGGTGAGAACCACTTAAGACCTAATCCTACAAAGGAATGATCACAAGTGTCCTCTTTTACTCTAGATACTTACAAATAAGTTGATGAGTTCTGATAAGCACAATGTCGAAGATCTCCTCCTCGTTGTTGACGGGTTGGGTCAAGGTTATGATGACGGGTTGGGTCAAGGTTATGATGAGATCCTACTCTCTAAAGGTTTTCATATAAGGAAGATAGAGTAGTTCTAATCATCTAGGCATTCAAGGCATCCCGGCTTAATGATTTTCCATTAAGGTAGTAGCTGGAGGATCCTTGAATGCGGAAGTTCATTCCTCAATCCACTCTATTGAATATCAATGGTAAGGGTGGATTGGAGGATGAACTTCTATGAGAGAAAGGGCTTTGGGTATATGATCTAAGGTTAAACGCTCAAAAGCTCTCTCTACTTTCTCTCTTCCAGCAACAATAGACAAGCTCTCTATATATAGGCAAAAGGTTCCAACGGACATAAAACGGTCACATTTATGACTGAGTTCAATATCATTGAGCAGGTTCGATATTATCGAGCGTATACTCTCGATAGCATCGATGGTCTGCTCGATGACTCGAACTCAAAGTCATACACTTTTGAAACATTTTGCCAGTTGGTCGATGAATCGAAACAATTATCGATGTCATCAGATTTCGAACTCCAATTCCATTGATGATAGGTTCGATCCATCGACATTTGAAAAATGAGAGAGACTTTACTTGAAATATTTAAGGTTTTTAAGAAATGATCCAGGGTCAGCCGATGTCATCGGAATTTGCATATTGATGAGATCGAAGGCAGTGTCGATGCATCGATAAATCCTTTAGATTTACCAGTGAGCTCGCTGGACAGTTTGTGTCCAGTTTCGATGCAATCGACTCGGCCTCGATATCATCGACATATGAATATTGATTTCCTCGAATGGCCCCCAATCAAAGTTAAAAACAACCTGAAATATCTGTTGGAAGAAATGTGCGCCCTTAATCGATATCATCGATTGTCTTCCGATCTTATCGATATTTGATTTTAGATCATATCGGAATGAGCATCGATATATCGAAGGAATTTGAAATTTTCTTAAAAAAACAGGGGCGCCAGAAATCTGCCTGTCGATCTTATCGAGCTACTTTCGATGAACTCGATATTTGAGTATCGATGATATCGATAGGTGTATTGATACATCGATAATTCGTCCAGATATGTTGTGAGGTTGCTGGACATATTTGGTCCTCTTTTCGATGGTATCGATGAAGCATCGAGGACTCGACAGCGCAGGTCGATCATATCGAGGGGTGCTTCGATAAAATCGACAAGGCAAGAAAAACTTAGAGATTTTCCTGTTTTGAAAAAAGTTTTCTCACCTTAAAACCCTATGATTTTTTAACTTATTTTTATGGGTTTTATTCACCTGGTGTTTTGAAACATGGGATGTGAGGTTTTAAATTTACCTGTGGCGAGCTTGCACACATCCGGTTGAGGCAGACGCTTGAATTGATCTTCCTATCAGGCTCTATAGATAATTTCACTCAACACTCACGTAACTTGACAAACCAGGGCACTTTCATTATCTACTGGGTGCATTACAATCTGATTATATCCTGAATCTTCATACATAAAACTAAGCAGCTCGTGGCCCGCGGTACTGTCGACCAACTGATCGATCTTAGGAAGAGGAAAGCTGTCCTTGGGGCAAGCTTTGTTTAGGTCTTTGTAGTCTACACAGACACGCCACTTTCCATTAGCTTTCTTGACCAGTACGACGTTGGCCACCCAGTCCGGGTAGTAGACTTCTTTGATGAAGTTGGCTCTGAGGAGCTTGCCGACCTCTTCTCTAGGGTTGTACACCGAGTAGAGTGAAGTTAAGATGGGCCAAGCTCGGCTCGATTCGTCCATGCTATACTCGAGTTTGAGCTCGCCCTCGAGCTCAATAATGAAGCTTGGCTTGTTTGCCAAAGCTTTCAAGTTGAGTTTGAGTCAAGCTAGTGGTTCGAGTCGATTCTAGTTTACCTCGGTAGGGTAAGGGAAAGAAAAAGATGGAATGGGGACGGGTAGGGTTGGATAGGATTTTTTAGTAAAAACCTTTAAAATTTAACTTTTTTTTAAACTTAAATATATATTATATATATTTAATATTAATATAATATATATAATTAAAATATATTACTTGAGCCGAGTTGAGCTCGAGCTCGAGCTTCGAGTCGAGTCGAGTTGAAATGCACCATGGTCGAACTAGGCTCAAACTCAACTCGAGCTTTAAAAAACAAGCTTGACTCGTCCCGAGTCGGCCTTTCAAGCCAAGTCAATCCGAGTTTACTCGAGTAGAGTCGAGCGAGCTTTTCGAGCTAGCTCGACTCGTGTACAACCCTACTCTTCTCCAATCACTGCGTATCTCTCTAGGCCGAGGGCGCATCACTTCTGTCGAACTGGTTGGTAGGACAGGTCGATATTCAGTCGATGCGTGATGATGGCGGGGTCAATGCTCGACATGTCCTCGTGGGACCATGTGAAAACGTTGACAAAGCGTCGAAGGAGGGCTACCAACTTGTCTCGCAGCGGTGGCGTCAGGGACGACCCAATCTGTACGGTCTTGGAGTGATCGAACTCGTCTACAGGGATCGGAACAAGGTCTTCCATGGGTCAGCCTCGTTCCTGAGATTCCTCGCGCGGATCCAAGGATTCGATCGTCATCGTGTCATGTGGAGCCCTTAATGCCATCACATAACATTGTCGAGCGTCCTGTTGGTCGCCCTTGAGAATTCGTACACCATGCTCGGTTGGAAACTTCATAGAGAGGTGGTAGGTTGATACCGCTGCCCTGAGGAGGTATAGTGATGGTCGGCCAAGGATGGCATTGTAGACATATGACTGGTTGACTATCAGGAAGTCGACTAGTATGGTGGTTTGATTTTGGTCATCTCCGGCCATGAGAGGGAGCTGGAGAGCTCCTTTTGACATAACTTGTCCCCCCGAAAACCCAACCAGGGAGTCTTCACGAGTCGGTGTGAAGCCCGACCAATGCCTATCTTATCGAAGGGTTAGAGGAAAAGTACGTCCGCGGATGACCCTGTATTGACGAGAATCCGCAAGACCTTCCGATTGGCTAGGGTAACAGTAATCACCAACGCGTCGTAGTGCAGGTGGTGAACACCTCGGGCGTCTTCGTCGGTGAAGGCTACACTGTACCTTTCTAGCTTTCTCTCTTTCGAGGGTCGGGCGAGGACCATAATTTCTGCCTCAGGGTGGCTGATGCTTCTCGCATGTATCTTTCAGGCACTGTTCGAGTCACCTTCGCCTTTGTGGCCCCCGATAATCATGCGGATCTCCCCAGCCGGTCGGTTGTTGATCGGTTGCTCTTCGATAGCTGTAATCCGACTTCCTCTCTGATCTACATATTCGCCAAGGTGACCCTCTCGGATGAGCCTCTCAATTTCCTGCTTGAGGTGATAGAAGTCGCTCGTGTTATGCCCATGTCCCGACGAAAATAACAGTATTTGTTCTTGCTTCTTCGATCGGGACTACAGTGTAACTTGTTCAGCCATTGAACGAAGCTCTCATCTTTTATCTCCATCAGGACTTATTTTTGGGATTTGTTGAGTGGGGTGTAAGTGGTGAACTTACTATTAGGTCGTTTGTTCGACCTACAGTCGTCTTAAGAATGATCATCCTTCCTCTTTTTTACTTCCGTTGGTCGGATCAAGCTCCTTCTTCGTTTGTTCTTTGGCCGGGAGGTTTTGTTTTGGATAACATCTCACAAAATTCAGGATTCCTCGGCATTAGAGTACTTTTGTGATCAGTTCAGGAACTTGGCCAATGTAGTTGGAGGATTCCTGTCCAGAGAAAAGAGGAACGACTTGTCTCTCAACTCAGTCATGATGGCGTTCAATGCAGTCTCATCCGAGTGTTTCCAAACATGTAATGCTTTCAGATTGAAGAGTTTGATGTAATCCTTTAGGAGCTCGCCATCTTTCTGAACTATGTTCATAAGGTGGGCTGGTACTTTGAGCCTTTTTTTCCCTTGGATGAAATTAGTGACGAAGGTCTCACTAAGTTTGGAGAATGAGTTGATGGACCTCGGTTTTAACTGCTTGAACCAGAGTCGAGCGGCGTTGGCTAGAGTTAGCGAGAAGGCTCGGCACATGACCGCAACAAAAGCATTATGGAGTTCCATATAGGTTCAAAAAGATTCCATGTGCTCCGACGGGTCGGTATTTCCTATGTAAGGTGTGATCTGGGGCAGTCGGAAACTATCCGGCGATCGCGCTCGCATGATGTCGACCGTGAATGGGGACTTGATGTCTTTTGAGGCAGTCGCATTGCCTCGGTAGGTCTGCTTCATGTCCACGATCTGTCGCTGTAGGCTTTGTAACTCGGTCCTCCAAGGTTCCTCGCTGTCAGTATGCCTCGACCGGGGCTCTACTGCGCCTTCTCTGATCTATTTCATGCCATAGGTCGGAGGCAGGCAATGGAACAGTCCTTGAAACATGGGATGGAGCAGGTTCAGCAGGAGCATGTTGCCGGCTTGGTTGCAAGGCGACCTGCATAATAGAGGGTTGGGGAGGATTAGCGCATGGTCGAACATAACTCGACTGTCATTCCCTCTGATGATCGGGCTCATGAACACATTGGGGCTACATATTTTCCATCATTTGCTTCAAATAGCCTAGGTCGGCCCTGATATCTCCAACCTCCCTCTCAAGAGCGTCCCGTCGACCATTTCTACCGTGCCTTTGCTGACCGCGCTGACGCGAACCTGAAGTGGCATGATGCTGTGGAGAGCCTCGACGACTCTCATGTCATTCAGGACACTTGACAGGTTGCGGGCCTGAGCGGGTGCAGGCATAGGGTGATTGGATGGCTACGGGAGGGGATTGGGCTTTCTTCTTTCCTTTTGCCATTACTAGACTCGAAACGTTTACCGGTAGAATTGGAACGGCTTAATTATGTTGTTCCCACAGATGACGCCAAACTATTGATGTAGTTTTCTTGCAGACCCTCCGCAGCGCACCTTCCCATACCTGCACAGGCAAAGGTGAGAGACAAAGGAGGCCTTGGCTTGTACAGGGGACTCTCCGATGCCTAAGTCAGGCTTGAGGTCTTTGAAGTAGGCCAAGGTCTTCAAAAAAGAGACCAGTCGAGTATTAGGGTTTGAGTGAACGTACTTTAAACGGTGGGAGATGCCCATATATTTATAGGAGAGAGAGGATTCCTCGTCATGGGAATCCTTTCCTGATATCTTGGAGATCTGATATGATTCAGGATCTTAATTCCCAAGATTGTAGGTTCCCGCGATCATAAGGATTTGATCTTATCTCTCAAAGATTTCGTGAGAGATCTTCGAGTCTTACGAGGATTCCTCGAATTTATAGTTCAGCTTTTGGTCGGATCCCAAGGCGGGCGCGGAGTCTGAACTGAATGATACTATCCTGATCGATAGATCGACATTCACCATTCTTGACCGTCAGATGGGCCGAAAGGTTTGTGTTCCCTTCATCTGGGTGTTGAGACATTTTGACCTAGTCAATCTATGGCCGAACTATGACCGAGCTATGGCCGGTCTGTGACCGATCTATGATCGATCTATGACTGATCTATGACCGAATTATAGTCGATCTATAATCGACACGTGGTTGATTTATAGGTGATCCATAACTGTCCTTTAGCCGACCTATTAATTAGGTCGGTCTTTCAACCACTGGTGTGAGCTTGGAAGCTCTTTGTGTGTCCTTACAATTACATTGCTCTCCTTGGAGGGTGCTTTGTTTTTGGACGTAGAGGCCTTATCGGGCTCGGGTTCCCATGGGCTCATGCTGGTTCAGTAGATTTGGTCCATTCCATAAACAGACTTATGGACTTGTAGATTTTTTCCCAACAAACTCCACGAAGCCACATACATTGACGAGAGATGAGATGAATCCAGATGGACGAAATCAATTGGCAGAGAGGAACTTGTATCTGTAGATGGTAAATCCAGACACATGGCCATGCATATGATTAATGGCTCGATTTCAATTAAACACGTGTGATTAGAATAGATGCCGGGTACGCTAGAGTCATGTTCGACTCAAATCTAACATGATGCTTGGGACCATATGGGCTAAGTAGCTGGATTAGGATCAAATTTATGAAGATTGGCTTGATTGTTCAGTCACTAATTGTTACAATGATCATGTGATTTTAAAAGGAGAGGGTTGTTCCAAATGAAATCCTTTTGTCTTGAAGACAAGAACTTTCTTTCAATCGTGATAGTTTAAACCGCATTTGTCAACAAAACAAGAAAGAAAAATAAATTAAAAATAAAGATTTGGTCGCTAATTTTATTAATAAAGATATTCGATAAGTACAATCGGTAAAAAGAAAGAAAATAAGCAGAAGAAAAATATGGTAGTCTGTGCTGGTAAAGTGGTTGTGGAAAAGACCAGATAGTTGTGTTTTGGTCATGGCGTGAGATCTACAAGACTTAACCAAATATGTACCAAGTAAGAACTTAGTAATTTGAGGGTCCAACAACTAGCTTGTTGATATTTAAACTACTCCTATGCTCATATTGCAATGATGTGCTGGACAGTAGCGAAACTATGCTAAAACTTTTTTTTATAAACTTACTGCAGTATGGTTAACAAAAGTAAAGATACTAAGCTAAGAAGCTAAACTAATGTGTACATGGAGGACAAAAGGGATGAGCAGTATAGAGCTGAGAAGAGATTGATCGATTTGTATTGGCAAGGTCCCGTGACTTGCATATGAATCTTCTAATTACAAAGCGGTTGTATCCTACTCGAATTTGGAGTCCTTGATGGGTTATGCCATCTTAGACAATTTGCTTCTATTTTCGGATGACTTTCTGTTGTTTGCTCTAACTTTCTTGTGACTTCCGAGAAGATCTCGGATGTTTTCTAGAAAAATTTTCCTACTAGGTTAATCGGACGATCATGTCGTGTGTATGCTAACTAAGAAGAATCCAACAACAGTATGTCTTGAGAAACTTCTTGTGCATGCTAAAAATTGTTCACCCCTTGCTTCCGTCAGCCACGTGTCATACAAGAGATGATCACCCATTTGGGTCCTGGTTGTGCGTACGACTCTGAGCATCCAACTCTTTTAGCACGATACATGTCTTCGAGAGATAAGTGCCAGCGGTCTCTCCTAGTGCAAGCATGTTTCTCTCCCATCTTTCGTTTGAGTGTGCCAATACATGGCGCCTTCTCATTCACTGATTTGGATTGTGTCAAGTCAAGTGTAAACAATGCCCCTCACGTCTCTTTGCATTTGGAGAATGTGAAGAGATGTTGCATCCTTTTGGCTTCTCGTCAGGAGTGGTAGGCGACGCGTTCCGGCACGGGGTTAGGATTCGGTTATCACATGCATCCTCTTGCATCGAAAATTGCCTTGAATTTATTGTCAGCGAAACAATTAATGACATGGCCTTATATAAATGGACTTCTCAGCTCGATTGACCTCACTACTCAACTTTACTCGCCTCCTCCTCTCATCAGCATTCTAGCTTGCTAATGTTGTCCTTCCTTCGCTTAACTGTTTGTGGAATGAAGGTCTGAAAGAGTGATGCTTTGTATGGGTGATGGCCAAAACTCAAAGGCTCGACCACTATTTTAAAAACCATTAAGCCAAGGATCTATCTTTTTGCATGGACAATCAGCCATATATAGATTAGATTTTTTCTTTTATTTGATAATTTTTGGCGTCTTTTATGTAAGAAGATGAATGATTTAATAAGAAAAATCTCTTGTAAGGCCGATTTGATGGAATGAACGATAATTTTCAGCGGACTACCACTCTTTTTTTTTTTTACCCAACTGTTCTTCGGTTGTTTAAGTCTGTGACTACATGAATTCTCATAAAGTGGGCATGCACTTTTTCAAATAATGATTGTTAATGGAATTCTAGCTTTCATGGCCATTTAAGTCTTGCAACAGATAAACACCTTCTTATAGTACGTTCTTTATGATGAATGGTCCTTCCCAAGTCGGGACTATTTTTCAAATTCGGGCATTTTTGGCACTAATAGGAAGTATGATTTTCCAAACTAGTTCACCTTCATCAAATAACTTCCCTTTCACTTTCTTGTTATATGCCTTGACCATGCACCTTGGCTTTATGAACTTTCGGTGAGTTTATTTCTCGCATCCTTACACGATCCAACTCTTCCAGAGCAATCATCACTGACTCAGTGAACTCTTGTGGAGTTAACTAATGCTGAAAAGCAACTTGAAGGGATGTTATATTTACCTCCATAGGCAACGCAATGTCGTGCCCGTATGTTAAGGCAAATGGCTTGACCCTTGTCCTTGTCTTTTGAGATGTCCAATAGGCTCATTAAACTTCTAAGAGGATCTTATTCCATGATCGTGGGTCCTCTTTCGTCATACGCTTCAACATGTTATTCAAGATTTTATTAGTTGAATCAGCCTATCCATTGGCCTAAGTATATTACGAAGTCAAATACACCAACTTGAACTTATAGGTGTTGGCTAAAGCTTGTATCCGGTTGCCTGAAAATGCAGCTCCTTTGTCTACTGTAATGGTTTAAGGAATACTAAACCAATGGATGATATGTTCTTCGATAAAATCAATAACTTTCACTTGGCCAACTTTCCTCATCGATGTTGTTTCTACCCACTTGGTGAAATAATAGGTCGCCACGATTATGAAACTATGCTGGTCCGAAGATGGCGACAATATTTTTCCAATAAGATTAATAACCCATCCACAAAAAGGCCATGTCTTGAGAATATAATGTAATTTGATGTCAGACACATGTTATAATATTGTCGGTTAATAATAATAGTGTCTCCAGATAAGCTACCACATTTTTTTGTCTCGCTTAACGGGCAATCCTCTGAATAGAACGATCAGTCCTATTGTTAAGTCTCATAAAATAATGAATGATCGGCATTCTCTAATTGTCTTTAGGAATATCCAGAGAGATGATCTCCATGGTCATTACTCTTTTTTGGGCAAATAGGAGTGATTGTCTTTAGATTATGAGGAAGGTCATCCATTCAAGCAACACAAGTCCCGCTGCAATCTACGCTATCTCGTTCATGTTGGCATTTCACTCTCGGGGGATGTAGTCCAAGACTACATCATCGAATTCTGACATTATCTGCAACATCATCCCATAGTAAGGCATCAACGACCAACTCAAATATTTATATAAGCCAATGAACTGATTGGTGACTAGTTAAAAATCTCTGATGATTTTCACATTCCTTGCCCGAGGTCCATTAAAATTTCAAGTCCAATAATCAAGGCCTCATACTCTACTTGATTATTTGTATTTTCGAATTCGAATTGGAAAGTGTGGTCTTCTTCTTTTCGTTTGGAGATATAATAATAATCCCAACTCCAGACGACCGTTCTATCTTTGATCCGTCGAAGATCGGCCTATAAGGATTGAGCTGGACATCGTATATCCCTAGAATATCCGATGAAATTTGGTTGTTTACTCTCAATGGGTAGTCACTCAGGAAATTGGCCAAGACCCAACCCTTGATGGCCTTCTGAGGAACGTACTTGAAGCAAAACTCTGACGAAGCCATAATCCATTTTCCGATTCTCCCCTTGAGAATTGACTGTGTAAGTATGTATTTATAAGATTGGTCGAAACAATAATGTAGACTGTACCTATAAGTAAATAATGTTAGAGTTTGGTGGCAGTAAAGAACAAAGACAGGCACAACTTCTCTATGGACGAATATCATCACTCGGTATCATAGATAGTTCTGGAGAGATATTAGATTTTCTGCTCTTTTCATTCATTATTTTCTTGGGCTAATAACGCTCTGATCAACTCTTCATCTGCCATAATATAAATCCGAAACGACCAATCTCTTCATTGAAGAATTAACATCTGCGGCTTCCTCAAATATTCTTTGATGTAGACCTTCATTATTTTCTTGGGCTAATAACTTTCTGATTAACTCTTCATCCACCATAATATATAGCTGGAACGACCAATCTCTTCATTGAAGAATTAACATATGCAGCTTCATCAAATATTCTTTGATGTAGACCTTCATGAATTTTCCAATCATGTCATCAAATATCACATTCATGGCTCTCTAATATGTTGTACTGGCATTCTTTAGTCCAAAAGGAATCACAACCCAACAAGAGGTCCCAATAGCTCTTGGACACGTGAAGGTTATTTTGTGGATGTCTTCGGTGGCAATGTAGATTTGATTATATCTTGAATGGCTATTCATGAGCAACAAAATCTTATGTTCGGTGGCTCTATTCATGAGCTGATCTGCAGTCAATACAAAGTCTCAGTTTCCTATTCTTCTTTATGAACCTAACTCAATTTATCTACCATCTAACATATTGATTAAGTGTACAGTACCTAACTCATTACTCTCAAATTGTGGAAGGCTATTATGAACCTAACTTGGATCACCAAACCATGGGGACCTCACCACGTGTACAGAACCGTGCTGGTCCAACAGTCGGGATGACCCTATAATGAGAACATGGAGTGTGTTCTAACAATTGGGACCATCCAAATATTTTACGGTTTTCAAAGTGATGGCTAGGATCCTTTGTTTAGTCTGATTTTGGAACATAGGTCATCCATGGAACATCCCAGTAAACGGATGATCCTGATTGATACTCTCTCTCCCATAATTGTTGTTTTATCAACCCATGGCACCTTATTCTCACCATGTCATTTGATGGAAGGTCAAAAAGACAACAAAAGTCCACATTGCAATCGAATATAGCATGGGATTTTTAGAATGTTTGTACCAAAATCCATGTGAATTAAATATATGATACTCGTCTTACCTTGCAACATAAAAGATATTTGAGAAATATGCAACATGGATTTGGAGAGAAAGATAGAGGAGAAGGAGAGAATTTAAGAGCGCCTAGAGTCTTGGGGCTGCTGTCTGATTGATACCAAGTCGACTCGATATCCTTCTTTGAGCCTATCTACAAGAGAGAGCTAGGTTGGGCCTGTTACCATAAGTTTACATCAGAAAGCTTGGCTCGATAGCTAGATTCGTGGATGACTCGGTTTTCCACCGAGTTAAGCCACCAAGTCAAGGTAATGTCTTCTTAACTCAATGGGTCTTCACTGAGTCATTGGTCTTTTTTAGGCCGGTTTTAGTACCAATTGATGTGAGTTGGGATCGGTCATGTTCGGGTTAGCGTTCCCTCACCGGTTCATGGTTGAACTCGACATTGAGTTGGGTCAAATTAGGTGACTTATTTCCCTTGATTAGTAGGTAAAACAATTTTTATTAAAGTGATGATTCGGTCTCTAATCGCATTGTTTCAAGTGAAGTAAGATATTCAAAATCCTCAATTAGGACTTTATTCAATTGAGTTGAAGCTGGGCCAAATCGCCCTTAGGGCAAGTTGAATCGTAAATTAAGGTGATTTAGTCTCCAAGCTTCTAATAGATTTCATATTAGGATTTAAGTTGGGTTTAATTATGTCAAATTTTGACTCAAATGTAGGGATTTGGAGTTCTCATTTTTGTTCATATTGGAGTCTATACTCGATTGAAGCTGCACTCTAAGGTGAGGACTCACTCTTTGAGCTTCCCACTTAATTTCATCAATCTGGATATAAATGATGACATGATTCCTCTAATCGAGTTACTTACCTTGCTATTGAATATGCTAAATTGTTGTGAAAATAATTCATGTGTTAAATGATAGACATCTCTCTTTAATTACAACATGCACAAATGGTTTGATGATAACATGCTATTTTTTAATTGTACATGCATTAATTAACTATATGTTACCATTTGCACTTAAGTGATGGAATGAATGGAACCTATCTTGGACTTACTATCTTGCGGTCCCTATTTGCCTTACACGGCTTGTATCACATATTTGCCTTACACGGCTTGGACCGCATATATGCCCTCGTGGCTTTGATGGGTAATTGGTGCCCTTTTGTGGCTTACTAGTTATATTTGCATATCTTGTTGATTTTTGAGTCATTATGCGGAGTTCGTTATGATTTTCGGGTGGAGCTGAAATTCGTTTGTCGATTTTCTAGCCATCTTGCGGAGTTCATATGATTTCTAAATGACACCGAAGTTCCTATGTTGATTCTCTCTTCATCTTGCGGTGTTCAGTCGTATGATGATTTTCGGATGGAGCTGAAGTTCACTTATCGATTTTCTAGCCATTTGACGGAGTTCACATACGATATGATTTCTGCGTGAAGTAGAGGTTTAAAGGTTGATTTTCTATTCACCTTACGGATTTCACTTGTACCATGATTTCCGGGTGGAGCTGAAGTTCGCTTATCGATTTTCTAGCCATCTTGCGGAGTTCACGTACAATGTGATTTTAGGTGCAATAGGAAGTCGTGTGTTTGATTATTTGATTATCTGGACATATTCCCTTATATTGCGACTGCTATTATATTTTGTTTATGATGAAATTCTATTGAATGACTTAATTTTGAGTACATGTGTATGATTTTGAAATGCCCTGTTTAATGTATGTAATTTCGTGACTTGCGATCTATATTGGATTATGAATGATGAGTGCGCAATCTTTGAGGGTGCTCCTCACTGCGATAGCCATTGACGCTATTAAACTGTAACGTTGATGCAGGTGTAAAGCAAGCAGATAGTGTTCACTGGGCTGCTAGAGCAAATCGGGTAGTTGAGGAGCTAGACGAGGTCCCTGCAGCCCATATTGAGCTCCACCACTAGTTGATAGACTCCTGTTTTTTGCTTACATGAACTTTGTTATTTGAGATTGTATAAGTCCTGTATGGACGCTACATTTGGATTTTCATTATGATTGGAATATTTTTATTCAATGCATGGTTTACTTTAGCTTCGTTGCTATTAACTCTGATTAATGATAAGTAGTTTAAATTTACACTGAATTTTAGAAGCTAACACTCGGGTTTTTTGGAGAACAGGTCATATACTTAGGTTCCAAAAACCGGGGTATTACAATTTGTTTCATGTACATACCTTCATTGCTAATAGCCACACTTCCTTGAGTCATTTCATCAAACACTTGGTGAGCAACATCAATAACAAAGTAACCGAGTCACCGAACTGGTTCAATTCGAGCTGGATTCGATCCGAGTCGAGTCAAGCTGGGGCCAGCTCGAACTCGGCTCGAACTCATTTTCGAGCTAAAAAAATCAACTCGACTCGACTCGAAGTCAGCTTCGAATTGAGTCGAATCGAGCTTTTTTGAGTCGAGTCGAGTGAGCTAATCGAGCTAGCTCTGTTCGTGTCCACCCCTAGTTGTAATTCCGGAAACGTGAGATAGGGCTGGTTTGGTCAAGTCGTGCTGTCGACTTCTCTGAGAGGTGGCGGGCGCACTGGAAGGCTAAGCGGGATTGTGGCCTATTTGCTCATCCTCCTTAGCGGTCTTCTGCACTTGCTGAGGCTGTAGTTGTTCCAACAATTACCTCATGGAATTCATGTTGTTGTTTAGCATTTCGACCTGTTACTCAAGGGAGTTCAACCGTCCTCCTTCGTTGCGGGACCGTTGACCTTGCCTTCCAGGACTAGAGTCAGCCTGTTGTTGGGAGGAAGAACCTCGATGACTGTCGGGCTATTCCGGTGGTGGCGTGAGGTCATGCGCAACTGGGGAGACTCAGGTTTATTTATTTATTTTTTTCTCTAGCCATCACGACCTC
This sequence comes from Magnolia officinalis, assembly GCA_021015155.1. NCBI lineage: Eukaryota > Viridiplantae > Streptophyta > Magnoliopsida > Magnoliales > Magnoliaceae > Magnolia > Magnolia officinalis. The sequence continues at coordinate 50,679,160 of JAJHSJ010000001.1, forward strand.
TCTAGTAAAGCGGAAAACAGCTTTCAATGTTATTTCCCACAGACAGCGTTAAACTGTTGATGCAGTTTTCCAATGAACCCTCCTTGGACCCTTAAACACCTACGCAAAAGAAACAAAGGACAAAAGGAAGACCCTGACTAATGCAGGGGACCCTCCGATGCTAAAGTCAGGTATCTGGGTCTTTATAGAGAATGGTGTAGAGGAAAAGAGTCACCGGTCTTTTCAGGTTTATGGGTTGTGTGAATGTGTGCGTACCTTTCACCGTCTAGGGGCTCCCCTATTTATCGAGAGGGAAGATCACACGAGCGGGAAATCTTCTCTATTTAGAGGGAAGATCACACCGTTTAAGATCTTTCCCGTTTGGGACTCCTGATATGCTGGGGATCCTCATCAGATCATGGGTGTCCAAGATCTCCAGGATCCTGGCCTTATCTTCCGAGATCTTCAAAAAAGATTTTTGTGCCGTTTGCTTTGGATAAGACCAAACGTTTAGTTGGGAACCGATAAGTCTATCCGACCTTTAGGTAAGATCGGATGGTTGAGGCAAATCAAGCCTCAGAGGCAGGTAGTACCGAGCTATTTATAGGTCGATATCATTCCGATGTCGATTGGCTTGTAGTGTCCTTGTGATCGTTGGTTCTAGTAGCTATCGGCTCCCCTTGCCGAAGGTCATGCTAACACATGGTGGCTCTGACCTATAATTAGGCCGAGCTATAGTCGCGCCGGCCTGTGATTCTACCGACCTATGATCAGGCCGAGCCATAGTCATGCCGACCTGTGACCGGACCGACCTATGATCGGGCCGAGCCATAGTCGTGCCGACTGTAACTGGACCGATCTATGATCAGACCGAGCTATAGTCGTGCCAACCTGTGACTGGACTAACCTATGATCGGACCGAGCTATTGGTCGGCTCTTCTCAGCCAGTAGTTTTTTCTAGGGTAGTTTGGTCCATGGGTTCATGCTAGTTCTTATTTCGACTTCTTTTCATGGACCATCTTATCTCTCCCATAACAGACGGCATGGATGAAACACATACATCATAGTGGGGTCCACAGATCACCCACCAGTAGCCCTTGACCAGCGGAAGCGTCGGTGGCTAAACCGCTTCCCACTGAGGCTATGCATGATCTACGGTGAAAAATAAAGATTATGTAGTAGGAAAAGACAAATTTACCCTTTCTACTTACGTCTCAGGTGGTGTGGCCCCACAAATCTTTTTCCTGCTTGGGCTCTTGCTGTAGGAAATTCGCGTCCGAGCATGTTTAGGGTGGGACCACCTGATTAGTGGTCTGATGCCTCACACATGTGCCACGTCGGGGATGTGTGCAGCAAATCGCCTTCACATTAGAGTCGGATACACATGCGTTGCGGAGAAGATAGAGCGCGAAGAACTGGAATATGGAACAGCCATCACTCTACATGTTATCATCAATCTAAGCTTGTATAAGTAGTGGGCAAAGCAATGGATGGATGCGAATACCAGGGGACAATAGCCATCGGTTATCCTTACTTTCGTGCATTTAATGCTCTTCATTAGCTGTTTTTTTTTTTTTTTTTTTCACCGTAAATTTGATGGTCACTTCTAGACGGCTAGGATCATCCGAAACCACACGTGTCCATAATCAACTTCCACCCGTAGTGGGTCCCACTAGATGGCAAATCCCTTTTGAAAGATAACTCCATATCTACTGAATTACTCTGCAACCCTTCTAACTGCACTCGCGTGCGTGAGATTGAGGGTCCTTTTCATTGTACATCATGTCTAGGAGGTGTGATTTCCAAGCTACGGCCATTCATCAGGTGGGCCCCACCAAGAATTACGCCCATACAGTTATGGGACAGACCATATTTGTATGGTGAAAGGGCAGTTAGAGTAAAATATGCCCAGTGGCCGTAGCTTGGAAATCACAATTCAAGGCAACTGATGGGAACTACAACCTCAGCTATAGTTCAAGAAGCTAAATAAAAATAAATAGTAGTTGTCCAAATCACATCCAAAGATATGGCTTTTTGATTTTTTAGGAAGCTAATTGTATCCGTATTGCTAGGATGGACCCGACGTAGGTTGGGGTTCCGTTAGTCCCACCATGATATATGAGTTTTATCCACATCATTCATTTATTTTTCCTCGATGATTATAAAGTTCAAAAATGAGTCAGACCCATGTCTCAAGTAGACGCTGTTTTGGTTTATGCCGAGGGGTGCCATTATCACAGCTGCTTCCTGTAGTGTGGTCCACTTGAACCTTTGATCTTTCTATTTTTTTTGGAACATACCTTAAAATAATATGGTAAAATAATATGGCAAAACAGATGGATGATGTGGATAAAACCCATACATCTTGGTGAGCCCCACATAGCTCCTTCCCTGACCGATTCCGTCCTGGCAGGGGGCAGGATGCAATCAGCAAGCAATTGTGTAATTTTGCAGTGAAAACCAGCCATGAGTTGCGAAAAGTGCTTTCAAATTATTCCTCAAGAACCCTCCGATCTAACTGTCTCATCAAAAGTAAGTTGTAAAAATGTCAAAATAGCAATCAACCTCCTACAGTGTTGCTTCTAAGCTTGAAGTATAAGATTTTCCTCCACTAATCTACCATGTCTAATTAAGATTGAAATGTAAGTGTTTGATTACATCAACATTGGGCTGAGTTGATCACCAGCGACTGGGCTGAGTCAACCCAGGCTGGTTACTCGGTTAGTGAGTCGAAAAACTAGGAATGTACAAGAGTCGGTCCCAGTTTTCCAAGTCAATGAGTGAACCGTAGAGTTCAAACGGGCCATTCGAATCCTTTAGGGGCAGCACTGTAATTTAAGCTGTAGAGAGTGGGCAGCAACCCAAGTCATCTTCGTTTTCTTCTCCTTTCCCTCTGGCGGTAAAGAGAAAAAATAAAAATAAAATAAAAAAAGTTTAGAAAAAAAGACATTTTCCTTTTGCCACACCTCCCAGTCTCCCTCCATACCCACACTAGCCAAGAAGAAAGAAAGAAGATAAGGAAAAGAAACGGGGTTGTTTTGTTTTATTTAATGCATTTAAAAAATAATAAAATATACATTTCATCAGTCAAAGGCGGATACTGGAAGATATGATCTTACGAAACTCCACATGGGATGCACATGCCGAGTTGATTCGACATTTGTTTCAATGAATCAACTCTTTTGATGCATTTCTCCCGTAGACCCCCTCGGCTCTACCGGCGCACCTTCTTGTACCTACACAGGCAAGTGTGAGAGATAAAGGAGGCCCTGGTTTGTACAGGAGACTCTCCGATGCCTAAGTCAAGCTCGAGGTCTTTAAAGTAGGATAGGGTCTTCAAAAAAGATACCAGTCAAGTATTAGGGTTTGAGTGAACATACCTCAAACGGTGAGAGATGCTCATATATTTATAGGAGAGAGGATCCCTCATCACGGGAATCCTTTCCTGATATTTTGGAGATCTGATATGATTTAGGATCTTCCCGAGATTGTAGGTTCCCGCGATCATCGGGATTTGATCTTATCTTCCAAAGATTTCGGGAAAGATCTTCGAGTCTTACGAGGATTCCTCGAATCTATAGTTCGACTTTTGGTCGGATCCCAAGGCAGGCGCTGACTGAATGATACTGTCTTAATTGACAGATTGGCATTCACCATTCTTGACCGTCAGACGGGCTAGACGGTTTGTGTTCTCTTCATCCGGGTGTTGAGACCTTTTGACCTCGTCATTCTATGGCCGATTAATGACCGAGCTAGGGCCGATTTGTGACCGATCTGTGGTTGATCTATGATCGATCTATGACTGATCTATGACCGAACTATGGTCGATCTGTAATCGACACGTGGCAGATTTATGGGCGATCCATAACCATCCTTTAGCCGACCTATAAATTAGGTCGGTCTTTCAACCACTGGTGTGAGCTTGGAAGCTCTTTGTGTGTCCTTACAATTGCATCGCTCTCCTTGGAGGGTGCTTTGTTTTTAGACGTAGAGGCCTTATTAGGCTCGGGTTCCCATGGGCCCATGCTAGTTCAGTAGAGTTAGTCCATTCCATAAACCAACTTATGGACTTGTAGATTTTTCCACAACAATGAGCCCCCCTTGCTTTTTTATTGAAGTTCGGAAAGTAAGCTCAGCTGTAGCTAGGTCATGTTATGCATGGACTAGGTGGAGTCACGTTGTCATTAATGTCAGGTATGACGGCCTGCACGGTAGTCGAAGCATTATCAGTCTGTAATCATGACGTGTCATCTTGTGACTCGAGGTCACGTGGGGCGTCAAGCCATCACTTCGGTGACAGTCTAACGGGGTCACGACACGTGGCGCCGTACTCGATGTTACGGTCGAGTAGTGCGTCCGGTTGCGCCACGTGTCGAGTCGAGGTAGCCGAAGGGGTGTTGTACGACGCAACATTGATGAGCGCCTTAAATGGTTATCACGTGGCCTGGCTATTTAAGGGGTGCCCTAACGCTTAGGGCTTTTCTCTTTCATGTTTCGTCTTCTCCCCCTTTCTGCTTCTTCTGCTTGCATTCCTGCAACTGTTCTTGCTGTAACCCAGTCATTCCGCAAATCTCAACGCCAGTGAGCCTCCCTTCCCCCTCCTCCTTTAGCTTTTCTATTCAATCATCATGTCTGGCTCCATGAGCTTACGGGAGGGGGTTTCCGGTGGTGAAAGTAGGGCGAGTAGTCACCTTAGGGTAATGTTGAACCCACCTTTGCCACTGGTGGTGATGGCGGATGCCGCTTTTCGGTATTCATCGTTGAGGAGAGCGCTGGAGTGGTCCCTAGCGCAGAGACCGGCTCCATTGGTAGGGCATTGAATCTGTCTCCCAGGCGTGAGACAACACCCCGAGCATGGGAAGTGAACGCGCCCTTGGTGACTGAACAAGTCACTGAAGCGCGTGACCCACCCAATGAGGTTAGAGCCGGGGAACTCGAGGGCAAAGAGGATCCAAGGGGGCCGGTGCCTTCGACCTTATCGGAGGAGGAGTTAGTCCGGATTAGGCTCTGGTATCACGTCCTCGAGTCTGTGATTCTTAGGCTTCCATTGGCAATGAACTCTTGGACCGACCTCCTGAAGGGGCAGTGGCGATTTTTCAGGTCGCCCTGTAGTGTGGCCTGCGATTCCCACTTTAGGGAATTGTTGAGCGTCTTCTGTCCTGCCTCGGTTTGGCCCCAGGCAACCGACTCTGAACGGGTGGAGGGACTTGTTCGGCTGTGCAATCTTATGAGCTGAGCTGGAGCAGCCCGAGCTATTAGTGGATGAGTTCCTCAACTTGTACCAAGTAAAACCGAACACCCTTCAGCCTCAGCTGGTATTACTTTTCCGCATAGCGAAACACCGGCAGGGCCTTGAGAACTGATCATCCCTCCTCCAATAAGCACTAGAGGGGTAAATGGTTCTGGGCCTATGGATGCTGGGAGACGGTTAACCCAGAATTGAGACAGTCTCTCATCCCCCAAGCTTTCTCCGAAGCAGGTTCACATTGCTATGGTTGTCCATCTTTTATTGATCGGCTTACACTGTCGGCTGACCTTGTTCACTTGTCTCTTGTCGCAGTTGTTCCCAAGCATCAACCTTTGCTTGATAGCGGATCGTTAACTCGGATTAGGGATCTACGGGCCCTCGACGAAGGTAGGCGATCTTGGAGAGTCCTCTCCAACCCGAGCGACTTCTCCAGGCAGGCGATCTTGGAGAGTCCTCTCCAACCCGAGCGACTTCTCCAGGCAGGCTTAGATTCGGCCCTCACAGGTACGACCTTGGGTAAGACCTCTAGCCGAGCTTCACGATTTTGAGAAATTTATTTGCTTGAAGACTTCTGACGCATTTATCTTTGTGCAGAGATGCCTGAGGCTCAACCCTTCATCCTCCCTCTCTTTAAGGTCCATGCGCCTCCTCGAGATGACGTGGCCGCCCCGAAGAAGAAGAGGCAGAAAACCTCCTAGAAATCCAAGGGAAAAGTCGATCCCTCTTGCCCGGTCGTCATCGAGGACAAGGGAGAGAGCAGGGAGGTGGAGACCTCCTCTGGAGCGGTGGGGACGGTCGTCCCTGACCACCCTGTTCTTGCTGAAGCTCAAGGAGCTGCAGAGCTTCTTTCTGAGGCTCACCCTACTGAAGGGGTGAAAACCGGGGAGAGGCGAGGGTGCCACCTTTGTCAGACTGTGGAGGAGATCCTCCCTTGGGTTGATCGCCATACAGCCGACGCGAAGTATGTCACCTTGTTTGACTCTCCGACAGAGACGACCCTCGCGCACGTGACGACCACCCTTCCTAGGGTAAGTATCTCGTCCAAAGTAGATCCCGTCTTCCAGATTTGCTCGTACTCATCTTTCTCCTTTTTCTTCTATAGTTTGCTTCGTGCGTGCTGAAGTCGTGGAAATTTTGCTTGGATGCACGATCGGGCCGAGGGAGCCGAACAAAAGGTGGCTCAGCTGGATGCCGAGCTTGAGATCACGAAGACGGCTCTTGAAGCGTCTTCTGCTGAGAAGGCTGTGATGGTGACGCAGCTGAAGGAGGCCAGGTGTGTGCACGATGAATGTCACACCGAGCTACTCGAGGCTAAGGGGAAGCTCGACAAGATGAAGGCGGAGACCAAGGGCATCATTACCAAGGCTCAGGAGGAGGTCGTCTGTCAGTTCATATCTTCCCAGGCGTTCATGGAAGAGAGAGACGCCCTCTTTCGCCAAGGTTACGCCGAGTGTACGAAGGACATGAGGGCTTCCTTCCCCGATCTCGATCTCTCTGCTTTTGACGAGGCTTAGTCGAGCTTTGATGGGTCGGGCGATGATGCGGCCCCCGATGCAGCTTCTGAGTCGGCGCCCGAGTCTTGAAGTTAATTTTGTAGAGAAGTATTTCCTCCCCTTTTCAGCTTCAGGCACTTCATGCACACCAGGCGCCCGAGCTTCCTTTTGTATTTTCCTTCTTTAAGATTTTGTTCATTGTCTGATGTACAAACTTGACTTTGTAGTTGATATAAAGCCGATGTAATCAAACCATTTTGGGTTTTATCAATGAGAAACATTCCTTTTTTGTTGACCTTCATATGTTTGAGTCGAATAATCAGAATTGTCTCTTTAGCTTTGCTACTGTTTGGTCGGATTGAAGCCGAGCTATTGCTTAATCATCAATTCGGTGTTGATCAGAATTTTATCAAAGTTCCTGCGGCCGGGTAGATCGGATCTTAGTCAGATCTTGGTTAGATCCTGATCGGATATAGGTCAGATCTTAGTCGGTCAGAGATCCGGTGACTTTATTGATGTAACTTTGATCCGATTCTTGTTCGACATTCCATGGGTGCGGGAGCAATTGGCCGCCGAGGTCTTCTAGTCGGTACGATCCATGTCGGCTTATATGCGATACGACGTAGGGTCCTTCCCAGTTCAGACCCAGGGCTCCTATTCCTGCTTCTTTGGTGTTTTGGAATGCCTTTCGGAGAACTAGATCCCCAACTAGAAACCTTTTGATCTTGACCCGAGCATTGTAAAACCACGATACTTGCTGCTGACGGACAACGGTTCGAAGTTGAGCTTAGTTCCTTTGCTCTTCCAGGAGGTCAAGACTGAGGGACATAAGCTCGCTATTGGCCCGTTCGTTGAACGAGACCGTTCGGGCTGTAGGTAATCCGATCTCTACGGGGGTAACTGCCTCCGCTCCGTATGTCAGAGAGAACGAGGTCTCTCCAGTGGTTGTCTGGGCGGTAGTTCGGTAAGCCTATAAAACTTTGGGAAGTTCCTCGGCCCACGCTCCTTTAGTATTCTCGAGCTTGGTCCAAAGATGATTTTTAATGATCTTGTTGACTGCTTCTACTTGCCCGTTTGCCTGTGGATGTCATGGTGATGAGTAAACGTTGCAAATCCCAAGGTTCTTGCACATCTCTTGATATTGCTTATTGTCAAACTGTTTTCCATTATTAGAGATAATAGTCCGAGGTATTCCGAACCTACATATGATATTTTTCCAAATGAAATCCATAATCTTTTGTTCGGCTATCTTCGCTAACGGTTCGACTTCTGCCCACTTAGTGAAGTAAATGACCACCACTACGGCAAACTTGGTCTGGCCTTTGCCTGTAGGGAGTGGACCGATGATGTCGATCACCCATTGAGCAAACGGCCAAGGTCCGGCCATCGGTGTGAGCTCTTCCGGTGTTTGCCGAGGGATGTTCACGAACCTCTGGCACTTGTCACATCTCTGGATGAGCTTTTAGGCATTGTGTTGGATGGTCGGCCAGTAATATCCTCATCGGACAACTTTGTGTGCCAGCGAGTGTCCTCCCGAGTGATTTTCACAAATTCCTTCGTGGATCTCCCGTAGGACATACTCTGCTTCCTCTGGTCGGACACACCTTGAATAAGGGAGGTAAAATCCTTTCTTGTAGAGCAACCCGTTGAGTATGTTATACCGGGCGGCCTTGACTTTCATTCGTCGCCCTTCCGCGCGGTCCTCGGGGAGTTCATTGCTCTCGAGGTACTAGATAATCGGGTCCATCCATGTTGGTTCCGAACTAACCGGAAGGATGGGCGTAGGGTCGACCTCATCGATGCTCGGTTTAGCCAAGAACTCAATTAGGATGGATCTTGGGATTTCATCTTCATTTCCTGTAGCGAGCTTTGCCAACATGTCGGCTTTGGAATTCTCCGCTCGTGGAATCAAAGCGATGTTGCACTTCTGGAAACTTTCGATAAATTCCTTGGCTTTTTAGACATAGGCTTTTAGGTGTTCTTTCTTAGCTTGGTAAACATCGGTTATTTGGTTGACAATCAATTGTGAATCACTGAAGACTTTTAGTTGCTGAGCCCCCATGTTTGCAGCTAGTTTGAGTTTGACGATCAAGGTTTCATATTTTTCGTATTGTTGGAGGCTTGGAATCCAAATCTCAAGGCATACTGCATGCACGTATGGTCAGGAGTCTCCAGGACAATGCCGATCCCGCTTGCCTTGGACTTGGAGGAACCATCAACGTAAAGCGTCCATAGGGTAGGGTCGGGAAGAGCTTGGGTGTCGAACAATCCTGCAAGATGTTGTTCCGCCGACCTCTCTGGGAGGAATTCTAACCTGGGTAGGTCGGCCGTGTATCGGTCGTCGGTCAGTTCTTGCTCTGGAGATCTCGTCATTTCGACGATGAAGTTGGCCACTGCTTGGCCTTTGATTGTAGCTCGTGGCTGATACTTGATGTCGAACTCACTTAGCTCGATCGCCCACTTAGTCAGCCGGCCCAAGGCATCGGGTTTCTACAGGACTTAGCAAAGTGGGTGATCAGTTAGAACGACGATCAAGTGAGCTTGGAAATATGACCGTAAGTCGGGAGGATGTGATTAGAGCTAGAGCCAACTTTTCCAAGGTCGGATACCTCGTCTCTGTAGGAACTAACGCTTTACTAACGTAATAGACCGGCAATTGCTTTCCCTCATATTCCTTTATCAATGTCGAGTTGACTGCTGCATTGGATACGACCAGATACAGTAGCAGAGATTCGCCCAACTCACGTTTGGAGAGTAAAGGCGGCGATCCCAAGTATTCTTTGAGCTACTAGAAAGCTGTCTCACATTCTTCGGTCCATTCTATAGTTTGTCTCCCCTTCAACTATTTGAAGAAAGGGAGGCATTTATCAGTAGCTTTGGACACGGAGCATTTAAGAGCAACTATTCTTCAAGTTAGCCTTTGTATGTCTTTAATCGTCTTTGGAGAGTGCATGTCGAGGAGGGCCTGAATTTTCTTTGGATTCGCCTCGATCCCTCGATGGCTTACCAAAAACCCGAGGAACATTTTCGAGCTTACGCCGAAAGCGTATTTGCTCCGGTTTAGTTTCATCCGGTATTTACGGAGAATGAGAAACATCTCCTCTAGGTCGGTTATGTGATCTGTGGCTTTTATACTCTTGACGAGCATGTCGTCAATATAGACCTCCATAGTTCACCTTATTTGGCAGGCGAACATCTTGTTGACCAGCCTCTGGTAGGTCACTCCTGCATTCTTTAAACCAAAAGGCATCACGCGGTAACAATAAAGACCTTTGTCAGTGACAAAGGTGGTCTTAGATTTATCTACTGGGTGCATTACAATCTGATTATATCCTGAATATGCATCCATAAAACTAAGCAGTTCGTGGCCCGCGGTACTGTCAACCAACTGATCGATTCTGGAAAGAGGAAAGTTGTCCTTGGGGCAAGCTTTGTTTAGATCTGTGTAGTCTACACAAACACGCCACTTCCCATTAACTTTCTTGACCAGTACGACATTTGCCACCCGGTCCGGGTAGTAGACTTCTTCGATGAAGTTGGCTCTGAGGAGCTTGCCAACCTCTTCTATAGGGCTGTACACCGAGCTGAGTCAAGTCAAGGTGGGCAAAGATCGGCTTGACTCGTCCATGCTATACTCGAGTTCGAGCTCAAGCTCGAGCTCAACATTAAAGCTTGGCTTGTTTGCTAAAGCTTTCGAGTCGAGTTTGAGTCTAGCTAATGGTTCGAGTCGAGTCTAGTTTACCTCAGTAAGGTAAGGGAAAGAAAAAGAAGGAATGGGGACGGGTAGGGTTGGATAGGATTTTTTAGTAAAAACCTTTAAATTTTAACTTTTTTAAACTTAAATATATATTATATATATTTAATATTAATATAATATATATTATTAAAATATATTACTCGAGTCGAGTTGAGCTCGAGCTCGAGCTTCAAGTCGAGTTGAGTTAAAATGCACCATGGTCGAACTCGGCTCAAACTCAACTCGAGCTTTAAAAAACAAGCTTGACTCGGCCCGAGTTGGCCTTTCAAGCCGAGGCAATCCGAGTTGACTCGAGTCAAGTCGAGCGAGCTTTTCTAGCTAGCTCGACTCGTGTACAACCCTACTCTTCTCTAATCACTGCGTATCTCTCCGGGCCGAGGGCGAGTCACTTCTGTCGAACTGGTCGGTAGGACGGGTCAATATTCAGTCGATGCGTGATGATGGCGGGGTCAATGCTCGGCATGTCCTCGTGGGACCACGTGAAAATGTTGGCAAAGCGTCGAAGGAGGGCTACCAACTTGTCTCACAGTGGTGGCGTCAGGGACGATCCAATCTGTACGGTCTTGGAGTGATCGAACTCGTTTAGAAGGATCGGAACAAGGTCTTCCATGGGTCGGCCTCGTTACTGAGATTCCTCGCGCGGATCCAAGGATTCGATCGTCATCGTGTCATGTGGAGCCCTTAATGCCATCACGTAACATTGTCGAGTGTCCTGTTGGTCGCCCTTGAGAATTCGTACACTATGCTCGGTTGGAAACTTCATGGCGAGGTGGTAGGTTGATACCGCTGCCCTGAGGAGGTATAGTGATGGTCGGCCAAGGATGGCATTGTAGACAGATGACTGGTCGACTACCAGGAAGTTGACTAGTATGGTGGTTTGATTTTGGTCATCTCCGGCCATGAGAGGGAGCTGGAGAGCTCCTTTTGACATAACCTGTCCACCCAAAAACCCAACCAGGGGAGTCTTCACGGGTCGGAGTGAAGTCCGACCAATGCCCATCTTATCGAAGGCTTGGAGGAAAAGTACGTCCGCGGACGACCCTGTATTGACGAGAATTCGAAAGATCTTCTGATTGGCTAGGGTAACAGTAATCACCAACGCGTCGTCGTGCAGGTGGTGAACACCTCGGGCGTCTTCGTCAGTGAAGGCTACACTGTACCTTTCTAGCTTTCTCTCTTTTGAGGGTCGGACGAGGCCATAATTTCTGCCTCGGGGTGGCTGATGCTTCTCGCATGTATCTTCCGGGCATTGTTCGAATCGCCTCTGCCTTTGTGGCCCCCGAAAATCATGCGGATCTCCCTTGCCGGTCGGTTGTCGATCGGTTGCTCTTCGGTAGCTGTAATCTGACTTCCTCTCTGATCTACATGTTCATCGAGGTGACCCTCTCAATTTCCTGCTTGAGGTGATAGAAGTCACTCGTGTTATGCCCATGATCCCGATGAAAATAACAGTATTTGTTCTTGCTTCTTCAATTGAGATTGCCTCGTAACTTGTTCGGCCATTAAACAAAGCTCTCATCTTTTATCTCCATCAGGACCTGTTCTTGGGATTTGTTGAGTGGGGTGTAAGTGGTGAACTTACTATTAGGTCGTTTGTTCGACCTACCGTCGTCCCAAGAACGATCATCCTTCCGCTTTTTTACTTTCGTTGGTCAGATCAAGTTCCTTCTTTGTCTGTTCTTTGGCCGGGAGGTTTTTATTTTGGATAGCATCTCACAAAATTCAGGATTCCTCAGCATTAGTGTACTTTTGCGATCAGTTCAGGAACTCGGCCAATGTAGTAGGAGGATTCTTGTTTAGAGAAAAGAGGAACGACTTGTCTCTCAACCCAGTCATGATAGCGTTCAGTGAAGTCTCATCCGAGTGTTTCTAAACATGTAATGCCTTCAGATTGAAGAGTTTGATGTAATCCTTTAGGAGCTCGCCATCTTTCTGAACTATGTTCATAAGGCGGGCTGGTGCTTTGAGCCACTTTTTCCCTCCGATGAAATTAGTGATGAAGGCCTCGACTGGGGCTCTACTGCGCCTTCTCCGATTTATTTCATGTCGTAGGTCGAAGGTAGGTAATGGATAGTCCTTGAAACATGGGATGGAGCAGGTTCAGCGGGAGCATGTTACCGGCTTGGTTGCGAAGCGACCTGCACAATAGAGGGTTGGGGAGGATTAGTGCATGGTCGAACATAGCTCAACTGTCCTTCCCTCTGATGATCAGGCTCATGAACACATTGGGGCTGCATATTTTCCATCATTTGCTTCAAATAGCCTACGTCGGCCCTGATATCTCCAACCTCCCTCTCGAGAGCGTCCTGTTGACCATTTCTATCGTGCCTTTGCTGACCGCGCCAACTCGAACCCGAAGTAGCCTGATGCTACGGAGAGCCTCGACGACTCTCATGTCTTTCAGGACACTCGACAGGTTGCGGGCCTGAGCGGGCGCAGCCATACCGGTGATCGGAATGGTTATGAGAGGGGATTGGGCTTTCTTGTTTCATTTTGCCATTACTGGACTCAAAACGTTCACCGGTAGAACTGAAACAGCTTAACTATGTCGTTCCCACAGACGGCGCCAAACTGTTGATGTAGTTTTCTGGTAGACCCTCAGCAGTGCACCTTCCTATACCTGTACAGGCAAAGGTGAGAGACAAAGGAGGCCCTGGCTTGTACAGGGGACTCTCCGATGCCTAAGTCAAGCTTGAGGTCTTTGAAGTAGGGTAGGGTCTTCAAAAAAGAGACCAGTCGAGTATTAGGGTTTGAGTGAACATACTTCAAATGGTGGGAGATGCTCATATATTTATAGGAGAGAGAGGATCCCTCATTATGGGAATCTTTTCCTGATATCTAGGAGATCTGATATGATTCAGGATCTTCCCGAGATTGTAGGTTCCCGCGATCATCGGGATTTGATCTTATCTCCCAAAGATTTCAGGAGAGATCTTCGAGTCTTACGTGGATTCCTCGAATTTATAATTCAGCTTTTGGTCGGATCCCAAGGCAGGCGCGGAATCAGAATTGAATGATACTATCCTGATTGATAGATTAGCATTCACCATTCTTGATCGTCAGACGGGCCGAAAGGTTTGTGTTCCCTTCATCTGGGTGTTGAGACATTTTGACCTCGTCGATCTATGACTGAGCTATGGTCGGTCTGTGACCGATCTGTGATTGATCTGTGTTCGATCTATGACTGATCTATGACCGAATTATAGTCGATCCGTAATCGACACATGGCTGATTTATAGGCGATCCATAACTGTCCTTTAGCCGACCTATTAATTAGGTCGGTCTTTCAACCACTGGTGTGAGCTTGGAAGCTCTTTGTGTGTCCTTACAATTACATTGCTCTCCTTGGAGGGTGCTTTGTTTTTGGACGTAGAGGCCTTATCAGGCTCGGGTTCCCATGGGCCCATGCTGGTTCAGTAGATTTGGTCCATTCCATAAATTGACTTATGGACTTGTAGATTTTTCCCCAACAAACTCCACAAAGCCACATACATTGACGAGAGATGAAATGAATCCAGATGGACGAAATCAATTAGCAGAGAGGAACTTGTATCTGTAGATGGTAAATCCAGACACATGGCTATGCGTATGATTAATGGCTCGATTTCAATTAAACACGTGTGATTAGAATAGATGTCGGGTACGCTAGAGTCATGTTCGACTAAAATCTAACATGATGCTTGTGACCATATGCGCGAAGTAGCTGGATTAGGATCAAATTTATGAAGATTGGCTTGATTGTTCAGTCACTAATTGTTACAATGATCATGTGATTTTAAAAGGAGAGGGTTGTTCCAAATGAAATCTTTTTGTCTTGAAGACAAGAACTTTCTTTCAATCGTGATAGTTTAAACCGCATTTGTCAATAAAACAAGAAAGAAAAATAAATTAAAAATAAAGATTTGGTCGCTAATTTTATTAATAAAGATATTCGATAAGTACAATCGGCAAAAGAAAGAAAATAAGCAAAAGAAAAATATGGCAGTCTGTGCTGGTAAAGTGGTTGTGGAAAAGACCAGATAGTTGTGTGATGGTCATGGCGTGAGATCTACAAGACTTAACCAAATATGTACCAAGTAAGAACTTAGTAATTTGAGGGTCCAGTGACTAGCTTGTTGATATTTAAACTGCTCCTATTCTCATATTGCAACGATGTGCTGGACAGTAGCGAAACTATGCTAAGAACTAATTTCTATAAACTTACTACAGTATGGTTAAACAGAAGTAGAGATACTAAGCTAAGAAGCTAAACTAATGTGTACATGGAGGACAAAAGGGATGAGCAGTATAGAGCTGAGAAGAGATTGATCGATTTGTATTGGCGAGGTCTCGTGACTTGCATATGAATCTTCTAATTACAAAGCGGCCGTATCCTACTCGAATTTGGAGTCCTTGTTGGGTTATGCCATCTTAGACAATTTACTTCTATTTTTGGATGACTTTCTATTGTTCACTCTAACTTTCTTGTGACTTCCGAGAATATCTCCGATGTTTTCTAGAAAATTTTTCCTTCTAGGTTAATCGGACGATCATGTCGTGTGTATGCTAACTATGAAGAATCCATCAACAGTATGTCTTGAGAAACTTCTTGTGCATGCTAGAAATTGTTCACCCCTTACTTCCGTCAGCCACGTGTCATACAAGAGATGACTGTCCTTTTCGGTCCTGGTTGTGTGTACAACTCTGAGCATCCAACTTTTTTAGCATGATACATGTCTTCGAGAGATAAGTGCCAATGGTCTCTCCTAGTGCAAGCATGTTTCTCTCCCATCTTTCGTTTGAGTGTGCCAATACATGGCGCCTTCTCATTCACTGATTTGGATTGTGTCAAGTCAAGTGTAAACAATGCCCCTCACGTCTCTTTGCATTTGGAGAATGTGAAGAGATGTTGCATCCTTTTGGCTTCTCGTCAGGAGTGGTAGGCGTCGCGTGCTGACACGGGGATAGGATTTTGTTATCGCATGCATCCTCTTGCATCGAAAATTGCCTTGAATTTATTGTCAGCGAAATAATTGATGACATGGCCTTATATAAATGGAATTCTCAGCTCAGATTGACCTCACTACTCAACTTTCTTCGCCTCCTCCTCTCATCAGCATTCTAGCTTGCTAACGTTGTCCTTCCTTCGCTCAATTGTTTGTGGAATGAAGGTCTGAAAGAGTGATGCTTTGTACGGGCGATGGCCAAAACTCAAAGGCTCGACCACTATTTTAAAAATCATTAAGCCAAGGATCTATCCTTTTGCATGAACAATCAGCCATATATAGATTAGATTTTCTCTTTTATTTGATAATTTTCGGCGTCTTTTATGCATAAAGATGAATGATTTAAAAAGAAAAATCTCTTGTAAGGCTGATTTGATGGAATGAACGATACTTTTCAGCGGACTACCACTCCTGTTTTTTTTACCCAGCTGTTCTTCGGTCGTTTAAGTCTATGAGTACATGAATTCTCATAAAGTGGGCATGCACTTTTTCAAATAATGATTGTTAATGGAATTCTAGCTTTCATGGCCATTTAAGTATTGCAACTGATAAACACCTCCTTGTAGTACTTTCTTTATGATGAATGGTCCTTCCCAAGTCGGGGGACTATTTTTCAAATTCGGGCATTTTTGGCACTAATAGGAAGTATGATTTTCCAAACTAGTTCAACTTCATCTAATAACTTCCCTTTTGTTTTCTTGTTATATGCCTTGACCACCTTGGCTTTATGAACTTTTGGTGAGTTTATTTCTCGCATCCTTACATGATCCAACTCTTCCAGAGCAATCATCACTGACTCAATGAACTCTTGTGGAGTTAACTAATGCTGAAAAGCAACTTGAAGGGATGTTATATTTACCTCCATAGGCAACGCAATGTCGTGCCCATATGTTAAGGCAAATGGCTTGACCCTTGTCCTTGTCTTTTGAGATGTCCATAGGCTCATTAAACTTTTAATAGGATCTTATTCCATGATCGTGGGTCCTCTTTCGTCATACGCGCTTCAACATGTTATTCAAGATTTTATTAGTTGAATCAGCCTATCCATTGGCCTAAGTATATTACGAAGTCAAATACACCAACTTGAACTTATAGGTGTTGGCTAAAGCTTATATCCGGTTGCCTGAAAATGCAGCTCCTTTGTCTACTGTAATGGTTTAAGGAATACTAAACCAATGGATGATATGTTCTTCGATAAAATCAATAACTTTCACTTGGCCAACTTTCCTCATCGATGTTGTTTCTGCCCACTTGGTGAAATAATAGGTCGCCACGATTATGAAACTATGTTGGTCCGAAGATGGCGACAATATTTTTCCAATAGGATTAATAACCCATCCACAAAAAGGCCATGTCTTGAGAATTTAATGTAATTTGATGTCAGACACATGCTATAATATTGTCGATTAATAATAATTGTGTCTCTAGATAAGCTACCACATTTTTTTGTCTCGCTTAACGGGCAACCCTCTGAGTAGAACGATAGTCCTATTGCTAAGTCTCATAAAATAATGAATGATCGACATTCTCTAATTGTCTTTAGGAATATCCAGCGAGATGATCTCCATGGTCATTACTCTTTTTTGGGTGACTAAGAGTGATTGTCTTTGGACTATGGGGAAGGTCTTCCATTCAAGCAACACGAGTCCCACTGCAATCTACGCTATCTTGTTCATGTTGGCATTTCACTCTCAGGGGATGTAGTCTAAGACTACATCATCGAAGTCTGACATTACCTACAACATCATCCCATAGTAAGGCATCAACGACCAACTCAAATATTTATATAAGCCGATGAACTGATTGATGACTAGTTAAAAATCTCTGATGATTTTCACATTCCTTGCCCGAGGTCCATTAAAATTTCAAGTCCGATAATCAAGGCCTCATACTCTACTTAATTATTTGTATTTTCAAATTCGAGTTGGAAAGTGTAGTTTTCTTCTTTTCGTTTGGAGATATAATAATAATCCCAACTCCAGATGACCGATCTATCTTTAATCCGTCAAAGATCGGCCTATAAGGATTGAGGTGGACATCGTATATCCCTAGAATATCTGATGAAATTTGGTTGTTTACTCTTAATAGGTAGTCACTCAGGAAATTGGCTAAGACCCCACCCTTGATGGCCTTCTAAGGAACGTACTTGAAGCAGAACTCTGACGAAGCCATAATCCATTTTCCGATTCTCCCCTTGAGAATTGACTGTGTAAGTATGTATTTATAAGATTGGTCGAAACAATAATGTAGACTGTACCTATAAATAAATAATGTTAGAGTTTGGTGGTTGTAAAGAACAAAGACAGACACAACTTCTCTATGGATGAATATCGTCGCTCAGTATCGTAGATAGTTCTGGAGAGATATTAGATTTTCTGCTCTTTTCATTCATTATTTTCTTGGGCTAATAACGCTCTGATCAACTCTTCATCCGCCACAATATAAATACGGAACGACCAATCTCTTCATTGAAGAATTAACATCTGCGGCTTCATCAAATATGCTTTGATGTAGACCTTCATTATTTTCTTAGGCTAATAACGCTCTAATTAACTCTTCATCCACCATAATATAAAGCCGGAACGACCAATCTCTTCATTGAAGAATTAACATCTGCAGCTTCATCAAATATTCTTTGATGTAGACCTTCATGAATTTTCCAATCATGTCATCAAATATCACATTCATGGCTCTCTAATATGTTGTACTGGCATTCTTTAGTCCAAAAGGAATCACAGCCCAATAAGGGGTCCCAATAGCTCTTGGACACATGAAGGCTGTTTTGTGGATGTCTTCGGTGGCAATGTAGATTTGATTATATCTTGAATGGCTATTCATGAGCAACAAAATCTTATGTTCGGTGGCTCTATTCATGAGCTGATCTGCAATTGACATTGGATACTTATGTTTTAGAGTGGCCAGATTGAGGTTTTTGAAGTCAATACAAACTCTCAGTTTCCTATTCTTCTTTATGACTAGTATGATGTTCGGGATCTAGTCAGTATAACAAATTGGTTGTATGAAACCATCCTTTAGTAGCTACTCAATTTCTTTCTTCACTTTCAAAGTGACTTTAAGAGTCATCCTCCTTACTTCTTGTTTGAACAGCTTGAACTCCTCCTTTATCGGGAGACAATGTGCAACTAGGTCTTTGTCTAGGCCAGACATCTCATGATAATCTCAAGCAAAATAGTTAGAGAACTCCTTAATCAGTGCAATCATCTCTATTTGAGCTTGAGGATCCATTGCTATACTGATTTAGGTCGCATGTGGGTTCTCTGTCATGCCGAGATTTAACTTTAATAGCAAGTCTTGGACGTCAGCCATAGCGTCGTCCATCTTTACAGGTGCTTACTCAAGTTCATGGACTGCCACACCATCCTTAGCAACCTCATCCTTTTCGAGCAGACACTTTGCTATATTGAAGTGGTGTCTATTATGAACTTTTGCATGTTCAAGGTAATCTTTTACCCTTTGAAGGGTAGCCATGGTTTCAACTCCTTTCTCAATCTTAGATTTGTAATCCATCAGGGAGCTTCTTTGAAAAAGTAGTTCACAAGCAGCCGATATGGAATGATCACATTCAACTCGCTTGACATTTCTTGCATTAGAGTAGAAACACTGCTAATCAGGGAGTCGAGGTCCGAATCAGGGTCTGTTGCGGTGGTGATCCCGTCAGATGGTCGTCTTTTGTCTTGATCGATGAATTGCAATGGTCCTATCTACCCATCATAAAGGTGGGCTTCAGCCGTGTTAGACTTAGCTAAAAATGGTCGATTATCCTAACAAACAATCTCAACCTTATTTTCGTTTCACATTATCAGGAATTGGTGAAGGGATAGAGGGATACACAAATTGGAATGAATCCAATCCTGACCAATAGTGCATTATAATTAAGTGTAGGTTTGATGATGAAAAAAGCGGCCATAACTTTTCTATTTCCTACTAATAGCTCAATAAATAGAACACCTTTGGTATTTGTGATCCGCCGGTAAAGCTAGAGACCATAACTTCGGTCGGCATTAAATTCCATGGCATCTTCTAAGCCTGCGGACCATAGTCATAGGCATAATGTTAACGACAATGCCATTATCAACCAAAACTCAAGTAACTGGGCATCTATCCATGTGTGCTGATTCATACAGGGGCTTGAGATGCTTCGTCATTAGGTGAGATGACTTAGTGATCACAACCTTTTCTGCTTCATCTCCCTATTGAATGGCAATAGCTAGTTTAGCCTCATACCCACGATCCATAGTAGTAGATGATGACTCGGTTTGTTTCAAACTCTCCCATTCTTCTTCCACATCCCTTACCATATGATTGGGTTGGTCATGCTTTTCTTAGAACACCATTGGAAGTACAAAGACCATACTATAGTTAAGTGTAAGGATAGGTAGGGTCCCAAATCAAACCACGGTATTTTTTTTGCTTCTTCCATGTGCTCTGATGACCCAGTTTCATCTTTGATGTTCCTTGAAAGGTCTCCACTTTAGAGAGAGTCTTCGAATGATTGTTCATTCATAAAAAATAAATTTTTTTTTTTTTAAAAAAAAACACCCTTTAGAGGTAAAGGTTGTCTTCTCTGAAATCTTCGTTCATGATGGTGTCATTTGGTTATTATAATAATTATTATTATTATTATTTTGCATTCGTTGCCTGGGGTGTTCGGTCTTTAATTTGAGGCCCTAGGCGTTTAACTATCAGTCGTGCTTCTTTTGGATAATATGTTCTGCTATCGTGAATGCTCCAGCTGCAGACCTCTATCTTTGTAGCATGTGTTTTATTTAAACCAACCTGGTTTAAATGATTTTAAACTCGCAAGTATACGAATCAGATGTACATATGGTACATATTACGAGATCATTCCCACGAGGACTGGTTGTCACAATTCAAATTTATGATTCTTCTTAACTAATCCAACAAATAGTTTTGCTAACAATTAAGTAAACTATCACAAATCTATGGGAAATAACCGAGAGCAATAAGGAAAATTCAATCAAAGAGAAGACTAGGACTTTCGAATCCACCCCTAATTATCCTGACCCTTGTTTTACCTGTTGATTCACCCTAAGTCAGATTGATATAAAAATAAATAAAACACACTCTATGTCCTTGGTCGGGCACACAGAATGTATAATCCCTTAAAGCATAAGGATCACATCTTTCCATCCATGGTCAGGCATGAAGAGATGTAGATTCCTATTTCTTCCTCCATAGGAAACCTATTCATGGTCAGACACAAGCACCTAGAATAAGAATCTAAACAACATCCACATCTAGACTTTGGTTAAGCTCATAGAATGGAGAAGTACGGAAATTTCAGTTAAGTACACTAGAGAAAGAAACACATCAATCAAATCAAGATGAATTCAACCATAAACAAGAGTCATTCAAATTAGGGGCTTCATCTCAGCCCTAGCTAAAAGATTAGCAACTTATCAAATCAATTAAAAAGAAGGAGAAATAAAATTTATAAAAAGAAAACATCTCCCTTCTCTTTCTTCTCTCTCTCTCTCTCTCTCTCTCTCTCTCTCTCTCTTCTCTTTCTTCTCCAAGCTCTCCTTTCCTTAAGCTCTGGCCGTGCTTTCCCTGGCTCCCCCCAAGCTCTAGCTCCAAAAGATCCCTATCTCCACGTTTTGCATCTCTTTTTATAGCTGCTGGAGTGGCTGGAGTGGTGAAAATCGGATTTGAAAAGTTGTCGCACGTGCAGCGAAAGCCTTTTCGCAGCCAAGTTCGGGGCTTCATAACTCTCATGTTCCTCGCCTGATGTCAGTAAAATCAACGTCTCTTGAGATGTTTTGAGATGGTCTACACGATGGACGGTTCAGATCTACCATATGATCAAAGATGGTGGGCCACAACTGCCTGGAAAACTGGATTTCGCGGATGTACGAAAGTTTTCGCATTCTTTCACTGTCGTGATCGGCGGGCCCCACAGAAGTGTTTTCATGAAAATCCACCCCATCCATTAGATTCAGGATGAAATTTCAGTGAAGAATGGGTGGTTTTGAACGTCCATTAATGTGGCCCAAAGGAGAAATCACGATAAAATCACTTTTGAGTGTTGTAGGACAGTACGTTTGTGGCCTCTGTACCGCACACGTGTGCACGTATGGGTACAAACAGTCAGCATGGGTTTGATGTCTTCGAGGCCCTCTACACGATGGATGACTTGGATCATCTATACGAGTAATGGGTGGGGCCCACTAGCGTCCGCAAAACGGACACCGTCCGTCCGTTACGCAACAGCGAAAACGGAAGTTTCCGTTTTGAGAGGTCAGCGTTCTTGGACCAACTTACATGTGTACACACACTCTGTTCGGGTGGGGTCCACTGCGATGTTCTTGAGAAATCTAATCCATCCATTTAATTGGTCTCCCCATACCAAATTTGAGGCAGTTCCATATCAGGTGGACCCGGAATCAACGGTTTATGGACTGATCTGTCAGTTGGGGCACTTTCATAGTGATTCGAGGGCTGAAATTTGACACGTATGGTTAATTTATGGCCCTCATCCCATGTATGAAGTTTCTAGCCAATTGGATGGTGGGAACCATGTGATCTTGCATTTTGCACCAATTTCAGACATCTTTAACGTGAACGGCTTGATTTCCTCGGATCCCTAGCGTATAAATCCATCGATCTTGGTCCCCTGGGTCTGTCCCTTGCTTTGGTGGCTTCGGAGCATCAAATCCATGCTTTTAGTATTCTTTTTCAGTCAACGCTCCTGATTACACCCTGCAACAAAAACACGATTAAATATTCCATTAAGCATTATCATGTACGTAAAATCAGGCAATCACTGGGGTCTGATATGCAATATTCGACCCTCATCACATGCATTTTTAGCCCTTAGGTATCTGTGGAAAATTTTAATGAATAACTATGGTCTAACGATCTGTCCTGGCCGCTATTGGTTTGACCATTCTTCATGCTCGGATGATCTCTTAGATGGGTAGTCATACCCCTCTAAGACACATCTCTTTGGGGCACCGTGAGGTTGTTGCCGAATCCTCGGATGATAATTCC
This sequence comes from Magnolia officinalis, assembly GCA_021015155.1. NCBI lineage: Eukaryota > Viridiplantae > Streptophyta > Magnoliopsida > Magnoliales > Magnoliaceae > Magnolia > Magnolia officinalis. The sequence goes on from JAJHSJ010000001.1 coordinate 50,701,654, forward strand.
TTGGAGCCCAGTTTCAGTTTTGAACGGGTCTCATCGCCCTGTCCCAGGGTGCGATGTGATTATGGTGGACTCTTTCAGCATATTCGGTTTGTGGGCATGGCCTTTGGGGCTGTTGGTGAGGAATGGCCACGGTTGTCTAGTGTGTGGCTCTAGAATACGCACCATATGACTATGGTGGTCAAGACAAGGCGCTATGTGCAATGACTGGAGGTGACCATTTATGATCGTTGTTGATATACCTTGAACAACACTCACAAAACATGGGTTACACAGGAAAATCAACTGCAAGGGCATTTGCTTTGTTATTATGTTGCATTTGTTGCCCTCTTATAGTCTCCATGCTTGAGTTTGAAGGTCAAATAGTAATCTTTTTGTTGAGCAGAGACAACGATTTCTTAACCCGCTAAGGCGTCGCTACAGTTTGCTTCTCTAGGTACCAGCCTAATGTCTTCAATTATGCTAAAATGACATTGACTTCGATCATCTTCGAAAACGGGTGTCTGTCGATCCCCATGTCCTCTTACTTATCTAGAAATTTCAAGAGGACATTGTCAATGTTTTCTTGTTTGATGTTCCTAAAAATGACACAATTTTAGTTGAGTGAGTTTTGGTTCCATGCCATTTATAGAACTTAAAAGAAAAAAAAATGTCCTTAGCCGATAATTTTTTTATATTTGGGTAACTCAATGAATTTAGCTTCCAGAAATAGGATAAAATTTTCATCAGCCTTGGTGATGTCTAAAGAATATTATTTGGTGAATTTAAATATATTCTTCTTAAGATTAATTCTCTAAGGGGTTTGCACTTTCATTCTTTTCAGGGCCAGAAATTTGTGCGACCATTTGGCCACAACTTTAGTGGTGACCAACTTATAATTGGGGTTCTAATAGTCAGGGGTGTACACGAACCGAGATAGCTCGGTTAGCTCGCTCGACTCGACTTTAAAAAGCTCAATTCGACTCAGTTCGAAGCTGAGTTCAAGCCGAGTCGAGCTATTTTTTTGAGCTTGAAAATGAGTTCGAGCTGGCCCCAGCTTGAATCGAACTAGTTCAGTGACTCGGTTACTTTGATATTGATGTTACTCACTAAGTGTTTGATGAAATGACTCAACGAAGTGTGGCTGGTGGTAAGTAAGGTATGTATATGAAATAAATACCATTTTTTTCTTGATTTTTATGTTGCTAAGAATGTGTTTGATAAAATACCTGTAAAAACCAATGCAACTATTTTACATACAGTGGGATTTTGAAGGTGCAGTCCAGGTGTTTGTGAAAATACTGCACAGGTGAACTCGGCTCGATCTTGGCTCGAACTCGGCTCAAACTGGCCCGAGCTATTGACCGAACCGAGCCGAGCAAACCAGTCAGGCTTGAGGACCGAGCCGAGTTCGAGCTGAGGTCAGCTAGTGGCCGAGCCTCGGTTTGACTCGTTGTACACCCCTACTAATAGTGGGTACCTTGTGAAGAGTTTCTTCTTTGATTCTCCTTGCAGAGAATATATTCATAGCGAGTGGCTCGAGTAGATAGTTCGAAGAGATTCTCAAAGTGCATGCCCTCAAACTTCTTTCAAAGTTCGATGTTTATATTGTCCTGAACCAATTTTATAAACTCAACCTCGAGTAGGGCCACCGAGCATTGGTTTTTTTTCCTTTTTGAACAAAATAATAAATTGCTCAGTTTTTTTGTCAGCAATTATTGTAGTTGGGAGATATCGGTCAAGGAAACTTCAGGTTCCATTCAATGGAATTGGGTATGAAATCTCTCATCCATTTCAAACCAGGTATGGATTGAGTTGGGGGTAGATATATGCACCACGCAAAAGCTGCTCTCGTTAAAGAGTTTTTGAATAACCTAAGTTTGAGAAAAAGATCAATCAAAACCTCTCTACAGAACATGGTAAAATGACTAACATGCACAATCGTTGTCAAGTTCTCCAAAAAAGAGGGTGAATTTTAGAACCCTATAACCTCTGGCTAGTTCAAAGTATTGGTATATCTAATTAGGGTAGGGTTTACGATAGACAGGTTGGGTGACATGCCAGTTGTGAGGCTTGATATCATACTCTTAGATGACCTTGATGACATCATAATGGCCAAGCATCCGTTGTGGTTGCGTAGGGTATTGCCTTTGCACCGCTAGATTTTCAACCACCGGAGGTTGAGGAATTGGAGATTGCCCCCCAAGTGTCTTAATCCTCATATAACCTTGTGCTATTACTAGTATCACAAGGCGTTTCCCCCATGGGTCCTCCAACATAATAGATCTATGGCGCCGTTGACATGGGTGTTGCCCCTCGAGTAGATCAATGACTATATAGAGTTGTCCCCAGGCATGTAGACATTTTGAGGATCTCCATAATGTTGTTGGCCATATGATTGGTCGTATCCATCATTTCTCCTTATAACTAATAGAGATGGCAAAGGGTGGCCTTATGGTTCGGCTTGACTGATCCTTATGTTGGGGGTGTTAAGTATGAAATATTGTATATTCCCCCCTTATTGTGTATTGGTTTTATATGCATAGATGTGCTTAATTGATCTAATTATGTATGTTTGGCTATGCGAGGTGATTTAGAAACCTAATATGAAAAAAATGATTAAAGAGAAGATTTAATGCTCAAAGAATGACTAAGTGAAGATTTGGAGGTTATTAATGAAGAATTCAAGTGCCAAAGATCCAAAAAAATCAAGTACAAAAGAGAGAGAAAAGGCTAGAAGAATCACAAAGTGCATTAACAGAAATAACAAAATATTCGGTCTCACCCAAGGTTAGTTCGGTTCGATCGAATGTGCACAAACAGTCTAACAAGAAACTGTGATTTATAGACTTAATTCGGCTTGGCACTTAGGTGCGACCAAAGCCATGTTCGGTTCGATAGAAGGGAGGTTTGGCGCGACCTAAGGGAGACAGAGACTTCATACATATTTTGGAGAAATTCGACTGCAACCGAAAGTGGGTTCGGTGCGACCGAAGGTATGTTCAGTTATAATCGAAGGTAATTGTTGATGCGACCGAAGTGTAACATAAGTCTGTAAAATTAAAATTGGTTCCAAATCAGTGTGAGTTTTTCCCATTTAATGGGATGATTCAAGCCATTTTAGTACGAATTATAGTAGAGGAGAGAGAGCAAGGACTTGTGAAGCTTTTATAGTCCTCATTCTTCTCCAATCCTTCGGTTCTACTTTGGTTTTTATGTTTTTATTTGAGTTTAGTTCAATCATGTCTATGGTTGGCTAAATCTCTTAACTAGGGCTAAGAGGTGAAGCTTATAATGGTTTTTAATATTTTAGTTTACTTTAATTCAAGTATTTGGTTTGATTGTTGAATAATTCATTGATATTGGTCTGAATGAAGATTTATTTTTAGTTTACTTTGATCCATTATTGACTTCAAGCACACTAGATGCGAATGCTAAGAGTGATTGCTTATCTATTTTGTAAGGGATTGACCTATAAAATCAATTGATCTATCATAGACTAAGGGCACGATAGATGCTTTGAATTCCCTATGATCAATACTTTGGTGCATTATGTGGGAACCAAATCAATTGAAGTTTAAATCTATTTTGGATTGTGAAGGATGAATTAACCACTCTATTATTCGGCTGAATAAGATAGGATTTCAATTCCAGTTGAGTGATCTAATTGAATCAAGTGAATTAGACATTAAGAATGACTATAAGTAGATCCTTAGCGCTATAGTGCTTTGCTATATTAATTTTTCTCTTTAAATTATCTTAGTTTCAATCATTAATTCTTAAAAATCAAATCCATAGTTCGCTCTAGTTCTAGTTCTAAAGTATTCTAGAAAACGCACAAATATAAGTCTCTGTGGGTTCGATCACGGTTTCACTGAGTAAAACTACCTCGCAGCTCTGCACTTGGGGTTTACTCTATAGGGGGTTTAGCCAGTTGTTCTACCTCTAAGTCCACTAGAAAAATTTGGTAAGTTGGAGATTTTCCACAGTTGGGAATCTTTTGAGGTAGACTCTGAAGAACCTGATGATGTTTTTTTTACTTAGGCCATGTTGTGGTCTGTCATCTGCTGCATGACCCCTTACACATCGCAGAGGGTTTCTACAACATCATCCAACATAGCATTCGCCTGGGAAGAAGATATTGCTTCCATGTCTATGGTTTCTACCTAATGTCCCTCATCTTGTGATTCGTTCGCAGTCTCAGGAGGATTACTAGCCTTTGATCTTCATTTAGCAACCATATTATTTTATTGAAAATTTATGATTTAACACACCTCGTCCCACCAGGAGTGCTGAAAAACAGTGTTGTTGTTCATCCGAACATGTGGCCACACATATAATGAACGACCTGATTTCATTTAAAGATGTGAGATTAAAATAGGTGTCGAACATGCTAGAGTCATGCTCGACTCAAATCGAATTGGACGCTTGTGATCCTAAGTGCCGAACTAGCCAGATTATGACCAAATATGTGAAGAATGTCTTGATTGTTCATCCACCGATTGTTGCAGCATTCAAGAAATTTTAGAAGGGTAGAGTTAGTCATTCCGAATGAGATTTTTTTTCCTTAAAGATTTAAGGACTTTTCTATCAATGGTGACAACATAGATCGTGTTTCTTAATAAAGTAATAAAGAAAGATAAACAGATAAACTAAGAATAAAGGATGGGCCGTTGATTTTATTGATTGGATATCAGATAAGTACAATTGGCGAAAAGAAAGAAAATAAGCAGAAGAAAAATCATATGGCGGTATGTGCTAATAAAACGGTCGTGAAAAAGACCAGACGGTTATGAGACGGTCATGATGTGAGGTCCGCAGGACATGACCAGAGATGTACCAAGTAAGAACTTAGTAATCTGGGGATTCAACGACTAGGTCATAAATATTTAAACTATTATGCACGTATTGTGATGATGTGATGTATAATAGAGAAACTAAGCTAAGAACTTATGGCTTCGAACTTATTGTAGCATGGATGGATAGAAGTAGATAAACTAAGCTAAGAAGCGAAACTAATATGCGTCCATGAAGGACAAAAGGGATAAGTAACATATAGCTAAAAAGAGATTGATTGATTTGTATTGGTGAGGTCCCAAAGCACTTCTTCGAGTACTATTTTTGTAGGCTTTTGAGAGTCGGTGGACGTAAGGTCTCGTGACTTATGCATGAATCTTTTGATTACAAAGCGGTTGTATCCTACTCGGATTTAGAGTTCTTGTTGGGTTATGACATCGTAGACGATCTGCTTCAATTTTCGAATATCTTTTCACCATTCACTCCAACTTTCTTACGACCATCGAGAAGATCTTAGATGTTTTTTTTAGGAAAACTTCACTTTTGGGTTAATCGGACGACCATGCTATGCATTTACTGGCTATGAAGAATCTGGTAACGGTAGGTCTTGAGAAACTTCTTGTGCATGCTAAGGATTGTGCATCCCTTGCATCCGTCGGTCACGTGCATATAAGAGATGACCACCTTTTCAGGACCTGGCTGTGCGAATGACTCAGAGCATTCGGTTCTTTGATGGGATACATATATTGGAGAGATAGGCACCAATGGTCACTCCCAATGGTGCAAGTATGTTTCTCTCTTGTCTTTCTTTTGAGTGTCTCGACATGTGGCAACTTCTCATTGTTGATCCGAACTACGTTAGGCTAAGTGTAAGCAATATCTATTGAAGAACATGCGTGGTTGGCTGAAGTTTTCTCCAATTGACACATTTCTGAATGCAATAGAGATTATGCTACCTTTAGGGATTGCTTGATTTTCAATTTACGTTGGTAAATAAAGGTGAGTAGGTAATAATGGCTTACTCCATTTGTTTGATCTAAATTGTGGGCCCATTGTTATGTATATGACTTATCCACACCATCCATTTGTTTTACTTGCACATTTTAGGGCATGAGCCTAAAAATGAGGCAGATCCAAAGCTCAACTGGACCACACCTTAAGAAACAGTGGTCCTAAAGAGTTCCACAATTGAAAGTTGTTTCCTCCTTAGCACCCGCATTGATGTTTATTTGCCTCTAACCTATTCATAAGATCACATAGTCATAAATAAAGGGAAAACATAAATATAAGCTTGATAAAAAACTTCGAAGGCCCACAATAAGTTTTCAATAGTAGGCATTCAATTCCCATTATTTCTTATGGCATGGTCCACATGAGCTTTGGATCTGCCTCTTTTTTTCTTTTCTTTTTTCCGATTCATGCCCTAAATCAACTGGTGGAAGGGATGGACGATGTGGATAAGACACATACATTATGGTGGTGTGAACGTTGAACGCTGGGATTGCGTTCGTGAAGGCCTTTTTTGGACTTTCCGCTCATGGCATCTCGTGGTTTAACTCGAGATATGAAATATTTTATTTGGAGTCATCATTAGCCAATTAACTGAGATTTTCACAGTCAACTAGAGCCTGCAGAATCATTGAGAAAATAGAGAAGCCGATGATTCCCTATTTTGTAATGACTCCTGATTTGCGACCTAAGATTTTAAGTAGGGGACTTCGGTGACGGAGAAGGAAGGTGTTAGGCATCTTCTCAGCCCACATGTGAATGTGATCTTTACTTTGTGGAATTTAACAAATTTCAAGAGATTCGATTGACCTAGCTTTGCATAAAGTAAAATGAATGGAGGAATATTGGGTGTCCAACTCAAGAGTGGGAGTGAGAAATCGAACATGGCGATCTGTCAGTACCCATTTACCTTAGAGAAAAAAAAAAAAAAAAAAAAAAGGAAGAAGAATGGATGAATAATGTATGGTGGTGTTAAAATTAGGATTGGGAATGAGAGATCGAAAGCAGGCGATTTGCCAATACCCATTTACCTCAGAGAGAAGAAAAGAATAAAAAAAAATTTGATGAATAATATATGATGGTGAATAATGATGGTGTCCAACTCAGGATTGAGAGAGAGATTGAATGTAAGCGATCTACCAACACCTGTTTACTTGAGAGGGACAAGAAAGAAAAAAATGAACTAGTCAATTAAGTTTATGAAGTGGCAGAATCCAAAAAACTGGCAAACTCTAGAGCATATGCTCAATCAAACTAGAAGAGCAGGGGTGTTTAAAGAGGATGTGATGTTGCAAATTCTAGATGTGAGAATGATAAAAATAATGAATGTAACTTATCTGTGGCCTGGGTTTCCGCCAAGAGAGAAATGAGGGGGTGGTGGATGGATAGAGTGCCGTAAGGATTGAGGAGGAAGCTTGATCTGCACTTTCGGATTGCTTAGGTTAGCCTATAGGCAAAATGACCTCTCTCTCTCTCTCTCTCTCTCTCTCTCTCTCTCCCCCTTGGTGGATGTATAGAATGGTAGATTTCCCCCCTCCCTCTCTCTCAAGGGTGTGGTGTAAAGAATAGGTGTGTAATGGATGATAGATGTATGAAATGAAGAGGGGAGAGGTATTTATAGTTGAAGTGGGTGTCATTTTGGGGATTTTAGTGAAGTTTAAGGGTAAAAGCTTAAGTGAAGGGCTATGATTGGTTGAGGGAATGGAGTGCCACATGGCGTTCTCCCATTGGCTGAGAGGTATGGTATAGAGGGTAAAAAGGAAAAGTTCCAAGTGTATTTTGGTCATTCAAGTTTCAGCCACAATACTCGAGGTGGCAGGTAGAATGAGGGCTATACACGAGTCAAGCTGGCTCGAAAAGCTCGCTCGACTCGACTCGATTTATCTCGGATTGACTCGGCTTGAAGAGCGACTCAGGGCAAGTTAAACTCCATAGGTCTCAACTCATTTTGAAAACAAGCCGAGTTCGAGCATAATGCAGCTCGACTCGACATGACTCGAAATCACTTGACTTGAATATATATATATATATATATATAAAACGTAAAAAACAAAACCCCTTTCCCTTTCCTCATTTTCCCTTACCCAACCCATCACTGCCTGCCTGCACCTGCCCGACCCGAGTACTCATCTCATCTGTCAAGCGAGCAGAGCACTCCTCTGTCTCTCTCTCTCTCTCTCTCTCTCTCTCTCTCCTCTCCTCACTTGGCCAGTCGCCTAAGCCTGGATCAACATCCATTTGCTTGACTCGTCTTATCCTGATCAGAATCTGCACATGGCCACTAGCCTAGCTCAGTCTCTCTCTCTCTCTCTCTCTCTCTCTCTCTCTCTCTCTCTCTCTCTCTCTCTCTCACAGCACCCACGAAGGTGACATCCAAACCCATTTGTTATCATTTATTGATTATTTTATTTATCTATTTTTTAATATTTGATTATTTAATTATTTGTTTGATTTGGGGTGGGTCGGGTGGGTGGGTTAAGTCAGGTGGGTTGTGAGTTGGGTCCGGCGCGGGTGGGGTTGGGTTGAGCACCGAGTCGGGCTGGGTTGGGTTGGGTGCAAGTTGGGTGCTGGGTTGAGTCAGGTTGGATGCTGTCGTTGAGTCGGGCTTGGTTGGGTGCCAGGTTGAGTCGGGTACGAGTTGGATGCCGGGTTGAGTCAGGTTTGAAATTGCAATAGAACTACTATAATAGAAGTATGGAACTATGTCCAAGTGTCCTAGAAGGGGGGGGGGGGGGGGGGGGTGAATAGGACTTTTCAAAAGTTATTTTCCTATAACAACAAATAATTCCTAACTTTAATCAAAGTGAGTAAGGTAAAGTAACTCTATGGCTTCCAAGCCAATAGAGGGTCCAAACACATAGGCTTACACAAGATTTACATGTAAAGAAACAAGCTTGTAAGGATAGTGTATATGACAGTGTGTGGGATGTGATTCCTATCAATACTTATGCATTCACTAAATTATGCATCAAAATAATCATTTCATAAACATAAGCATAATTAGATTAATGCATAAAAAGCAATCCCAAACACAATCATGTAGAGTGGTTCGACTAATTGCCTACTCTACTCCTGACAGATGCACTTTCTCCTAGAGTGTACCAGATTTCACTATCCAATAGTTTTAAATCAGGTTAACATGAACCTTCACAACCTACACAAGGTTAATTGAGGGACATACACAAGGTTGCCTTAGGTGCCTACACAAGGACACAAGGTTGCCACGTTCTATACAAGGACAACGTATTCTCCCCTCGGAGGCCTATAAAGAGGTCTTGGAGAGTTTGACACTTAAACTCTAAATCCCAATCTACACTAGGAAAGATCTTCAGACTCAATGAACTCCTTATACTTACAAATAAGTGAGTGAGACCTTTTATCACACAATCTGAAGATCTTCAATGTTGACGAAGAGTCTTCAGCTCCCTTAAACCGCAACCGCTTCTGATGCTTTGATCAATGCTCCGAGGTTGTGAGGTTTAGGGTTTGATTGTTCTTCTCTATTTAGATGATATGATTTAAACACAGAGAAGATTCCCATGAGCTATGCATTCAAGAGTTCCAACACAAAGATTTTTCTATGATGAGTGCTTTTGGAAACTCATTGAATGTTAGAGTTCACAATTCAATGCAAGCAATAAAGACGTGAGTAAATGCTTGTGCCAAGGATTGAATGATGAACTCTAATGGGAAAGAGGGAATAATGAAGAGGGTATTAACTCTTGAAGCAACTCTCTCAAACTCTCTTAAATTCTAACTCCTTTTACAAGAAGCAAACCATGTGTATTTATAGAGTTAAAATCCCAATAGTAAAAAAGGGCAGAGATCTGACATTGTGAATGTCATCGAAGGGTATTCGATGTCATCAAAATTTGAATTTCAATGTCATTGAACCTTCTTCAATTGCATCGACTTCCTACACAAGTTATTCAATTGGGTGTAGGACAGATTCTATCCGATCTCTTCAAGCATCCTTCGATGTCATTGACGTGCACTTTGATGCCATCGAGGGATGTCTCATTGCCATCGGGATTCTTTTTGAAAATACACAAAGGTTACTAGACAATTTTGTCCCTTGTTCGATGCCATCGATCAGACCTTCGATGCATCGAGATTTGAATTTCGATGACATCGACAGGTCTTTGATGTGCTCGAAGAAAATTAGATTTTCCTTGAAAGCTTGCTGGGCAAACTGGAGTTAGTTTTGATGCAATCGATCAACCTTCGATGCCATTGATAACTTACTCTCGATGTCATCGAAAAGGGTTCGATTACATTGAGGAGCACTTATAATATATTTGGATTGTTGAAGAAGTAAGCCCAAGGTCGATGCAATCAAAATGCGTTCGATGTCATCGAAACATAAGTTTCGATGTCATTGAACAACATTTGATGCAATCAACAATTCCTAGCATGTTTTCATTTTGTTACTGGACAATATGGACATGTATTCGATGCAATCGAACGATGTTCGATGACATCGAAAATGTCCTCGATTGCAGCTCGATGCATTCGACATGGCATATATTTTACCTATTTGTGTCATACTTCTTCCAATACTCAAAGTGTAAACAACTCAAACTTACCAGAAGATTTTTGAAATAGTTTTGGGTAAGTTAGGTTCTTATGGGGGCATATACCTGTCGGGGTTTGTTTTGGGTTGATGAGGCTTTAGTTTACCTGTTAAGAACAATTATATGCCTTCATCTTTGATGAGTCTTGTGCTTGATGTCTTCAACGTAGGGCTCACTTAACTGATAGACTCAACACTCATGTATATTGACAAACAAGGGCACTTTCAGGGTTGGGACCTGATTTAGGTGGGGTTGGGCACTGAGTCTGGTTGAGTCAGGTTGGGCACTGGGTTACGTCATGGGTTGGGTGCTGGACTGCTAGGTTGGGTGCGGGTAGGGTGCTGGTTGGGTTGGGTTAGGTGTTGGTTCAATTAGATTTGCTTTGTAAAATTTTAAATTTGTATTAAGTGAATTGTAATTTGTAAATTTATAATAATTGTGATTATAGGTTACATTTGCATGATTTTCTGTAATTTCCTTATGACAATATTTCACTTACAACAAAATATTGTGCAATAATGTCTTTAGATGATCCATCCACCAATATTTGGAATTATGGTTCCCATGTCTACTCCCCAGACTTTGGGAGAATAAAGATTCAATGCAATTTGTGTGGGGCCAGAAATCGGCTTAGACTACACTTATCAGGTCGGGGGGGGGGGGGGGGGAGAAGGAGAGAGAGAGAGAGAGAGAGAGAGAGAGAGAGAGAGAGAGAGAGAGAGAGAGAGAGAGAGATATGCAAAACCATGTCCCAGAGTATCAGGGGAGGTACGAGTTTTATTCCAGGCTCTTGTAAACTCCAACAAGAAGCCTTCCATCCCCTCCCCCATACCGAATACAACTAATCACAAGATATACCATAACAGACCTGTTTTAATCAATGAAGAATCTGAAATAAAGAGAGTGAAGAAAATTAGTAGGGAAGAGGAAGAGGAGAAGGAAGCTAGATTGAGAAGATTGGAAGAAGAACAATTGCAAATAGCCTTGAAGTTAAGCAAGAAAGAGGTAGAGGCATCTAGATATCAACGATGTGCTCCTCGACAACATGATTTAGAAGTAGGGCCGAACTTGACAAGCAAGAAGTCATCGAAGTTTATTCCTAAACTTGCCTCATTCTACAAGATCTTGGGTACTCCCTATATATCAGTGAAGAAAATTAGTAGGGAAGAGGAAGAGGAGAAGGAAGCTAGATTGAGAAGATTGGAAGAAGAACAATTGCAAATAACCTTAAAGTTAAGCAAGAAAGAGGCAGAGGCATCTAGATATCAACAATGTGCTCCTCAACAACATGATGTAGAAGTAGGGCGGAACTCGACAAGCAAGAAGTCATCGAAGTTTATTCCTAAACTTGCCTCATTCTACAAGATCTTGGGTACTCCCTATATATCAGGTCACAAAAAAAAAAAAAAGTTTTAAAAAACTAGCTAAATCTATACAAGAGTATGGTGAAGAAGTCTCCCCACTTTCTGATTCAGGGGGAGGTTAATGAGCATATTGGAGAGGATACCACCAGCACACAGACAACGAAAATGATGGATCCGATCCCGGATCAAGAGAATATCAAAACTATGAAAGATGTATTAATTTTTTTAGTTGTAAACTTGTAGTTGTATTGAATAAATACACTAATTTAACTTTCTAGTATAATGCACTAACTGAACTTGCCTACTATAAATGCATTATATCATTACTGTTCTTAAGTTTTTTACTTTTATACTTATAGTTGTATGGAGTAACTTCTTCTTATATATTTACATATTTGTTCTTTAAATGTTTATGGTTATGATTCTTTGTTATCTTATATTGTTAATTAGTATTTAGGCCACCTAATGTTTTAGCAATGTATCCCCCCGTTTAGAAATTTATATAGAATAAGTACAGTCATTCAACTGAAAATTCTTATTCTTTATGGATTCTTAAATTGTCCAATTTTGGACAGTTCAATATCATACCATGTACTTAATTTGTCATCATATTCAATTTACATGTAGTTGAAATTTTGGTAGTGTCTTCTTATATTTTCTTTGGATATGTGGTTCTTTACTAGTTGGTTTCCACAATCTATGTGTAATGGATTACATGTGGCAACTAGTTAATATTGAATTTTACATATGTCTGGAGAATATGGGGAGGTGTTGTCGAAATTTCGGCTCGCATATAAACTGTATAGGACAGTACATTGTATATTACATAATGTGATAGACAATTAACACCTCTCTAGATATAAATAAATATGAATATATGAGATATTTATAGACAAATAGTAAACAAAATTTGAAACAATTATGGACAATATATAGTTATGTATATATATGTACCCTAATAGATTTATTTATTAAGGGACTATTTGAGATACTTGTGTCTTGCAAGTTATAGAGGGACCCGATATTGTTTGTATTATATATTTATATATAAATATAAATGTTATTAACTGATTACTTCAACCTATAAAAGTCATGATCTTACCTTACCCTTGTTATCTTTTGATTTATAAATGACTAATGAGGAAAACCCAAGTACCACTGGTGCTGGTGCGTCAGTACATCTCCTCTTATCGTGGAGGGAGACTTATTGAAAAATAAGGTTGAAACAACTTCAAGTTCAATGAATGGGAAAAAAGATCAGTCGTATGTGAATTTTGTTGAGCAGCACGCCAACAACGCAGTGAGCCTAGATCCAATCTAAGGCCTCACCCACAAACGATAGACAGGAAGAAATATAAACTAGAAATAGATCAAAGCAATCCAAAACAAACCACAAGACAAGATATACGTGGAAAAAACCCCAAACTAGGGTAAAAAACCACGGATGCAAAATTCCACTATGAAGAGAAACGAAGATTACAAGGCAATATACTAACCTCTCCCTTGGAAGTACAGAGAAAATCCTTGCCCACACCTCAGAATAATTTCCTAAAATTCACCTTAACCTAGAATAACCCTAGGGACCCCAATTTATAGTTTTGGCAACTTCCCTTTCTGCATCCCAGTTGCGAAAGGACTTGCGACACGAAATCCGCGAAACTCCTTTCACATCCCAGTTGCGAAAGGACTTGCGACACGAAATCCACGAAACTCCTTTCGCATCCCAGTTGCGAAAGGACTTGCAACACGAAATCCGCGAAACCTCGACTGGTCGTGGCGGCCCCAGATGTGGCTCCACTTCTCAACAATCTCCCACTTGGAGACACATCTCCATAAACCTTTGTCTTCTTCATCCGGAGTGCACACCACCTCCCCGTCTTCAAGCCTGAAGACCAATCAAAGCTGAACAGAGCTTCAGCTTCTCCCTTGTGACCGCCTTGGTCAACATATCCGCAGGATTCTCACTTGTATGAATCTTCTCCAGAGCAATCGATCCATCTTCCAGTAACGAACGTATGAAGTGATATCTGATGGCAATATGCTTGGTCCTTGAATGAAAGGCTGAATTCTTAGCCAAGTGTATTGCACTCTGACTGTCACTGTACAGCTTGCAATCTGCTTGCTTCTTACCCAACTCTTCCATAAAACCTTGCATCCACACCATCTCCTTGCATGCTTCTGTAGCCGCAACATATTCTGCTTCTGTCGTACTGATAGATACTATCTTTTGTAACTGAGAGACCCAACTGACTGCAGCACTACCCAGAGTAAAAACATAACCCGTAGTGCTTCTTCTGCTGTCGATATCTCCTGCCAAATCTGAATCCACGTAGCCTTGTAACTTGATTTTCGATCCACCATAACACAGCCCTACGTCCTTAGTACCTACCAAGTACCTAAGGATCCACTTCACAGCTTCCCAATGTTCCTTCCCGGGGTTGTTCATGAACCTGCTAACAACTCCCACTGCTTGAGCAATGTCTGGCCTCGTGCTCACCATAGCATACATGAGACTCCCAATAGCTGACGCGTATGGGACTTTAGCCATGTAGTCCTGTTCCTCCTGCGTCTTTGCACCTTGCTCCTTAGATAGCTTGAAGTGGTTGGCTAATGGAGTGCTAACCGGCTTAGCACCTCCCATATTGAATCGATCAAGTACCTTGGCTATGTACTCTGCCTGTGACAAAACTAATTTCTTGTTTTCCCTGTCACGCTTTATCCTCATGCCTAGGATTTGTTTTGCAGCTCCTAAATCCTTCATGGCAAATTCTCTAGACAATTGTCTTTTGAGATCTGAGATGTCCTCCATGCTTGAGCCAGCCACAAGCATATCATCAACGTACAGAAGAAGGATGATGTATGACGTATCAAACTTCTTCAAGTAACAACAGTGGTCTGCATGACATCTCCTAAAACCGTTTCCCGACATGAAACTATCGAACTTCTTGTACCACTGCCTCGGGGCCTGCTTCAGGCCATATAGACTCTTCTTCAGTCTGCACACCTTGTTCTCATTACCTGGTGCCACGTATCCTGTCGGTGATGCATATATATCTCTTCTTCAAGGTCCCCATGAAGAAAGGCTGTCTTAACATCTAGCTGTTCTAGATGTAAGTCCTCTGAAGCCACTATACTCAAGACCATGCGAATCGTAGACATTTTCACTACCGGTGAAAATATTTCAGTGAAATCGATACCTGCCTTTTGTTGAAACCCTTTCACAACCAATCTGGCCTTGTACCGTTTCGAACCATCGTGCTCCTCCTTCAGTCTGTAAACCCACTTGTTATGAAGAGCTTTCTTACCCTTGGGTAGAGTGACTAGCTCCCATGTACGATTAGACTCAAGAGAGTCCATCTCATCATCCATGGCCTGCTCCCACTTAACCCGTATATCTGACTGTAACGCCTCTTCAAAACACTCTGGCTCACCATTATCTGTCAGTAGTAGATAATGTAAGGAGGGTGAGTATCGGACCGTGGGTCTCCTCTCCCGAGTAGACCTCCTCACAACTGGTGTATGCGGCTCTGCCTCATCCTGTGGCACTGTAACACCCATGTCCGGTAACTCTTCCAACTCTACGAATTCCTTTTTCTCTCGGCCTTATTTTCCTGCACACTGTCCTTATGCATCACTTTTTCATTAAGACTACGTCCTTGCTTCTGATGATTTTTCTGTTTTCTGCATCCCAGAACCTGTAGCCAAAATCATGTTGCCCATAGCCTATAAACGTGCACCTCCTGGACTTCGCATCCAGCTTGTTTCTGTGCTCTGCATCAATGTGAACATATGAAGTGCAACCGAACACTCTGAGATGTGCAAGGTTCACTTCTTTCCCAGTCCACGCTTCTTCTGGTAGCCCACCATCCAATGGTGCTGAGGGACTTCTATTGATGAGATATGCGGCAGTATTCACAGCATCTGCCCAAAAGGTCTTGGGCAACCCTGCATGTAACCTCATGCTCCTGGCGCGCTCAAGGATGGTCCTGTTAATGCGCTCAGCCACACCATTCTGCTGTGGTGTCCCTGGAATCGTTTTCTGATGTTTGATTCCATTTGCTGCACAATACTCCTCAAACCTCTTATCACAATACTCTCCCCCATTGTCAGATCTGAGACACTTTACTGTTTTACCTGTCTCATTTTCTACCATAACTTTCCACTTCTTAAATACATCAAATACATCAGATTTATGTTTTAAGAAGTAGACCCACAGTTTTCTACTAGCATCATCAATAAAGGTAACAAAATAACGTGAGCCACCAAGAGATAATACCTGTGCCGGTCCCCACACATCAGTGTGTACAAGCTCCAACAGATGTGTCTTTGGAGCGCGTCCCGTCTTCTTGAAGCTTACCCTCTTCTTTGCCATACACGCAGTCCTCGCAGAATTCCAAGTCAATAGACTTCAGCCCTGGTAGCTTCCCTTTTGACAATAGCACTTTCATCCCCTTCTCACTCATATGTCCCAGCCTCTGATGCCATAACTGCCCATTCACTCCAGTTGATGCGACTGCGAGTGAACTATACGATCCTGAAGTCACGTACAAAGTACCTTCCTTTTTGCCTCGAGATATTACCAAGGCACCTTTTGTGATCTTCCAGGAGTCACTGGTGAATGTCGTCACATAACCGGTATCAGCCAACTGTCCCACTGAGATCAGATTACGTTTCAAACTCGGTACATGTCTGACATCCTTCAATTTCAAGACCGTTCCGTCTTTCTGATTTACATGAACATCTCCCTTTCCAACAATATTGCACGACTCATCATCACCCAGGTAGACTCTCCCAAAGTCACCTGACACATAATCACGCAGAACTTCCTTACACGAAGTAGCATGAAACGAAGCACCCGAGTCTATAACCCAAGACTCATTCCTCGCATCAAGAGACAAGATCAACGCCTCTGTGTCGCTCTCCTCAGACAGATTCACTGAATCTTTCCCACCTTGAGAGCTTCCTTCTTGTTTCTTGAGCGCCCTGCAATCACGTTTCATGTGCCCCTTCTTGCCGCAATGCCAACACCCGTCTTTGTCTTTCGGTCCCTTGGACTTATTCCTTGACTTAGAACGCCCGTGTTTATTGCCTCCTTTGTTCAGCGATCTTCCTCTTCCTTCAACGTTTAGAGCATTCCCTGAATCCCCTGAAACTCCTGATGCCTTCCTTCTAGATTCTTCGCTGAGAATTAGACCGGCCACATCATCAAATTTCAAATTTCAGCTTTGTCGATCCTGAAGAATTGCTCACAGCAATCACCAAACCATCCCAACTGTCTGGCAAACTGGATAAGATCAATAACGCCCTGACCTCATCCTCAAAAGCAATGCCAACGGATTCCAACTGGCTCGTGACTGTATTGAACTCGTTTAGATGTTCAGCCACGCTCCCACCATCTGACATCTTCATGTTAATAGCTGTTTCATAAGATGAACCTTGTTGGATGCTGAGGGCTTTTCATACATGGTGGCTAGGGCTTCCATTAATTCTTTTGTCGTTTTTACCTTGGATATATTGAAGGCGACGCTCTTAGACAAAGAGAGTCGGATCGTTCCTAAAGCCTTCCTATCCAGTAAAAACCATTCATCATCTGTCAACTTTTCTGGTTTCTTCTCTTTTCCTCCTAGAGGAATATAGAGGTCCTTCTGATACAGATAATCCTCCATCTGCATCTTCCAGAAGGCAAAGTTTGAACCATCAAACTTCTCAATTCTAGTTTTCCCATCTTCTGCCATCGCTCCCCATAGAACTAAACTAAACCAATAGCTTTGATACCAGTTGTTGCGCAGCACGCCAACAACGCAGTGAGCCTAGATCCAATCTAAGGCCTCACCCACAAACGATAGACAGGAAGAAATATAAACTAGAAATAGATCAAAGCAATCCAAAACAAACCACAAGACAAGATATACGTGGAAAAAACCCCAAACTAGGGTAAAAAACCACGGATGCAAAATTCCACTATGAAGAGAAACGAAGATTACAAGGCAATATACTAACCTCTCCCTTGGAAGTACAGAGAAAATCCTTTGCCCACACCTCAGAATAATTTTCTAAAATTCACCTTAACCTAGAATAGCCCTAGGGACCCCAATTTATAGTTTTGGCAACTTCCCTTTCCGCATCCCAGTTGCGAAAGGACTTGCGACACGAAATCCGCGAAACTCCTTTCGCATCCCAGTTGCGAAAGGACTTGCAACACGAAATCCGTGAAACTCCTTTCGCATCCCAGTTGCGAAAGGACTTGCGACACGAAATCCGCGCAACCTCGACTGGTCGTGGGCTGCCCCAGATGTGGCTCCACTTCTCAACAAATTTTTTATGAGATCACACGACCAAATGATTTAGTCAAGATTAGATGCAAGTATTATAAAACTCTTTACAACAAGTATTTTGATTCTTCTACAACTCATTATTTGAGGCATCTTGATAAATGTGTGAAGAGACCAAGAACATCGAAGGGTGGAGTGTAACAACTACTTTCATTTACCGTTTCGGAAAATGACGACTCTTAAGCTACACTATCCACTTATAAGTATGATCTGAAAAAGTTGAAAGAGTGGTATGTAAGATTGGTGATAGTTAATGAGTAGTCGTTTAGCATGGTAGAAAGAAAATTTTTATGGGATTTTACAAATTCCTTAATTTCAAATGTGAGAAGGCCTCTCGTATTATTGTGAAAAGAGAGTGCATGAAGATGTATGCGATTGAGAAACCAAACTTGAAAGCTCTTCTAGCGTATGTATCAAAAATAAGTTTGACTTCGGATATGTGGACTACATCGAATCAAAGGAAGGGATATATGTGATTAACTGCACACTTCGTTGATGTAGATTGGAAACTACAAGAGAAAATTATAAACTCCTGCTACGTTCATCCTTCTCATATTGGTGTGGTAATGTCGGACTTCATTTACAATTGTCTTGTTGAATGGGGCATCGAAAAGAAAATTTCTTCAATAACTTTGGATAATGCCTTTTTCAATGACACTTTGGTTTCTTTCTTATGTAGTCAATTCAAGGCAGTTAGAAATTTATTCTTTGAGGGTAAAATATTTAAAGTTAGATGTTGTGCCCACATACTGAACTTGATTATGCAAGAAGAACTGAAAGCAATTGACTCCACGATCACCAATATACGAGATAACGTTAAATATAGAAGGGGGTCAACTTTAAGGCTGAGTACGTGGAATAATATAATCTATTGTTTGGATTTAAAATCTAAAAGGAAGATGAAGTTGGATGTCTGCATACTCTGGAATTCAACTTATGAAATGTTAGATACAACTTTAGAATTTAAAGTTGCATTCCTTGAACTTGCGACACGTGATAAAATGTACACATATGTACCTAGTGATGAAGACTAGATGAAAGCTGAACATGTTCATTAGTTTCTCAAAGTATTTTATGATTACACGGAGATTTGTTTTGAGAATAAGTATCCTATGGCAAATCAATTTTTTCTAAAAAATATTTTCATTATGGACGAGGTAAAAAAATATATTGATGAGGGTCCAAATTTTTTACAAGCAGTGGCTCTAGGAATGCAGATGAAATTCGATAAGTATTGAGCTAATTACCATTACTTAATAGTCATTGTAGTTGTTATGGATCCACGATACAAGATAGCAATGGTTAGGTACATTTTCAGATAATTTTAGTCCTTTTCTGAAAGAATTTCAAGTGAGATCGTCATTATTCATGCTACAGTTGAAGAGTTATTCACTTTATATGTTGGTATTTCTCGTGAATACCCTAGACTTTCGGCAATGACACGAGACATATTGTCAATTCCAATTTCGACCATGGCATCAGAATCAACTTTTAGCATAGGGAGTAGGGTTATTAGTAGGTATCGAAGCTCACTCGCCTTGAAAACAATTGAAGCACTGATACGTACACAAGATTGGTTGCATCCAGTTTAGGGAGGTAGCAATTTCGATGTAGAAGAATATAAGGATGAGAATGGAAGTGAAGATGAGAATGCATCTAAAACTACCTGAAGGAATGTAAGCTTTTAAATTTTTGTTTAAGCTTTTATTTTTTTTAATATATTTTCACTATTTGAATTTGATATTGTGGACCAACTTGTGGTATCTAGATAGTATATCTGACATATTTTTTTGTCTTAGTATTGTGGCATGTGAGACATTTTAGACTTAATATTGTTGACTTTTAATCTATATTTTTTAACAAAAAATATAATAAATTAGAGTGGGAATAGGCTCAACTCTACTTGAGGTAAGCTCGACTCGACTCGAAAGCTTTGGTAAACAAGCCAGCTCCAATGTTAACTCGAGGGCGAGCTCGAGCTCGAGTAGAGCACGAACGAGTCAAGTTGAGCTTAGCCCACCTTGCTCGACTCAA